>CM063516.1:32797606-33476356 GCA_032199755.1 Ambrosia artemisiifolia
AATAAATAAATATCTAAGAACTATTAACACAAAACTGGGAAAATTTGTTGACCAAGGTTAATCAAACTTTTAATCTAAGAACGATTAATATTTACAACTTTAACAAAAACTATGAAATGAATAAACCACTTAAACCTCATTTCGTGTATGTTGACTATATTCCCTTTAACATAACAACAAAACATATTTAAAATTATTGTACTTGTACACTTTTGTGAAACATAACTATAGAGATTAATCCAAGTAGGCTGATGATAAGCGTTTAATTAATAATTAAAAATTAACACCTAATGGCGATTTTTATCCAATTTGGAAAGAACATAATTAACATATTTTTCTACTTGTTGCAGGCTGGCTGCTTTTGTCATTGCATGTGGGCAGGGAATTTAAGCATGCAACCCAGCTTAAATAGTCAATGAGGGCTAAGTAAAGTACATACACATATATATAAACTTTTATGTATGATTGCAACTAGTCCGGTATGTTCTAATATATATGTATATGAAGAAATTCTTAAAACTACATAATACGAATGAATTTGTTGATCTTAGATGATAACAGAAATTATTGATTAAATATTATGATTAGTATAAAATTTCAAAACTGAAAAGTATTGTCTTAACAAAGAGGAAACAACAGTTAATTTTCTAACAACAGAAAACCCATTTAATATTATTATGTATATTTTTATTTAATTAAAAAAAAATAAATACATGTATTTTTGAAACTAGTTAATTTTTATTTGAATATTAACAATGAGCTAGCGATCCTGCTTGTTGGCTGTGTGACTTCTATTTTGATGTAAAAAACATGATAAGTAACATGTTAAATTGAACAACGTACTCATTTTCTAATAATTTCCACAGATAAGAATTATCACATGGTCAGGAAGCCGTAGCTAATATGGAGACATATCCATACAATAATAATTGTATTTCAAATTTTTTAATCAATGCCGACACTTACTGTTCAAAAAAAAAAAAAAAAAAACTGTTAAAAAAAATACTGACACTTAGTAGGCATGACTCATACCATATTATTATTATAATCATGTTTTTAGAAATAAAATTGTTCGATTTCTATTGACTTTATTCATTTATATTTATAGAGTAAAGATCAAATACAAAGTGTTTTTTTGGTAAGCACTGTAAGAATCAAAGGGGGTAAAAAAATTTTATTTTATTTTTAGAATTTTTTCCCATGTGCTTAAACATACCATCTAGATGAATAATACAAAAAATTTTTTTTAATTTTTTTAGAGTAATTACGTCATTAAAGTAAATATATTAGTTTACACTAGAGTAATTATGTAATTACTCTACACGTAATTACTCTACACCAAAATTTTTTTTTTTTTGTTTTCAATACTATAATACATGTTTAACAATATGGGGAAAAAAATTCAAAAAAAAAATTAAAAAAAAATACAATCCTTTGATTCTCACAGTTCTTACCAAAAAACACTTTATACAAGATCTTTACTCTATATTTATAATACCCCTTATATTTGTGTCTGTAAACATTTATAAAAATAACTCAAATAACCTAGAAAAATGGTATAATATAACATAAAAGATACAAACAGATCCTTCATTTATACGACAAAAATAGTTAGTATTATCATTATTATTATTATTGTTTCTAAATTTAGCTTTCGTGTCATATTACGTCCAATTTCATAATGTTTTAAACAGTCAATCTTCTGAAATTGTGAAAAGAGGAATTTGTATTTTCGACTAAAAATATTTCATGTGTTTTTTTCTAAGAAGAAATAATTGTTAAATGTTATCTGTTGTAAAATATAATCAGTCATCTTTCCCAAAAATATTTTACGTGTGTTTTTAAGAAGGATATAGTTTGTTAAATGCTATCTTTGTACAACCTTAACCTAGCGGTTTTAAGTTTGAATTTCTACCCACACACCGGTGTCCTCTTTGCTTAAGCTCAAACTGTCATGGGAAATTTTTTTGTGTTGTGCATGAATTGAACCTGTGACCTACCCACAGAATAGAAACCCTTAAAAGAAAGCACACCCTATCTCAAACCAGCTGAGCCAGAAATTATTCGCCTTTATTGTAAAATATAATCAGTCAAATTTTCTAATACTTTGGGAATGATTGAATTTTGTGGCCACAAACTATGGGATTGAGGCATGTGATTACCATGTGATTTTACAATTAAGACAACACGTGCTTTGATGTCCCCACGTAGTGTTTTCTTCTTTTTTAACAAATTTTTCACAATTGCACCAATATATTTATAACTATGGTTTTTGTTAAACCGCCGCTTAGGCACGTTTATTGTGCAGAAGTGTTTAGTAGCACTATGGGCAACGAATATCCTGCATTTTTTTGCGTAATTGTGGACGGTTTCGTGGACATAAAAGATAATATTAAGTGATTGTTATTGTCGCGTGGGTTTCAAAAAAATACTCGCGGCTAAAAGCTAAAAGCTAAAAGTTTTGTGGCCAAAGTTTGAAATCCTAAAAGCTAAAAGTTTGGTTGTCAAAGTTTCGTGGTCAAATTGGACGAAAAGAAAATACATAAGTTAGTAAGAAAGTTAATGACCAAAGTTGGGTGGTCAAAGTTTGAAATCCTAAAAGGTAAAAGTTTGGTGGTAAAAGTTTGAAATCCTAAAAACTAAAAGTTTGGCTGTCAAAGTTTGGTTGTCAAATTGGAAGAAAATAAAGTACATAAGTTAGTAAGAAAGTTAGTGGCCAGAGTTGGGTGGTCAAAGTTTGAAATCCTAAAATCAAAAATTTTGGTGGTCAAAGTTTGAAATCTTAAAAATTAAAAGTTTGATGGTCAAATTAGAAGAAAATAAAGTTAAGTTAAAAGTTAATCACCAAAGTTTTAAATCCTAAAAGATAAAAAGTTTGATGGTCAAATTGAAAGAAAATAAAGTTAACTTAAAAGTTTGTGGCATAAAATAAAGTTAAGCTAAAAGTTAGTGACCAATATATTAAAGTGGCGTTGCGAGTTAGTATAGTTTATTGTTATTATCCTATATGTTAAATTACGAGTGTTGATGAATAGTAGATTTCTGTTTTTGAAAAGATGATATATACGGTTTAGTTTCATATTTTTACCAAATGAGGTTGTGGCCCAGTTGGTTGGTTGGTGTCTTGTGTGGTATGCGTCGGCGGTTCGATTCTTATTTCCTGCGAGTTTTTATGCTTTTTTTTGGTCTGAATTGTAATAAAAAATTGGTTTAAAAAAACCGAACGTAGGGGAAAACAGCTGTTGGTTTATTAGGCTAGACACCTTTTTTTTTTTTGCTGACTCATCTTTCCTCAGGGTTTTTAGTCTTCTCTCTTCAAACAAACCTTTTTTTGGCTTCATTTGTGTTTCCTTGCAGCCGGTTAACCAGGTACTTTTAATACTCATAAACAACAACCAATGCTGTTCAAGTTACTCGTGCATGTGGTTTTCTTTGTGTTGTTTTGTGAAAATGTTTTGTATGTGACGCATAAGGTTTCCAGGATAGCATCATTATCGTTTTCTAAATGGGATTTATAAACTGACTTCCAAGATAGAAGTTTCCAAAACTAATGGTGTTCTGTTCACTTGTGTTAGTGTATAATTCTCAAACAATTGGGTTTAAAAGCTGTTTTTATTAAGATTTAAAAAATAATGTTTTCTTATATAGTACATTGTAAATTTGATGTTTTTGTTCACTGATGCATGTTTTAAAAGTTGTTTTTATTAAGATTTAAAAAATAATGTTTTCTTGTATAGTACATTGTAAATTTGATGTTGTTGTAATTGGGTATTAAGAGAATATAACTAATTTTTTTCTTAACTGTAATTTTTGGGGTGTTTTTTAAGTCATTGTGTGTGTTGAATTTAGGAGTGAAGTGGTATAAGTGAAAGTAATGTTGCATAGAATGATTGAAGATGGCAATATTAGCTGTACGCTTCCATGGTGTCCGATGATCTTGCCTTAAAACCAGAGGGGCTTTCCCCTTTTTTTGTTTTATTTTTGACATCTACAGTGGTTATTTGTTTCAAACTAAATGTGTCAAAGGCATAATTTTTTTGGCCCGCCAGTTGTTCGACTAAATGTCTCAAAGGCTTCATTCATGTTTCTCTTGAGCTAAAATCTGCTGTCTTTCTTTTTGTTTTGAATCAGGTATTTCTACAACATTATTGGATCCAGGTCTGTGTTTTGTTTATTTTATTTTTTTTACTCATATGTTAGACCATGTTGAAAAATTAAAGCAATTATGATGTTTCTGCATTATTTGTGTTGGTGGTGGGTCTGACCATTGCGATGGGGTTGATGATAGTGATTCTTTGAACTTAGGTTTTCCGGTTTTTGGTCTGTTTGTGTTGGCGTTTTGTACCATCGGTTAGGTAATTGGTAGGGGAAGGCTAACTTTGGATGCTTTATTTGTTATAATTGTAGTGGAAAAGTACTTGTAGATCTTTGATTTGTGATTTGGTTCTAAATCTGACCTGAAATGAAAATAAAGTAAACAAATAAGCAAATGTTTTGTTGGAACCTATTTCCATGTTTTCTTGATTTCTTTGATGATTCTGATATATATTATCTTGGGTTATCCTAATTTTGCATTTACGTGACTTTTAACTAAATGCACATATGTACCCATTAAATTGAACATCATAATTATTGCTGAAATTTATATTTGTAACAACTGTGTTTTACTTCAAAATATCTTTTTTATTTGAAATCTTTAAATGTTATTTATTTGCAATTTAATCAGTACTATGCCAATGGTGATGCTTGGCACCTTCCAACTGGCGCATATAAAACTCTACTAACTCTAAAAGAGTCTGGAGGTCATAATCATGTATTCATCTTTATCTTATAAGTGGGCATCGTTTGTAAGTAAATAATCGTTTTTTGTTGCATTTAAATAACATTGTTGTGTGTGAATAAGTACACCACTGATTATGGTTACAAGATAGTTATTTTAAGTATTGTATAAGTCATTAAATAAGCTCTTTAGGATGTTTATTGATTGTGGAGTGTATATGTATTTTTAATATTGCAGGCATGTAAACCAGGGGCGGATTTAGTAAGGCGGGTATGGGTTCAGGCGAATCCATTCGGTTTTCGATTTTTAGTAGAAATATATATTAAAAATGAGCTATGAGCCCATAAAAAAAAATTGACATGAACCCATTGCCATATCACATGAGTGTGGAATAAAAAAAAAGAAACAATAGGCTGCATGTGGAAGCTATTGTTCATAGAACTTGGTGACATGTGTGTTGTTTTAGTTTAAACTAACAAAAAGGTGAACCTGTTGAGGCTGCAATGTTTGAGGACGGCTAGCGTTATAAATGCGTATTCGCTTACATGTCTAAATGGTTAGGCGCCAATTCGCCTAAGTGTAGAAACACATAGTTTTCCAGGTGGAGGCTGCAATGTGTTGTTTAGGTGTTTAGGTGTCATGAAAGTTATAGGCATGGATGTTTCTGTGTATGTTTTGAAGCTGCGAATTAGAAAATGGTTATAAATGTTATTTTTGATTGGTGACATGTGTGTTGTTTTAGTTTCAAGTAAAAAAAGGTGAGCCTGTTGAGGCTGTAATGTTTGAGGATGGCTAGCGTTATAAATGCGTATTTGCTTACACGTATAAACAGTTAGGCGCCAATTCGCCTAAATGTGTAACCACATAATCTGTTTCTATGTTTGTTTTCAATCTATGGAATTAAAAATAGTTTTAACCGTTAGTTTTGATTAGTCATATGTATGTTATTTTACTTTGGACTGACGTAAGAATAAACCTGCGCAAACGTGTCGTCATGGGTTGTTTAAATGCGAAAGAAAATAGGTGTTTATTTTGAAATGATGAATTGCAATAGTAACTGTGTATTTCTGGATTATAAATCTGTTTGCGTGTCGACTGAATAAACAAATTTTTTGAAAGGTTTTCCCAGGTTAAGGTTGTGAGGTTATCGATGTTTCTGTGTATGTTCTCAGTTTGTAGCCTCTGCTGTTTTTAGGTGATATGTTTGTTTGGCGACATGTGTGTTGTTTCACTTTGAGGTGATGAAAGAATGAGTGTAGTTTCTACTGTTTTTAGCTGATAGGTTTGTTTGGTGACACGTGTGTTGTATTACTTTGAGGTGATGAAAGAATGACAACTGTTAGGTTACAGTGGCGACATGAATGTGGTTTTATGTTTTTAGGCAAAACGCATTTTATTGATGTGGAACATGCTTAACTGTACTGAAGTTGTGTTCGTTGCACCAATGTTTGAGGCTGCAATGTTTGAGGCTCGCGTAGGCTAACCAAACACCTAGCCCTGTAAATGTTTATTTGCCTACATGCCTAAACGGCTACGCGCCTGAGGAAATCAGTTTCTGTTACTTTAGTAGTTCAAAGTCGCATAGCAAAATGGACTTGCCATTTAGTCTTTGTTATTAACTATTTGTTTTCAACATCAGCAGAATGCAAATTTGCAATGACATATGGGTTGTTTATTTAGGCACATTGAAACCTATTAGGTTGACAGTTTCAATGAATTTAGGCTCACATTTTAGATTACAAGGTTTTCCAATTAGGATTGTTATAGTATGCAAACAAATGGCAGATAACAATCTGATGGTGGTCATAGACAATTTGGATTCGCTTTTTGTAATGATTGTTACCGTATAATTGTACATACTGTTTGCATTATGTTTTCTCTGTTATGTTTTTATAACGTTTGAATATATTTTATTCTTGCTCGCGCTTATAACTTTTTTTTTTGGCGATTTGCAGTTGTGATTACAGATCTGTTGTCATCGGATGCCGGTTAGTTTTTTTTTACCTATGTACTTATCTGCCCTTTGCTGTTAGATGTGTGTTACAAATCCATTAAGAATCAAAATATGTTAATGTAGTCCTATGTGTGTATTTTTTTCCCTAGAAATTTATAGGTTTTTCTGTTAAATGTATGTAGCCTCGAAAAAGGCGCCGTGGTTTAGGTTCTTCTTTTGAGGTGGGTTCATCATCGCAAGCAGAGGCGACTTTGTCATCTGCCACTGCACTACAAAGAACGCGCAGGCAATCAATTTTGCGTTCAAGAGGAGTGCATGATGTTGGAGTTGCTTCGACTTCGATGTCCACGTCTAATGTTGAACCTTTGTTGCGCTCATCAAATTTTTATTTAGATTTAGGGTCATGCAATGAAATTTGTGAATTTTGTGGTGCGCTATTTTGGTTTGAAGAACGCCTTAGTTCATACCCGCTTAGTGTTAGACCGCGTTTTAATAGATGTTGTCGTGGTGGTAGGATAGTATTAGACTATCCGTCACAACCGCCACAGTTGTTGATCGATTTGTTCTCAGATCCGCAATTCTTACTAGATATTAGAGCTTACAATTCGATGTTTTCAATGACATCATTTGGTGCTTGTATTGATGATAGTGTCAACAATGGTTCAGCACCATATGTTTTTAAGGTTTGTGGCCAGATTTCACATTGGCTTGGAACTATTTGCCCACCCGTAGGTGAGAATCCACGGTTTCTACAAATGTATATACTTGATCCTGAAAACGAGACATCGAACAGACTTAGATATTTTTCAAATTTGCATTCTGTTGGTCGGGCTGACAACATCGTTGAACAGTTGAAAAGTCTGTTTGATGATATCAATGAGTATGTGAAAATATTCAGATCAGCGAGAGACCTATGTCAGTCAGAAGATGTACCTGATTTTGTCATACGTTTGCGAAGTCGTGTTGTTAGTCGAATGCATGAAAATCCGGCTGAAAATGTGTTTGGTGCAATTATCTGTGATGCCCAACAATCAGCAGGTGATTATGATGTTATCATACGAGCTAAAGACGGGAATCCTCATCGTGTCAGCAAGCTACATCCTTCCTATATGCCACTACAATACCCACTTTTGTTCCCACGTGGTGAACAGGGTTGGTCTCCTGATTTGCGCCTGTTGTCACCTGCTCCTGTAAATGACAATATTCCTGTGGAGTCTGCCTCGGTAGATGAGAATACACCTGTTGAACGTTCTTGCGTAGGTAATGTTGATGTGCATGGTGTTGCTGGAGATGACAATGTGGCCGTACAAAATGTCCCTATACCTGAAAATGTTTCTGTGCCTGTTCCAGGCGACAAGAAGTTAACACCGATTATGTTTTACGGTTATCAATTACATGATAGACATGATACATATACACATTTACTACGTGCATCAAGATTGTTGCAACAATATATTGTGGATGCATATATTTGTGTTGAACATTGTCGTTTGGAATATTGTAGAAATCACCAACAAGAATTTCGCAGTGAGTTCTTGCAAGGTATTCATGATGCGATTGGTAGAGGTGATACACAAGCAAGTAGTGTTGGAAAGCGCGTTATACTGCCAGCATCGTTTCTTGGCGGTCCGCGGTATATGTATAAGCATTACCAAGATGCTTTAGCAATATGCCGTGTTCATGGCAATCCACAGTACTTTATAACATTTACTTGCAATGTTCGTTGGCCAGAAATTAGCCGTGAGTTAGAACGTTGTGGTGCAACATCTCCTCAAGACCGACCTAATATTGTGAGCCGTGTTTTCCAAATGAAGGTGCGGTCCTTCGTCAAATACCTGCGTGCATCAAAACCATTTGGTGATGTAACTGCTGGTATGTATCTTCCAACAACGTTATGTTGCTTCACGTCCGTAATTTGTTTTCTTAACATACTTTCTGTCTACGTTTACAGATCTTTATACAATTGAGTTTCAGAAACGTGGTTTGCCGCATTGTCATACGTTATTATGGGTTTCACAGGCATATACTCTTACAACTCCAGATCAAGTTGATCAATACATAAGTGCTGTTATTCCAGATCCTGTATCACAACCAGACTTACATAGGACGGTTACTCAATGTATGTTACATGGTCCATGTGGTCTTGCCCGTTATATTTCTCCATGTATGAAGGATGGCCGTTGCACCAAAAAGTTTCCTAAACATTATGAATCTGTAACACGATTTGACAGTGCTGGATATGTCCATTATAGACGACCAACAGACGGTTTTGTCTTTGAGAAAAACGGAATACCATTAGATAATGGATTTGTTGTGCCTTACAATCCAGATCTGTTGTTACGATTTGATGCGCATATAAATGTTGAGTATTGTGGATGGACAATGTTGATAAAATATTTATTTAAATATATCTCAAAAGGTGCTGATAGAATCCACTTTACTCTAAGACAGTTTGATGATGTTTCGACTAATGACACTGTCAGTCCATCACGAGTTATTGATGAAATAGCAAATTTTCAAGATGGCCGTTTTGTGTGTCCGCATGAAGCAGTATGGCGTATATTTAGTTTTCCTATTCATCACAGAAACCCGTCAGTTCAAGTGTTAGCAGTTCATTTAGAAGGAGAACAAACACTTACGTTTAGACAATCTCAACAACTGTCTAACATCGCCAATGCTGAAAATGCAGGCAAAACAACACTGACTGAATGGTTTTCAAACAACAAGAAAGAATCTGAAAGCGATATTAGTCTTGCAGACACAGGATTGAATCTGCGTTATTTGGATTATCTTACAAAATACAAATGGGAATTGGCAACCAAATCATGGGCGCGACGCAAGACTAAACGAGAACCAACTATTGGTAGACTTACATACGTGCATCCAACTTGTGGTGAATTATTTTACTTTCGTATACTGCTTACATACCAAAAAGGTTGCAAAAGTTATGCTGATGTTCGAACAGTTGGTGGAATTGTCATTCCAACATATCGGGAGGCATGTGAAAAATTAGGATTAATCGGTAATGATCAAGAATGGAACACAACAATCACTGAGGCAGCAACTTGGGCAACACCATGTGAACTAAGATCATTGTTTGTATACATGTTGTATTGTGAGGTTTCAAATCCATGTAAACTTTGGCATGACAATTGGAAATGCATGTCTGATGATATTATTCGTCAAATTTCACAAACGGTGTCATCATCTTCTGCAGTTGCTGATGATACTGATTTACAACAGTATGTATTGTTTGAAATCAACAAGTTGTTAATGGCACAATCGACGCCACGTTTGCTTTCTGATTTTGGTTTGCCAATTCTAAATCTGTCAGCAATAAACGTTCTTGATAACCCACTTTTATTAGAAGAAAAAACTTATGATAAACAGTCATTGGCAATGGAACATGAAACCTTACATGCTAATCTTCGCCAACAACAATTGATCGTGTATGATGCTGTTATAAATGCAATTGAACGTTCTGAACAAATTTTAGCTTTCGTTTATGGTCATGGCGGAACAGGCAAAACTTACCTATGGAAAACAATTATAACTGCCTTGAGGTCAAAGGGACATATTGTCCTTGCTGTTGCTGCCTCAGGGATTGCATCTTTATTGCTTCCATCAGGCAGGACAGCACATTCACGATTTAAGATCCCAATTGATCTTGGTGAAGAATCGGTTTGCCATATTAAGAAGAAAACAAATCTTTGCAAACTGATAATGGAAGCAACATTGATTGTTTGGGATGAGGAACCTATGAGTGATCGTAGATGTTTTGAAGCATTAGACAAGACTTTAAAAGACCTAACAGAAAACGTGTCACAACCTTTTGGTGGAAAATCGATAATGTTAGGCGGCGATTTCAGACAGACACTTCCTGTAAAGCCTAAGTGTGGAAAACATGAAATTATTGAATCCACGCTCCCGCGTTCATATGTCTGGAAACATTTCAAAGTCTATGTTCTCAGAGAAAATTTGCGTGTCTTGTGTGCACCAACAACCTCATCTGAAAGTGATCGATTGGCTAGATTTTCTGAATGGTTGATTAGTATTGGTGATGGTGATGAAGGTGAGGTTATTGATGTCGATAATCCGGATGTAAAAAAGATTGAAATCCCAAATGAATTCCTTTTGGATGAACAACATAGGAACCTGTCTGGATTAATTAACTTCACCTACGATAACAATGTTCTTGAACATCCTACTCCTGTTTCAATTTCTGAACGTGAGATCATTTGTCCCAAGAATGAAACCGTTGACGAAATAAACGATATGGTACAACAAAATTGTCCAGGTGATTGTGTTTGTTATTATAGCACGGATTCGATGGTGCCGCATGCAAAAAATGATGCAGAAACTGATGCTATGTACCCTCCTGAATACCTAAATGTGCTTAATTTCAATGGTATTCCAGGACATTGCCTTAAACTTAAACAAAACAGTCCTATCATGTTAATGCGCAACATGGATCAAAAAAATGGTCTTTGTAACGGAACAAGGCTATTAGTTACACAATTGTTATCACGAGTGATAGAAGCTAGAGTTATAACCGGCACAGCTATTGGTCATAGAGTTTACATTCCCAGGATAAGTTTTGTTCATAACAGTAAGGATTTGCCATTTGTCTTCACTCGACGTCAATTCCCAGTTAAAATGTGCTACGCCATGACAATAAACAAAAGCCAAGGCCAATCATTAAAGAAAGTAGGAGTCTATTTGCCAGCGCCAATTTTTAGTCATGGGCAATTATATGTCGCACTTTCTAGAGCTACATCTCCAAATTCTTTGAAAATCTTAACATCAAATCGCGAAAATGATACTGATAACACAACATTAAATATAGTTTACCGAGATTTATTACAACAAATAATTCCTATACAGGTTATTTAATTTTTTAAATATAAACCATATTACATACAACTCAATTTTTTCCAATCATACAATGAATTATTCTTTTGTTTTATGTCTTACTTGTAACAGGTTGCATAAAATGGATACTTTTAACATTGGATCTCTTCGTCCGGGTGAGGCAGCACCACCACTATGCGTTCGTGTTATTCGAAAATGGATTCCCAATAATCGTAACAATGAACTGCACTTTCTGTTTGTTGATAGAGAGGTATGTTATATACGGCTGCTATTATTATTTTCCTTTTATTTTTCTTAATACACACGTTTACTGTTTATTTTGTTATATATGTTTTCCAATACATACGTAGACATGTATTCATTTAAATGCATAAAACTAGGTAACAATATTTGTGCATTTGCCTTTATAATAGTATTTAGGTTCCAAAAACATTTTAACAAAAAATAAATACTAGAATCCTTGCAACAATAAAACAAAAAAAAATACAGTCGCTAAATTATGTTGTGTCTAGGTTCTAAATGACACGTGTGCGCCTTAAGTGCATTACTTTTGCTGCATTACGTGTATTGATAACAACAATACCAATATGGTTTACAATTCTTGAAACATAACTGTTGCAGCAGAATTCTGTTGCGCCTAGGGTCTACGCGACACATGTGTGCCTTAACTGAACTCTTTTGGCTGCATCGTGTGTGTAGATAAGAACAGTATCACAAGGGTTTAGGATCGTTCGACCATAACTGTTACAGCAATAAAACAAATAAAAACATGTTCAAAACATGTATGGTTGTAATTTCTTATGTTTTGCACCTTACGCCTAGGCCCCAAATCACAGATATGCATCTTACCTTCTGACCTGTTCCTTTGCTATCAATCGAATGCATCACTAAATTATTAGCACTATAATACATCATTCTTGTAATAATTATTCTTTCCTAAATGAATGCAGCAACTGTCATATAATCTCCCCATATATGCAACACATGTGCGCCTTAACTGAATTCCTTTAGCTGCACCATGTGTGTACATAAGAACACTATCATAAGGGCTTAGGATCGTTCGCCCATAATTGTTACAGCAGTAAAACAAATAAAACCATGTTCAAAACATTTATGCTTGTACATGTCTGGCAGTAATTTCAGTAGATACACTTTTCAGAGAAATATGTTTTTTTAATGCACTCTTAACTGGGTCAAGACCGTATTCACATAGTCGTCTGTTTACATAGATGTTTAAATGTACTACACAGTTAGCCGCTGGCTTTACCGGACAGAATCACATAGCTGACAGCAACATCGCTGGCAGGTTCCACATGTTTGTGTACACTTAGGTTAGTCAACACACCTGCCCACATACTCACCACACCTAGGCGCTAATTTTACCAATTAACCAGCTTCAATCAACCGGCGTATGACTGCCAACAAAAACTGCGCCAAATTTAACACAAGTTTAAACAAAAACATTCATAAACGCTGACCTAAGTACATAACTGCATACATAAATAATGAAGAAAGTAGATACAACATGGAAAGACAATTTATGCGCAACAACAATCAAAACAGTTATATATCCCGCAACAGTAGCCTTGCTGCAATCTGCCAAAAACACTATAAACAACCTTTTAGCACCATTTTTAGACAACTTGAAAACAGCATTAGACATTCTGCACCTATATTTACCAAGTGCTGGTGCCTGAGCCTCAACAAACACCTGCACATATATATAATCTTTGAATTTTTATTAAGTACAAACCTACTTATTTCATTGCCATAAACAACCAGTGAACAAATATTTGACAAAAAAATTTGCCTCTCTTTTTAAACACACAAATACTACAACTAACCATTGTCTATCTTTTTGTTCTTTACAAATAGGGTTTTGGAATACAAGCAATGGCTAAGGATGATGATCGAAGCATAGTAGAGGCAAAATTATCACTTGACAATTGTTATCGCCTTGAAGATTATGCTTGTATAGAACCTGACAACTATACAAACACATTGGTTCATCCTGCATTGATAATCTTCGGTTCGTCAACTCAGATTACTCCTCTTCCCGACTGTGCTGACATACAAAAACATTATTTTGAAATCGCCACTCGACGCATGGCAGAAAGCAAAGTCAGCTATGAAGGCATCATAGGTAATATATTTAAAAAGCTTAGCCAACATTTAATGCAAAAATACATGTTACTGTTAGACACTAAATTTTGTTGAAATTTACAGATTACATTGGTATCGTCCTGAGTATCAAAGATAGGTTTACAGTAAAAAAACAACCTTATGTTGTCATCACTATGCGCGATCTCAGGTAACCACCACAAGATTACTCTTTTGCTTTTAATACACTTTTCCCAAATGTTTTACAATACATTTTGTCCAGCAATCAAGATACAACAGTTGCTGTCTGGGAAGAAACATGCACACGACCAGACCGTTTTGATCGCCAACGAATAGAAAATGCACCACAACCTGTTATCATAGCAATGACCGGCTTAAAAGCGAAACGGGTTTCAGGTAACATTATTTTACATTTCTGTATACTTAAATATATCAAACATTTAACCCTTTTTCCTTTTTTAAGTTTCCTTGCAGCTACAAACAACCAAAGCAACATATACCTATTTAGAGCCTAAAATCATTGAAACAGAAATGCTAAAGACAATGTTAGTGCCTGTTGTTTGCTTCTATTTTTTTCCCACATTAAAAAATAACACAAAAACCACACCTTTTCTGCAGGCTAGCGGATGTTGACCTTTCAAAACCAATTCTCGTCCCACCAATAGAAAACACCACTTCTATAATCGAGCTTAAACAAATGGAAAAGAATGCAGTCATGGTATGATCACTTGCCTTTCTGATATAATACATATGAAGTCAACATAACCGCCTCTTCATATCACTTGTAGGGCAAAAACTTTGTCATCAACGGATCAATTTTGCAAGTTCACATTGACAAGACATGGTACTACACCAAATGTCTTAAATGTTCTGAAAAAAGTTATCCAGTTTATGGCAAGTGGTACTGCACACATCATGGAAAACTAGAAGACACAAATATTATGTAAGCAATATGCTTTTCAACTGTTTTCAGTAACTTAAAATACTTTAACGTATTTCTTATAAATGCAATCCAGGTACCGTATTCCAATTACCATCGATGACAAGACAGAATTTTTAGATGCTGTTATGTTTGACAAAGCTGCAACCCAACTACTAGACATTCCGTGCAAAAAGATGTACACTGAAACAGATCCTCGCACAAGCATACGGAACAAAATTATCGGCAGCCCAATCCAGTTTACAATCCGAGCAGGAAAGGACGATCGCACAGGTTCAATAACCTATTCAGTCAATAATGCTGTTACCCTCCAACAGGAAAAAACTACTGACATCACCTCCGCTAGCACCACTCCAGCTGCAACAACTCCAGCACCAACCACTCCCGGTCCTATGATTTCAAAAGATGCAAGTGCAAAACGCAAACTTTTTGACAATGAAGGTTAACATTTGAAATCACTGTCTACATATGACCACTTTAAACACTAAACAAACTGACACTTTTTTTTTGTGTACACAGCACCTCAAGATTCCGCCAAAAAACCGGCTACCGACTGTTAAAGCCTCTTATGTTGCTGTTGTTTCACCACTGACCAGTGCCACTGCTGTTTTGAAACCTTGTGTTTATCTAGGCATCTTTTGTTTAAAGTAAATATTTGCTTTGTAGTTTGTTTCTCTCCAACTTATGATGCTCCATAAACACATGCCAGCACTTTATAATTATGCAAGCTCCTAAGTTGAGCACATTTTGTTTGTAGCTTATATTTCCAAAAGTCAGCTAAAATGGTTGCGCAACGCGCGACCCGGAATCCACCTAGTTAGCTTAAATATTTAACAAAATACATTTCTTTGAAATATTAATAAAAAGAAGTTAAAATTGTAGACGCACAAAGAAAAAACAATAAATGCACAAAAGCAAGTACTCTTATTAGTGGACCAATAAAAAAATTCACTGTTCAACTGTTCTACAATTAATATAGATACAATTTTATTCCACTTCAGCAATTAAACTACACCCTTTTTCTGCCAATGACTTCCAGCCTAGTTGGGGAGAGGTGGGAGGGTTTACCTCTTAAGAGGGTTCCCGCCCGGGCTTGGTCTTGAGTTCGAATCATGCACATCACGAAAAAATTTCCTATAACGGTTTGAGATAACTTCAAAGTGGACACCGGTGCGCTGGTAGAGATTCGAACTCGAGTCAAGGGGTTATCTGTCGATTGGGTTTACCGCTGAAGCACACCTTCCAAAAAAAAAAAAAAACTACACCCTTTTTCTAAACGACAGAGCATATCCACCCAACCAAAGTAGTAAGACACTCTTTGGGTGTCTTATGGTAGTCAAGGTAGAGGGTAGATAAGGTGATGGGTAAATTACACGTTATGTCCTTTACGTTTATCTGAAATTTCACCATGTGTCCTTTATCTTTAATAATTATACTATGTGTCCTTTATGTTTACATGAAATTTCACATTTGTCCTTTATTTAAAACTTTTGCACACCGTGTGTTCTTTACACTAACTTCATTCAATATCTTGGTTATCTTCTTTAACTCCATCCGATATCTTGGTTATCTTTAACTATGTATTATACATTTAATAGTGGTAACAATTATTTAACTTACATTTATAACTCCAAAAATTCTATAAATTTTACATAAGCTTATTTACATCCCAAATTTCATTTAATATAAAACTGCTTTATTTTCATTAATAATGAATAACTTGACTTAAAATGCATAAAAAGAGTTAAATGCCAAAATGGCCCCTGTGGTTTGACCCAAATTGCCACTTTGGTCACTTTTTTGAATTTTTTGTCAAAACCACCCCTCAAGTATCGAAAAGTGCCAAAATGACCCATATTTAACTGACTTTCTAACGAGGATCAAAAACTCAGTTAAGTCCGAGGGGCATTTTCGTCCTTTCATGTCATAACGTTTTAAAACCCATTTTACACCCATCTTCTTCATCTTCAGACCTTCTTCTTCTTCTTCCTCTCAATTCAAACCTAATTCCCAAATCATACATACCCTAATTCCCAAATCATACAAACCCTAATTCCCAAATCATACATAATTGTGGATTTTGTTTGTCTTCCAAATCACACAGGTTTCGATTAACTAACCTAGACGATGGTATTCTGCAAATGTGGAGCTCCTACTATCATACGTGTGTCTTCCACCTCTGCAAACCTTGGTAGGCGGTTTTTCTGCTGCAACAAGAAGAAGGGTAGGACCTGTGGTTTCGTTTGTTGGGCTGAACTACCCTTGGGTCAGATTCCTGGTAGTAGCAATGATATTGTTGGGCTGAACTACCCTTGAGATGATGGTCCATCAATGTAGGTCGTTTTGTAATGATAAAAACTCAATGTATGTTGTTTCTTATTCTAATGATCATCTTTTGTTGAAGTTGTAATGTATGTTTGCAAATGTTCAGTTTAGGTTGTTTTGTAGTGATAAATAAAGGTTTGTAATAATCAAGTGCTTATGACCAAACAGAAACATACTAAAGCATTAGTAGTACATAACCAAACAGAAACATACAAACCAAGGTTCATACTTAAACTAGTCTAGTGCATACATGAAATAGATAAGCCTAATAAGCATAAGTCAGGAAACATAACCTACAAGAACCAACAAGCCTACTTCCAACGACAATCATCATTCGAATACCAGTCCGAATCTGTGTCATGCTCTCCTTCATAGGGATCATGGTACAAATCATCATCATCTGATGCATAGTTCCAGACGTCCTTTAACACCTCTGGGTCATAGTCTCTACATGGGTCAAGCTCCTCTTTTTCAACCGGTTCTTGAACTGCCTTCCCTTTAGCCTTTTCATCAGCCTTTGTAAGCTGTTCAAAATTATCTTCAACCAACTCTTGAACCACCTTTTCATCATCCTTTTTATCAGACTCTTGATCAACAACTTCAGGCTTTTCAACCTGTTGTTGAACTGTAGGTAGTGCAAGAACAACTTGCTTAAACATTTTAGTATTTTAGAGATTTTAGAGATGAAATATGAAGTTGAATTGCATGAATGCTTTGCAATATTTGGACTTATAAGTCAGCTGAACAATTAACTCATCCATCTACCTCAAATCTACCCACTAACCCCATAAATGAACTTCATTGAATGCAACTACCAGACTAGATTTATAATGTCAGAATGGTACATACAATGCTGCATTAGACTGCCAAAATGGTACATTATGTTTGGTCCAAACTGCTAAAATGATACATCCTTTTTGGTCCAAACTGCTAAAATGATACATCATGTTACTGCCAAAATGCCAAAAATGGCAAAATGCCAAACTGCCAATCTACTGCTGCCAAACTGCCAAGAATTCAAACTGCAGTAGATTGAAACTGCACATGGACCAAGAATTGCCAAACTGCTGCAAGAATTGAAATGCCAAACTGCCAAGAATTGAAACTGCAGTAGATTGGGACCCATTTTGACCCATTTTATTTTGACCCATTTTGACCCATTTTATTTTGACCCATTTTGACCCATCTTTAACAGTCAATGCATTTTGACCCATTTTGACCCATTTGCATAGGGTCTTTAATAGTCAAAGCATTTTGACCCATTTTGACCCATTTGCATAGGGTCTTTAACAGTCAATGCATTTTGACCCATTTTGACCCATTTGCATAGGGTCTTTAACAGTCAATGCATTTTGACCCATTTTGACCCATTTGCATAGGGTCTTTAACAGTCAATGCATTTTGACCCATTTTGACCCATTTTGACCCATTTGCATAGGGTCTTTAACAGTCAATGCATTTTGACCCATTTGCATAGGGTCTTTAAAAGTCAATGCATTTTGACCCATTTGCCTAGGGTCTTTAACAGGATATACATTTTGACCCATTTGCTTTAACAGTCACACACATACAACTACTAAACATACTAAATTCATAGCAACATTTCATTACCATTTGATTACCATTACAAACAGTCAAAAAACATGCACATTGTACATTACATACTAAACATAATATACAATTCATAGCAACATTGTGCATTACAATTAGACCAACTTGGCATTCCAGTCAACTGCCACCTCCAACGAGCCTCCTTTCTTTCATAGCAACAGCCCTGGACCACTCACTTGAGAAACACATTGTATCATATTAACACATAGTACATTACTATACTTACAGTCAAACAGTCAAAAAACATGCACATAGTACATTACTATACTTACTTGATACAAAAAGGTGGTTCCAAGCAAAAACATGTCCCTGCCTAGGGGCATCATATATTCATCCCTGCCTAGGGGCATCATATATATATTCATCCCTGATCAATCATACAAAAAGGTGGTTCCAAGCAAAAACCTATGTCCTATACAGTTATATCATCATCATAGGGAATACAAAATATCAATATCAGTAAATATATGCATCAATAAGACTTGCAAATCTAGGTATTTGGAGCATGCTCCCATCTACCCCCCACTCGGCGAAACCTGAGCTTCGGTGTTTTTGGAATGTCCCCTAGTTCAGACAACCTCTTCATCTTCAAGGATGTACCTTGATCATCCATTTCCTGTTGAATCTGTTCTTGTTCCAACAAATGCCCACAATATTGAGCTAACCGATCAAAGGCATTTGGAGGACGGGTAGACAACTCCAGGATACCTTCAACTGCCGCCTTCTCAGCTTGTGTAAGATTCATTGTTTGCGCAGACGTTGACATTAGGTTTAGGGTTTATGGTGGTGCAGGGGAAAGAAAAGAGTGAGTGATCAGTGGTCCGGTGTGTGTGTTAATGTGTGTGTTAATGTTTTGTGTTAAAAGAAAATTTACCTTATATAGAAAATCCATGATCAAATGAAGTTGGGGGCATCCCAACAGAGATCACGTTAGCAACTGATAGGAGCCGCCCATTTTACAGCTGAAGTCAGCTCATGATTACATTATAATCAGTTTCACCATTCAATGGTCTTAACCCAAAGTCAAAATCGTCACCTGGAACTTTAAAATAATACCTAAAATTGGAAATATCCTCTTCTGAATACCCAAGTTCTAATACCATATCATTCAGCATTGTTGAAACATTACCATCAACATAATCAGTCAGCTAACCACCATAATGCGATTCCACTGAAAAAAGCTGATGATTGTTACCTGAAAACAAAAAAAAAATTATTGATCATGTTGAGCAGAGGTGATCGTGTGGAGACAACAACGATGCACCAATAAGCAATAATAACTTACGGTATTTAAGCAGAGAATTGAAATCAACACCCTTGTCTCGAAACTTCAACATTATTGAACAGAGATGAACGACGAGGATGAGCAGAGGAAGAAGAACTTAAACCTTAGGGTTTTATTTGGGATGAAAATGATGAAGAAGATGGGTTTAAAATGGGTTTTAAAACGTTATAACATGAAAGGACGAAAATGCCCCTCAGACTTAACTGAGTTTTTGATCCTCGTTAGAAACTCAGTTAAATATGGGTCATTTTGGCACTTTTCGATACTTGAGGGGTGGTTTTGGCAAAAAATCCAAAAAAGTAACCAAAGTGGCAATTTGGGTCAAACTACAAGGGCCATTTTGGCATTTAACTCTGCATAAAAATATTAAGATAGAGTGTTTTCTGAAATAATAACTTTTTCAGGTGCTAAAAATGATAGAAAATTTTTATAAAAATTTTGGGCTTTTGAATCACTCAAATCGGATTTTTAATGAATTAATTATGAATTAAAAAGGAAAATATATTAAATATATTTAAAAACATATTTTCCTAAAGTAAAAAATACAAATAATGAAATTTGGGATGTAAATAAGCTTCTATAAAATTTATAGAATTTTTCAAATTGTAAATGTATTTTAAATAATTATTATAACCATTAAGTAAATAATACATGGTTAAAGATAACCAAGATATTGGATGGAGTTAGAGAAAATAATCAAGATATTGGATGGAGTTAGTGTAAAGGACACACAGTGTGCAAAAGTTTCAAATAAAGGACAAAGGTAAAATTTCAGGTAAACTTAAAGGACACACGATGTAATTATTAAAGATAAAGGACACAAGATGAAATTTCATGTAAACGTAAAGGACATAACGTGTAATTTACTCTAAGGTGATAAAAGGATTAAAGGTTGAATCGTTTTTAAAAACTAAATGAATAAAGCATAATTGTGAAATACACATCAATGTGTTAGATGAGATTTTGTTTTTCTTGGTGATTAGAGTTCCGTCACTCTAATGTTCAAATAAATGCAGTTTAGTAGTAGAACTGAATGGTATAAATAAGTTTTCTTATAAAGAAAACTATCAACTCTAATATTGATTCTAGACTTGCTCCAACCGAACCACGATCGAAAAGATCTCATTTTACTAACAAAACACATTGATATCAGTTCGGATTGCTACTATACCGACTTTCGGTATACCAACTGAATAAGAAAACTCAAAAGATCTGGTCATAATATGCCTAAAAAGTAAAAAGGATGTCAACAAATGTTTAAATTGATCAAAAAACGTAAAATAAATACTGGTACTAGTCGCGATAATACCAAAACTTATATCGTTTTTGGTTACACTGATACAAATATTGATGTTGTTACAAAAGTATAAATTTGGTTCGTCACGACACCGATACAATATTGTAAGTAGCTTACGACACCGAAAAACATTTTTTAATACAAATCTGTCTTCAACAAAGTTTATACTGGAATGTTGATAAAGAAAATTTAACATAGTGTATTCCGCTTTTTAGAAAGAGTTAATGTACGCAAGTTAAGAGAATTATTAAAATCACTAAAAAGTAAGTGGGTTAAAGTAGGGGTGTGCAAGGGTCAATTTGATTCACTTTTTACCACAACCCATAACCATAACCACTAGTTTCGGTTATGTGATTAACTTAATCATAACCATAACCAAATTTTGGTTAACACTAATGGGTTATGTATTCTGTTATCGTTATTTCAATTATTAACCTGACACTTTAACTAAAATTAACTTTTGGCTAAAGTTCAAAATTAAGCCAATGTGTCTACAAAATAAAATGCAACCTATCATATTGGACTTTGCTTGGGCTTTTTAAAAGACAGCTGATACTATACGTTTAGGTTAAACTACCAATGTGATATCACTTGTAATAAGATGTTCCTTAAAAACAAAATGCAAAACGTACTTACAGCTTTGATTATAAGTTCAATTCTTCATCAAAGACCTAAGCGCCAATGACCCGGAGTGCCCCGATACGACCCCGTTATGGGTAAGTCATGGGTCATGATGTTTACGCAAGCCAAGGCTGGTTCGTGCCGACTGGTTGTGTTGGTTCCTGGACCAATGTCAAACCATAATGTTTCGGACCAACCCGACACAATGCTGAGCCCTAATGTCACAGACTCGCACAACATTGGCCCACACCCTTTCGACCCGATCAGTCCCCTACAACGCGAAGTCTGATTTACACAGTTTCGCCCTGAACATACCGGCCGATGTTCCCCACCGTTTCGAGCTAAACCGACCTGCCGATGACCCTCACAATTTCAGCCCTAACCGGCTCGTATACGACCGCAATCGTTTCGCCAAGAACTACCCATCAAGCCCAACCATTTGATTAGAGTCGCACGCATGGTTTTGGCCCGAATCGGCCCACAAAAGAATCGTACCATTTTAAGCCGAACCGATGCACCGCCGACTCGCATCAGTTCGACTCAAACCCACTGCCAACATCCCGTACCTTTTTGACCCAAACCGATACACCGACTACCCACACCTTTTCGACCTAAGCCGGCCTATCAACAACTTGCACCGTTTCGAAATGACCGGGTTCGTGGACGACCCTCACTGTTTCAACCCGAACGTGTCCACCGTCTACCCGCACCCTTTGTTCCGGGGTGGGCCTGTCGACAACACGCACGGTTTCTACCGAAATCAGCCCGACGACGACCCACGTCATTTGAGGCGAACCGGCCCAGTAACAACCCGCACTATTTAAATGTGGTCTGTTCAGGCGGTGATGCGGGTTCAGGGCGATGGGTCGGGTCGGTTGTTGCGATGAAGGCGGGCGGTTAGGTCGGGGCAGCATTAAGGGAGTTGTAGGCTTGGGGACTTGGGTGATAGATTCCATTTCATGTGCCAACGAAACACGTCAAGAATCGAATTGAAATTCCAATTGCAACATATTTCAATTACAATAGCATGCTTAAATTCCAAATCCAGTTCATTCAATTTCCAATCCCTATGCATATTCCAATTGCAATTTCATTTCACTTCGCAAACTTAACGCACCCTAAGGTAGCGTTCGCTTCATGGATTGTAATGGCATCGGAACTGGAATTCGCGCGAGAACTATAATTTGATGTGAAAATTTAGGTGTGTTCGTTTAATAGAGTAGAATGAAATCTCGATGGAATTGGAATGTAGATTCCCTTCCTTATGTCATTGTTCAATTACATTCGAATTCTATTCCATTATGTAAAACGAACACTACCTAAGTATTGTATTAAATGAGATATGTTGTGACACATTTATGGGCCTATGAGATCTCTAAGCTTGGGATGCTTTAAGCAGTGCCCGGAGTTGTTTATAACGATTTCAAATATTGACATAGATGTTAAAGAGATGTCATCAAATTGAAAGAGTTGTCAAGATTGGGATAGTTTCGAGTGAATTACGTTGATTATTTTAGATCTTTGAATTATTTATTATTATGCAGTTAATCATACTCGTAATATTAGTTATATGACAAGAAATGCTAAAGAGATGTCATCAAATTCCTTTACAAGTCACATTTCTTGTTAGTATTTAGTTTGGATTAGTATTTAGGTAGTAACATAATACATGAAAACATATGATCAACTATAAGTCTGATGTTTTACTCTTAGGGAAGCATGCTCTAAGTCAAACTTCAATTGAGGAGGCTACAGGTATGAGTATTTAAAAAGATAAGAATCCGAAAACTAAATCCGAACTATCTGATATTCGAATCAAAAACTATCTGTCGAATATCCAAATTTTCGGAAGTCTGATTTCTTGAATTCGAATTCAGATAGTGATTATCAAAATTTTCAGATGTTTCGGATATCCGAAATATATAAATTTATTTTTATAGGATATCCGAAATATCCAAAAATATCTAGAAAGTATCGAAATCCAAAAATATCGAAATATCCAAAAAATATCTGAAACTAACTGAAACTGTCCGTAGTATCTTAATAATATCCGAAGATTTTATGGCTTTGAAGCCCATTTTAGCGAATCGGATATCCGTGTGTCCAATATTAAATGAACATAACTGACCAAACATAAACAAACATGTACTAGATGAGGATTGTGTTAATCGACCATGAAAGCCCTCATTGATAAACATTCTGTGGTGCTGCCTCCAATACCTGTTGGATGCTATTGGTGGCGAAGGCTCGGTGACTTCCTCGGGTTTGCTCGCGACTATTACTGAAGTCGTCAACTTATGGCTTGGGGGGCCTGCCCTAAAAACTTGCTGAGTTTGTTGCCTCGGCCCCCTCACCCCTTTATTGAAGCTCGATAATGGAATTCGGCCTATTGCTGTGGGGGCATTTGGCGAAGGTTGGTTTCTAAGGCGGCAATGAAGAAGGTTAGGAATGTTGGATCAGTTTCTCTTTTAACAGTTCTTATTCATGAACACTTATGTGTTGTAAATGTATCAAAGTAAACTGCACAACGGAATATTAAAGTGTTCAAGTTAAAGTATCACTTTTAACAGGAGTTATGACTCCCCCTCAATCAATGAACTAGGAAGTAAAGATGAGAATCAATAATAGTAAATGAATATAACAGTAAATGCAAGATGATTCTCAGATATATATGAAAAGGTTAACTACAAAGTGATTTGAAGGAAAATGTTAAAGTCTTTTTAAGATTATGATCGTCTAAAATAGTGGGTGTAACCCCTCTATTTATAGCCGAAAGTTTACATACAAACTAAGTAATCAAAAGCTTAAAATAATGTAAGATAATACTACAACAGGATGTAGCATTGAAACTTGAAGAAAGACTTTAAGTTAACTAATATAATACTAAACTGCTGAGATTAAGGGCGGTTAGAAGCTTCTTAATGAAAGTGCTGATGAATGACAAACTTCTGATGAGCGATCTTCAGGAGTTTGTCTTCAGCAGTTTGTTCTCCAGATATTCTGTCTGGTTTATCTTCAGAACTTCTGATCCTTTTACTCTTCAGAACTTTACATATTTTCTACTTCAGCAGTTTTACAAAATATTCAGAGGATATAAGACTAAGGTTTATACTGGCTTGTCAATCCTCTTTGACCCTACAGGGAAAGACATTGCCAAGTACCTAGGGGACTTTCAATTTGGGGTAGGGGTACCAAATGGGGCAGAGGCGGTGCTTCACAGTGCCAACAGGTTCCTCAACTCTTTTCATGTGGATGGTTCATTGGCATTGCTTACAGTAGACTTCTCCAACGCCTTCAACATGGTCGACCGTATAGCCTTTTTCCAAGAGGTTCACCAGCGGTGCCCGTCTATTTATCCGTGGGTCCATTTCCTTTACGCCCAGCATGCTAAGCTGTGTGTGGGTAATGATTGTATTGGGGCTACTACCGGAGTGCAACAAGGAGATCCTTTGGGGCCCCTTCTCTTTGCTCTTGCCTTACATCCCCTTATCATGCGGGTTCAGGAACAATGTAACCACCCGTTTCATGCTTGGTATTTGGATGATGGGACGATTATAGGCAACACAGCTGAGGTTGCTAAGGCTTTAAACATCATCAACGTGCATGGGCCATCTCCGGGGCTCCATCTAAATATCAAGAAAGCAGAGGTCTTTTGGCCGACATGTGACGGGATGAAACTTATGGACGGGCTTTTCACAGGAGGGATTGGTAGACCAGAGGGGGGGGGGGGGGGGGGTTAAGCTCCTTGGTGGGGCTGTTAGCCGAGATCCTATCATTATTTGGGAGTTGGCAGGGCGGCGGGCCACAGGTGCGGTTGACCTTATGAAACTCCTGCTCAGGTCATGCATGGGGGTCGCTAAGTTACTTTTTGGGTTGCGAACTTGTCAACCCCAGTTGATGGTGGATGCGACATCCCTTTTCGATGATTTCCTTCGGGAGGCTATTGAAGATATAGTCGTGTGTGGTGGCCCCTTCTTCGGGGACCTCCAGTGGTGATTGGCATCCTTGCCGATGCGTTTAGGTGGTTTGGGCCTCCTTTCAGCTCGAGATGTCGGGGTTTATGCTTTTGTGGCGTCTAGAGCTCAGACTTGGAAGCTTCAAGATCATATTCTTCGAAATAGCGGGGTCATCGGGCTAGACCCGGACTACCAACAAGCGCTCGAATGCTTAAATGTCTATCTCCCGGACTTTGATATTGGCGGTTTTTCTAATAAAGACACTGCCCCCTTAAAGCCACAAAAAACTTTGGCGAATGCTTTATTTAACAAAACTGCTCAGAGCCTGGGAGAAGTTTTTGAGTTATCTTCCCGCCAGAAGGCGGTGATTGAATGCCTGAAGGGTCCTCATGCTCAAGATTTTTTGACCGTTATCCCGATTGAGGGTTACGGTCAATGCATGTCCGCAGTGGAGTATAGGGCTATACTCAAGTAGCGGTTGATGATTCCTATGTATCCGGAAGATGAAACATGCTCCATCTGTCGTAAAGCTTGCATGGATAAATATAGGGAGCACGCAATTCATTGCAAAGAGCTCCCTGGGTTCAATTACCGGCATGACTTGGTGAGGGACGTTTTGTGGGACATCCTGAGAAGAGCTAGGATTTCTGCCAAAAAGGAGGCCCCTGTAAATTTTCTCATAGACTCTGCGGAAGGGAGATCCGCCCTGCGACCAGCAGATCTGCTTGTCTTTGGTTGGGAGAGGGGAAACATGCTTGTGTGGACCTCACAGGGGTATCTCCTTTGGTTAGGTTAAGGGAAACAGGGTTTGTAGTTGGGCAACCAACGAGAAAGGCGGAAACGAAGAAAGTTGATAAGCAAGCTAAAACTTGTGTAGAGAACCAACATGTCTTTATCCCCTTGGCCTTTGATACCTTTGGCTCCCTAGCGCCAGAAACTATTCGTTTCTTGACCAGGGTCCAACGGGTCGTCCACAGCAATAGCTCATCTCGAGGGGGGGCAAGGATTTGTCTTTGGTAGACTAGGGTTCGCAATTCAGAAAGGGGTGGCGTTGCAGCTTGTTGCCCGTCTACCTTATATTGTGATGTAACTTTCGTTTAATGAAAAATTGTTTATTTAAAAACAATTAGTGTTTAATTACGGTAAGTTTCATTGGAAAGCCCATTTTTTAACCAGAAAGCCCAGTTACTAATTAGTTATATTTATATAAGTAATTAGAAAGCCTGTTTTTTATATTTATGTAATTTCAACTGTGGAGGACCGTATTCTTTGTCGAACAAGAACTTAACCCACGAGTTTTCTTTGTCGAACAAGAACTTAACCCACGGGTTTTGATATGAACCAAAGGCAAGAACAATGATTTTGGACTTTGATAGTTAGGAGAGATAATTATCTATACTATACTACATTATAAAGGAGGAGGGATGTCTACAAATGTTATTTACATTAATTTTAAGATGGCATAGGAAAAGTCTCATGCTTTTTTCCCTTTCTACCCTTCATGCAAAACCTACTTGTACACATTCTTTTATTATAATCTCCAATTACCATTAATCTATATCTATAATCTATATTATATTATAAAGCATTTGAGAAGGGTATAAAACAATTTTATATAAAAAAATTATATATAACAAAATTATACAAAAAGGTTACTACGAATATAAATATAAACCTATACACCTTAAAAATATTGTAAAATCAATAAAAGTTAAACTTTACGTAAAAATAATAATTTTGTGATGCCTTTCTTTAAAAAAAGTGTGCGCATGAATTGGTTCACGAACCAAACCTAAACCGATCTTTCAAACTGGCGAAACCGAGGCCGAACCGAACCAAAACCGGTTTGGACACGAACTGGTTCGGTTCCTAGAAAAAAACCGAACTGTGCAAGTCTATAAAGTTCTCAGGTTGGGATGTTTTATGTTGAATATTTTCTACTAACCTAACTTCCAATTTCACTTTCCAATGTCACTGATAGAAATTTACGGTGCACTCGATTACCAGTTATATTGCATTGCTTTTATCATGTGGAAAAACTTATGGGTATGCTTCTTTGCAGGTTGATTACATATGAGTCGTTCCAACGTCCTCTGAATGTTGAGCTTATAAAGGTCCTTATGATTTCTTTTCCTCGGTAATCTCTTCAGATTTGGCACTTTGACCATATTGAGTAGGACTATTAGTATAATAATTGCTAATGAGTCAAACCGCTACTTCTATTTTTATTTACCGGCATGTAGGTCAAATTGCATATGGTATATAAAACGTAGAATGCTATCATGTCTCCTTGTTGCCTTTAAAAAACTACTCCACTGCAAAGCACGGGTGCTTACACACACATACACACAAACATACACCTTACATATTGATTCTTTTAATCGTTTAAGGTTTGACTTACGTTACCGTCCTGTATTTTCGACTCCACTGCAACGTGCAGGTTCTGCTAGCATATAATCTCACGCAGATAATCTTGGTTACACCTTAGAAAACACACACTTAGAACTTGACAAAATGGTTAAGGCCACTGAACTTGAAAGGAGACTGAGATATTTATACTGTCTCAGTCTCCACCTTCTTAGTCTTTATGCCTTTGGGAAGATGTTGAGGCCTTAGTCTCCCTAAAATTCTAAATCACAATGTTGCTGTTGACACACTAAAAACACAATAAACATTATCTAATCTAGCCAACGACCTAAACTAACTAATCACTAGCTGAGCACGTACGTATAATGCACCAACAAACTACTTATATATTTATTGAAATTTGAACGAACACAAACTAACAAACATAAATGAATGAATGAACAAAACGTGTGCTCATGTTTGTTCGTTTAAGCAAATGAACATTTTTTTCATGTTCGTTCGTTCATTCATTAAATGTATGAACATAAACGAACCTCCCCCGAACAAGTTTACGAACAGTTCATGAATGTTCAGTTCATTTATAAGCCTAGTTATTACACCATCTAAAAACTCTGGCCCTTTTGTTTTTAAGGTTGGCCCATCTAATACTAAAAGGGCCTGGAATAAATCTTTTATCACTGCTAGTGGTAGTAACCCAGTAAATCCGTTTCTTTCATTCCTCAATCCAAAAAATGATCTCACATCGATTCTAATCATCCTTGCCTTGACGAGTTATCATGCCTCAACAATTTACATATCCCAATTACTTTGGATCACAATACTCCTGAGTATGTGGATCCTCCTCTTGATCCTAACTCGAACTTGCAAACATTGTCTTCTATGAAGCATATGGAGGTCTTGTCAGAGCAAGCCGAGATCATTTCAAAGGCAGGTGAAATGGATGTCTTTAGGGTATCTCTAAAAAAATGGAGATTCTGCTATTAGTAGAGGTAAAGATAGCAAAGGTGTCGGTAATCCAGTTAGGAAGTAGAAAAAGAGAGTAAAATCAAGTAAGTGAAGGTTGCTGCAATTATGGCTCCAATCCCTCCTAAGTCAGTTTTCATGTTTCCTTCTTTGTATATGTCATGATTCTTGTGTGGTTTCTCTAGAATTAGGGTGTGGTTATTGTCTTTAGTGTGGTGGTGCTTTAGCACAAACGAATAGTTTATTATTTTTTCAACGAGTACTATAGTGTTATATAAAAAGTGACAAAAAACGACTTTTTTGTGGGTTTTTGTTCACATAGGAAAAAACACAATGTGTTCAGGTAATTCATTAATCATGTCTAGGCAAGTCACTAATCATGTTCAAAATAGTAATAATAATAACAAAGAAAAAGTCAAACAATTATAATAATAAACACTTCAATTATTAATTCCAAATAGAATGATCGAATGAACTCAGAGTAGTGTTAGATCTAAGCCTAATGTACAAATGTCCCTATAACGAGAAACTATCGATGACAAACTTTTATATTAAAAACATAACATAAGATTACATGTTATTACAAACAAGATGATAATTTTTAACATCTTTTTAAATTTTGGTGGCATTATTAGAAGATAATATTATTTAGAGCTTGAACAACTTCTGTCTCTCTGGGCAGATGAAAGTATAGCATCAATGGCATCTTTCACTTGTGAAAGCTCAGGTGGTTTTCCACCTTGCACTGGCCAGAACTCATCTGTTGCCAACACCTTCAATTATAATTTAAAATAGCTCAATTAAATGCTCGACCAAATATTCAGAAAAATAATAAATATGCATAATATATACTCCGTATTAATTAGCTTTCTTACCTTCACTTGGAGCTGTAGGAACTTTACATAACTAATTGCTTTCTCTAACATGGTAACCAAATCAACCTGAAGTTAAAAATCAATTGCATAAGTTCATGAATATTATTAATCATAGTAGTTTTTGCGGTCTCAAATGTTGCAACAGTTTTCTGACTGCCCTTAAACGGTTTTGCGACCAATATTTATAACTTAATTTTGATTGATTATGCTTCTATGATTTTTCAACCGAATTATGACCGAAACTAAGCAGTTGCAAAGCGATCATTTGACAATCGGATCTGGCTCAGTCACTAATTTTTCTCATGTTTTTTGGAACAAATTTTGGTCGCAAATACCCAGTTTTCTAGTAGTAAACTAAATGATAAGCCAAATAATAAAGTTTTCGAATTTACCTTGGAACCGTTTGGCACAAGATCCTGAAGAACTTTTAACCGCTCACTGATTCGTTCTCGACGATTCTGTTACAAGACAATAATTCTATTCATTTATCTGATAAGATTTCGCTTTATGTTCAAGCAAATAAGTGTCAGTGTGTGTGTACATTTAGTAATATAATTTCTTAAGACAGAAGAAATATGAATAATATATATATATAGCACAAATAAGTACCTTGGCTGCAATACTTTGTGGGTCTTTAGGTTGAGCTACTGACTTTTGCTTACTCTTCTTTGTTGCATTGTTTGTGGTACATTGTTTCTTGAATGCTTGTTCACTCTCTCCCTGTAACATGTTGATTTTAGTTCCAAATAGGATCTTGAAAAAAAAAAAAAACATAATTAAACTAAGTAAACAAAAGAAATATACCGAATGAGCTCGCTTATGAAAAGATGATTCTTGTGTTGCAAGATAATTATCAGAAGATGAAGGATTTGGCCATGCAAATGATTCTAACTCATCATGATTCTCTTTGATCACACTACCACTTCTCAAGCTATTCATATTCTCCAGCAAACGCATGCTATCAAACGAACCGGACCCAAGACTCATCAGCTGATCCGGACACAAGTTACTTGAATACGGTTGTTCATCATTCTCTTCAAAGTTAAGAAAACATGAACCACTTCCACCTTGCACAAAATTATTATCATAGTACCCGGGCTTGAAGCTTATAACCGAATGACCTTCTTCTTGGTGCAATTGTTGTATATGATTAGTAGTGGTTTGGTAAAGAAACCCACCCGAATTCGTAGCACTTCCCGGGCTAGAAAGTGTAGACGAATTGGACGAACTTCCAGCGAATGTCCCTTTCTTTTCTGGGCTTTCGCTCTCTTCAAATTCTGCATTGGATGTCCCATAAAATTTGTAGGTTTGATGGACTAAACCAGGCATATGTGAAGAGTGATCATTAGGGTTTCTTTCTTTGGCAAGTGCCATTTTTTAGATGAGTGTTTGAGTTGATCAATTGGTGAGTTATGAAGAGAGGGTAGGCATGTGGTGTTGGATATATATATGGAGATTTTTTTTAGCAATTGAAGTAAATGAGATTGAATGTAGGGATTGTTAGCTGTCAGTGCATGAGAAATTTGAAATAAAGATGAAGATGATAGAAGAAAACAGCAAAAGGGTCGCCGGATTGTTCGCAAAACCCACGTCTATGAGATTCCACACCATCCCCTATAATTTATTTACATGCCATTGTTCAAAGGAGAAAATATTATATGTCAAAGAATGTGTTGTTTGTTTACAAGATCAAAGAATTTGTGAATTTACCACCATTTGCCCTAGCTAAGTTTCCTTGGGAATCCTTCTTATTTTAAGAGGTGTAAAATTGATCCTACAATCACTTCATATGAACATGATCTAATGCATTTTGAAAGGGTAGAAAGAAAATATTAAAAATCTATGATATCTAGTTAAATTTCTTCTTAAGATTTACACTTATATGATCTCCGACCAATTTAATTTGAGGATTTATAAACATGAAAATTTATCAAAATAGTCTAGTTATAACCAATAAGTTTTACAAAAAAGTTATTGAATTCTAGCCGGTCCCAAAAGTGGGGGCTAAGCTTTAGCCCGGATCCAAAAGCAGGGGCAATGCCGCCATAAACACGCAAGCTAAGCCTTAGCGACCACGGTTGGAGAAGCTTTTTTGATAGAAGGTGATTGGCTAGAACTACGAAAAGAGTCGTTGACAGAAGGTGATTCGCAAATGTAAAATTCAATGACTCTTTTAATGATTTTGCCAAACAATAAATTGCGAATATTACATATCTTGAAAATAATCAAATATAAACTAAACTTATTTGTAAAATTGGTTTATATATCTTGCATAAAAAGTTTGCATTTAACATAAACCGAAACACACATCACACAAGAGTTACACCGACAACATGTTTCTCGCTAGCTCATACAGGGCAAATATACCAACCGTTAATCATTAATAAGAGCATTCCAGATGGATCACCAATGGCCAGTTCAGTTACACATCCCTGACAAATTTATCATCGGAGCCATGATGGAATGTCCGCGGACTGATCGTCGATGGTCCTTACACAACCAGTGGTTTCACTAACATATCATCAATGGTTTGTTGCCGACGACATACATTTAATAATCTCTCGATAATAGTTGTGTTTAGTGATACATATATGGAAGAGTTATCTTGAGAACTCTAAATATTGTGGGGACCGTAAGGACTTATTAAAAAAGCAATCAAAATAATCTTTCATATACTTGTTATTGTTATTATTATATAACACTAAAAACCATCTACTCTTCAGGTAATTCATTTATCCTCTTTACATCACTCGCAACAAATTTTTTACACGTGTGGAAATGATACAACACCACCCTTATAAAAATTTTTTCTTTCAAATTAGTTAGTACCAAATAAAAAGCAAAATACAATATTAAGATTATTAACAATTCGAAAGTTCACCCTAATTCATATGTCAAATCATCGTTACTGAAATATTATTGGAAAAATGGAAATAAATAATCCCAACTATTGACTATTGACCAATAACAGTCTCAACTACGAAAATCACCAATATTGGTCCCAACTTTCGACATATTGGAAACCAACAGACCCAAACTAACGGAGGCTAACTCCGTTAGTGTGATGCTGACGTGGCATGCTTAGGTGGCAAGATGATCCTACGTGGCATCCTACGTGGCATGACACGTGGCAAAATGATCCTACGTGGCATGCGACGTCAGCATCACACTAACGGAGTTAGCCTCTGTTAGTTTGGGTCCGTTAGTTTCCAATATGTCGAAAGTTGGGACCAATTCGTAGTTGGGACTGTTATTGGCCAATAGTCAATAGTTGGGATTATTTATTTCCATTATTCCAATATTATTTCAAATCTTACATCACCATTGCTAACACTTCAGTTGATTAGAAATGCATTTAACTTTGTTTAAGTTATATAATCTATATCTCTATTTTACCTAACAAAAATAAAACCTTAGGGGACACATGATACAATTCTAGACATCCTTAATTTTTGTCTTAACGTCTAAACCGTATACCCATTTAACATACACATAAATCCTTAGCCGTTTCAAATTTAACCGATTACCTTTTAAATAGTACATTTAATAATTCCTTATTTTATTCTCAGCAACCTCGCATGTTTTCTTTATTTAGAATTTACCATTTTTATAAGAAATTAATTGACCATTATTTTGTGTCTAAGTTTCTAAATTATATATTTTTTAGATGTGATTCTTGTTTTCCTCTTTTGCCTTTTATGATCTTATTAATTCAAGCCGTGTAATACACTGGATGCAAATCTAGTGTGTGTCTATATATACATATGGAAATAGTATAATGAATACTCACCTGAGTTGAGAAACCCGTAAAAATCCTTGTGTAACATTATATAGCACAACATAGGTTTTTAAAAAAAAAAAATTGGGCATGTGATAATTGATATGCCGATTTTTCAAGCGTGTTGAGTAGGGTGTGAATTTATGACATGACACAAAACATGACATGAACCAAACAAGATGATACTTGCGAGTTTGGGTTTAGTATAAACGGGATCGGGCCAATTTCAAGTTAAACCAACAAACCCATTGAGCTAAATAGGATGGGTTCACGTCAACCTAGGCAGGTTGACCCACTTAACCCATCTATTTTATAAATTATTTTTTTGCAATATGTTTTATGTCATAAATTAAATTCATTAGATATTTTATGCCATAATTATTACTTAAAAGAGAAATTGTTAAAATATTTTATAACTAATTTTAATATATTAATTTGAAAAAAAATTAAAAATAATAAGAAAAAAGTCGGGTTGAATGGGTCGTGTTCGGGTAAATCCATGAATTTTTGGGTGTTGGTCATTGCCGGGTTCGTGTAAAATTTTTGGGTTCGAGTCTGGTTGGACACGCTAACCCGCTGACCCGACCCATTTAGCACCCCCAGTGTTAAGCAAAACAATGAAAAAACGAAACGAGTGGATATTTGAAAAAGTGAACAAATTAAAGTTCATTTGTTACATATGTAACAAAGATGTTGTTCACTGTTACACACCTGTTACATAGGAAATTCATTTGTTTTCTAATAAAAGTTTCTTCAACGTTTTTTTTTCTCAAAATGCTTGAAAATATGCATAATTTTTTTTTTTATAAAAAAACATGCCCTTCATGAGTTTGCATTATGGTGGATATGGAAACCAATGGTGCTCATGTACTCACAACGTTAGATAATGAAACCAATGTTGTCTCTGACATGAATTTCTCTCTAACGTCTCGAGAAAATATTTTAATTTGTTTATGAAGTACAATATTACATTTCTATCACTTATGTGTAGTTGTTGGTTTGGACAACACTTAAGAGTACCTCCCATTAAGGATATTTTTTCGAAAGATATTGGTGTGGCTAGTTTTCTTGTGCAGGATCCGAGGAAGATGTGATCATATTGTTGCAACTTCCGGTTCTCATTATTTGTCTTGTTTTGTTGTAGCTTATTTATTGATTCATCATGTTTGCTCTTGTGTGAGTTTGTTTAGTTTACTTGGTTGTCTAGTTTTTTCCTCTATTTTTTGGTTTTTTTTGTCGGTTCATGTCCATTTTCTTGGTTTTTTCCTCTATTTTCCATGGCATTGCCATTTGACCAAAAAAAAAAAACAGAAAAATAGATTTATTATACCCTAATGCGACTTTATATAATCTATAAAAATCCACTAGTATAAGAGAAGGCCCATTAAAACATGATTCTTCAATTGTCCGCCCGATGACCACACTATTGAAAAGCTCAGGGTATGCTACTTGGGCACGTTTCGGGATTGATGGGTTGATGAAATTCCGTATCTTAACGAGTTTAATTTTTACTAATTAGGAGAGTCACAAGTTATCAGATAATAAAAGAATTTATTTTCTTATAACACTAATTATAGTTAGTTTAATTAGTTAATCTGCCCTAATCAAATATATCAAAAGTTAGTTCCTTCGTGGTACCATCCTTTTGAATCTCATCTAATTGAACGGATCTTCCAATAATTCTCATAATATCTCACTTAATTGAAGCGAGTTATAGTTGAGCACGTGCATGACAACTTATTTTATAGATTAATAATACATTCCATGTACGTTGTCTTGTTAGGTAGCTCATAAACTACAACAAATTTTTTTTATTGTTTGTGATTTTAGATATAAAAATGTTAATTATTTTTAATGACGGACTCAGAAATTTTTTTCACAGGGTGTGGAAATTTTTATAGGTCATTTTTCTACGCCATATAAGTAATTTTTTCTGCTCGTTTAAGGTCAGATCGGGTCGGGTCGCATCATATAAAAAAAGATAATCCAACTAAGTTTTATATAACAAAAAAAAGTAAGGCAAACGTATTTACTAATAAATAATGAACATCTAATATATTTTAAGGTATTGTCTGCAAGTTTTCATTCAAAAAGTTCAATCTAAGTTTATAACTTGTAAATTGTAATAACATTGGTTATTGGGCATAAGAGTTAACTTAAAAAGTAATATTGTTATCATCTCAATATTTCTGTTACATCAGAGAATCGTATGAAATTTAAGTTTTCTTCGATGGAACATATAATGTGGTATAATAATTATAAATTTGTAAATTTACAAAAAAAAAATATAAATTTGTTAACAAAACCTTTGGCAGCTCCTTAATGACAATTAGCTATATATTATTCTGCAAACCCAATCATAATCATTACCCACTTGTTTTCTTATTTTATGTTCTCGACGATCACTTAAGACAATATAAGAATGTATATACCTATATAAAAATATCTTAAATATAATAATAGTAATATATTCCATTTTAGCTTGACTTATTAGAAATACATCAACAAATATAAAAACAAATGATCAATTTGATTTTTCTTACTAAATTTTCCACTTCCTATTACTAGTCTAAGGTAAGTTTCAACTAAAGTCACAAAGAATTATCAAGGTGGTTGAAATATAAAATTATAGACTTACTATTAGGGATGAAAGATCTAAAACCTAACAAGTGCAAATACACTAGGAAAAAAATAATATTAAAATTATAGAATTATCAGGGTCGACTTTGTTTTGTTAGCCAAGATCCAATACAACAGTTACAAAAAAACATCAACTAAATATTGGGGGTATTTTTTTTTCCTGTGTAGATGATCTGATCCTACGTTCAAGTAGTGATCTTGGAGTCTTATTGGAATATGGTGTGGTATTAAGGTGTCTCCTCTTTCTTAAGTGATAGAATTAAGGTTCAAATACTGCAAAGTACAAGTATAGGAGTATTAAAAAATTGAAAACTCGCCGTTAATCTTTTTATTAATTTCATTGCCAGCGTCCCGTTGGTTATGTTTATTGAATAAATATCCATTGATACGAAAACAGTCATTACATGACATATTCTATTTTGTAACTCTATGGTCATTAAGACTATCCGTTGTGTAGCCGATATCACTTAGCGCAACCAAAGCCCTTGCCACCTAGCTTGCGAACACCGCAACAAGGTGACTTCAGCGGGGAGTGAGCGAGCACAAGTGACCATGGTAATGACGCTATGTCTTGGATTTTGAGGGGGCGTGAGCGAGCATGGGTCTTATCTACAACAGGGTCAAATGAGCGAGCACGGCTTTATCCGGTGCCCAATCAGCATTCAGGCAGCATGAGATGGCGTAATATTATATTATTATTGGATGAATCCGGATAATAACCCCGACCACAACACAAAATCTAACTTACTATATATATAGGAAATTCATCAAAAGAATGCTCAAATGGACCTTTTTTGTTTATTACAAGGGGGAAACAAAGATAAGAATAGTAATGTAGCAATTAATTAGGGAAATAAAATCAATGGTAGCATGGGAAGAAGAGAAGTTCCTTACTCCCTTGTCTCAAGGAGATTGTTATTCCCATTGTTGTTCTATAAATCTTCAAAAGCATCGATCATGTTCTTGTCTCTCTAACACCATTAAAAAATTCCTTCATAATAATCAACAAACAGATCATAAGGTGATGACAATCCCCATGTTCATTTAAGTCTCTAAAAGATACCCTTATCCTACAACTTTTTAAACAGCTCTTTAATCCCATAAAAAACTTCTGTCAATATGTACGCATACATGGTCAAATTGTAATTAACGCTAAACATGTTCCTAGCTAAAACACTGTACGTACAAGTTTTAAATATCACTTTAGCAATATATAGTTGAACATATAATTTCATTGCTAAACAAAAGTGTATCACCATTGAATGTTACGTATAAAATCTGTCGCTAAAAGTAGTTACAGACAAAAATATGACAGTGAAAGACCTTCGGTAATATGAGTCTAGGTAATTAGATTTTCGACGGACTACTGATGGAATATATTGCAGGATCACCGACGGATATATGAGCGGTTGATTACCAATGGGTCATCTTCGGTGGCTGACAGTGAGGTGTTGTTTGGTTAATTAAGTGTTGAATCATTAAGATGTCTGAATGGTTAAGAGACTCTGAATGATTAAGTGTTAAATGATTCAGCTATGCACTAAGTCCGAATGATTCAGCTCATAACCTATTAGAATTGATATTAAAACTGAAGATCAAAGATATGTTTCCATTTATATGGCCGATGCCTTTTAAAAGAATTACAAAGAGGAGTTTGGTATGAATACAAATACTGAAAAGATAAAAGATAAACATAAAAGATAAACTAACAACTAGAACTTAGGAGATATACTAAATCATTTACTCCCCCTCAAGCTGGAGCGTGAAGATCACGAATGACCAGCTTGTCAAGCAAAAACTTCAACTGTTGTCCTGATAATGGGTTGGTGAAAAGATTGGCAATCTGATGTTTGGAGTTAATATTCAGCGGTAAAATCTCTTGAGACTCAACTCTTTCTCGAACAAAATAGCAGTCAATTTCAACATGCTTGGTACGCTCATAGAACACAGGATTGTTTGCAATGTGACGAGCTGCAACATTAACACAGAAAAGAGGAGTAGCCTTAGAAATGACAATCCGAAAATCATTCAAAAGCCATCTCATCCATAACACCTCACTTACGGTACTTCCCATCGCTCGGTATTCCGCTTCGGCTGAGGACTTAGAAACAACGGACTGTTTCTTGGTCTTCCATGAAACTGGAGCTCCCCCTAGTAATAGAAGATATCCTGTGCACGAGCGTCTCGTATATTGACATCCCAACCAATCAGCGTCGCAATAGGCACTTAGATCAAAACCACCTTGCCGAGGAATAAAAATGCCTTGCCACGGACTAGACTTTAGGTAACATAAAATTTTAGTCGCGGCAGCCATGTGATCGATTCGCGGATCAAAGACAAATTGGCTAAGAAGATTGACCGAGTAAGCTATATCAGGCCGAGTTGCTTGCAAATATAACAATCGACCCATTAACCGTCGATATTGTTTGACATCAGTTTTTGGACTCTCAAGACATTGGTCAATCTTAAAATTTTGATCTATAGGGAGTGAAGAACTAGGACGACTGTCAAGCAACCCACTATCTTCAAGAATATCCATTGTATACTTTCTTTGACTCAAAACCATGCCATCTTTTGTGCGAGCAACCTTAATTCCCAAAAAATATTTTAGAGGTCCAAGGTCCTTGATGCTAAAAGTGTTATCTAGATACGTTTTTGTTTCTTCTATTTTAACCAAATGATCCCCCGCAACAATAACATCATCAACATAAATGAAGATAGCGACAAAGGAACCTTGTTGACCAAAGGTGAAAAGAGAATGATTAGCGCGTGACTCTTGATAGCCGAGAGAAAGCAACACTGTAGTAGATTTTTAATACCACGTCCTCGAGGCTTGCTTCAAACCATAAAGGGATTTCTTGAGACGACAAACCCGCGTCTCTTCCTTTATAGAAAATTTTTGTGGTACCTTCATGTATACTTCTTCTTTGAGATCGCCATGTAAAAAGACGTTATTTACGTCCAATTGGTGAATTAACCAATTATTTTTCACGGCCACCGTCAACAATGTTCGCACGGTAACAAGCTTTGCAACAGGTGCAAAAGTATCATGATAATCCACCCCTTCAATTTGAGTGAACCCTCGTGCCACAAGACGCGCCTTGTATCTTTCAACTTCGCCACTTAGTTTGTATTTGATTTTATAGACCCACTTGGAGTCGATAGCATGTTTCCCTTGTGGGAGAGGAACAAGTGTCCATGTTTCATTATCTTCAAGGCCTTGATTTCCTTTTTCATAGCATCTCGCCACTTCTCATCCTACATGGCTTCTTGAAAATTCTTTGGCTCATTATTAGAAGTAATGGCCGCCAAATAAGTTTTATGAGAATTAGTAAATTTTTCATAAGAAACAAAGTTAGCAAGGGAATGTACCGTCGAAGAAGTATGCTCGGAAACGGATTTTGCGTGGTCAATGGACGGTGGCAATTTCACATTAAAGTCTTGTAGATGTTTTGGTTGAACCTTCACTCTTGCTTGCCTTTGCACTGATTCGTCCCCAACAGCCTATGGTGATTGGGCCGTAAGTGATGGTGGATCGATATCCGGCGGCCCAAAGTCATTCCCTTCACTTGTTGGTTCTAACTCAACATCATTTAATTCTTCCTCAATTTCAATCGTGGATTCTTTATTTGTCACATCTTCTGTGCTTGTTTTATTGTCACAGTCATTCACCTCTAGATCTTCTGTTAACGGTGCATTAATTTCATCCCATTCATCAGGAACTTCAAACAAAGACTCGTTCTTTTTATTGGACTGATGCTTGGTGAACGGGAATATATTTTAAAAAAAAATTTAACATCCCTAGACGTTATTATTTTTCGATGCTCAACATCAAATATTTTGTAACCCTTGGTTCCTTGAGGATAACCGATAAAAACACCTGGTCTCCCCCTTATTTCAAACTTATCTCCCCTGGTTTCGATACTCCAGAAATAAGCAAGACACCCTAAAACTTTAATGTGATCATATTTCGGTTTTTGAACGAAAATGAGCTTACAAGGCGTTTTGTTATTAATGACCTTTGAAAGAAGGCGATTAATGATGTATGTTGTTGTTTGTATACATTCTCCCTAAAACCTTTTCGGAAGTTTTCCTTGAAACATTAAGGCATGTGTTGTTTCAAGAATGTGATGATTTTACGCTCCACTACACCATTTTGTTGAGGTGTGTGTGGACACGTCGTTTCCAATAGAATTCCTTCTTGAGCATAAAAACTCATCATACGATTAGAAGTAAAATCCCTACCATTGTCACATCTAATTCGTTTAATTGATTTTCCAAATTGGGTTTTGACCATCTTTTGAAAGAATATTAAAAAAATCACTAGCCTCGTTTTTATGTTTGATAAGAAATACCCATAAAGCTCGGCTAAAATCGTCAACAATGGTCAAAAAGTAAACTTCATGTGAGGCGGTAAGCCTTCGATATTTACCCCAAACATCACAATGAATTAACTCAAAACAATCATTAGTTTTAATAGAACTCTTAGGAAACAGTAAACGAGTATGTTTCGCTTTGACACAAGCATCACACAAAGTATCTTTTAAGGAAATTTCTTCTAAAAAAATTAATATGACAGAACTTAGAATTGGAAGCGTGACCCAATCTTGAATGCCAAACCTTCATGTCAACCTTTGCAGCCATCGCCATTCTTCCTCTAACCGCCATGCCCATCCGATAAAGACCATTAACGCAATTACCCGTTCCAATCAACTTCCTCGAGCGTAAGCCCTGCATAACACAAAATTCGGGAAAGAAAGTCATTGAGCATTGTAAATCCCTTGTTAAACGACTAACCGAAAGCAAATTGCAATTAAATTTTGGAATGAGCAAAACATCTTTGATTTTGGCTCCTCCAACAAGTGTGCATTCTCCCTTTGCTTGCACCGGTACATTATCATCGTTTGGAATGACAACCGGTGACTCTCGATCAGTTTTAACGATATCATCTAAATATTCTTCATCACAAACAATATAATCGGTTGAACCCGAGTCGGCAATCCAATCATCGGGTTTGTCACTGGCAGGTGACGAATATAACTTACCGGCCATGTTTGCTCTTCGAATATTTTCACCTTTGTCGCCGGCTTCACTTAGGTGCTTCAAAAGGATCTCATATTGTTGATCAGTCAATCCTGCTATCATCTTCGAGTCCTTCGAATCAGCTTCAACGTAGGCTGCTTTCGGTTTTGCTTTTTCATTCGTCTCACCCAACCACCACTCCGGATAACCTATAAGTTTAAAACACCCCTCTCTTTTATGCCCATCTCTGCCACAAAACTTACAGTGGTCGACTTCATTGTTACTCGACCGTTTTGTATCCTTTTGGTTTATTCTGTTCCTTTGTTGACCCTTCTCTGATCCACCACGAGGTCCTTGAAAGCTTGCCTGAAACACTACTCCTTCAACCCGCGTTCTTTTTTCCATTCGTGATGGTTCTTTGCTGCTCATCTTCTCGCCATCCAATATGCTTCTCCTAAAGTGGGGCTCGGCTTCATTGACAGAAGCTGGATTCTGATTGTTGAAAAGTCTGAATCTAGACCCATAAGAAATTCAAACAGTCGCTCTTTTTCTTTGAATTCTACTAGTTGTTTTCCTATCTCACAAGAACAGTTTCCACAGGTACATCGAGGTGTAGGAAGAACAATTTGTATTTCATCCCACAAACCTCGAAGCCTGGTGTAATAGGCTGAGACAGAGTTTCCCTCTTGACGAGTGATGGTGAGGGATTGCTTCAACTCGTACGCGCGCGGAGCACTTTCTTTCTCGAATCTTTCTCGTAAATCCTTCCAGATTTCAGCAGCAGTGTTGGCGTATTTAACACTTCCCCGTATCTCCTTCTCCATCGCAGCAGTAAGCCATCCTTTTATCATTGCATCCCAACACATCCAGGCCATATACATCTCATCAATCTTTTCCGGCTTAGGTATGGACTGATCAACAAATCCGATTTTATTTTGTAATTGTTATCATTGAGGAGTTCATTGACTTGAACTTGCCTCGGTGAATCAGAGGGGTGTATATAATATGCTAAGTTCGAATCGATAGTTTTATCGTCGGTCTTCCCACTACTGGAAGGCCGCTTCGGTTGGTCTTCGTCTCAGGCCATAGCCGACTGCTTTGGTTTTGTTTTAGAATCAGAGCTTCTGCTTTGATACCATATTAGAATTGATATCAAAACTAAAGATCAAACATATGTTTTCATTGATATGGCTGATGCCTTTTATAAGAATTACAAAGAGAAGTTTGATATGAATACAAATACTGAAAAGATAAGCATAAAAGATAAACTAACAACTAGAACTTAGGAGATATACTAAATCCTTTATAACCATTCCATTCTGAGTCCTTTTTATGTTGAAACAAATAGTCTGAATGCTGAACCATTCAGAACTGAATAGTTAAGAGCATCATTAAGAGGCCACCAAACAAGCCTTGAGTCTTCTCCAATGACCATACACAGTTACCGACGGGTCACCGATTGAATCTTTAATATATTATAGACGACTTGTACCGATTGAATATTTAAATACAAATCTATACATATAATAAACCAAAGCCATTTTAATGATATGACACTCAAAGAGGGTATTCTCTCCATTGAGTGTGCCATGTGTCATCCCATGTGGCAAGGGCTTTATTTTAGGAAAATAATAATTTAAAATTTAAAAACAAAATTAGATTTTTATCTCTAATGTTTCCTCCCATAACTTTTAAACGTTAATATCTTTTATACACGAGATTTTTTAAAGAAAAAAATTACACCAAATTAACGAGCGTTTTATTATCTTTCCAACGGCTACCATAGCGCTATATAAAAAACGGAGAAAAATGTCACACCCTCAAATTCCACATGCGGGGTTTTACCGCGAGGCGCGTGACACGCCAGGATCCAAGTCAACGGTCACAATAAACAACACTATATGATAAAATACGTAAAATAAAAACATTAAGTTTCATAACATAAACCAACAGCGGAAGCTTTTTAAAATCTTGATTACAACTTAAACAACGTGACTGAAGTCTGAAATTACTGAAAACATGAAACTAGAATCCTAGACGCCAAGTGAGACTCCGTGCGCCTAACTCCGATGCTGCTACCTTAACTACCTGAGAAAAACATGCTAAAAACGTCAACATATAATGTTGGTGAGTTCACAGGTTTTTGTGAAAAGCAACTTAGTTAGTTTCAAAGAATATTCCAAAGTAGACCAAACCATAAGTAAACCGACCAAAAGAATACTACTCAAAGAATGCCAACCAAAATGAATAACTGTCGCTACTACGATTGGAAAACCATTACTGGACTCGAATACATGAATACAAGAATACAAAAATACACCTGCCCGAATACAAGAATACAAGAATACTCTAAGAGACAACATGCACCCGTCCGACCTCCAGTCGACGAGTGGGGCCGGTCACGCCCAAATAGATCTATCCATATTTCCCCCGTTGTGCAACCACCCCACATTCATGGTTTTCCCCGGGACTTTAACAAATCGCATAGCAACCCAAAGAATACCCAATATGAAATGAATTCAAAAATACACAATTTCCTTTTAACAACCATTACCTTCCTTGTAAGTTTTTATGAATATGAATACCTTGTAAAACATTTATGAATCCCAAAACGTAGTTCAACACATCTTTCATGAATACCAAAACGTAAGTTTGACACATGTTTAATGCATACGAATACCCAACATGTTTTCTCCCCCAAAACTAAAACCAGTTAAAGTGGGGCCGTGAACTCACCTTAGATTGCGTTCTTCTTAATAAATCACAGACAATGCAAATGACAGCCCTAGTATCGGCAACCTATCATCGAATGCATATGAGTACCTGAACCATTGACCCGCAGGTCAAATAGTCCCCAAGTGTCCAGACCATGACCAAGTACGTTTTGAAAACACGTTTGACTGTTACTTTGACCCCACAGACAAGACCCGACATCCCATTGGTGACCCGACGACTCACGTGTTAGCTAAGAGTGAGAAATCATGCAATCACAAGCAAACATGCACCTAATACGCATAACAGTTCACCAAAGTCAACATATAGTTCATATATCGATATACGAGTCCACACGTGTATTACCGGGTTATCGGACATTCCACAAGGTTTCTAGCATGTTCTTAGGTGTCATTTCATGTTCCGGATGTCAAACTATGCTTAAATCAGCTAATCACGTGATTAGACATTAACCATGCAATTAGGAAAGTCAACTAGCAATTAGGATGGTCAAACAGGCAATTAGGAGGCTAATTGCCTGATACTTCTGGCGATTAGGGGTCTACTCGCCCCTTATCCTTTCCTACTCGCCCCTGCATCAGGCGATTAGGATTCCTAATCGCCTGCTGCAGTTGTGTAACGGGTTTTCGCGCGTTTAACCCTCTAAATCAGATCCGAAACATGTGTAAACACCCAATATCAATCATAACACATTGACAAACATATTTCAAGAAAAACCCCTAAGTTATCATCATTCTAACAGTCCCGAATGCAAGCGTTTTCCCAAAATAGCATATTCATCATGTATACATCACATCATCATGTAAAACTTACCCTAAATAGCAAATACTCAGATTTCATCACATAACAACGTCATCTAATCCTTTCCTACTGTTCTAGCATCATCCTAGAGCAAACCCTAATCCTCTAGAATCATCAAAACATATTAAATCACACTAAGTCTCCCAAAATCACCCAAACGGGTCAAAATATCAAATATCATCAAAACACAACTATATGCTCCCAAATTCATAGACAATCATCCTAATGATTCATTTAAGTCAGAAACATATCAAACACATGGAAACAAACGCGTTTTAATATCAAAAATCTCATCTTTGCATGATAACATAACATAGAACAAGCATGAAGGTGTGGGTTTGTTTATAATCTGTTTTTAACAAGTTTTCAAAGACGCAAATACTTAGAAACCAGGTCTGGACCTCTAGGGAGTAAAACTTTATCATTAACAAGGTTTAAGAAGATGAACACACCTTAGATTTTAGCAAGGAAAGGTGTAAGATCTTGTAAAGGTGGTTTCTTGATCAAAAACGAGTTACAGAGGTTGGGTATAGTGTGTAATGGCTTTGGGGTGTGCTAGGGTTTCTAAAATGATGTTTTGCAACACAAGAGTGGTATTTATAGGCGTTTCTAGTCGTCAGGGCTGCAACAGGCGAGTAGGAATCTGCAGCACGCCATTAGGGCACCTAATCGCCCCCTATGCAGGCGATTAGGCCACATAGCAGGCGATTAGGGCTCCTAATCGCCCCCTATGTTGGGCTAATCGCCCCCTGCAGCCTCAAACCGGTTTTTCGCGCGTTAAACACTATTTTAACACATATAAGCACGTATTCACATACCGACAAGTCACATAAAGATTATAAACACATAATGCATGAAAACAAACACGTTCACACTCGTTCACCAATTCCCGGGACTCGAGACTTGTGTGTGTTAGAACCCCAATGATGCACGACTCGACTCGACTGACCTTGTCATGTGTAATGTATGCACGACTCGCTAAGGTAGACTTACTGAGTTTTCAAAAATAAATAACCGGAGTTTGCCGGGTGTCACATCATCCCCCTGTTGAAAGAATTTTCGTCCCGAAAATTTCCCGAAGTCGAAGAGAGAGAACAAATAAGAAGAAAAATTTTCCGGGTCGTCACAAAAAAACGACTATTTTTTGTGTGGTTTTGTTCATACAGGAAAAAAACACAGTGTTCAGGTTATTCATTAATCATGTATAGGCAAGTCATTAGTTATGTTCAAACCAGTAAATATGAATTTTATTTACAATATGTGTTAGCATTGGAGTTGTACATTGTTTTAGGTTAGGTTTTAATATTAGAGTCATACATTGTTTAAGGTTATGCACTAACATTGGAGATACATTGTTAATTGTTTTAGGTTAAGTGCTACCCGAAGCTTTCCTGCATGTAACTGTAAAACGCATCAGTCTATTTCAGGTGTAAAATTGATAATTCAAATTAGATTTCTCAACCCAGGACGCTCCCGGGATATAATCTAGTCTATTATATAATTGAAAGCAATAAATCTTACATGACATTCAAAGAGGACATCATCCTCCTTGAGTGTGTTATGTGGCATGTCATGTGGCATTAATTGATTTTAGAAAAAAAATAAAAACAAAATTGGATTTTTCTCTCTCATTTTTCCTTCCATAATTTTTAAACGTTAATATCTTTATATACGAGATTTTTTAAAGGAAAAAATTACACCAAATTAACGAGCATTTTATTATCTTTCCAACGAGTACCATAGTGCTATATAAAAAACAGAGGAAAAAAACGACAATTTTTTTGTGGGGTTATGTTCATACAGAAAAAAAAAAAAAAACACAAAGTGTTCAGGTAATTCATTAATCATGTATAGGCAAGTCACTAATTATGTTCAAATCAGTAAATATGAATTCTATTTTCAACATGTGTTAGCATTGGAGTTATACATTGTTTTAGGTTAGGTATTAATATTAGAGTTATACATTGTTTAAGGTTAAGCGTTAACATTGGAGATACATTGTTAATTGTTTTCGTTTAGGTGTTACCCGAAGCTTTTTTGCATGTAACTGTAAAGCGCACCATTCTATTTCATATGTAAAATTAATATGTCATATTATATTTCTCAAACCCGGAACATTCCCGGGATATAATCAAGTTATCGATATATAGAAACAAGATATAAATCTATCTATTAATTTTAGAAGCTAATGAACAATATAATTATCACGTGTTCTGATTTGATTGTGTGAGGCCGGCGGTAGAATATGTTTCCCATCTCATTGTTCTGTCTTAGTGCACCCAAGCTACTGATAAACAGATCGAGTCGTAGGCTAGTTTCTTTGTTGTCATCGAGGTGTAGTCTTTAAAATGGAGGAATATGTTAGAACAATGAAATTTGGGCCAAAAACTGGGCCTGCTGTAGGCTTTGGCCTGCGCAAGAGGTCTGTAGGAAGTGCGCTGGGCTTGCTGCTTCTTCTTTTCTTTCCTGTTTGTTTGGGCCGATGTTGGGTATTTGGCCTTCTATTATTTTCTTGCAGGGCCACGGTGTTATTATTATTTTCTTTATACATTATTTATTTATTTATTTATTTATTTATTATTATTATTATTATTATTATTATTATTATTATTATTATTATTATTATCATATCTCGAATATATATTTTTCTTCGTTTTAGCTACTTTTTGTCAAACACCTATAAAATATAAAATGAATAAATTAATAAATAAAAAATGAACTAAAAATGAATAGTGCTCCTCCAAATTTACTGATGAACAGTAATTTTTCTCTCTCATCTACTCATAACAATTTATTACCAATTATCAAAATATGAAGATTTTACTCACATAAATATGGAGAACCAAATGTGAATGCTTTAAGTATCTCTACTATCATACATAGTTGGTAACCCGCGCGTTGCGGCGGGTCTAAAAACTAAATCAAATTGTATCAATTCATTAAGACGTAAAATTCATCGAAAACTTTTTATTTAAATGATATATTAAATAACGAATACTTGTAATAACATAAGATAATTATTCTTATCTCAACTAAAGTATAATAACATTCACATGGATTATTGAAATACATTGATTTTAGGTGGATTCTAGTAATAATCCATTCAACAACTCGTAAGGTTAGTTCCATAATACATTTATTCTCAAGACTAACTACCTCACACGTAACACTTTGGTCACGCCTACCACTTAACGATATATACTATTAAATGATACAAACAACTTTTGCCAAATAGCTCGTAAATCAAAACTTTACGTTTTGTTTCATACGTGACATACACACATGAATTCACCAAAGTTGCTCCATGTAATCTATATATATAATAAAAGAAAGCAATTTTAATGACATGACACTCAAAAAGGCATTCTCCTCCTTGAGTGTGCCATGTGTCATCCCATGTGGCATTGAGATATTTTAGGAAAAATATTTTAAAAATCAAATTGGATTTTTCTCACTTATGTTTCCTCCCATAATTTTTAAACGTTAATATCTTTTATATACGAGATTTTTTAAAGAAAAAAATAACACCAAATTAACGAGCGTTTTATTATCTTTCCAACGAGTACCATAGTGCTATATAAAAAACGGAGAAAAAAAACGACTATTTTTTGTGGGGTTTTGTTCATACAGGAAAACAAACACATAGTGTTCAGGTTATTCATTAATCATATATAGGCAAGTCACTAATTATGTTCAAATTAGTAAATATGAATTCTATTTTCAACATGTGTTAACATTGGAGTTATACATTGTTTTAGTTTAGATATTAATTAGAGTTATACATTGTTTAAGGTTAGACGTTAACATTAGAGATACAACCAAAGCCATTTTAATGACATGACACTCAAAGAGTCATTCTCTTCCCTGAATGTGTCATGTGTCATCCCATGTGGCATTGAGATATTTTAGGAAAAAAATTAAAAAATAAAATTGAATTTTTCTCTCTTATGTTTCCTCCCATAAATTTTTAAACATTAATATGTTTTATATACGAGATTTTTTAAAGAAAAAAAAAATACACCAAACTCACAAGCGTTTTATTATCTTTCCAACGAGTACCGTAGTGCTATATAAAAAACGGAGAAAAAAAACGACTATTTTTTGTGGGGTTTTGTTTATACAGGAAAAAAACACAAAGTGTTAAGGTGATCACTAATCATACATAGGCAAGTCACTAATTATGTTCAAATTAGTAAATATGAATTCTATTTTCAACATGAGTTAACATTGGAGTTATACATTGTTTTAGTTTTGATATTAATATTAGAGTTATACATTGTTTAAGGTTATGCGTTAACATTGGAGATACATTTTTAATTGTTTTAAGTTAGGTGCTACCCGAAGCTTTATTGCATATAACTGTAAAGCGAATCATTTTATTTCATATGTAAAATTAATATGTCATATTAGATTTCTCAACCCCGGGACGTTCCCGGGGTATAATCTAGTAAATAATAAGTAGGAGAGGGGATGTACAAGAGGATTTTTCATAGAAGGGTATTATTGGGAAAAATTTCATGACATTTTGGGTGTGAAGCACTAAACTTTTCATATGCCATCTTAAAAAACATAGGAAATTACTAATGTAGCCATCTCTCCTCCTTAATAAGATAACATTCTAGTAAATAATAAGTAGGAGAGGGGATGTACAAGAGGATTTTTCATAGAAGGGTATTATTGGGAAAATTTTCATGACATTTTGGGTGTGAAGCACTAAACTTTTCATATGCCATCTTAAAAAACATAGGAAATTACTAATGTAGCCATCTCTCCTCCTTAATAAGATAACATAGATGTATAAATTGTTTAGAAGGGCTGCTAAGCGCTAAATGCTAACCGAATAAACTGAACTAACTCAGTAGTCAGGCACTCAGGCCTATTCAGATGGGCCTCCCAAGCCCAGTGAGGAACAAGAGAATCATTGTCATTGTGACATTGTCACGTGGAAACTTGTCACTGATTCGATTACTTTTTGATGTTGTTTAGGGTGCAATGTTTGAGGTAGCGACCCCACAAGTTCAAAAACCCAGCCACTCTTTAGATTTCATATGAACTACAGAAAAACATCTTTACTACTTAATTTTTTTTTATTTTTTTTTGTAGATATTAAAACTCATTACAATAATATGTTATACAAAAATTCGTCGTACCTCAATACCTTATGATGTTAAAGTGCTCATTCACTACGATCTGTGATCTTATTTATGATAAAAATATTTACTAACTTTACAGTATAAAATGGTATTTACATATATACTGATAAGAAACAATCGATAATAAAGTTATGAAGTAATAGTTAAACAGTCAAAGTAGTATTTTAAAACTCAAATACAATTTTTTTTCTCTTAAAAAGAGAAGACAATACATGTGATGTTGGCAATTGTCTAACCAAGATATGTTATATAGTAACTATTAATGGCTACAATTGATGAACTTCACATGCCAAGGTATTATTTTGTTCCATTTATATAATAGATACCTCAAAGGAAATTGATTTTGTTGTAAGCAATCTCATGATTTTGAAAACAAGGGTCCGAAATAAATGGCCGTACAGTTATATTAAGATCAACACCAAATGATTAATTTTTTGTATTTATATTTCTTAACAATAAGATTAATTAAATAATTACACATTTTTGTATTTATATTCCTTAACAATAAGATCATGAATTTCTTCATTTTTTGATCGCATTGATGATAACTGCACTATAAGTGTGAGCTTGAATTTCTTCATTTTTTGGTGTAATACAAGTAGTTGGATCATTTATCAATTACAAGATCACTAGCTGTGTATCATATACAAACATGGTGAAATTTACCAATCCATACTTGTAGCAATAAAATATTGCGGATTTCAAGGAAAAATATTCAAATACATATTTTATTATTTTCAATAATCCATTGTTGTAGCAATAAAATATTATATTTTCTACCAGAAATGCTAAATGGTGAATTCCAAATATCTGTGCTATATCTTCTTTATAGGTACAAAGGACTAGAAATACCTTCTTTACTTATAAAAAGATTAGTTACATTACGTATGCATACACTTTTGCATGTCTAAATATACATCTGGTATCTCACATGTGGGATATGGGACGTGTTATTTTAATGCTTTGGTAAACCTCTTAATAAGGCTCTGAACCATTCAGCGTTGAATGGTTCAGCATTCAGCGCTGAATGGTTCAGCATTCAGCGCGTTTGTTTCAGCTTATGAATAAAATGGTTAAGGCTGAACCATTAAGACTTGGAATGTTGCTGAATCATTAAGCATTGAACTAAGCTGAATCTTAATGAGACTCTCCTACCAATGTGGGATAAGAAAACTAACCATTAAGAAGTCCAACTTAATGATTCAGCACTTAATTATTCAGACCTCTTAACCCTTCAGATCTCTTAATGATTCGGCACTTAATCAACAAACAGCCCCTAAGTGTCATACTCAATTAAAAAAACTATATTTCATATCCAACTTAATATTAGTATGTGTGACACCCCAGGAAAATCCCACATCGGCCGTGGCCAGGAGAGATCCTTGGTTCATATGTAATCCAATGCCTCTTAAATCACCAACGCGTTTTGGGGCTTAATGTTAGTGGATAAGAGGAGAACGCCACAATTAAGCGTGCTTAGGTGGGAGCAGTACCAGGATGGGTGACCTCCTGGGAAGTCTCCACTTGGGCAACCAAAAACAAATCCGTGAGCTCTGGATGGGCAAAGCGGACAATATTGATGGTGAGAGAGGCCGGATGTTACAGTATGGTCTGTAGGTCATCGCTCTAATGTGAAGGATATCCATTTATGATCATATAAGGAAACTTTGATCTCATAGTAACCATAAAAATAGACTTCTAATAGTAAATTACTCGCCAATGATGGCTAGTTGAGTAGGTAACAACAATGATGCTAGTCCTGAGGCTATGGAGACTGAAGAGGTATCGAGTGCGAGTCATACTTGCGGTGTATACATAATGAGAGAACTTCGTGAGACGCCGGGGTTTGACCCCGATCTCTAACAGTGGAGAAGAGGCTGGTATTCTTTGGCATGGGAGGCCTTACCAATTCCTACTTGAAAGTGCCCTTAGCGTAGGTGAGTCGTATCAAACCTCAGTCTTATGAGTTCACAAGTGTACACGCTGTCACTTTATATAACTATTAAAAAAAATAGTAAATTACTCAAATACAATTAGAAGATTCTTTATTTTAATACGTTCTTTTTTTTTTTTGAAAGGTGAACTTCATTAAAAAACGCTAACGGTCCTCAAAACAAGGACCGAAGCAAAACGCCTACAACATATACAATGGATACAAAGCTCAATCCTTCCAAACTAAATTCTTGAATTTAGACCTAGCCTTTAACCTAAGGAAAGATAGGGACTTAACTTTGGCTATAACATCCACAACTTTAGGTTCAATGTCTCTAAAAATCTTGTCATTCCGCGAGCTCCAAATAACCCACATCGTAACCATAACGATCCCTTGAACAATCTTGGTAGCCTCCTTACTTCGGATAACAGGATCTGTCCGTAACAAATCTTTAATGCCAAAAGCGAAAATAGGACCTAACTTGCACCAGGATCCTATCGCCGCCCATATACCAAACGTGAACCCGCAACCGGTGTAAAGATGCATTAATTCTCCTCTTCCACATTACAAAAAACACAGGCATCATTAGGAATGTTAATCTGCCTCCTCCGAAGAGCAGCCTTCGTCGGAATACGGTCCATTTCTAGACGCCAAACGAACACTTTAACCTTGATAGGGACCCCAAGCGATCCAGAGCATAAAGAAGCTCCTTCCCTGCACTCTATCGGCCAACAACAACTTTTTAACATCAGCAACTAAGAAACTCCCTTCACTATTACCAACCCACTTCCAACCATCATTAAAATTATCAAGAAGCACCCCTTGCAGCCGTATCTGCAGTTGACTATATTCAGTCAACTCTTCATCTAACAGTAACTCTCTTTTCCAGCCGAAGACAAAAGAGGCAACTTCATTGTCCCAGTGTTCGAAAACCAAGGCCTTCTTCTTTACAGCCAAAAGGAATAACCTGGGAAACTCCTCTTTAAACGGAATGTCTCCTCGCCATATATCGAGCCAAAATCTCACGCACTTCCCGTTCCTAATGATCGCTTTAAATTGATGATTTAATTTCTTGGACTGCAGAGTGACTTTATTAATATACGCGACCATGGAGTTCCAACCTCCCGGAACTGAACTGCTCTACGGAAGAATATCCCAAATATTCCTGTTATCATGGCAGGCATCAATAATCTTCCTCCAAATGCATAAACCTTCAACTTTGTATCTCCAAACCCACTTGACCAGAAGGGCCAAATTAACATCAGACAGATTAGCCACTCCTAACCCACCAAGTTTCTTAGGCGTCGCCACCACATCCCAAGCGACCCAATGAATTTTTTTAATATTCTCATCACCCGCCCATAAAAAACGTGTCATAATCGTTTCAATCTTTTCTATAACCTTCACAGGGACCTTGTATAAAGACATATAATAGATCGGTAAACTGTATAGTACCGACAACATAATAGTTATTATATTTATAAGCTTATATAATATGTTGGTATTATGATACATTCACTCTCAATGCAAGAAACTGGACATGAGCTTAATTTATAATCATGAGGTGAATATCACCAAACTCCACACATACCACCAATTCACTAAAATTATATTATTTAATCTCACATAGTGTCTCATGTAGGAGTACTCATATCATCGCCTATCCCAAATGTATCGGATTTCACTTTATCCTATTAAAATCGAGGGTTTCAACCATCCCTATTTGAGAAAATGTCAGAATCATTCATTTTATTCACCATATTTAATGGTCTTACTACAAATACCAATGGTCTAGGTCTTGTTGTTAGCTTACAGCGTATCCGACATTTGAAGCTTGGACAAGAAGTACAGCATATATGTGGTCGTTGGTCATGGGATGAATTAGAGTTGTATACTTCTACCACCACCAAATATTAAGGCAAGTATTTTGTGGGTTGCCATGAAACGGATTAGCTTAGCTTGATCAACCAACATAATCATGACAACGTATGTTGTCAACTATGAGATGGAAAATTAGAGTGTAGCCTAATCAATGTACAATCATATTTTGACACATGGTCGAAAGTCATGGGACGAATTTATGTGATAGCACAAACTTCATAAAATCATGTTCATCTGGCCCTAACTAGGGTGCGTAATAATAATTGTTGTAAAACAATATGCCCGGCCCTAGACATGTGGAATGATAAACTACCATCAACTATAAAATCAGATCCTTAACGAGCGAAATATCATGGAACTATAAATCTGATTTTTGACAAACATAGTTGAAATATATTTTACCATAAAAAAGTTATAATACATTGTGTAATTTATTGATTACATTTTCAATTAAACCAAAGTATATCAAGTCGAATGAAACCACTTTATCAAATCCAACCAAAAAATATATACATATTCCCATTCTCAATATTTCAGTATAAAAAAAGTTAATCATAAAACAAGGTATTCTACAAATTAAATTTGAAGATAGGTATGATTGATAAAGAAAGAAATATAGTGGTCCTTTTCTGTAATTCATGTGTGAAAAGGACTCAATGTTGCTGCTAAATGTAGAACATAGAAGTTCTCTTGGTGTGGTCATAATAGATGGTGCTTTATTCGTTTTATGGAGACTTGTGTTGAAATGCAGTTAATATTCAAAACAAAATAAAAAGGAAAAAAAAATTAAACACTTTGATATGTGAAGATCGATGTTATGCTTCTTTCTTTCTTCATTAGATTCAATGTGTGACCTATCTAAATAAATTCTTCAGTTTATTATATCCTAAACATTTTTATTAATGTCAAAAAAAAAAAAAAAACTTTAAAAATGATTTGTTGCAACCTAAACATAGAAGTTGATCCAGTTTGCAAATCTTTATTTTTTTTTATAAGAATTACACTTCAACCAACGATATTCTGAGCATATAAATTCAACAAAAATAATTTACTACATCATATATAAAAAGCAATAATTCATGGGAAGAGGAATATATTATCGTTAAAAAGATTTGACAATCAATAATGCAATTAGAAGACAAAGCATGTTACCTCACTTATATCTGCTACAGATTGGTTTAAAAAAAAAAAAACAAAAAAAAACCGACAGATTGTCACACGTGCAAGCGTTGTGTTCACTAATAAGACAGCTTAGCTAACATGATTTGCTAATTCAACTCTTACATAAATTAGTCATAAGGTTTTATTTCCTAAAGAATCCTAAAATAAAATAACTCTAATATTCAATATAAACTTGCCAAATTATAATTGTACGAGTAAATTATCAAAACCGTCCTTGTGGTTTGGACCAATTTGTCACTCCACCTCAATCTTTTAAAAAGTGCATGAACACTCCTTGATCTTTCAAAAAATATGCCAAAACAGTCCAGCGACTTAACCCAGATAACTTTTCTTCGTTAAGTCAGGAGCATTTTCGTCCAGTCACGTATAAAATTCATCTTCTTCTCTCATCCTCTTCTGATTAGGGAAGAAGAGGATGAGAGAAGAAGATAATTTTATACATGACTGGACAAAAATGCCCCTGACTTAACGAAGAAAAGTTAACTGGGTTAAGTCGTTGGACTGTTTTGGCGTATTTTTTGAAATATCAAGGAGTGTTCATGCACTTTTTAAAAGATAGGGCTGGAGTGGCAAATTGCCAAACCACAGGGACAATTTTAATAACTTACTCTAATTGTATTGTTATGTTATGTTATGGGAGGGCCCTTATGATGGCCAAGTAGGCCACTGGACTAGGGCCCGTAATTTTAGGGGCCCATTTTTTTATAAATTCCTACATATATTACATATATATGTATTTTTTAAATATAAAATTTATTTAATACTTGAGCTTATTAAACCTCAATTTTTGTTAAGTTTTTAAATAACTCACAACACATTTATAGGTCCAATACATATTTGCCCGTTAAAACTCATTCTAATAGTATGATTTTGCTAATTGCTTTGTAAATTGTTATAATTTTGATCGTTGCACATAAAATTTAGTTTAGATTATTTAATTCATAAACCCTGAAAAGCATTTTTTTCATGGTTCAGATAGGGCTCGTAAATCCTCAGAGATGTCATTGCTTGAAAGTAATATTTGAACATCATAAATTGTTAAACCACACATCAATGAATGTAGAAAGTCATGAATTTATGTCTGCAGTTGAGTCTGTTATAATCTATTGCGTTTTATCCCATATAAACATGGTATAAACTAGAAATCATTATCATTGAGATTGTTGCGTTAAATGAATTAAGCATTGTATCCTCAAAAGGCGAATGATATGATTTTGAAGAAGCCTTAGCATCAAAGTATTTATTGGGTATATGCAGTTAATATAATCCAATTAGCATAAGTACTAAAATCCGCAAATCCATCCAAGTTGTATTCCAGGGAGTTTGATTAGAAATGCAATACGATCCGGTTTCACAACTTGATCAATTAATTGTTGTAGCCCGGTTATTAGGAGGGAAACCATACACCGTTATCCTCATATAGCTTCGTGTTTCCAAAGGAACTCGAAACCTTAAGTCTGGTGACAACTCTCCAAATGTATGCGGGCGTCCTTGATATTTTGACTTAATTCTCTTCTTATAGGCACCTATGACCAAAAAAACACATACGTATTTACTTTTAGGTTACCTGGTTGTATAATATGAAATGTAGGTGCCAGGTGGGTCTTAAGCGGTTTTAGCTAGATGCATAGTCGCACGCCTAAGTAATATTTGTGGACTTCACATGCCTTTGAGATTGTGTTATAAAGATGGTAGTATTATTTTAGTACCACATGGGTAAGTAAAATGCTTTACCTAGACGTGAAATATGCAGTCTTCTAGATTCATTATCCGTATATCTTGAGGGTATTTGTACTTGCAAAACATATATAAAATAATTAAGTATCGTGTTTAGCATTTGCATTCATAAAAGAAATCAAATTTTCAAGTATATATATAAACTAAATATGTATAAATCAGAATACATCACCAAGCAAACGTATATTTTTCTTGGAACTCCATGATATGAGACTAGGTCTAAGAAACACAATATCTAGTAGTAGAATGTCGATTGTTAGGATATCTTGCCTGGTTAGCATTAGCGTACACATAATAATGAAGACCATAGGATCGTCAAGCAGTCAAGTGTTATGGATTGTTTGCATCAAGATACCAAATAATATTGGTGAATTCAATTATAAAGGATCATTAAAATAAACATTACAATACTATGATATTTTAAGTCTCGAAGATAGTGGAGTAAATAAAGGCTTACATTTCTTAAGATCAGTAAATTCTAACATATTAAAGCAAATATCTATTTGTTGTAAATGGAGAATATCATTCCTAATCTTACCATGCCTAAGAGACATCTTTATCCAAATCGTTTAGTTCAAACTAATAATGTGCCATCTAATCAAATTTTCCACAAAATACTGAGAAATTACTAGTAATGGTAATATCATCAAAATAGTGAAGTAGCATGTCATGAAATCTTAAAAGCAAACAAATAGACGCCTCATATACACATTGTGGAAAATCCAATATCTCTAGCATATAAGAGTGCTTAGAAACCAATATGTAAGTGCTTGCTTAAGGTCATAAAGAACCTTTTATGTCAAACACGCAACAATTAAGATGAGCTATATATATATATAGTCTATATCGAATCATCGTGTAAAACATGTTGTCAACCTATCCCACCATATAGAGAAAGTAGTTTACATAATTATAAGAATAAAAGTTGATTTTACAACTAAACTAGATGATTTTGTCTAAAGAAAGACATTTGTAACAAGTTCGGTTTATAACAACTAATATATCCACAAGGATCTGTTTTCCCTCAGTAAACCCACTTACAATGTACAATCTTTATAAACCTACCTATAGTGCACAATATAATCTTAAGGGGGAGTAAGCACCAAATCCTACGTGTTTCACTATGCTTAAGTTTCAGACAAATCAGAAAAGTAACACCTCTACTCACACATATTTTTTAAAGTTATTTTTAGTGTTCGAACATAAATCTAGTGCGGTTATTGTAGATATTAGAAGCATTTAATTGAGCTAATCCAGCTTCAAATACAAATAGTTTGGGTTGGTGTTACATTTTCAATATGTGAAACATATCGACGTTGAGTTTAAATAGTGAAGTACTTGTAATACAAGAGCAATTTGAACGTCCTTTACAGCACATATTAACGAATCAACTTGGTGTTCTTTTTAATACTATAACATATTAGTGGATAAGTTTTATCTCCTTGTTTTAAAAGTTGAGAATCACTTCTCAACTGTGTTGCCCAAAATCTTTAATGAGCACAATGATAAACACAAACTATAGAATTTTATTTCTAAATAGTCATATGTGAATGATTACAATGATAATCGATGGCTTCAAATTTATAACCCTAACCTTTGATAAATCGACACAACGATTCATAATATGTTTCTAAGTTTAACTTTGATACATACACCTCTTAACTATACATAATCACATAAAAAAAATGAATACAAGTTTAGACTATTTACATATTTGACCCAATTGGATTAGGAAATTATATTCCAACATTCTCCCATAATTTCTTAATCCATGCCTTAAAACATATTTATGCTTTAACATTTTTATTCTCCAAGAAATGAAGTATTCAACTTCTTGATCTTCTTCACTTGAACTTTAATTCTCCTCCCTTTCTTGATTAATTACCATCAAGAACATGTTGTAGAAGATCCTTATCTTTGAACTTCGACTTCCTTCCCATGACTTGCTTGATTTCTTGATCCAAATATTCTTGACTTATAGCACGAACCTTGTCTTCACCATTTCTTTGAGTAACATCTTCAACCTACACACCCTCTTCTTTTTCTTTGCCTGGTTCGTCTTTGGATAGTAAATCACAAATAACTTCTTGTAAATTGATTCAACATCTTTGACAATATTTATTTTTGGTGATAAATGTTCTTGGATGATATCTCTTCACATCTCTTTTCTTTCTCGAATTATATTCTTTCTGACTTCAACATTTCCATCTCTATATTTATGTTATTTGCAAATGTCTTCTCTGTTTCATGCAACTACTTTTCAAAATGAGTTTATGTTTTCCTCAACACAGTCTTGAGTTCTTCTTTTTTCAATTAAAAGTTATGAAGCATATCTAACTTCCAAGACGACAACCTTTTTTCATGTCACTCTCCGTTTTTGACCTTAGATCTATCAAACTTTCTTTTTCTAGAACTTGACTTCTATCCTATGACTAATCCTTTCCTTCTGGTTATTAATGATTAAAGTAACTTGATAATGAAAAGCAGTAATTGTTAGATCCTTCTTTTTTTAACTTTGAAACATGCCACTTTCCTTGCGATGAATTGAACATTCCTTGTCCATGATTTCCAAAATGGCGCCGTTCATGTCCATAGTTCTTGTGGTGTCATGTGTATAACAATTTTTCCTAATTATTCACTGGCCCTTGATCCGTTAGATTGTCCCTTTCTCATCCAGGGTTATTGTATCTAGATTAATGAATTGTTCAATGGTTGTAATAATTTGAACTAATCATGTTCGCACTAAAGTTGGTTGATTAAACAATGATCCAAGACCACTTGCATATGTGAGAATACTATATAGCCTTGTGGTGAATGAATCAATAGTGTCTTCTTCCTCCTTTTCAACATTTTAAACTTTGTTCTGAATGTTTGAAGCCGTGTCTTCTGCACTCGTTCTACATTAACATACCTTGTATTTAGTGCATCCCCAATCTCATTTGTTCTCCTACAACTTGAAAATTGGTAATATCATATTTTCCGGTAGTGCTTGAAAAAGATATGCAGTCGTCATCATAACCTTCTTTTTATCAGGTTGCGTATCAATACTATGTTCTATCATTTCTTATAATCTGTTTGCCCTAGGTATGGTATTTTTATTTGGATTGCCCACACGGTATCGTTTGTGGACTTTAAAATAGGACATCGAGAATGGAAAAATATAATCTCATTCCCAATGGTTTTCCGTTTTGGTTTTCTTCTAAAACCAGAGCTATGATTTCAATAGTTTATTCCAACTTTCAATCGGGGAATCAACAACTTAATTCTAAACCTAACCTCTTGTATAGGTATAGTACACTAAAAATGAATTCCAAAATAAGTAGAACGCGAAAGCTGGAATTTGCGAACCCACTCTGTGAATACTTGAAAAAAATGGACTTCCATCTTTGTAATGAACCACAAACACCACTCGATTCTTATTGCCATTTATGATTGAATTTTGAAAGTAAAATAGTTCTTTTGACTTTGACTTCTTTATGCCTTTAATGTAATAGTAACAACCACATATACAATTTTCTTCTTCCCTTTTTTTACTTCGAATAACAACAATAACTGGTATGTAATTGCCAGCAAAATCACACCTTTGTGATGTTTAAGAGAACTGCAATTGCTACAAAACTTCTTGAAAACCAAAATAGCCTTCAAATTTGGTTTGTGCGATGCTTTGCTTAAATCAAAGTTCTCACTTTCGGTTCCTTAGGCTATCTTCAGTTTCTGAGTACGCCGATTTGGTCTCGGTTCAATTTCCACACACACACAAAATCACCCTTGATGCTTTCTTCCAAGCAACCCATAGGTTTGTCCTCTGCTTCGTGATTGAAACTTCACAACGAACACCCCAAATGGTCTCGATTATTGAGCAAATTAACAACCGTCCACCCTCTTGTTGTGATTGATGTTAACACGAACGAAAAAACCGCCCCAAATCCTCTTGGTTCGTGACCGTCTTCAAATCGGAACACCCTTGGTGGTTTTTCGGTTTCTTCGACAAACAATCTGATCGCCACCTCTTGTCTTGATCGAAACTGAATAGTGGATTTCAATCAGTGTCAATGATGATCGGCCTTGTAATGGATTAAGCCCTAGGCTTTGATACCACTGGTGGTTTTTCGGTTTCTTCGACAAACAATTTGATCGCCACCTCTTGTCTTAAGCCCTAGGCTTTGATACCAATGTTTCCTAGAATCCATGATTAACAAAATGACAAACACAAACTATATAGTTTGATTTCAGAATAATCATATGAAAATGAATATAACAACTAGCTTTGCTACCCAAAATTACCATCCTACCATGTATCATTGTTCATGAAGTTTAGAAACTAATATATAGGGTAATGATGATTGATGGCTTCATATTTATAATCCTAAACCATCGCGATCTTTGATGAATGAACACACTAATTCATAACATGTTTTTACGTTTAACTTTGACACATACATCCCTTGACTATACATAATTACCTACAAACAGTAAATACAACTTTAGACTATTTACAGATTTGACCTGTTAACTTTCACCCACATGAATAAGGAAATTATGTTCCAGTAAACTTAGCGTTCTTAGCATAAATTCACCAAAAATGAATCTTCAATTGTTTTCTTGAGTTGTGTTGCAAGTTAGATTCTTATAGCATTTTGAGAAGTAGATGAGTACATCCATTATCACATTAATGCAAACTAAGTCGTAGCCATCTATTTTCTCCTATGCTAGAAATCATATTTTTATTTAAGACACATACGGAGCTACATTTCAGTTGATGAACTGCAATGACCCATTCTCTATAGAAAGGTAAGCATTTGGTAAAGGACCAGATTGATTAAACCAGAAACACCAAAGCACAAGATTGACAATAATTATATAATAACCCTTGACATCTATTTAAACTTACCAAACATCATGGAAACCAAGAAACCTAAACTACTCAAACATATTTATAGTGTACACTAGACAAATATGTAGTATTTTTGTGTGATGTGCTGGTAGGCTTCATTAACCTAGTGATACAGAGATAACAAACTGCTAGCTATGTGTGTGAACACCTCATGGGCATATGGTCTTAGTACCGTAATTTCATTTGATAGGTTGCCAAAATCTGAGGTTTCGGGTTGTAGTGTTGCTAGTTTATCTGGGGATAGCCTGATTGTTCTTTTGCCGTATTAATTTGCAGACCTAGACACAATTAGGGTATCTTAAAAGAGCTATAAAATCAAAATCCTACCTGGGATTGCTTATTGAACCCCAAAAGTGTTTTTGGTTAGAAGAACTTATTGACTTATTTCTTTTTCAAAATTAGTTTTTAAAAAAGTGTTTGGATTATTTTTTGTAGGGGGAAAAGCCAATAAGTCAATAATTTATTTTTTTAAAAATGTTTGACTTAGCTTATTGTGAAGGTTGATTGTATGGGTGGTAGATTTGTAATTTTTATTCCAAAACCCAAAACAAAAGGCTAGGATTTGTGACTTCTTGAAAACAGTTTTTCCACCCATATCAAAAAGCCAAAACAGAAAGTGCTTCTACTTTAACCAAACAGCTTATTGGCTTTTTGAAGAAACCAATAAGACTGTGGGGTGTGGTATCGACCACCCCTGAAGCCACGTCGTCACCTCATCACCGAAACAGAAGAGCGAGAGAGAGAAATGGAAGAGAGAGACAGAGAGAAGAGCTCGGGAGGGGGGGGGGGGGGGGGAGTTTCCTTGTTTGCACTGAAATTTCATGGGGGGGGGGGGGGTGTTCCTCGACGGGAGAGGTGTCACGTAGGCTCCCCGAAGCCCTCCCTGTCTTCCGCACCCTTTCGGTCTAAGTCAATAAGTTGTTTTTCAACTCAATCCCAAACACCCTATCCAACTCAGTTAGTCAACTAACAGTTGCTAAGTTTTGAGGAATTATTTCAACACCTGACAATATAAATGGTATTGTAGCACATATCTTCGTTAATTAGGAATTGCTTAAATGTTAGGAACGTACATGTGGATAATCAGATATTTGTTTAAAAACGGGTTATCAAACAATATAAATAATGTTCTAGCACATGTTGGGAACAGGTCGATTTGTCAAATATTGTTCAGGAACCGGCCACTAATTAAGTAATTAATGATTAATCACCATTATGAAAAATGAGAAAAACAACCAACAAACATTAGAAATATGTGAATTTTATTCGCTTTTAACCAAGATAAAAGTTATCTATGATGAAGAAAAGTTGATCGAGTCATCGAGAGATCAAAGGCTATTTAAAAGGTTATTTTAATATACACGATTTGGTGAAACAGGCTAAGTTAACAATTTTACTACGGACAATCTTTTTTTTTTTCTTTCTTTTCTTTTTATAAACTTATAAACTTCTAGAATACATTTTCTCTTAAAAGATAATCCAAACTTTATCTTGGAATCATAATTACGTTTGTTTGCTCCCATAAATTTTAAACCAATATTATCTCCTAATTTTATGGCATGTGTTTATTTTTTTTTATTACTATATAAAATTGCATGTGCCACCAATGGATTCACTTGTCTCCATCTCTCAAGTTGTTAGTTAACAAACCTATTTTGTTTTGTTTATCTTTTTTTGGAATTTTGAAATTAACATTACCCAATGTCACATTGCGAACTTTGGAAGTTAAGCCAAGCTAACAACATTAGCTGAGCCAAGCTAAGCTAGTATTGTGAGGCTGTTATGTTGTTGAGGTTCAATGGATGGGGGTAGGCGAGTAGCTAGAGGCTATGAACTAAACTAGATGGAGCCAAAATGGGTTGTCAAGCTTGGTAGTTAGGTGATACAAAGGTGGTGGACTTGTGGCTTTGGCTGGTCACCAAACTACATATCTTTATATTATTTCATTTAAACATTTAAATAAATAAGGGTATTTGATGTACTCTTATCTTTTTGTTCTTTGGTATGAAATTAACGGTTATTGTATTTATTAACGGTACCAATCTCCTGAGACATGAAATATCATATGTAGATTTTGGGTTTACCGATCTAACTGATGAATAGTTTTCATTTTTTGGTTCAAATGTTTAAGATTGTATTAGAATTAAACACATTCACACGTCAACCCATTTAAAAGAAATATAAAGAATTAAAAATGTATATAGTTTATAAGTTCTCCTCGAGAATTCATTTAGGCCTTTTTTGTAACATGTAAACCGGTTTTTACTTATTTGCCAACTCATCTAGTCCTTTAGACCATTGGATTATATGGATAGTGTTCTGTCTCTCTCGAGTGCATCCTCATTATAGGCGGTACGTATGTGACGAATCTATACCAATTTCTTAGTGAGTGTTAAGATAATTAGTTTTTGTAATGTCTTAAAAAACGAAAAAAGATTGTTTTTACGTATGTTACATAACAAGTTAACAAACAATCTTCGTAAACTAGATCCTCAATATGACCTTATATATACACACTAACACACACTAAGGACCCCTAGTCCTCCCATGGTCGTTGACCTCCATTAATTTATATGCTACAACTATTATTTACCTGCCTCCCCCTTTTCTGTTATTTGCCCCCTCAAATTAATTCGTTATTTAATGTCATTAATTAACTAACTAATAATAATGGAAGCAGTATTCATTAACAATTACATAAATCTCCAAGATAAGCACCTTCCAAACTGGCCCTTTTCCTCTCTTAGCTCATGGGTCCCATGTCCCCTATCCCATGCATTAGTAGTGGTTGGGTATGCCATAATTGTGTCATTATTCTATTCTATTATGAATAAGTGATGATCTAATGTCCCCCCATAACACATATACACCTCATTTTGTATAACTACCCAATAAATTTTAAAGTCTACCTTAATAGTCAATTGGTTCAAATGCCTCCACACTTATTAACCCACAAATTTGAAATGGATTTTATAATTAGTGGTTGCAAACACTAGACTGTGTATTAACAAAATATGTGTACTTTGAAAAGTAATCTTACTCATCGTATGAGATGTATTGTAAAATAACATGCAGTCAACATATCATAAAATGTTGAGTTTTGGAGGTAATGGTCACCTACCGATTACATAACATAGTGTACGTTCACATTAGCTTATACAAGATGTTAAAAATATGAGTTGTTATAATTTGTAACAACTTATAATTTCATGGTTGTACATTTGTTATAATTATTGATACTTTGGACTGAGTCCAGTTACATAGCCCAGCTGATGTTGTTGTTTACTGTTGGGCTCCAGTTGTTGATATTGGGCTGGCTCATCTGACTGATAAGTCAGCCTGGCCCATATGGATGTGTTTTGTGATTCTTAATCCTGATCGTTGGATTAACGATCCGTGTGCTCCTGGTGATCTAACGGTTGATAATTAGAGAGATTGTGTTTTCTCTCTGGAAGCTTCCACTCACTCTATATAAAGCTTGTTCGTCTTTGTGTGCAGGTTTTTAGCTCTCTCAACTCTCTTTACAGTCTCTCACTCTCAGTCGTTGGCGATTAGGGTTAGACTTCAACCAGAGGTTGAAGATCGTAGTATACTTTGTCTTAGTATTGTTTGATCTGTTCTAGTCTGTAAGGTTCTGTTATTGTTCCTTTCTGTATTTGTATTTTCTCAGATCAACTGATATTTTATCAGTTGATCAAGTATTGTACTCTCTTTAAAGAGTTCTTCTGTTTAGAAGAACTTACAGGGTATTGGTTGGGGTTTTCTCTGGGTTGGATAAATAATAAGTTTTGGTCGCTTGTTTTGTCGCTATTTCTGGTGTTCTTGTGTATGTTTTGTGTTGTTGTTATTGTTGAGATTGAGAGATATTCGTCTGGTTTTAGATTTTTTACATGGTATCAGAGCTCACGTTGAGCTCTTGATCCTGGTGGTTTTGTGTCTTCCGCTGTGATCTGTGTCTTTTTGTCTTTGGTTAGTTCATCTTGTTCAGATCTGAATGTTTTTTATTCAGATCTGGTTATTCTTGGTCTTGTCTAGGGTTTGCTGTAGTTGTGTCTTGATTAGGTTCTGATCTGTGTCTATAGATCTTGACCTAACACATTTATAGTAGATCTGATCTTTCTAGATCTTGTCTACTATTGTGGTCTAATTTGTTTGTTTCTTTGATCTTGTGATTGAGGTCATCTTCTTGTGGCACTATTGTGGATAAAGTTCAGTAGATCACTGGATTGCTATTGTGTATCATCTGGAGTTTTTGATTGGAGTAAAAAGCTACAGTTGCACTCACAATTCTGTACCCTAAGTGAAGGTACAGGTTGTGAGTTTGGAGAACCCTAACTTGGGTTCCCCTCCTGGTGAGATCGTTATTTAACTATCTGTCTTTGTGTTTTTGTGTCTAGGAGCACTGTCCGGGTTAGGGTGGACCGGAGTAGGCTCAATAGGTGTTTGTCTTTGTATTTTTTGTGTCTAGGAGCACTGTCCGGGTTAGGGTGGACCGGAGTAGGCTCAATAACTGTTTATCTTCTATGTTTTTTGTCTTGATTGATTGACTGTGTATTGATCTGATTGTTGTCTGTTCTTACTTGTTCCTGTATTTTTGTTATATTTGTATTTGTTGGTCTTGTCTTTTAGGAACGGCTCCTGTGATAAGACATGCACGGGCACCTTGAGTGACGAACCCGTGATCTTGACACTGTCACAGTTTCGCCTTAGTGGTCTGTTTTGTTCTGGTTTGATATCTGTTAAGTATATCTTGTTTGTATTGTTTGAGATTTGTAGCAAATGGGGACTAATCTTGGACCCACTCCCCCTGGACCTCAACCTCTACCACTTGGACCTGATCCCAGTGGTAGTGGTGGATCCCTTATCAGTAAACTTGATATTGGGGATCCCTTGTATCTACATCCTAGTGATACAAGCAGTCTTACTATTACATCTATAAAACTTAAGGGTACTGAAAACTACACTGTCTGGGCTAATTCTATGAAGCTTGCTCTGCAAGCTAAAAACAAGTTTGGTTTTGTCGATGGTACATGTATTAGGTCTGAAAGTGATGAGGTCTTACAAAGTCAATGGGATAGGTGTAATTCAGTAGTATTGTCTTGGTTATTAAACTCTGTCAGTGAGGAACTGTTTCTAGGACAAGTTTTCTCTAAATTAGCTAAAGATGTTTGGGAAGAGTTAGATGAAACATATAATAAAATTGATGGGTCTATTGTGTTTAATATGTACCAACAAATTAACTCTATCTCTCAAAATGGTAGTAGTGTTGCTGAATATTACCATAGGCTAAATACTTTGTGGAAAAAATTTGATTCTATGATTCAACTTCCTGCTTGTACTTGTCAAGCCTCAAAAGACTAGAATGATTTGAGTACACTTATCAAATTAATGCAGTTTCTAATGGGGCTTGATGATGTATATCAACCTGTTAGGACTACTTTGTTAACCAGGGAGCCCCTACCAAGTGTCAAAACTGCTTTTTCAATCATTTCTAGGGAGGAGTCTCATAGAGGCTCCAACTCTAGCAAAAATGGTTCAAATGTGTCTTTTCTATCTAATGGAAATCAGTTTTCTGATAATAATAAGAGGATTAATAGAGGACCTAATCCAAACCTAAAGTGTACCCATTGTAACATGATTGGGCACACTGTTGACAGATGTTATGAGTTGGTAGGGTATCCTCCTGGTTTTAAAAAGAAACCTTCAGGGCAAGGGTTTAAGGGTAACACAAATAGTAATAAAAATGGTAAGAAAACTAATGGGTCTAGTAATGTTGTGTCATCTTCTACTGTTATGCCTTTCACTTCTGAACAGATTAGTAAACTAATGAGTCTTATTGGGGACAAATCTGGAAGTGAAAATCAAGGACAGTCATCTAATGTAGGAGGTGAGAGTTGTGTGTTTAATGGTTTTTCAAGTATGACTGTTTTGTCTAAATTGTATCATGTGTTTGGAAATTTTTCAAGTTGTTCAAATTTTCTAAAATTTGCTCTTAAGTCTAGGTGGATTATGGACTCAGGAGCAAACCAACACATGGTTAGTAATGGTGATAACATGGTAAACTGTGTTGATGTTTCTAATTACAATATTTTGGTAAAACATCCAAATGGAACAAGTGCCAAAGTAACTAAGATAGGTGATATCAAGTTAGCTGAAGGAGTAATTCTAAAAGATGTTTTTCTAATACCTGAATATTGTGTTAATTTGTTGTCTGTTCAAAAGTTATCTAGAGATAATAAATTGAATGTCTTGTTTAATGAAAGTGAATGCTATGTTCAGGATTCCAAGTCCAGGAAAGTCCTGGTGACTGGTAAAGAGTGTGATGGATTGTACATTGCTGGTTCTGATGTGAATGTTAGTAACTTGTGTTTTAACAGTATTTCTGAGTCAAATTTGTGGCATTCTAGGTTAGGGCACCCCTCTGATCAGGCTCTAGCTGTATTAAAAGATACCTTAAATGTTAGTATTAACAGTAGTGAGCCTTGTGAGGTATGTCACAAGGCTAAACAGTCTAGAGTCCCATTTCCTTTAAGTGAACATAAGACCAAGGAAGTAGGAGATATTATACACTTAGATGTTTGGGGACCATATAAGGTCACCAGTAAAGAAGGGTTTAAATATTTCCTAACCATTGTAGATGATTGGTCTAGGTCTGTTTGGGTTTACATGTTAAAAGGAAAATATGAAGTGTTTGAAAATATTGAAATTTTTTATGAAATGTTAAAAACACAATTCAAAAAACTTGTAAAGGTTTTTAGAAGTGATAATGGGACAGAATTTGTTAACAAACAAATGGTAGAATTTTGTAATAAAAGAGGTATTATACAACAAACATCTTGTGCTTATACTCCACAACAAAATTGTGTTGTGGAGAGAAAGCATAGACATTTGTTGAATATAGCTAGATCCTTGCTAGTTCAGAGTGGTGTCCCACTTAGGTTCTGGTCTGATTGTGTTCTAACTGCTGCCTATCTTATAAACAGGACTCCCTCTTCTGTGTTGTCTGGTAAGTGTCCCTATGAGTTAGTTTATGGGTTCCCCCCCACTTTGACTCATTTAAAAAAATTTGGATGTCTTTGTTTTCAAACAGTTTTAACTGAAAAGGATAAATTGTTTAGTAGGTCTGAAAAATGTGTTTTAATTGGGTATTCTGTTTTTAAAAAGGGATACAAGTTGTGGAGTGTTGATAAAAAATAGGAAATGTTTTCTAGGGATGTAAAATTCTATGAAAACATTTTCCCTTTTAAACAAGAAATAGAAAGTAGTGTTTTAACAAATGAAATAAACCATTTGAATTTCTTTGATCAGTTTGATCTTTCTGAAAATGTTTTGCAAAGTGAGTCAAATCAAAAACCTCCCAATGATGAAGGGGACCCTACTGATACTCATGATGAACCTACTCATAGGAATCAATTAGATGACCCTAGGTCTGAAACCAGGAAGGCAGATCAGACTAGGTTTGATCAGCAACCTGATAGTAGAACTAGGGGGACTGATGATCCTGAGAGTAGTGGTTCAGGAGAAGAGTTCATTAGCCCTGAGGGAGATAGGTTTAATAGTATAAGAAAATCTCATAGAGAGTCTGTCTTACCAAAGAGGTTTAATGAGTATGTTGTAGAGGGCAAGGTTAAATATGGTGTAGAAAGAGTAGTAAACTACTCTAATTTGTCTTTTGAGAATAAGTGTTTTGTTTCTAGTATTAATAAAGTTGTTGAACCAAGTAGTTACTTTGAAGCCTCTAAAGACCCAAAATGGGTTGAAGCTATGAATGCTGAAATGGAGGCTTTACACAGAAACAATACTTGGACTTTAACAACTTTACCCAAAGGCAGGAAAGCCATTGGGTGTAAATGGGTGTATAAAATAAAGTATGATTCTAATGGGGAAATAGATAGGTACAAGGCTAGACTAGTAGCCAAGGGGTACAACCAAAGAGAAGGGATAGACTATGGTGAGACATTCTCACCTGTTGTAAAGATGGTTACAATTAGGACTGTCATCTCTTTGGCTGTACAGAGTGGCTGGTCATTGTTTCAGTTAGATGTAAACAATGCCTTCCTATATAGAACCATTAGTGAAGATGTGTATATGACTCCACCAGAAGGATATTATTCTAATGGTGAGAATCAGGTGTGTAAACTTGTCAAGTCACTGTATGGGTTAAAACAAGCACCCAGACAGTGGAATGAAAAGTTAACACAAGTCTTGATTGGTTTTGGTTTTGTCTAAAGTGTTTGTGATTACTCATTGTTTGTTAAGTCTTGTGATAATGTGTTTGTTATTCTATTAGTCTATGTTGATGATATAGTAATAACTGGCAACAATGAGGTTGAAATAAATAAAATTAAGAAATTTTTAAGTGAAAATTTCCTAATAAAAGACCTAGGAAAGTTGAAATATTTTCTAGGAATAGAAGTATTATACACCAACGCTGGTGTATGTCTGAACCAAAGAAAGTATTGTCTGGAATTGTTAAATGATTTTGGTTATCTAGGATGTAAACCGGTTCAGACTCCTATTGAACCCAGCTATGTTGTATCAGTAAAAAACTCAAAGAAAAACAAACCTTTGAGTAATATAACTGGGTATCAAAAACTAATAGGTAAGCTGATTTATTTATCCCTAACTAGACCAGACATAAGTTACTCAGTGCAATACTTAAGTCAGTATATGCACAAACCTTTAGAAGCACATTTACAAGTTGCTCTAAGGTTGTTAAAGTATCTTAAGTCTAGTCCAGGTAAGGGAATTTCGTTTGATAGAAGTGATAGTTTTGAGCTTTTTGCCTATTCAGACTCTGACTGGGCAAAATGTCTTGAGACTAGAAAATCTGTTACTGGTTACTGTGTTTTTTTAGGGAAATCTCTGATTTCCTGGAAAAGCAAAAAACAAAACACAGTTTCTCGATCAACAGCTGAAGCTGAGTATCGAGCAATGTGTTCTACTACTTTGAATTGGTCTGGATATCAAATTTACTTAGAGGACTTAATGTACAAATTAAGCTTCCTGTGAAATTATTCTCTGATAGTAAAGCAGCAATATCAATTGCTGCCAATCCTGTCTTTCATGATCGAACTAAGCATTTTGAAATAGATTTGCATTTTATACGAGAAAAAATTTCTAAAGGGTTCCTTGAAACTGTGAAGGTAGAATCTGAAAATCAGATTGCTGATATTCTTACTAAGGGTTTAGGACAGGCTCAACACAATGAGTTATGTTCAAGACTTGGTATGATAGATTTGTTTAACCATGAAATTAGGGGGGGATGTTAAAAATATGAGTTGTTATAATTTGTAACAACTTATAATTTCATGGTTGTACATTTGTTATAATTATTGATACTTTGGACTGAGTCCAGTTACATAGCCTAGCTGATGTTGTTGTTTACTGTTGGGCTCCAGTTGTTGATATTGGGCTGGCTCATCTGACTGATAAGTCAGCCTGGCCCATATGGATGTGTTTTGTGATTATTAATCCTGATCGTTGGATTAACGATCTGTGTGCTCCTGGTGATCTAACGGTTGATAATTAGAGAGATTGTGTTTTCTCTCTGGAAGCTTCCACTCACTCTATATAAAGCTTGTTCGTCTTTGTGTTCAGGTTTTTAGCTCTCTCAACTCTCTTTACAGTCTCTCACTCTCAGTCGTTGGCGATTAGGGTTAGACTTCAACCAGAGGTTGAAGATCGTAGTATACTTTGTCTTAGTATTGTTTGATCTGTTCTAGTCTGTAAGGTTCTGTTATTGTTCCTTTCTGTATTTGTATTTTCTCAGATCAACTGATATTTTATCAGTTGATCAAGTATTGTACTCTCTTTAAGGAGTTCTTCTGTTTAGAAGAACTTACAGGGTATTGGTTGGGGTTTTTTCTGGGTTGGATAAATAATAAGTTTTGGTCGCTTGTTTTGTCGCTATTTCTAGTGTTCTTGTGTATGTTTTGTGTTTTTGTTATTGTTGAGATTGAGAGATATTCGTCTGGTCTTAGATTTTTTACACAAGAATGAGTTTTATATACCAACAAATAGAGGTTAATGTAAAAAAAGAAAAGAAAAAAAAAGAAAATTGTTGGAGCGGTGGTACAATGGCGTGAGTTGATTTGGTTTTAAAGTTATAATCAATAGAAACTTGAAAGTGAATTCTGTAGAAAACAAAAAAGAGGAAATGCAAACATAAGCCGATGGGCGAGGTGGGTGACGGGCCGCCAAGGCGTAAACCCGGGGTGGGGGTGTGCGATTTTAATTTTTTTCTAAATATAGAGTTAAACATACAGATAATCCTTGTAGTTTATCAAAAGTAACACCTTAAAGTACTAAGGGTTTTTTTGTAATAGGTTCTATGGTTTTTTCATTTTATAACACTATAGAGTATTAAAGGTAATTGTCCTTAAATTTTCAATTATGTTTGGGTTAAATGATCAAAGCACCCTTTTAAAACCACAGAGACCAGTTATGTAATTAACTCCATGTTGTTACAAGGGTCATTTGTGTAATTTATCAAAAATATTTTTTTAAAGGAAAAAACAAGTAAACCCATCATCTCCATCTTCCATGGCAGCCGCACACCTCTCATCTCAATTTCACTCCATACTTACACTGTGTTCCCGAGTTTCATTTAACGATAGAAAAGAAAGGATTTGGAAGGATGTTTTAAAAAATTGTGTTCCAGAGTTTTTTTAAAGAGAGAAAGGAAGGGAAATGGAAGGAAAATTTTGGTTCATTTCCTTCATTTTTCACCCTTTCAAATTGGAGAGATTTGGAAGGAAATGCTATTTTAAACATAAAATCCTTACTTTACTCTCCATTTCCTTCAAACTCGGGAACACACTGATTAATTAAATCTTTTCTTTCCACTCTTTCTTTTCCCTCCTTAATTCTCTTTCCCTTCTCTTCCTTCATTTGTTAAACTCGGGAACATAGCGTTACACCCACTTCGGCCGGAACCATCATTCTCATCTCTTTCATTGTCACACGCCCCTCTATGTTCGATCAGAACCATCTGTATTCAATAACCAGAACACTGGCTTTTGGTTCACATATTCAAACATTAGCCCAGTCTTACATCAAATAGCCTACAATCCACCATTCAATCATCAATCACATAAATATAGTGTTTTGGTAAACCACAAGTTTAACGAAGTTGCCTTTAATAACCCAAAGTGTTTCAAAATGAAATCATAGAACTTGAACATGTTACAAAAACATAACCTTAGAACTTTAAGGTGTTACTTTTGGTAAACCACAAGTACTGTCTATTTAGTTAACTCAATATATTTTATGTATAAATTGTATTTAAATGTTTTTGATGCACAAAAATACTAACAAGGCTAAGGTTGATGAGGATGCTAGTGGAAATCGCAAGTACTAACTGTCACACCCTCAAATTCCACTTGCGGGGTTTTACCGCGAGGCGCGTGACATACCAGGATCCAAGTCAACGGTCACAATAAACGACAACTATATGATATGAAAATAACGTAAATAAACCAACCACGCAGTTAAAAGATTATACAAACCAAGACAGACAGCGGAAGCAAAATGTTTACAAAACCCAAGTTTCAAAAGTAAATAGTTAAACCAACACGGTTTACATTATGCATGCAAAAACCAGACGCAGTGCGACTCTAGTGTAACACCCCACCCGTAACCCGGGTGATCATGCACGGTTGATACCTGACTTAGCAGCGGAATCGTAACTTTTCTTGTCAACATGCTAATCCTGCGACATATATTTAAAAAGTTTTTACGTCAGCTTATGCTGGTGAGCTCATGCACAATGTTTAAAAACAGTCATTTAATATCATTAACCACAGTACTGCTTTTTGTTACAGAACATACACTTGAGTTGGCACATTTACTTTCCTTTTTCAGGTGTGGGTATACATCCCATACCCTTACAGATTAAACAGATGCCCGTACTGGGCTGGCATACTGCCTTACTATTATATTGTATTTTACTACTGGGCAACCCATACTGGGAAGGCTCACTGCAGTTCTCCCAGCTTCAATACAAGACGGTGGCATACTGCCTATTATGAGCGTATTTTACTACTGGGCAACCCATACTGGGAAGGCTCACCGCGGTTCCCCCAGCCTCAATACCTCATTATGAATCCATGGATCTCGAACCCCCTAATACTCATACATGTATAATACATAACAATATTTATTAACTCAGGTGAGGTGTGTTGTCGGCCTTACATGGTCTCAACACCTCCTTCACCTCACATCTATTACTTATACAACATACATCACACTTTTAGGAAAACAATAATATTACTCACATACAATAGCTTACACAAGCATATGTCACAGTTTTAGAAAAAGTCATGAAACTCACCCGTTCAACGATGCTTAACACTTGCTCAACACTTGCTAGTATGATCAGTTAATATCTCAAGGTCCTGATGCATTTATATAACCTTAGATTAGATAATGGTACATCTAACTAGTCATTATTATTATGGTTGGATATTGGTTAACGCTACCTTGTTTAAGCATGGGTGATCAGTCCATGCCTAACTAAGGCTAAGCTACCCAATACTCACCCCTAATAATAATCTCAATCGTAATACTAAGCTACTACTAATAGTGCTAATAAAAATAATAAGTAACTAAACATGACTTAAATGAGAACATACCTCAAAACTATCTATGACACGCTGATGTAAAGTCTCCCTACTCGTGCTTCTACTCGCTCTAAAATTGACTATTACAACACCCAACGGGGTATCGTAGGCTTGGGATCCTCTTTTATATAAGAGTGTTCCTTAAATTTTGTTGTACTAAAACTATACTGATGTGGTCTTATTTATAATAGTCAATGGACGGTGGCAAAGTTCATTTTGTCGATGTGGGATCAAATTTATAAGGTAGCACACACACAGCTTATGGTTCCTTCACATTTATCGCTTTTTGAAACTTTGAAACTTGTAATTTTGATGTGGAACATACATAACTATACATACGTACTCGTAGAATTCCAAGATTTCACTTGTTAAAGTTTTTAATACATTATATTATTATAATTATTTCAGCTGCTTCACCCGTTTTTCTCGTATAACTTTTAAACTATAACGTTCTACTAAATTCCGAATATATTGTTAAAACGGGCTAATTTTTATCTACGCGTCAACCTAAGTTTCATTACAAACAGAGTAGGGTTCAAATATAATATATGTTTTTATTATTACTAAACGGTCTCATATATTAGCCAGGACTCATTTAGATATCTCCTATTTCAAATAATTATTATATTCGTTATTACTTGTTCGACAATATATGAAGCATAAGTTTTGTATACTTTAACTCATGTCAAGAAAATGGGGTGTTACAACTCTACCCCCCTTAAATTAGGTTTCGTCCTCGAAACCTGACAAATCGTGAATAACCACGGGTATGATTTCTTCATCTACTCTTCACCTTCCTAAGTAACATTTGATTATTTTATATATTACATTATACTCATACTCGTTTTATTGTCCTATGACATAACTACTATATCTTTATATTTATGAAGTAGATGACATCATTCTCTTCTAACTTAACTTTGCAAATTTCCGTCTAATAGGCGGGACTTATAGATCTTATCCTATATAATGTTTCCTAAGTTGCATCCTCAATGCTGACTTAGTAACTATTATCATATGATAAACCAATTGATGATAGATGGTTGTCTTAATTACCCTTTAATCCAATCAGATTACACATCTACAGAGCATTTCCTATATATATATATATATATATACATACACTAGCAAATAACTTTAACTGAGTCTTGATACCTATTTTTTTTTTTTTTTTTTTTGAACTTCCTCTAGTATCTAGAGGTAATACTATAGACACAGATACTCCATGTCTGGGGATTGTCCCCTTAATCCTTAAGCAAGTGTAGAGCATACATGTTTACTATATAACACTTAAACTATTTTACACAAGAAAACCTACAATAGAGGGTTTAACGAAACAACATATTAATACAATATCCTTTATATCTATTGGTGGTTTGCGAAACTAATATTCTATAGTACTAAACGTTCCTCGTTAGTTTAGGGTGTCTGGTTTGTAACATCTTTCCTTAGCTTAGGGCAATAAACTTTCATGTGATCAGGATCACCACACTCGAAACACTTTCGCTCCTCTTTACATTCATTCAAGGAGTGGCCTGTCCTCTTACAGTTTGGGCAATGTTGTAATCGGCATTTGCCTTGATGAAGTTTTCCACAACTCTTACACCTAGGAAATTCCTCTCTTGATCGTTTCAGATTAATGTTATCTTTTTCTTCAACTTTTTCCAGTTTTCTTTCTTCCCACTTCCTTTTAGGTGCAGAGGATTCGGTCTGTCGCCGCAACATCTCACCGGCCATGATAGCACCAGCTTCAACTGTTTCTGAAAATGTTTTGGGAGATTTGGATTTGATAAATACCCTCATCTCGGAGGGCAAGCCCCATATGAACCTATTAATTAATTGTTCCTCAGTTGTAGCTAGATGTGGTACTAGACGGGATATTTCATTAAAACGAGTAACATATTCTCGATATGTTTTGTTTCCTAATTTCAACTGGAAGAACTCCACTTCTAGTTGCTCAGTTTCACTAGGAGGACAAAATTTAGCAAGGAATTTATGGACAAATTCGTTCCAACTCATTTCTTTAATTTTGTCTTTTCCCTCTGTCCGGACCACAATATTCCACCAGTGAAGAGCTTCGGCTTCCAACATGTGTACATCGAACCTTACTCTATTGTAGTCGTTACAATCACATATGTCTAATACGGACTCCATTCGATCGAGCCAGTCTTGGGCTTCTACCGCTCCTTTTTTCCATCGAATGACGGAGGCTTACATGACATGAACTTCTTATAATTGCACTCATTTAAGTTGGTTTCATGAGCTTCTTCTTTATGCGGTATGGTTTCAGCAGTTCTTTTCTTTTCTTCCACCTTTTCCCTTGTTCGCACTGGTGTGGATGCAGCCGAGCTCTGTTCAGGATGTTCTTCCGATTGATTAACATTTCCAGTCTGTGCATTCGTTATTATCTTGGCCACTTCAACAGCTATATTGTGGATATCTTCAACATTTAAATGCATGCTCATACCAGATCGGAATGTCACACTATGGGAAGGAGTTCGAGCCCTATAAGAATGTTCCTCTCTCCTGTTGTTATTTTGTTCGTGTCTAGAGCCTTGTTCATGTCTAGATCCTTGTTCATTTCTATGTTCAGACATTGTCTTTTCCTATAGGAATATCATCATATATAAGCTACTAGTATATATATTAAATGCCTTTGTAATATAAAAGTTACACGCAAAATATACATATAACACATGTTCTATAATTAAGAAAAGATAACATAAATTATACATTTTTCTCTACTTAAAGTGTCTAGTAAGAGCTTTTCATACTCATGACTTACTCCCTTCTCTAATTGGTCAAACTTAATGATGATATTTATCTTATAAAGTACTACTGGTTAAAGCTTAGGCATTCCTAAAATACCTAATTCGCTAAAACCTCAGGCTCTGATACCAACTGTAACACCCCACCCGTAACCCGGGTGATCATGCACGGTTGATACCTGACTTAGCAGCGGAATCGTAACTTTTCTTGTCAACATGCTAATCCTGCGACATATATTTAAAAAGTTTTTACGTCAGCTTATGCTGGTGAGCTCATGCACAATGTTTAAAAACAGTCATTTAATATCATTAACCACAGTACTGCTTTTTGTTACAGAACATACACTTGAGTTGGCACATTTACTTTCCTTTTTCAGGTGTGGGTATACATCCCATACCCTTACAGATTAAACAGATGCCCGTACTGGGCTGGCATACTGCCTTACTATTATATTGTATTTTACTACTGGGCAACCCATACTGGGAAGGCTCACTGCAGTTCTCCCAGCTTCAATACAAGACGGTGGCATACTGCCTATTATGAGCGTATTTTACTACTGGGCAACCCATACTGGGAAGGCTCACCGCGGTTCCCCCAGCCTCAATACCTCATTATGAATCCATGGATCTCGAACCCCCTAATACTCATACATGTATAATACATAACAATATTTATTAACTCAGGTGAGGTGTGTTGTCGGCCTTACATGGTCTCAACACCTCCTTCACCTCACATCTATTACTTATACAACATACATCACACTTTTAGGAAAACAATAATATTACTCACATACAATAGCTTACACAAGCATATGTCACAGTTTTAGAAAAAGTCATGAAACTCACCCGTTCAACGATGCTTAACACTTGCTCAACACTTGCTAGTATGATCAGTTAATATCTCAAGGTCCTGATGCATTTATATAACCTTAGATTAGATAATGGTACATCTAACTAGTCATTATTATTATGGTTGGATATTGGTTAACGCTACCTTGTTTAAGCATGGGTGATCAGTCCATGCCTAACTAAGGCTAAGCTACCCAATACTCACCCCTAATAATAATCTCAATCGTAATACTAAGCTACTACTAATAGTGCTAATAAAAATAATAAGTAACTAAACATGACTTAAATGAGAACATACCTCAAAACTATCTATGACACGCTGATGTAAAGTCTCCCTACTCGTGCTTCTACTCGCTCTAAAATTGACTATTACAACACCCAACGGGGTATCGTAGGCTTGGGATCCTCTTTTATATAAGAGTGTTCCTTAAATTTTGTTGTACTAAAACTATACTGATGTGGTCTTATTTATAATAGTCAATGGACGGTGGCAAAGTTCATTTTGTCGATGTGGGATCAAATTTATAAGGTAGCACACACACAGCTTATGGTTCCTTCACATTTATCGCTTTTTGAAACTTTGAAACTTGTAATTTTGATGTGGAACATACATAACTATACATACGTACTCGTAGAATTCCAAGATTTCACTTGTTAAAGTTTTTAATACATTATATTATTATAATTATTTCAGCTGCTTCACCCGTTTTTCTCGTATAACTTTTAAACTATAACGTTCTACTAAATTCCGAATATATTGTTAAAACGGGCTAATTTTTATCTACGCGTCAACCTAAGTTTCATTACAAACAGAGTAGGGTTCAAATATAATATATGTTTTTATTATTACTAAACGGTCTCATATATTAGCCAGGACTCATTTAGATATCTCCTATTTCAAATAATTATTATATTCGTTATTACTTGTTCGACAATATATGAAGCATAAGTTTTGTATACTTTAACTCATGTCAAGAAAATGGGGTGTTACATCTAGTGTGCCTAAGACTCCCTGCTACCTTAGCGACCTAAGAAAACATGCAATGTTAGTCAACACATAAAGTTCCGGTGAGTCACAGAGATAAGTTTGTAACGTTTGTAAACTAGACCAAACAAACCTTACACTTATACCTGATGCTAGCTAGACATCGTACACGACACTATAGTGTCGTGAACCACTGCTGAACGTTTGAATGCCTCTATACCCGTCACCGGTTCATCACCCGGTGCTGTAAAGTTTGGTAGGACAAATATGCACCCGCCACCGACCGCCAGTCGGCCCGAGTGGGGCTTGCCAGGCCCAATAATGTCCCTGGTGTAGGCCTGTTGTGATAAAAACATGCGATTCCCAATGCGGGTAATTGAGATACCTAATAAATAAGTCAAAAGACCTAAGTCCTTCATGGCAAATTCTCCTACCAACGCTCATGAGGCGTTTGCACAGGTCATCTGAAAAAGTGGCAAGAATTATATCATCAACGTAAATAAGCAAATAAGCAGTGCCTAAACCATGCTGGTAGATTAAGATAGAGGTGTCAGACCGGCTTTGTGTAAACCCCTGCAACAAAACAAAGTCAGTAAACCGCTGGTACCAGGCACGTCGGGCCTGCTTCAAACCGTAGAGAGATTTCTTGAGGCGACATACATAATCAGGAAAGTCACGATCGCGAAATCCCATGGATTGATGCATGTAAACAGTTTCTTCTAAGTGACCATGCAGAAAGGCATTGGTGACATCCAGTTAATGGATGACCCAAGATTGAGACAAAGCTAAATTAAGCACCAGACGAATCATAGTCGGTTTAACAACCGGGCTGAAAGTAGGAGTGTAAACGAGCCGAGCCGAGTCGAGCCTGAGCCTGACTGGGCTCGAGCTCAGCTCGTCATGGTTTTATGAAGCTCGAACTCGGCTTGGTTCGAGCCTAATACTTTGAGCTCGAGCTCGAGCTCGGCTTGAAAGTAAAACCCCAAGGCTCGAGTTCAGCTCAACTCGACTCGAAATAATTATAGAATAGTTTAAAAAGAACTAAAAGCTCGGCTCGAGCTCACTTGGATAGCTTAAATGAGCCCAAGCTCGGATGGAGCTCAACTCGCCAATGTTAAATAGTTTGTATACTATATATAAAATAATAATAATATAAAATTTGTATGGCTCGTTTATGCTCGCGAGCCTAACCGGTCTTTGTATGAAAAGCTCGAGCTCGGGCTCGATAACTAAACGAGTCATGTTTGAAGCTCGAGCTCGTTAAGGCTCGGCTCGTTTGAGCTTTTTACTGATCCGATCCCAAGTAGCTCTCGAGCCGTTGTGCATCATTTACACCCCTAGCTGAAAGTGTCCCCGCGATCAATACCCACATGTTGACTCCGACCATCACAAACAAGTCGTGCTTTATATCGTTCCAGACTCCCATCAGACCTGAATTTATGTTTAAAGAGCCACATACTGCGAATAATATTCATGTTAGGCTGACGGGGAACTAACACCCAGGTCTCATTTTAGTAAGTGCACTAAATTTTTCGGACATAGCATTAAACCATTCCGAAGAGGATAAGGCAAAATGTGGGGACTTGGGTATTGCGGCAATGGTGGGGTGTGAAGGTTAAAATGTTGTTTGGGTTTCGTGATGTCTTCCATAGCACGAGTACGCATGGTAAGAGTGGGCAGGTGAGCCAAGGGTGGTGCCATTGAGGGAATGGTAGATGGTGCCGGTAGGTTAGGATGTGGAATGGAGGTGTCAGTCGGGTGGGCTGGGAAGGCTAAAAATATTGGGTCGTAGGGGAGGCAGGCTGTGACGATGGACCTAGTGGGGTGGGGACGAACTGTGGAGATGTGGGTTGTTGGGACGAGTGGGGTGGGGACGGACTGGTGGTTGAGTTTGGTGCATGCTGTTGGGCCGGCTGTGGTGTAGTTGGGCCGCTTGGTGTGGTCAGTGTGTTTGTTTGGGGCACAAGTGGGGATTGTGGGTGTGCAGATGTAGTGGTGACTTTATCCCGCAATAATGGGTGTAAGGGAGAGGTGAGGAAGTCATAAGATTTGGGAGTAAGTGGAAGGGTTGTCGCAAAAGGAAAAATGGTTTCCTCAAAGTGAACATGACGGGAGATAAATAAGGTATTGGTGGTGAGGTCGAGACAATGGTAGTCTCGATGGTTAGGTGGATAACCAAGGAAGACACGTGGTTTAGAGCGGTTTGCAAGCTTGTGGGTAGCAAGGGGTAGCAAAGACACCCGAACACACGAAGGTGTCCATAGGTGGGGTCACAATTATAAAGGCGAGTGGTGGGGGAGAGAAATTTGTGGTGTTTGTTAGGGAGAACGTTGAGCAAATATGTGGCGGTTTCAAGGGCATGGTGCCAGAAGGAGGGGTGGAGGGAGGATTAGGCAAGGAACGAGTGGATCATATTGTTAATGGTTCTAATTTTGCGCTTGGCCTTGCCATTTAGTGAGGAGATATAAGGGCATGAAAAAAAGTGCATACCATTAAGGTGAGAGAAGGTATGGAAGGAGTAATTATCATACTCCTTACCATTGTCGCATTGAAATTGATTAATTTTTCTTTGAAATTAGGAGTTGATGTGGGCGTTGAATTTATAAAAGGTGGAAAAAACATAAGACTTATTTGTAATAGGACAAGTCCATAGCAAATTAGTAAAGTCATCTAAGTATAAGATATAATAACAGTGTCCCCCGATGCTGAGCATGGGGAGGTCCATAGGTCAATTTGAATAATATCAAATGACAAACACATGCTATTAATAGAATCATTAAAGGGAAAACGAACACTTTTTCCAAAAACACAAGCTTGGCATAATGCTTTGTCATGTTTATTAATAGAAGTAGAAACAGGTAAAGATAATGAATGCAATAAAATTCCCGGGTGCCAAAGGCGTTGATGCCAATGGTCTTGAGAAACAGCACGAAAGCTGTAGAGCTAGTGGTTGATGGAATAGGAGCACTCAGAGGGTATAAGTCGCCCGAGCTATTGCATCGAAGGATGGAGCCTTGGTCTTGAGATCCTTCATAGTAAAACCGAATGGGTCAAATTCAATAGAAAGTAAATTGTCGGTTGTAAGTTTGCGGACAGAGATAAGGTTTTTAATCAAGTTAGGGGCATAGAGAACATTATTTAATTTTAAAGGTGGTAAGTGGTTGGGTAGGGTCAGGTTGCCTTGGCCAATCATCGGGATGGTCATACCATTACCAACTATAATAGATTTATTAGTGCAAGTATCAAAAGAAGACGGGGAGATGTTACCTTGAGGAGTAGCCATATACCCAGAGGCACCGGTGTGCATGAAACCCTGCGGATCTGGTTGGCTGAGAGCCATAGTATAAAGTGCCTGTTGAATGTAAGTGGAAGTAAAGGCTGTTGTATAGGCATGGTCTGGACGGACTCACAGATGCCTGCCAATGGGTTGTTTGGGCGCGGAGCCAAGGGGCATGGGCAGGGTGGGTTAGCAGCCGATTGTTTCCATGGTTGAAAGCCTGCATTCATAAGGGATCCCCACTGATTGGCAGTCCAAGAAGTTAGGAAAATAATGTATGAGTGTTGTGATTGGATCTCGTAACCACGACCACCGCAGGTGGCGGAGCGGCCGCGTCCATGAGACCTCCCGCGGCCCCAACCACGAGAAGAGGAATGGGTGGCGGGTGACTATTCAGCGGTGAAATGGGTGGTGGTTGTGGCCGCAAGGGTTGTGGCAAAGGCGGTGACAGCACGGGTGGTTTAGGATTTTTTTCTTGTTTTCTCCATGGTAAGTCGTGAACGACACTCACTGAAATTAGGGAGTGGTTCACGGTGTTGTAGAATAGTGGATGCTTGCATAGGTTTCGGTCAAGCCACTAAAGAGTTGAGTGACAAAGCGTTTGTTATCAACCAGGGCTCCAACATTGTTTAGTTGATCTGTAAGGTGTTTGACTTGTTGGCAATACGGAGCCATGGTAGGAAGGCATCAAGATGGCTGTCGGAGAATTGTTGTTGAAGTTGAACCTGGCGAGCACTCTTATTGTCATTGAAGTGGTTCGCCACGGCTGTCCAAGCTTCGTAGGCAGTCTGTCCAACGACCAGAATAATGTCAAGGAGGTCGGTGGAGATGGTGTCATAGATCCATTGAAGGACTATGGCATCAATACGAGACTAGAGTGACTCAGCTTCAGCAATGGTGGCGCTGGCCTTGGCCGCGTCCCCGTCAGAGGAAGAGCCGACAGGGGTGGCGGCCGATGTGCTCGGTTGCAGATGGTCATATAGCTGATAGGCCCGACAATGGACCTCGAAGAGGGCAATCCACGTCGAAAGGAAAGAGGATTCGGCTTCTAGAGTGATAGGGACCATATTTTTAATATTACTAACCGTCATGGCTGGGTGGATTTTGGTATCCATGAGGGTGAAAAGAGAAGGAGGATCAGATAAACAGAAAAGGAAGGAGGAGGCCGAGGGTGGCACAAAGGGAAGAAGGTAGTGGGGAGAGGTAGATCAAGGTAGGTCTGATACCATATAGGAATTATAATATGACTAAATGATCTCTATGTTAACATTGATCCTCTATAAATATTACAACAATATCAGATAATAAGGAGACTAAATCAATCTATTCTAAACAATATTCTTAAGAATATGCTATATACAATATACGCTATTACTAGTGTTAGGAAAAGGTTTTCAAGTTGTTGCTAAAACGTTTTTTTTAAACACTAAGGGTATGTTTGGTAAGGGGATTTTATGAACTTCTAGCTTCAAGCTACTCTGTCAAACACTAAAATATATTTAAAAAGTTATAGCTACAGCCACCAGATAATTTTGCCAAACATACCCTAAGTTAAATTGGTGAATAAATCTTAATAACCTTAAAGTGTTAACGATTCAAACAATCATTCGATATATAGATGACAAAAATATGATTTTTACATTTTGAAGCATTTATGTATGTTTAAGAATACGTTAGTAGTTAAAATCAAGGGAATCAATATAAGATGATCACAATAAAATGATGAAAATAACATGTTCATTGAGCAGACATACTCATTATTAAATTTAGTTATGTGCATTTTACATCTTACTTACCATGCTATATAATGAACATGGGCTACCAAAAAAGTATCACATATTCACATAGGTTGTGATGACATAATAAGTAAGTTAATATTTGTAATTGGTTACTTACATAAGTCTATACTTGTTGATTGATAATTTCAAATATAAACATCCACGTTATCTCTACAAGGTCGTAATTTATAGGAAAGATGAGGTTGCCGTGTTAGTTGTTACTAACGATTCACACAATGTGTGCACGTATGCGTAATCAACAAAATCATCAATTTAATCCAAATTCTTTTAGTATCTTTGTATCTCTACCGTTAATATTTGCCTCAATTGTCAATTTGTTCAAATTGAAGTATTAAAAACTTGATAAATCCGATTTTAAAGACACCTAAAAATAGCATATATCATCCTAGCCTGCTTTGTATTTAACCTTTAAAACAAGTAATATATTAAAAAGGAAAGTTGATTTACACTAAGTTTTTTTTTTCCTATTTTTTCTTCATAACATTTCATCTATTATATTGATTTTTTTTATTAACTTGGGTTTACTATTATTTAAAATGTGTATATATATACACACACAAACATTTATTATTTTAAATTTTTTAATAACTTGCGCTCCTAAATTAAAAAAGAAAATCTTAATAAACTCAATGTTTAACTTCATTTTTTTTCCCAATATCATGACTTAAAGTTTTAATTTTTTGGAAAAAGTAGTTTTATTAAAAATAAATTATTTTTCGGTATCATAAACAGTACCAAGTACTAATACCGTAAAAAATTTGAATCGATGCTAACCAAACAAAACCGGTGCATTAGTTATATTCATTTCTACAATTTTTAATTAATGTAAAATACGTGTCTATATCTTTTTGAAAGACAACTTTTATATAACTAATCTAAAGTGACCGCAAATAAGATATATATATATATATATATATATATATATTTTATATACAATTCATGTTTTCACTATATCACATGACTAGCTTCCACTAAAATAAAACCTTGAAAAGGAAAGCAACTAAAAAATCAAAATTGAGCCATTGTATTTTTTGTGTAGGTTAAGTTTGTCCTGATTATCAACCTTCAACAAAGTGAATCCCTCTTCAACTGTCACACTTTTTATTCTTCTTTCTTTATTACAATAATCCCATCCACCTCTCTTTCCTTTACCTATCTAAAGGGACCATCTATCTCTCTCTCCTACACACACAAAAACAAAAACAAACACACCCACATTTCTCCCAACTAATTCACTTAATTTAATCCAACACAGACCACCTACACATTATATTACACACCCACTATTTCTGATCCCATGAAATAATAATAACAAATAACAAAATATATATATTCTCTCCTCCACCTCCAAGCAACCATTTCACATCTTTCCCAATCCTTTTTAGTTTCTTGATTTCTGTGTCCACTTCCAAACTTCCAAATCACCATCATTGCATAATAATCTTCATTTCATTTCATCAAATGGGTATTCCAAATTCCCAATCTTTAACCATAACCACCCCTTCAACAACAACCTTAACCATTGAAGATGATGATGAAAACATTTACCACTTCAACAACAAACAAGTCAACCACAAATTCAAAACCTTTTTCCACAAACTGATTTACAACATTGGTCTCTCTTGTTTCTTTCCAACAATTACTAACTCAAACAAAGATGGGTTAATAATAAACAACAAAATGGTGACCAATGTTGAGAACAATAAGGCATGGCTTCTTGCTGAGTCTGGTGGGTGTGTTGCTGCTGAGCTGGCAAATGTTGAACCACACTCTGTGCATTCTTCTTTTAGGTTTAGTTTGTGTTCACAAGTTGAGCTTGAGTCTTTGAGTGTTGACTCTGCTTCTTGTTCAACTGTTTTAATGGTGAATTTGGATAATGGGTTGGTTGAACCAAGGAATCAGGAATTGAAGTGGAGGAGGATTGAGTCTTTGGAAAGGAGTATTTCACCTGTGGCTCATAGTTTGATTAGGTTCAGTTTTGATGAAATTGTTTCTGCCACTAGAAGTTTCTCCAAAGGTTGTTATTTTTTTTATTTTTCTGAATTTTTGTTATTTTTGAAATGCAGGATTTTTTTTAACTAATTTTAGTTTATTAAATTATAAAATAATGGGGTTGAGAAAAAAGTGTTTGTAAATTAACCCTTTTTTTATTTGATTGATTTGGGGACTATACGGCGTGACCTCGCCAACGGATCTAGAAGAAAAGTTGAGGGGTAGCGCTCGCTAAAAAGATTTTGTTATGGGTAGTTGACACATAAAACTAAGAAGAAATTTTTTTTGCACTAATTATTATTTTTTTTTCTATGTAGCCGACACATAAAGCTTGTTGCCCGTTTGCCTGTCATCTTGTAATTGGTTTCGTTTTTCATATTTAATTAATATATCATGTACAAAAACAAAAAGTATACTTTGCCAAGAAAGTTGCAGGGTAGGGTAGCGTGGGCTACCCCTCCACCCGCTAGATTCGCCCCTAGCAGGGCTAAAGAAGCAAATAAGCGTAACCTGTATAACTTTTAACTCATAGCAAAGCTACTGGTATGGTTTAGGAAGATAAATTGGGGGTAGACATTTTGTCTATCCGGGGAGACAGAGAGGCTGCTCCCGCTCAGACCTTGGCGCCGGTATACGGCATCTATACGTCCGTATACCGGGTGGGATAACTGATGTGACAAGGGAATGGGTAGATGTAGTAAAGAATCCCTAAAAAGGGTGTATAAATTTAAATTTTGCATTTGAAATTGGTAAATTGCTTGGATTTAATAAATTTTATTTGCTTATAAATTGGATCTGATTTGATTTGTTTGAATTGGGTAGGGAGGGTTTTGGGAAGAGGTGCATTGAGCTATGTGTTCAAGGGAAGAATAGGGATCTTGAGAACTGCAGTAGCAATCAAGAAACTTGACAAAGAAGATAAAGAGGCCCCAAAGGCTTTTTGTAGAGAATTAATGATAGCAAGTTCTCTTCATAATCAGTTTATTTGTCCCCTAGTCGGCTTTTGTATCGATCCGGAAGGCGGGTTGTTTTTAGTTTACAAGTATGTTTCAGGTGGAAGCTTAGAACGGTATCTACGCGGTACTAATACTTTAACCTTTGTTTTTGTTATTAATCTTGAATCATAAAGTTTGAATCTTTGTTAAATCAAGAAAATACGCATTTTGTAGAAACAAGAACAGGCAAAAATGGCGGATCAAAGCTTCCATGGTCAGTAAGGTATAAGATTGCTATTGGTGTGGCTGAAGCTGTGAGGTATTTGCATAATGGAACTGAAAGATGTGTGGTTCATAGAGATATTAAGCCTTCAAACATCCTTCTTTCTTCAAGAAAATCACCTAAGGTTAAAAAACAAGTTATTTTATCATAATAATATGTTAACTTTCTTTTGAAGCTGTTGTTGAGATTAATGATTTGTAATTTACTTGGTGTTGCTGCAGTTATGTGATTTCGGATTAGCTACTTGGACGTCTGCTCCTTCAGTTCCGTTTTTGTGCAAAACTGTGAAAGGGACATTCGGGTAAGTTTTGATCCTGATTTTGTAGGTATTTTTGCTTTGATCGGTTGCAGATTTTGACGATGGACAATGTTTTGTTTTGTTTTGTTTCGTTTTACAGGTATTTGGCTCCTGAATATTTCCAACATGGTAAAGTGTCGGATAAAACCGATGTTTATGCATTTGGTGTGGTTCTTTTGGAGTTGATAACAGGACGTAAGCCGATTGAATCAAGAAGAGGAGCCGGAGAAGAAAACTTGGTTTTGTGGGTGAGTTTTTATTCGTTTGTGGATTAATTTGGATTATTTTCAACATTTTTATTCATTTTATTTTTGCAGGCGAAACCATTGTTACAACAAGGATCTATACCAGAACTACTGGATCGCCGCATCAAATTCACTCAAAGAAACTTAGACCAGATTGCCCGGATGATAAAAGCAGCGCACGTGTGCATACACAATGAAGAATCAAAAAGACCAAACATTGATGCAGTACTTTCGATCCTAAAAGGAGTCGAAGAAAATACAAAACTAAGGAAAACACCAGCTGCGACTCCTTTATCTTCTAACAACTATGCGGCTGACGGTTATCCTCAGATTCGACAAACAAAGAATGAATTGAATTCTCATTTAGCTTTGGCAATGCTGGGAGTTACAGAGTTTGAAGATGATCATGATCATTTGTACTGTCGATGATGGCGATTGTAGAACGAGAACATCGATTTTGAAGGTGCAAATTTGGTTGAATCTAACCCAGAGTACAGAAAGTGAAGATTTTTTAAGGGTGTTAAAAGAGTTTGTATATAGATCTTGTAGTTGAATCATGGTACAAAAAAACTAATTTACTTGTATGCAAATTGAGATCATCTCGGTCATGCCTTTATTTGACAGGCTTGTTATGGCAAGTTTTTTATTTTTTTTCTTTACTATTTTGTTGTGAAATGTTACTCTTACTTTACTTTATACCAATAATTATAAAACTTAGGACCTCGCGGCGATTTGATCTGTACGCGTATCTTGAGCGACGGGTATGTGAATTTCATGAACAAAATACCATAATCTGAAAATTCGGAAACAATCAATTATAGCGATCCGGATCACGTATCTTGAGCGATCGGTACGATTCTGTACCCGTTTCCGGTACAAACGATCCGGAACGTAGATCGTGGGTAGTCTAGCGTTTCCTGTGACTATGTCCTCGCCTATAAGAGTAATTTCCAAATAGTAAATTATATGTAAAAAGTTCGTTAAATGTCGTTTTGCAAATAACATATTAGTTGTGACTTTCTTTCATAAAACAAAAAGATGGCTAATTGTATTAGCTTAAACTAAGCCACTTCCAAAGCCTGCAGTTAGCCAGGATGGTGTTGGCTCACACCTCACCTCCACATCAGCCATTCTCCCATCACTCATCACAATGGTGAGTGCCATACTGCCATATTCGTGTGTGGTTCGGGCCACCTTTAGTGTGCCAATCAAATTTTTTCTTTTTCTTCCTTTTTTTTACCTTTAAATGGGGCGCTAAACCACATCATTGATGTTAAGGCTGCACGGTGTTGGAGCGTGAGAGGGTGGTGTGAAGCCCCTTCGGCCTTCACGCTATCCACACCACCCCGGGTCCACCGTGGAGACCTGCATAGGGTCTCTCGGTCGAAATCTCCATTGGCGTGGGGCAAGAGACCACGGTGACGTGACGGGCTGTGCTTGGGGCCATGACTCCGACCGTTTGTTAATGGTAGGGTTAATTTAATTTTTTTTAAACTAACCATTTATTTCATATATTCTTTCCATCTGTCTTTTAAAATTCAACTAATTTTCATCTAAAAAATCTCTTAATCATGACGTGTTGGACGGAAAAAGAGAAAATCGCTCTCGTAACCGCTTGGATAGAATTCCACAATAACTCGAGACCGGGCCAATCACCGATTCGGACAAACGTCTTTTGTGAATTCAAAGAGTTAGTTGGTGGTTCCACACGCTCGGTTTGTTCACTCAACCGAAAGTGGATGGATCTTCACAACAAGTGTGAATAATTCGAGGTTCACCACAGAGCAACCTTGTAAGCGGTATCCGCCGATATCGACGAAGACATGGCGATTGAAATCACCCTTGAGTATCAATCTCGCAAGGTGGGGTCTTTCCCCACATTTTTGGCATGGCAAATGTTGAGGCCAAGACTAAATTAGTGTTTTTTTTTTTTTGCTAGTTTAGTTATGTTTTTTTAGTTATTGTGGTTTATTTTTATGTAATGTTATGTTTTCTTTTAGTTTATTTGTTAATACTAGTAGGGTGCCCGCGCGATGCAGCGGGGAACACTTTTAATAATGTGTATGGTTCGGTTTAGTTCGATTATTAGCCTCAACCGAAACCAAAACCAAAACCAAAGTCATTAGTTAATCGATCTTATTAAACAATCGATTATTTGGTTTGATTTATATGCTTAGATTATCGATTTTTAGTACAATTTAGTTAATTTGTTTAATAACAAAAACCAAAGTTTGGCTAAATTTTTTTGCCTATATTTATATCTTTTATACATCCATTTCATGTATTTATACCTTCATTTCATATACTTCTAAGCAAAAATTTTAACCAAAGTTAGGTTCTGGTTATTAACCAAAATTAACTAAAACGAACTAAAAACAACAATCTAACCAAATTGACTGAACCAATTAATTGGTTGGTTAATAAGATCAAGAAACCGATAATGTCAATTTTTGTTTCGGTTGAGGCTAATAACCGAACTGAACCGAACCCAACCATGCACCATTAGAACTGTTTGTGTTCCCTACTACATCACGTGGGCACGCTGCTATGAATATATGAATGGTTCCGTTTCAGTTTGACTGATTTTGGTTAACTAAGGGTACAAAAAGAAAACAATAACCGTATTATGTTAAATTGGATGTTGGTTAATTCAATTTCATTTTATTTTGGTTCAATTTTGTCTCTTTTTTGTTTGGCTTCGGTGAACGATTTAGTTATTGCTCACTCCTAGATATTGTTAATCATGTAGCACATAAAAATTTTTAAACTAAAAAAAAAATAACAATAGTATACTCAAATTAAAGATAATAAAATGCTCGTTATTATGATGTAATTTTTTTAAAGTATCAACATATGAACAAAATATGACTATTTAGAAATCATGGGGGATAGTTTTGCTTAAAATAAGGAGAATACGTTTAACTATAATTTAAATAAGCAAAAGTTAAGTAAAGTTTAAGGGATTAGAGTGCAACTAAAATGAGGTATCAAAGTGTTAAAAGTGTTTGAATGACTATTTTACCCTCATTTTAGGGTTGTTAATGAAAATAAAGTTTTTAACTTTTTGGTATCTTAAACTATCCTTGCCTAAACTCCATGATGCAAAAAATATACCAGTTCCTGTTGGAGCTTCTGATTTTGTTTTAGAGCTGCTACCTTCTCATCTGTCAACTTTGATATCAGAGACAATGACTGCAACATAATAAGACATATGTTATCACATAACTGTCAGGTAGAGAATATAAGGAACTGCAATCAGCACTTGTACGTAGTGCTAATTAGATATAGTGGGTGAGAGTAGGATGGGCGGTTAGGAAGTTACATAACCGTCTTATGTATCACATTTAAAGCAATAAACACAAGTCTTCATTTGGTTCTCATGGTTTACTACTTCAAATTGGTAGTTTGGTAGCGAACGTCGCTGTAGATAAGTAGCAAGTGACGATTTATAACTCATAAGTAATTAGGGATCAAGGGATGCATCATACAAGTAATTATGCATCCAAGTAAACATTATTAATCAGCACAAAGCCAAAACAATTAGAAAAAAAATAATATAAATTCTACCTATTACGAGCTAATTATTATTTTGGCCCTGATAAAGTTCCATTTGTATTTTTGTAGGAATATCATGCTTTTGGGGCTGTTGCTTTTATTCGTCTAGATGCGTCTATATGGAGGTTATGTTCAACATATGTTAAACAGGTGCATCAAGTCTGGATATCACGATTTAGAAATTCTAAAATATTGAGTATAACGATGCATTTAAGTACATGTGTTATGTGTACGTGTGTGCATATCTGAATACAAAACCAATATTTAACTATGTTATTTCATTACATGTGCAATAAATATTTAGGATAAAAGAAACTTAAGTCTCTATTTACTTTTCCTTATGCATGTCATTCCAAACTATAAAAACTATAAAAAGAAAACCTGCGCAATCATTTTATTGTTTCGTCTTCGTAGTGTAATAAAATTCCCACCTATTAAGTTATTATCATTCTGGTGATATTTTCCATAACATTTTTTAATAACCCAAATAGAAGAAAGATAAAAAAACAATATTCACCTATGTAGAGAGTTTTTCCTTGGGCTCCCCGGATCTTGTTGCCTAGCATCATACAGTCAAATAAATGCTCAAACTAATTAAAAAAATGGGCAAAATAAGATAAAAGAGAATCCATAGCAAAAACTTACAACATCAGGCCCGGAAGAATTATGACTTCCATGTTCAGCCCTTGGAGAAGAACCTTCTTCAGATTCTTCTGGAACAGGTGACAGAGGATTAGCAGGTATGTAAACAACTCTCAATTTGAACTCCTCAACCATCTTGTTCTCCTCCTTGTTGAACTACAAACAAAAAAAATTAATTGTTTAGCCACAGATTGTTTTGAACTAAAGTTAAAGAACTTAGATGAAAAAAATGAGTCACCATGTCACCAGTTATGTTCTTAATAGTTGTGCCGTCCGGTGCAGCAACAACAGCCTGCAAGAGAAACTTATCTTTGCATTGCATATCAGGAGGTGCCTCTTTTTGTGCCTGTATTGTAACAAAAAATGCATAGTTTTCAACACATCAATGCTTTGAATGCTATAGAGAAAATGGTGGAGATAAAAATGGATGGTTGGTGGAAAGAAGACTTTATTTCAAAATTCAAAATCATAAAACTAAAATTGAGATTTTAGTGGAACTATATAACCTCTTTTAATAAGCTTTGCTTCTAGAAGCAGTTTTATAGTTTAAGTTGTTAGGCACTAAGTAAAAGACATATTTGCCCCTAAAAAATCTTTATTATGTGCATCAAGTGTTGTACCTTAAGCAATCATATTTGTATTGTTTAAAATTTAAGAAGTCCTTGCCTCATGCATTATAATATAGTATAGATAAAATGAAAAACGAAGAAGCAAAAACCAAGGTGACGTGGAGGCCATCCAGTCACCGTCCACGTCACAACCACCCCACAGATTTTTGGTTTTGGAGGAGAATTCCACTTACGCGAAGGTGGATGACACATGTTGGCCCATGTCCTCCCTCAAAGGCATGACCACACCGTGTAGTCTAAAGAGGGGCACTATTGTTGCTCAAAACCTATTGACGCAATAAAGTACTCACCATGTAGCCTTAACCTATGGTTAAGTGAATTAGAATATAACTTAACAAAAAGTGAATTAGAATATAGACAATAATTGTCCCATACCGTTATTTTCTGAATTAGTACAAACACAAACACGTCTTTGTGGCTAGTTTTCATTATATTTGGTCAAGATTTAATGTATTGTACGAACACAAGTTAACACAAAACCACATGAATGAGCTCTAAACAAATCAAACAAATACTAGAACCTTTGGCAAGTGGTCTCTGGCCACATGCGCTTTGGTGGTGATCACGTGAAACGTTATGGCTCGCATTTTGATGGAAAGCCATTCCCCTATAATATATACTAGCTTTTATCCGGGAAGTGTCCCGGGGTTAAAATATCTAATATAACATAATAAAATATCTAATATGACAACATAATTAATGATTTGCCAATACATGATTAATGAATAATAATAACAATAATAATAATATTATTATTATTATTATTTATTTTAAACAAATTTCTGCCATAAGTTATTATATTCAAATATAAAAAAAAGAATCTCTGCATATGAAGTTATGTTTATCGTTTGTGATTTATTAGTAGAGTAAAATATATTTGAAAACAAAACCCCACAAAAATAGTTGTTTTTTTTCTCCGTTTTTTATATAGCACTATGGTACTCGTTGGAAAGATAATAAAACGCTCGTTAATTTGGTGTAATTTTTTTCTTTAAAAAAACTCGTATATAAAAGATATTAACGTTTAAAAGTTATGGGGGGAAACATTAGAGAGAAAATTTAATTTTGTTTTTAAATTATTATATTTTCCTAAAATAATTATAATATATATAGATTTACTAAAAAAAACTCAAAAATTAAAAAATCCTACATGATGCCACGTGACACATTCAAAGAGGGGTTGAGGCCTCCATTGAATGCCACATCATCAAAGTTCAATTCTTTTATTATAAGTTATAGATACAACCAAACAACCAGACTGTGTTCATTTAGGGTATATGATTCTTTCTTTCCTTTTTTTTTCTTATTTTTTTAAAAACTAGGTGTTGTGGTAGCTTTTTAATGGTTATTAAGAGACTATTCCATGTCATTTTAATGGTTATCTTTTAACCATTTAGACTTAATGTTACATTCTAACCATTAAGAGACTATGAACAATTAAGAGATAGTCTCTTAATGACCGTTAAGGGGCTACAGAAATGGAGTTTTAGGCATTTTTTAAAAAACAATTTATTAATTTAAGAAAAAACTTTAGGCACGATCATCTGCTTCAAGGATTCACAATAAAATCATTCTCTATTCTTTTTTTCTCAATCTGAGTTATATTCGATTGGATTTTTCAGGAGCATCACCGAAATAATTCGATCTGAAATTGATTACACGCCTTTCAGATCATCCATTGTTTATATAAATTCCCTAACATTTGATTCTAATATATGTTTTTAATTACACCATAATGCGCCAATCCCCTTATAGTGGACTGGCACCCTCCTTGCTTTCCTTATGGAAGGTGGGGAGTTCGAGTTCTACCAGCAGCAAAATGCTGCTGGTGGGTCAGGTTTTACCAATTCTTCATTGTCGTGCCTTCAAGGGGGTGGGGGTTGGGTTTTCCCTGATTTCGGATACTACATGGGTGGGCCTTGGCTACCCAGCTGCTCCAGGGACGCTAGGGGGTCGCGGGGGCCTGTCCATAGTATGGGGGTTCCCCTAAATAGTCAGGCAGAAGTGTTAGTTGACCTTTATAAAAAATTACACAATAATGGAGAGGCATTTAACTTTTACAGTATAAGTTAAATTTAATGAGTTACTAAAAATAGAATTGTTTGTTTATTGTTATTATTTAAAGGAATATTGAATTTAAATAATCAAAACTATCAGTAATTTGCCGCCAACAGTCATACGTTCAAAAATTACTGTCGAAGATCCCGTATTTTTACATATTTCCACCAACGAACCTTGACTAAATGAGTCCTAACTCCGTTAGTGTATGATGGCGTGAATGATGACTTGGATGCTAATGTGAAAAAAATAACATTTAGCAACCACCACCGCGAGATGCACAAAAAACCCGTATCTAGAGTCGGACCCGAGAAAAAAAAACCTAAAACCAATTATTTGTGTACCCTTGTATTTTTATACCCGTAACCAAACTTGAGCCTACTTGTAGAGTGTGGATAGGGTATACATTCTGCACTCAATACCCTTACCCGGTTGTAGGATCAAGATATTAGTATCACATACGTATCGGATTTAAAGCGGAATCAACAATCCGGTTAGTTGTTATAGGTGAGTGTTTTGAAGATAATAATAACATGACAAAAACACACACATAATGGGTTGCACTTGAATACAAATGACAAGTTACAAAAAAAGGTTCAACACATGGGGTATTTACAGGGCCATGGGTCATACGCCTACATTCCCAGGCGTACCCCTCATATGCGTTCAAGAGCCAGGCGTATGACACTTTATACGCCTGAATCACTTCCAATATTCCCAAAATACCCCTAAACACTATAAATGCTACCCTATAACATCCGTTACATACATAAATCATGCCTGCGACTAATATCGATCTATCACTAGAAAGACGTTCACAGACTTCCACTAAGGTCTAGCTAATGATCTTCAGTCTTCAAATCTGGCAATCTTCAACGTGAGAACATACACCGCAGTGCACTAACACTGATTTATACCCAAAATCGGTTATACACTTATACCCTATACATGATATTGGTTTTTTAATACCCAATAAAGTACCCTAAATTTTAAAGTATATTTTTATAACTTTTATATTTAAGTTTTTAAAAAATCATCTTATAAAGCAAATAAATTGTACTCGAGTGAATTTATGTTATTGTAATTTCTTTTAATTACTTTTACAAATTACGAAATAATTATGGTTTTTAGATGAATATATTTTTGTATAAAATAATAAATAAAAAACATATTCTTAAAAACGTCTATCAAATACACAGACTAATACCCAGTTATACGCGAACCCGATCATACTCTACCGTACATAAGGTATGGATATTCTCCTCAATACCATTACTCGAGCCATACCCAGTTTTTCTCAATACCCGATCATACTCGGAACAGATTCAATACCCAAAACCGGGTATTTTAAAACTTGTGCACCTCTAACTGTCACTGCAACCACCGTAACCAAACTCGCCACCATCTGTCTTCTCTTCCCTCTCTCACCACCATTGCACCACCACCATGGCAGCAACCATCATCATTGCACCACTATCACCATGATTCTCAGTTAACACTTAGTTCTCTTAGAATCTCTACTCTTATATAATATATAATAAGTTATACGCTAATAACATTTAGAGTTAATAGCCAAAATCGTCCCTGAGGTTTGGTCACTTTTGCCACTTCAGTCCAAAACCCAAACCTTTTACATCTGGGTCCTTCAGTTTTATTTTTCTTGCCAAATTCGTCCTTGACAACCTTTAAGTTGTGGACTGAAGTGGCAAAAGTGACCAAACCTCAGGGACGAATTTAGCAAAAAAATAAAATAAAACTGAAGGACCCATAGCAAAAAAAAATAAAATAAAACTGAAGGACCCAGATGTAAAAGGTTTGGGTTTTGGACTGAAGTGGCAAAAGTGACCAAACCTCAGGGACGATTTTTGCTATTAACTCTAACATTTAAATAACCTTCTAACTAACAATTATAATTATATATTATATATTAATTTACAAGTTATAACTTATAAGTGTTTTATAGATTGTACGTTATGCTTAATAAGTGTTTTGTGCATAGAATGTTGTATTATGTTTATTGGTATTAAATCATATGATTCCAAATAATAATATCCTTTCACTATTCCAAATAATAGCTTAAATTTTAAATGATAATATGATAACTTGCTTTTTAAAAAGGGCAAATAACATCTTAAAATCTTAAAAAAAACCATTTAATTAGTATGGTATGTGACGTGTATATGTTTAAAATGTTCACTTGATAGGTAACTAAATGTTAGATTATAAGAATAAAAAAGATAAAGTTTACTTTTATACCATACATTGGAGTTTAACATAATGCGATGTTACGTGACTGTCATGTATCTAATGAGTTTTAACTATCGTCTTGTTTTAACTAATAATTAAATTAAAGAAAAAAGCTGATCGGTGCAAGACCAAATGGGTTCCACCTCAACTCTCCCGCGCACCTTAGTAGGCTTACACCCCTTCGGATTTATTTTTTTCTTTTTGTTTTTTCGGTGTTGGTTATCGTTTGCGATAGTATGAAATCAATGCTACTTGACATGGTTTTATATAAATGATAATGATAATGATAACTTGCAACGCTCGGAGCTCTATTCTAGGTATAGGTAAATAATAAAAATTTATATCTACGAAAAATGAATTGTATATTTGTTTACAAGATGTCATGTACTCTTATTGTTATACTTATTCAGGTACAATAATGGTAAGCCCAATAGGGTTGGCGGTTGGCCCATATTTCCAATAAAAATGGAACTTTTTTTTTTGAACGGCAAATGTTACATCTCCCTATACTATTACACCAATAATTCCAAACTACAATACCCTTGCCAAGGATTGAACCTTGGACAATCCACACGAACTATGGTCTATGGATACCGAAAAAAATAGAGGGACTCTCTTGAACAAATTATGTAAAATGGTACGGGTAATCACCAACTGATTACCTACGTAACCCTTGGCTATGGCCAAACCGGTTGATTACGAACGAGTATCTAGCGGATAAGCCTGAATTTTCTCGTTTTTGGAGGGAACAATTTACTAACGGACACATGTTGGCAATTTGTTAGAAATTTTAAGGACTAGATTTTAAATAGTATACACCCCCTAAGGTTTTTCAGTCGTTTGTAGTCAGGGTCCATCACTGACAAAGTATGCAACGGGAATTAGACCATGTGTAGCGGGGTGAAATTTGGAGCCACTCTCCTCTGATACATTCTAGCGCCCTTTTCACAAGGAGGGAGGCGGTGTGGGGGCTCCAAATCAGGCGCTAATTGCCCCTTTAGCGCCCAATTAATTTACCACTGCATGTGGTCTTAGTGTGTAAGATTTTGGTTCAAATTCTCACAGTGACTTTTCATATGTTTGTCGTCTTAGTGTGTAAGATTTTGGTTCAAATTCTCACAGTGACTTTTCATATGTTTGTCGGTGTGGAGTCTTGGCGACGGATTTTCCGTCTGTATTACATTCTGTGAATAAAAACACAAATTTTTGTTGCCACCATTGGTCTTTTACCTAAAAAATGGTAACCTCCTTTTATTTCAGGTATTACAAATCAGTGATTGGATGTGGTCTTTGGGACAAGTTGATACGGTATTAGTGGATTTGTCCTGCGCACATTAGTACACAAAGAGGCTAATTAGGCCAAGAAATGCGGCGTAGACCCATATCTTGTAGCTTTGATCTTTTGGCTAAATGCCAAAAAGATGCGGGTTTACAGAAAACACATTTTTTGGTACGCAACCACAGCAACATGCCCCCACTATTGTGATGAAGTGGTAGAGACAAATGTCTCTTGGGTGAAAAGTCACGGGTTGGAGCCCAAGTGGTTGTAAAAAAAATGTGTAAAAAGGGTGCGAGAAATTAGTCATTAAAAAAAAATGCAATGTGCATGTATGGTTCAACATTTTTACGTCTATTTTTTTTCCAGTTTCACGGACTCGTCCCATGCAGGTCCAGTATTGACTTAGTTAATATTTTCTATGTATTACGTTTTGGTGTAATTTTTTTGCGTTAACATACTGCAACAGGCGTGCATGGATCAACGTTTTTACGTCTACTTTTGTTTGATTTAATACTCCCGCAACAAAACGCGTGTACAATGCCCCCTCTAATACACGCTCGATAACACGTTCTAAAGTTACTTTTTTCACGCTTTTACGCCTTCACCATAACACGTAGGCTTAATACTAATTCATATTTTATATATCTTAAACGGAAATGTCTAATGATTTTTTCGTTTCCCCCATACTTTAAGTAACTTGCATCTTTGGTCCCTTGCTATTGGTTTTTAATCAAACTAGTTGTATAAAATCACGCGCGTTGTGCGTTTTACAATCGAGATTTAGATGAGGTGTTAATCAATCAATGAATTATACAATCGAGATTCCATTTTGGTTGTAAGCGTTAAAAAAATAAAGAAATCTACACCTAAGGTAACACATGAAATTTGTAACGAAATTACATAAGATTATGTTATTTATGAGGTGTTAATCAATCAATGAATTATACAATCGAGATTCCATTTTGGTTGTAAACGTTAAAAAAAATAAAGAAATCTACACATAAGGTAACACATGCAATTTGTAACGAAATTACATAAGATTATGTTTTTTATATTAATAGTATATAATATAATAAATTTTTTGAATAAAATAATATGAATAAAATAATAGTATATAATATATTAATAGTATAGAATAAAATAATAGTATATAATATATATAATAAAGTTTTTAAATAAAATAATAATATAAATAAAATATTAATATTTTTACTATTCAATTTTATTCACTATTCATTTAGGTTAGATTATTAATATATTGTAATTCCCTTTTTATACATTGAGAAAATTGCAATCGTCGTCTCTTACTTTTGATTTGAGCAAATTGCATGTTTAGTCTCTTGCCTTTATAACCTCAAACTGTCACCGCATTGCAATATTAGTCCCTTGGTGTTTCTACCATCAAGCTTTAATACCTCAAGTTTCTAATAGTTCAACTTCACCCTTGTACAATATTTAATATACGTTTTTAACCATTGTTTTGAAACCCGGACCGGCTGGTTGGACCAGGAACCGGGGGTCGAACCGGTCCGGGTCAGGGTATTGAACCGGGTATGCATTGGATCGGGGGTCGGATCGGTGAACCGGCAGTCGCACCGGGAACCGGGTTTTCGAGGGGTTGAACCGGATTTTTTGTATTTTTTTTAAATTTTACCCCTCTTAATTTTACGACACCATCCGGTTCTTACATCCGGTCCCGGTCGGACCAGTGGACCGGTAATGCAACCTGTTCGACGTCCGGTCCGGTTATGAAATCATTGTTTTTAACCTGTTATTTTCTATAATGATTTTCGTTTGCTAATTTCATTTTTAAAGAATTAATTTGTCTAAATTCGAATTACTTTACGGTTTGATTCAACCGTACATTGAGTACGTCGAAACATGCACTTTCATATATAACGCTTGAACTAATTTATTCGATGTTTGCAATGTGCCCATGTCGTATCGCCCGCTGGTCGTGTTATGAAAATTGCAATTTATGTGTCAGTATAAATTCGAGTTACTCTACTTTTCGGCGTTAACTTTTTTGCGGAAATAAGTCAGGTCAAATATAATACGTTTTTTCTTCTTTTATGTAAGTTCTGGATCTGCGTTTTGACCCCGTCGCAATGCGCTAGGAGTAGGCCTATAAATGAATCGAACGTTCATGAACTGTTCGTGAACTGTTCGGCGGGAAGTTCGTTTATTTAAATAAATGAACGAACACAATATTTTGTTCGTTTAATTAAACGAACGAACATGAACATACGTTTTGTTCGTTCATTTATGTTCATGAATGTTTGTTTATGTTCCTTTATTTTTGTTTGTTTATTATTTATTTCCCTTTTGTTAAGTAACCTTAATTCATATTATAATATATACAATGTATTTGATATGTTCTAAAAATTTAACCCTAACCATAACATTCTAAACATATCAGCTGCTCTCCACAGTTCACATCCCCACCTCCCTTCTTCTCCACACTCCACAGCCCTATCTTCTTCAACTTTCGACCGACCACCTCCATAGCCTCGTTTCCACTCTCCAGTCTCTAGCCTCCATAGTGCCGAAAGTATGACCCACCTCTTATTGTTTTTTTCTCTATAGGTTTGTGGGGTTTTTTTATCTATAGCTTTGTTCATTTGTGTTCGTTTAATGTTCATTTATGTTCATTTGTGTTCGTTTATGTTCATGAACTGTTCATTTAGGTTTTAAATGAACGAAGATAAACGAACACGAACACAACAAATTTCTTAATGAACGAACACGAACACAAAAATGTGTTCGATTATGTGTGCATGTTCGGTTTGTTTACAGGCCTAGTTGAGTTTTTGGTAATATTGAGAAACTGTACTTCCACTTTGAGTTAGAGAATTAATCTTTTGATGCAGATTGAAAACTACAGACCCATTATCATATGTCTCTCAAAGATCCAACCAAACATCTCTAACAAGTTTAGAAAAAACTTGACCTAGGAATAGTTCTTCACATACAAAGTTAAGTAACCAAGAAAGCACAACAGAATTACATCTATCCCACTGTTTTCCTAGCACTTCATCAATAATAGACCTAGTAACAGAACCATCTATAAAACCAAATTTGTTTTTGGTTTCAAGAGTAAGTTTCATTGAACTTGCCCAAACAGAATAGTTCTCAGTTCCTTTCATCTTTATACTAATAACAGACAAGCTAATAGTGTCACTGGGGTGTATGTAAAGGGGATCACCAATATCTTACTTATTGATTAGATTATTGGTGACCTCAGACGGTCCAGCACCCCCACTAGGGTTATTAACAACATCATCACCCATAGCAAACAAAGATCAAACACAACAAGACCACAAGAAACCAACAATAAAGAATACAAGACAAACAAACAGAACAATCAGACAATCCTAGAGAGCGAAACTGTGTCAGTGTTCAGATCATGGGTTCATCACTCATAGGTGCCCACGCAGATATTAACATAGGAGTCCTTTATTAACTATACATATGAATATAAATAGAATAATAGACAAACAGAACAATATCAAACAAGAACAAAATAGAATACCAACAGACAAGAACAGATCAACAAGACTCAATCAACAACCGGTCCACCCTAACCCGGCCACAGACGCTTAGACACATGACAAAAACAAGAGATAGAGAGGACTTACAGTGTACTCTAAGTAGCAAGTAGCAATATAAACAGTAAACAAGAACAAGGATTAGAATAGACTTACAGGTTGCAAGCTTCCAATCCAGACAACACCTCTGCAGAGAGAATCACCAAGCCAACAACAGTTGACCAACAATACAATAGATGAACAAAAAGAAAATACAGAAAATAACAGACAAGATCTAATGAGATCAGATCTGTTATAGGTCAAGATCTATCAAGAAGATCAAAACCTCACGAACACAAAACCAAGACAAACTCTAGATCTTATAAAGAAAATTTTAACAGATCTAAAAGTTAACCAAACACCAGATCTACACAAATACACACAGCGGAACACTAAAACAAACTCAAGATCCAGAGGGAAGAGCTTTAACTCTGATACCATGTAAAAATACAGAGATCTAATATTTTAAACACAACCACAAACACACAGAATATGCTGACAAAACGGTGACAAATATTATTATTAACTAACCTATAAAAGTACCCAAACCAAACCCTAGAATCTCAACAATGGTTGAGATCCAAAAGAATGCAAAAGTCTGGATCAACAACTGATTAGTTAGGTCAATTGTTGACTACAAACACAAAGAATAATAAGAACCTTACAACAGAATACTAGATCAACAATACAGAAACCCTAGACTGTGTGTGAGAGAGTACAGAGACGAAGAGAAAAAATATGACAATCCCAATAAGTCTCTTGAAGGATATGTGGCTTATATACTCCAATGTTTTAGGCCATGTTTGGCTCTCCTTCTCCATTTCTCCTTATAACTTTTCCCCCCTTCAAAAGTTACTTAATCTCATAAGTCACAAATTGTGACTTATGACTTTCCCCCAATTTCTCCTTTTCAAAGCCAAAAATCCTCAATAAGTTACTTTTCAAATAACCATCCAAACACTTTTGTTTTAACTTATGACTTAATGGATAAGTCATAAGTTAAAATGTGTGAAAATGGAGAGGCAAACATGCTGTTACTCTGGTCCCTGCAAAGCAATAATGCACACAAACAGCCTTCTAGCATATAAAAAATAACACTTTATGTCGGTTAACACCAGCTGGGCCCCTAGCTGGACTCCTGAGCCCAATATCAAATATAACACCTAACTTAAAGACTGGCCCATGGCCCATAACCTGATAAATTAAACCGGCCCAATCATCCTTTTATCAATTGAACCATTTGTAAAAATATTTTCAACAGAATTGCCAATGACCATAATTGATTCTTCACATACACTCTCAAATAGATAGTTTTTAACCATTAGTTATCTTCTATTTATATATAGTAATATCAGAATTCTTTACCTTAGAAACATACGGCATGCCTTATTTATCGAGCATCCATATGTCTGTTCTCATGTACGACCATTATATAAACATTTCATGCTCTTCATGACATACAGCATAACAATTACATACTACAAAGGAAAAACAAAAGCCATAGTCAATATTGTGGGTTACTACCATAATGGATGACCAAGACAAGGGGGAGATAGACCGAATCTTTGGCAAGTTTGATGCTAACGGAGACGGTAAAATCTCTTCGTCCGAGCTTGGAGAGGCGCTGAAGACGCTTGGCTCTGTGACACCTGAAGAGGTCCAAACTATGATGGAAGAACTTGATACCGATGGAGATGGATTCATTTCTTATGAAGAGTTTACAAGTTTTTATAATGCCAATAGGGGCTTAATGAAGGATTTGGGCAAGATCTTCTAATAATGTTATGTATTTTGTCTGATGATTTAGTTTTTTTATCGATAATTTTATATTTAAAAGTTTGGGATTTTTCCTCACTGTCTTCTAGATTTTGTCGTCATAAAATCCAAGTATCCAACTAACTTATTAGATGCAGTGTTTCTATCAATCCACAAAAAGCAAAGGAATGTCGCGTTAATATATAATTTAATAATTAAAAAAGATGTTTATACAATATTAAATAATAACTGGTAGTTAGACCCGGTGTGTTGTGAAACGGGTACATTGCAAACATCAGACGCATTAGTCGAAACATTATGTGATGCGTTAAATGTATAAAAACACACATTGTGGTTGCATAAAAATGTAAAGTAATCTAATTTATACTGCACAATCATAACGTATTTATATGTGACCCGACTCAAACATAGGAAACGTATAAAAAAAGTAAATCATGTATAAACATATTTATAAGTACATGTTTGTATAACTAGGTTATATTTTTGGTGAGTTTAGATCTTATTCAAAAGTTAATATATGTCCATTTGTGTTTGTTTCCGTTCATGAACATATCTTTGTGTTCGTTTGTGTTCATGAACACTTGTTTGTGTTCATTAATGTTCATTTGTGTTCATGAACAAACGAACACGAAATGAGTGCATCTTTAACAAACAAACACGAACAAAAAATCTTGTTTGGTAAGTGTTCATGAACACATAATTTCCTTAACAAACCAACACGAACAAGCCTTTGTTCCTGTTCATTCGGTTCGTTTGCAGCCCTACAAATGGGACTAGTGCTAAAGTCACTAAAATTGGGGATAACAAATTAGTTAACAATGTTGTCTTGTATGATGTTTTCTTGGTTCCTGATTATTGTGTTAATTTGATGACTGTACATAAGTTAGTGATGCGTCTAGTTTTAGTAATTTAGAAAAGACATCATTTTTCCGGTACCAAAAACTTGGTGTTTGAACCATTGAAACTTTGGTTTGGGAAAAAGATGATTTTTACTAAACCAATTAACAAGTTTTAAATTTATAAGTAAACGATAATTACTTACTTAGAAACTAAAACCAACACATAGGCAGAGAACCTGATGCGTATAGTATAGGTTTTTAGGGTAAATACCGAGTATCGTATTCCAGAGAACACACTTTCCCCTACTCAACCTTTCATCACTTTCGTTAATAGGGTTTTTTTTTTAATTTAAATTTAACATCTCATTAAAACAAAATACGAAAGTTACATCATAATAGCAGGTAGACGAGCAACAAGCTGTGCCGCCACCCCTTTTTGAATTGCAAATCCTAGTCTACTAAAGACAAAACCTTGCCCCCTAGGGATGAAACATTGCTGTGGACGACCCGTTGGACCCTGGTCAAGAAACGAATAGCTTCTGGCGCCAGGGAGCCAAAGGTGTCGAAGGCCAGAGGGATAAAACAGAGGGGTTCTAATAGTTATTGAAAAATGTTTTTGTTTTAAAATAAAAGATAAAAATAGTAGGTTTAGAAAACATGCACGTCTTGGGGACCCTCCGAATAAGTAGGCAAATTATATTAAAAGTAGTATTAAATTTAATTATAGGTGAGGAGAACGGGTTTTGAACGGTCCTTTCAGAGTTAGGAGATGGGAAAAGAAATAAACAAGGGATGACGTTCTGGCAACTCTACGGGTCACGCACAGGGGAAGTGTACTGTGTACGAGTCCTCATAAAGGTGTTTTCGGACTGCTGGCCCGTAAGCCGGTCTTCTACTGGTTGACAGTGTGGTGTTACGTAACTCACACTAGCCATGAAACTTTTTCAAAAGCTTGAGTCCTGCTTTTTAGGCACTTCCCAAACCATCGCTAAGCCACTCGTTTAAGCACTGGATTCTCTAATTTATCTTCTTAAATTTATGTAGGGGCTTAATTCTGACCGGGAATCCATTCCACCTCTCTCAACTCTTGGTTTCTGTACCGAAGGATCTCACATACCATCAACTTGTGTGACGGGGAACCCTCTAAGAAGTTAACGGCGTTATACTAACGAGAATTAGGTAAAGTATCCTTGTTTAATTTACCTTTTTTTTAAAGTGACAACTTAAATATTTAGTGATCAGTTAAATATAAGTTTGGTTTAGGGATTATATGACTTAAAAAATTCGACACTTAACCCCTAAGACTTATGAATGAAATTATTAACAAAGGTGGAATATAATCCTAAAGGTGTGCAATCCGAAGATCACTGGTGCACCCGTAGGGAATACTCCATTTGGCAAGAAAATTATTCACACATCTAGTATGATCCAGAAGCTTGTCACCCGGATCTGGTCCACTTCAGAAGTCATTGCTTAAAATCCGGTTTGGATATCAGAAGCCCGAAGGATCTGTCTCACTACCGGTTTCTTTGCCTTGAATCTAGCCCGGGACTATTAGAAGCCGCGCGAACCCAATGATAGTTTGTTTTATAAGTTAAGTTTAGGTTGATTTTAAAGGTTTGCTATGTTAACTACTAATTAAACATGTCACAATGATAAACAAACAAGAATTAGTTAAGAAGATAAACACATTAAATAACTAAAAATAAACTACTAATAACATAAAAGTCTAACAAATCGAATAGGTATGGAGAATACTACATGGATACAACCATAATAGATAATCAACATAAGAACATGGATGTCTCCAACTCATAAACAAGCCTTCAACTTCCTTGATCCAATGCCTCAAATGTCATCCTCACGACCTCGACGTTTATTGCATGTAAACTACTCCTACGACACCATTCTCGTCAAGAAACTAAGGTAGGATCCTAACATTGGAGGGATGTTAGGATGACCCTAAGGCCTCCCACAAGACCCCAAAAACTTTGCAAGAAGCTTGGATGTCAACCTAAGAAGTCACACTAAATAGTTGAGTTGAGCTTTCTATTTATAAGCAAAAAGGCAAACATGTCCCTTTCTTGTGGCCCAAAATCTTGCATGTGGGAGAAAAGGTTGTGGTTGTAGCTTGTACCATTTGTCTCCTAGCCACAATTTTGTCCATTCTGAGAAGTTTTTTCTTGTCCCCCAAGTTTGTGGCTTGTCTTCTTGTGTGCAGGCCCAAGCACCAAGTTGCATTTTATTGTCTTTGTTTTTTCTTTTTTCTTTTGGGGTTGCCGTCTTCACACCTTTTATTTTGCGAGTAGCCTCGGTTCTTCAGGAATCTCCGTTTTTTACTTGATTCTTGCCCGAAAATCACTTCTTTTCGAGTTGTAGCTTGATTTTCCTGAGAATATAAAATAGGAACGATTATGTAGCAATTTTTAAGTGTTATAAGCTCAAAAACGTCATATTTTCCAGCTAATTATACAGATAATACATGTGTAAATGTTGGCATATCACAATACCCCACACTTAGACAATTGTTTGTCCTCAATCAACCAAACATAAATCAACCTAAGGCAAATTGCAAAATATATATAAATCCTCAAGCCACTTATTTTATTTATGATAGAAAAATAAAAACTGCATTACACACCTACTTAACCCTTAAATTATGCTCAAACCTATACCTGCTCACAAGGTTCAATCAACACTTGGGTTTATCTTTTTGGTGAGTTTTAGGGGTGAACACTCAAGTTCAAACCGAAGCCAACACAAGTCATAGGCTTGTATGCAAATGAAGTCCTTATTTCTAAATTAAATAACTAAGGTAAATCAAGAGAACTTTAAAAGGGTTGTAATGTAGGGGTTCTAAAAATAATAAAGAAGACTATACATATATTTTGGGGGGATGAGTAACCAAACCGTGGTGAAAAGTCATAGGTGGTCGACAGTTAGTCGAGGAATAGGACCGTAGCGGAGTGTAACCTGTTTAGTGGCGATCTCCAAGAGGATCTTGCTGCACTTGCCTTCATGTGCCCAATTTCCACATTTGACACATTTTTCGTACCGTTTGGCCCGTCTCTTGGCAGCACTCTTCGATTGTCCACAAAAGGTTGGATTCTGTTTCATCCTATGCCATAATTTTCTTTCATCAGCAGTCTTGGTAAAGATGATCTCTATCAATTCTGAAGATAGACGTGGCTGAGCAAAGTTGAAACATGCAAACAATTGACGATCAAGTGGATGCATCTTGAGAAAGCGAGGGAAGGAAACAAGAGAGAGATGAGAGATCAAAGAAAGAATGTAGAGAGAGAGGGAGAAAGAAAGAGGGAGAGCAAAATGTTAGTTCTTTTAGGTCTCACCAACCAAATACTTAACCTTGTAGACCTTTTGTTGCTCTCTTTATTTTGGGCTCTCTTCTACATTTTTTTAGAAGATCTCCCTCTTGGCTCCGTCTTGTGTTATTCCATCCTTTATGACTTTATGACACCACCTTCTTCTAGCTTGTTGTCTCGAGCCCTTGACGATGAACAAGATAATTGAAGCTGCCTCCATGACGAACGGTCGGTACTCATTTTATTGGGTGAAGAAATGAAAGGCTAAGGCTCAAAGTGGGTTTTCTGAGGTACGGTCTATTTGAGATGGTTCTTAAATGCATATATCATTTTTACGTAGTTACTAATTTTAAACAAAGATATGTATAAACACACAAGTTCTAACCGTGTAGGACTAAGGTCGGACACCCCTCAAGCAAATGAAACGAGCAACAATATATATATATATATATATATATATATATATAAGTGAGGTGCTCGATAAAGCTCAAAAAACTCTCACGGACAAGCAAGTAGGATAAAGTATAGATTTTAAGCATAATTTTCGGGCCATTTTCTACTTTCCACGCAACCTATTTTTCTGTTTTATTTATATATATTAAGTTGTCTTTTTGGATTTTTATAAAAATTGTCATATTTCGACTATTCTTCTCATGTTAACAGTTCGGCAAAATGCCTAATAGTGTCCACTCGGATGAGTCTAATAGACTTTTCTTATTCGTCCTAGGTGACTTTGAGTGGCGCTACGGGTATCAAGCGGCTAAGAGGGTATCGGATAGTGCATAACGACAATAAGCGACCCACTAAATATATCGGCAAGCAGCAAAAATGGTCCATCCCACACTTAAAATTTTGAAAAAAATTTTAAGTATGGAAATGGAAAAAGGAGGCAAGAGAAACTAATACTCCCTTGATCGTGGGGAATCTACCAATGTGTAGTCAATACTCACCGCTGCCTTGCAAGTTTGCCCAAAAATTTGCCTCATCCTAGCAGGCTCTCCTGAACCTGTCCTAAAAACTAAAATAAAATTAAACTACACAAATAAAATAGTAAACTAGGGATAGAATACTAGTGGCGAAACACTAGCCGGGTAGAACATGTCTAATCATAGATCAAACACGTTCCAAGCATGCAACGCGTGTGCATGTAAAACAACTTCAACAAACTAAAAAAGAAAAAGAAAGTTGTTCAGAAAAGTTTATACATACCTTAGAGTGAAGATTAGGCCTTGAAATAGAGAAAAATGATGGAAAATAGCCGTTTTAAGGGTGGAGAGCCTGTTTATCAATTTTTAAACTGTTTTCCGTAATATGGTTTTAAAATTCGAGAGGCATCTTTTAAGATTAATTTTAAATCTCAGTTTTAAGCTCCAAAATCATTTTAAATTTAAATTTTTTGAAAATATCACCCAGCTCATTTTTTGATTTAAACTATACTTACCGGCCAATCTTCACGGTATTACAAACCTGTTCTAAACGAAAATAAAGGAGAAATAAAAACCCTCCAAAATGAAAGTTGATAAACTTGACTATCTTTACGTCCTTCACAGGAATTCTCCAAGGTTGCGAATCTTGAAGGAAACCAACAAAGAAAGCTAAAACAACCGCATTTATCGAAATAAATGAGAAATAAAATGAAAAGGAAAAATAAAAAAGAATAAAAATAAAAAGAAATATAAAGTTGAAATAAAATGAAAAAGAAAAATAAACCGATCAACTAAGTGACTTGGGTTTTTCCTTCGAAACTACTTGTGTTCCCCGGAAATGGCGCCAAAAACTTGATGCGTCTCGTTTTAGTAATTTAGAAAAGAAATCATTTTTCCGGTGCCAAAAACTTGGTGTTTGAACTATTGAAACTTTGGTTTTGGGAAAAGAGGATTTTTACTAAAACAATTAACAAGTTTTAAATTTATAAGTAAACGTTAATTACTTACTTAGAAACTAAAACCAACATATAGGCAGAGAACTTGACGTGTATAGTATAGGTTTCTAGGGGAAATACTAAGTATCGTATTCCAGAGAACACACCTTCCCCTACTCAACCTTCTATCACTTTCGTTAATCGGGTTTGGAAAAGAAAATAAAACGGAGGGGTTCTAATGGTTTTTCAAAAAGGTTTTGGTTTTAAAATAAAAGATAAAAATAGTAGGTTTAGAAAACATGCATGTCTCAGAGACCATCTGAATAAGTAGGCTAATTATATTAAAAGTAGTATTAAATTTAATTATAGGTGGGGAGAACTGGTTTTGAACGATCTCTTCTGAGTTAGGAGATGGAAAAAAAATAAACAATGGATGACATTCTGGCAACTCTATGGGTCACGCACAGGGGAAGTGTAAGAGTCCCCACAAAGGTGTCTTCGGACTGCTGGCCTATAAGCCGGTTTTCTCCTGGTTGACAGTGTGGTGTTACTTAACTCACACTAGCCATGTAACTTTTTGGAAAGCTCGAGTCCTGCTTTTTAGGCAATTTCCAAACCACCGCCAAGCCACTCGGTTAAGCACTGGATTCTCTAATTTATCTTCTTAAATTTATGTAGAGGCTTAATTCAGACCTGTAATCCCTTCCACCTCTCTCAACTCTCGATTTCCATACCGAAGGATCTCACATACCTTCAGCTTGTGTGATGGGGGACCCTCTAAGAAGTTAACGGCGTTGTACTAAAGAGAATTGGGTAAAGTATCCTTGTTTAATTTACCTTTTTAAAGTGACAACTTAAATATTTAGTGATCAATTATATATAATTTTGGTACAGTGATTATATGACTTAACAAATTCGACCTTTAACCCCCAAGACTTATGAATGAATTCCTTAACAAAGGTGGAACATAATCCTAAAGGTGTGCAATCCGAAGATCATTGGTTCACCCGTAGGGAATCCTCCCTTTGCCAAGAAAATCACTCACACATCTGGTATGAACCAGATACTTGTCACTCAGATCTGGTCCACTTTAGAAACAATTGCTTAGAATCCGATTGGGATATTAGAAGCCCGAACGATCTGTCTCACTACCGGTTTCCTTGCCTTGGATCCAGCTCAGGACTACCAGAAGCCGCGCGAACCCCATGATAGTTTGTTTTATAAGTTAAGTTTAAGTTGATTTTAAAGGTTTGTTAAGTTAACCATTAATTGAACGTGTCACAAAGATAAACAAACAAGAATTAGTTAAGAAGATAAACACACCAAATAACTAAAAATAAACTCCTAATAATATAAAAGTCTAACAAATCGAATAGGTACGGAGAATACTAGATGGATACAATCATAATAGATAATCAACATAAGAACATGGATGTCTCCAACTCATAGACAAGCCTTCAACTTCCTTGTTCCAATGCCTCAAATGTGATCCTCACAACCCTCGATGTTTATCGCATGTAAACTACTCCTACGACACCATTCTCGGTTAAGAAACTAAGGTAGGATCCTAACCTTGGAGGGATGTTAGGATGGCCCTAAGGCCTACCACAAGACCCCAAAAACTTTGCAAGAAGCTTGGAATTCGACCCAAGAAGGCACCCCAAATGGTTGAGTTGAGCTTGCTATTTATAAGCAAAGAGGCAAACATGTCCCTTTTCTTGTGGTCCAAAATCTTTCATGTGGGAGACAAGGTTGTGGTTGTATCTTGTACCATTTGTCTCCTAGCCACAATTTTGTCCCTTCTGAGAAGCCTTTTCTTGTCCCCCAAGTTTGTGGCTTGTCTTTTTGTGTGCAAGCCCAAGCACCAAGTTGCATTTTATTGTCTTTTTTTTATTTTTTCTTTTGGGGTTATCGGCTTCACACCTTTTATTTTGCGGGTAGCCTCGATTCTTCAGGAATCTTTGTTTTTACTTGATTCTTGCCCATAAATCACTTCTTTTCGGGTTGGAGCTCGATTTTCCTGAGAAATTAAAATAGAAACGATTTTGTAGCAATTTTTTAAGTGTTATGAGCTAAAAAAACGTTCTATTTTCCGGCTAGTTTCGCGTATAAAACATGTGTAAATGATGGCACATCAGTTAGCCAAGGATAATAAATTGTCTGCATTATTTGATGAGGAAAGTTGTTATGTCCAGTTCCAAGAGAATCCTGGTGACTGGTAGGCAAAGTGATGGGATGTATTTTATTGGTTGCAATGTGAGTGAAGGTCTTATGTGTTTTAGTAATGTCAATGATACTAATATGTGGCACAGTAGGTTCGGACAACCATCTAATGAATTTCTGGCAGTGTTAAAGAAAAGTCTAAATCTAGAAAAACATGAGTCACCGCCTTGTGAAATTTGTCATAAAGCTAAGCAGGTTAGAGTCTCATTTGCTCTCAATGAACATAAAACTAAGGAATTAGGTGATATTATTCACTTACATGTCTGGGGCCCATATAAAATAATTAGTAGAGAACGCTTTAAATATTTTTAGTTGGAGTTAATTGCTAATTTAGTCCTTGAGGTTTGTGAAAAATTGTCACTTTCATCCAAATCTTTTTTTTTGTCATTTTAGTCCCTGAGGTTTCATTTTTTGTCATTTTAGTGCTTGTGGACTAACAAGATTTGGATGAAAGTGACAATTTTTGACAAACCCCAGGGACTAAAATGACAAGAAATGAAACCACAGGGACTAAATTGACAAACAAAAGATTTGGATGAAAGTAGCAATTTTTGACAAACCTTAGGGACTAAATTGGCAATTAACTCTTTTTAATTGTAATTGATGATTTTTCTAAAGTTGTATGGTGTTATATGTTAAAAAGTAATGGATTTTTTGAAAACATTATGTCTTTTATGAGTTGTCGTGTACACAGTTCAAAAAGAGGGTTAAAATTTTTGGAAGTGATAATGGGTCAGAGTTTATCTATAAATAGCTGGATTTTGTTTGTAAATCTAAAGGTATTATTTGGAACGCCCGAAAAACCCATTTCACTTAATGTAACACCCTAAATCTGTAATATAGAAAATTCGCAGCGGAAAAGCCAACCGTAAAAAAAAATCATTTCTTTAAAAACAACCTTGAATGTTTAGAACCCAAATCTACTAAGTATTATAGGTATTACGTCCAATATTGTTTCCTATTTCGTTCGACAAAACTCATCTTCCTTTTGTTATGTGACCGTGACCACGTACAATCCGCTCCTTCACTCGATCTCCATCCCTTCCTTTCTTCATTAGGTAGACAAGTCAACCTGCAATCACCACATAACCGTTTTGTTAGTTTAATAGGTGACTTCATGTAAATTAATCACGATGCGGAAATAACATCCAACAATACTCCGTGATCCTGTTCAAACGTCTTCTTGCAAGTTCGGGTGTGATACCCCGAATCCGAACCTCCAAATCCCATGTATTCATACTTACATACCTGCATCTTAATTTCCATTCTCATAACAAAAGGTTAATAACCCTACAATACATACTTGCGTACAATTTCCCATACACAACTTATCTTGACCTATCATACTATTCTTCCTTCATGTATTCTCTACGACAAACATGACGTTTCCAATCCTATACTCAATATACACATAACGACGAGCCTTTACATACATAAAACTCTCACACAAACCCGGGTATAAGTATCCATACATACATCACATTCTCAATCTATAAAAGCATAACAAATCTACTTACCGTATTTGTTACTATGTATACACACATATCAATTTAATTACATACACACGCATCATTCCATAATTGAGTTATATTTGCAAATCCGACATTCTATTACTTGATACACCCATAACTAGCATTCACGAAGTCCAACGATGTTATTCGATGCATTAGACGCGAATACGGATTGCGCATATAAGCAAAACATCTAAATATGCGAAAAACGGACAAAAACCCAGTGGGGAGCGCATGCTGGTGCACACCAGCGCAAGGTGCGCTGGTCACCTTGCGCTCCCTGTTTAACCACATCAGAAGGTCAGCGCAAGCTGACAAGACACCAGCGCAAGGTGCTCTGACTTGCTCTGACCTTGCGCCCCTGGTCGGTTTTGCTACTAACTTTGGGATTTTCGCACAAAATCAAAGATATTGATACCCCAAAGCTATATTCCCTTGACCTTAGCCATTTTGAAGCCTCAAAAGACATATTTTTATCATCCCATTCGGTTTGTAACATTCATACAAATCATTTTGCTAAGTTATGTACCTATCAATAAACTCATTTGTCCTCAAGCATAAATAGACTACATTTAATCCATTGCTACCTTCCTTACCTTGGCATCATTATTAACATTCCATCATTCCATGATTCTCACCCTACTTACACACACATGTACATAATAACATTCATTATCCTAAATGGAGTAAGGATCACTTACCTCAAGTCCTCCAAGTTCATGCTTGTTTATTTGCCTCCTCTTGACCAATTAGCTTCCCATGGTTGAGTCCATCATTCCTATCCTTTCATATCATCATATTCACATCATTGTTAGCATACATGATCATATCACACTAACAACCATTCTCAACCAAATATCACATTGACTTTCTTTAGTCAACTTCTATCATATCTAAAACATACATACACAACCACATTTATTATCACATCATGTAATACCACTTATTATCATATATGTCTCATAGTTTTAACATGTTATGCGTCACATAGTGTGTCTAATCACACAATCAAGTTTGGGAGCCTAACCATGTTATTCTACACTATTGACTTGGTGGAAAGTCAACTTTCAACCATTCAAACTTTCTAGTTAGAAACACATATCCATATTAGTGTACTAGACCATATGAACTTCACCATAACAATATTCTCATATATTTCGGAACCCACACAACTATATAATCATAATGGTTGTCATATACGTTCATACATTTCTTCACATACATACTAGGGCCTTCATAATCTCCAACTAGCAACATAGCCCAAGAATGCCTCATAACACTAAATCCCTACATGAATATTCCCTAGAACACAAGTCTCATGATAACCCATTTTCATTTATATTTATTATCATACTACTTTCATACTTGTCCAATCTTGCCTACAATTTCACAAGTTAGACTAATCTAGGCATTTCATCAAACATTTGGTGTGCATACAACATTTAAAACACAATGTACAAGCATTTCATGCATACTTTCATAGCTCATAACATAAATCATCATATTTCTTCCCTACATTACATACCATTCATTCAATAGTTATCAACATAGCAAATCATCACTTTCTTTTCAATGCACCCAACAATTAACTAAGAATGGTCTTGGATTACACCAAGATCAATACCCACTTTCATCATAAGTGTAAAACAATCTAATTAGCACATGAACCAAGCATAGCCTTATCTAGTTTCATGAATTATGGTTCCTTTAGTGTCTATCAACATCTAGACACCTCCATTCATCCTTGATTCACGTTTTCACATAAACCCTAGATTTTCATCACATTCAAAAACAAACATAATATCACAATTAGCCAAATTAAAGGTACCTTGGTGTGTATAAAACCTTAGATGACCCATAATTGGCTTCATACACCATCTTTGGCTTCTACTTTCTCTTGATTTGGAGCTAGAGATAAAGAAGCAAGGGTTTGGTCTTGGGTTGTTCTTGATGATCAAGATACAGTATGTTGACATCTTACTTCCCCTATCTATAACCCATTACTTTGCTCCTTATCCAAGTCTAGTCCCTCTAGTTTGATACCCTTCCAACCTTGATTCCAACCTTATTGAAATTCCATATAACTTGTGTATTTATCTAGGATAGGTACTTAGTTATTTCACCCCATGCCATAACACATTAAACCATGCTACTAAATTAAAGTTCGGGTTTTGGGGCGTTACAAGTCTACCCCCTTAAAGAAGGTTTCGTCCCCGAAACCGCTTTCATTACTAGCAAACCCACTCCATCATTATCCTTAGGCATTCATTCTTGCCAATCGAAGCTAATATTTCTACATAACGCTAAATCCTTAACCAACATTATTTCCACTTATTTAACTACTCTTCTCTTTCATTCAAGACTTCATGTCGTGCCACGAGCCCACCTTATAAGCTATACAACGACTCTAATCATGAACAAACATGATTATATGTCCACACTTTCTAATATTAACACCAGCCTTCCTGCACTTACCAAACATACCGAACTATCATTACCTAACCACTGCTTTACCTTCACATATTCATACTTAACTTGAGAGTTCAACATCGCTCTATAGTCACCACCGAACCGATGTATCTACCATACACACCCCATCCATTTTTGGTAGCTTCCAAAGCCATTCTGTTCATGCCTACTAGTTTGTTAGTTCATTTCATGCACTACCTACTGTAACACATATGTCCATTGCTGAACAACACCGAGTCTAACCAAGATTCATTCCATATGTATTGCATGAATCTCATGTGTTGGTAAAATTGCAAGTTAAAATTGGAAATAGTTAAGCATAATGGCTAGAATAATGTTTTCGATAATGAGTTCATAAATTGGTTACTTACTAGGTAACTAGTAGTTGTAATACCAAGGATGGTTAAGTTATGCATACTAGGTGTTTATGAAAATGCCAAGTTAGTAATGTTGAATGAAAATTAGAATGAAAACATGCTATAAGATGAAATAAGTTGCCTATGATGATTAGGAGGTTGCTTGTGCACTAAACTTAATGGGTTGATATGATAAATAAAAGGAATAGTTCATAATTGGGACTATTGCCTTATGATTAGTGCATACTACATGTAAAAGGTTAGTTTTTGACTTTTATAAGTCAAACTGGCCAGAATATAAGTTTGGATAAAATAATGTGTGAAAACTCATGATATGAGTTATTTATCCGAAATAATGACTAACTTGATTTATATTGAGTATAGAGAAGTTGATCTTGTCAATCTAGGTGGAAGCTTGACGAGGAAATGATCAAACGAGATTAATGGCTCAAAGAATGCACAATTAATCCCAAGGTAAGTGACTTATCTTAAATAAGTCCCTTAATTACTAAAAGATAATGTAAATATATGTACTATGGATTTTATATTGTTAGAATGGAACTGGTAAGTTATTCATGAAGCGCGAATATGGAAATATGAGATTCGAGCCTAGATGGGTTAGAAACGCCTAATTGGGAAGAAATTTTTTAAGTCCGGGTTGGGACGCCTAATGAGGTTAATGAATATTTAGAGATGGGTCAAATGGGTCAGGTGATGTGGATGTCACTTGAAGTCAAGATTAGAAAGCTAATGTTGGTCCTAGAAGTATCATCCTCACCTTTTGACAAGGATCATGTTTAGACTTTACAAAAGAATGACTCAAAAGAATTCTTATGGTTGTTGTGAATGTGGTATGGAGTATGTGTAAAAAGATATATCTAATGAGAGCAGATGTTTGCTTTGTATATCACACACTTTCACATTCACCCTTGGCAATCTTCTCATTCGTATGATGTCTTCTATTTATAGAGAAGTATTGATCCCAAGTTGATGAATAAACAATTTGTTTATTTATCAACTTATTGTTTTGCATATTAACAAGCGATAGAAAGTCGTTGCATGACTAATTTGGATATGAGTGCATGCATTTAACTGCCCCACTTGTCAAGATTCTAGATTTCTTCTAGAAATCTGAAGTCCAAATCTGGGATTTGGTCACGAATTCAATATCAGAGTTTTTGTCCGAGAAATCTGGTTCCTTTGTCCAAGATTCCAGTCTTCTTTCCCATATTTCATTAGAAAGGAGTTATGTTTGTCTTTCATTGTCTTTGTCTTTAAAGAGATCATCTTGTTGTATCCTTCTTGATCTTTATCTCTTCTTTTTGGAACCTCTCATTTTGGTTCTAACAGCTAAATAGGTTAGAATTGAAATAAACGGGACAAATGAGTTTATAATGCTATTTTCATTAAAACTCATGAACAAAACTTGAATATTGGTGATTGTACGAATAAATAGTTAAACGGGTTAAATGATGGTGCAAGCATTGTTTGAACCCGATAAATTAATGTTTCTATACTAAGAATTAAGAGTTTAAAAGGGGAGGCAAACCAATTGGTGGTGAGACACCATTTGGATCCCACAATATTAATAGGTGCGATTTGAGGTGTTCCACAGGTTGATAAATTGGAATAAAAAGGGCACGCGATGCCAAAGATTCCTATGGTTGATTCAGAGGTATGAAAATGGTTCAATACTACTGGGTAAGTCCGTAGTACAAAATATGGTCGTACACGAAGAAATACGTGGATGAAACCACCCACATGAAGTATAGATGCCAAATCGGTAAGTGATGTCCATAAGTATGTATAATGCGCCCAGAGGTGGCTTGATAATAAAAGGAATAATGGGTAGGGTGAAAACTATGTTCATAAGAGCTTAGGGTTTTTCAAGCATGTTAACAAGACAAAAACAATGGGTGGTAACTGTTGGTGGTGAAAATCCTCAGGATGATTTTACCTCACATCCCTGGTGTAGCATCCTTAGGATGCTGAAAGACTCAATTGACTTTAGGATGTAACTATATTTCAACATGTGCACATCCTGAGAATGGACTAACGAATTACCTTTTTATATATAATTGCAGGAACAACTAGGTTATAATATGGATACATAAACACTCTCCAACGTCTATATTATAACACTCAGTCAAAGAAGTCAAGGATCAAAGAGTAACTCATGAAAGCCAAAGTCCAAGATCGAAGATGAAGTCAAAGTTGTAACCGATATACATTAAATGTCGGCGAAAGATAAGGAAACAGCTGGTACAACGTATAGCTGAGATGAAACTGCCACAACGGTCACCTGAAGTCTTCAAAGAGCTTAACTAAGCCAGCGGATTACACGGGATACTTTATTTACTTACATGTACTATATAAATGGGAATGATGGACGCGTATAGGACACATTGCTATCACTAGAGCTATACACACACACTTAGCTACTTAGAGTACTCACACAATCATTGTAATTTTAGAACACTCGTCCACTCATTCATCCAAAGTTGTAATTCTTTTTACCACATTAATATTAACAAACAAGGCAGGGGCCTAGTCTCCTCTCGAGGTTTTATGCCGGCGATCTACAATTGATCAAGGGCTTTCTTCGTAGATCGAGTGTTGTTCTTTGTGTTTCATTGCTTTATATCTTTATTCTTTGAATCTGCAACCAGTTCCATCCCGAGGATATAACTGTCCATCTCGAATCATACCTTTGTTATCCCGAGCATAGTTATCATTTATTTATTTCTTTTGCATCCTGACTAACCATTTTCAGAATACAACTAGTTTTTACACTTAATTCACACTTGTCGCACTCTACCTCACAATTTCTAATTTGGAATACAAAATTATTTCTACTTAGTAATTTTTGACCAAAACAGTAACCAAGTTGTCTCGCCCACAGGTAGCTAGATTGAAATATTTGCCTATAAGGGCATGTTGGGAATTCTGAAGATTTAATAAAGGTTTAATCTAAGAACCGTGTCATAATAAACAAACCAGATGATGTTTTTATCTAAGCAAGTGTCCAATGGGTTGATAATATGGTTGTTATAATTCTTGAATGGTTAATTAATGTTCTGTAAAACCTATGACCTTAATGGTTCGATTTTGGGTAAAAACTACATAAATTTCAGTTAAGCCGAAAGGGGTATTTAACGATGGAAGACGTGCATCTTACAAGCTCGATAAATGGTGTTAAATAAGTTCAAATCCCTTAACAAATGGAAACTAGACTTAGCGGGTCAAATGGTTAAAACCAAACTAAGTAGATTCCAATGGGTTAAAACCGAGAAGTGAAATATATATCTTGTTAGAACTTATCTATGCAGGTCTAAAATAATCTTGGGTATGTACCGGATGTCCAAAAACTACCTAGTGAAGGGTTGGGTTTGTGAAGGCATAATCATTCATGTCTTTGTAAAGTTCCAGCATGTCAGCCCAGGCAGGTCAAATGCTGACTCAGCCGGGTCACAGTTCTGAGATGAGATAAATCTTAAAGTTCCAGCATGTAATCCCGGGCGGGTCAAATGCTTGCCAGCCCGGGTAAAACGCGAACTTCCTAATATATGCAATGAATGCTTTAGTTTCAGTTTTAAACCTTGTTAGGTATACACTTGATGGAAGTCCCAGAGCAAGGATCAAGTCGCGAGGAGAGCCGAACACACCCGAGCACTCATAAGCTTCCGCAATAGATTCCCGATTAAAACATAAATCTTAGTATAGGTTTGCAATACTTTAAAATGTAAAGTTAGGCGTTACTCTCAAACGTAAATCTTTATGTGGGTTGTCCTTTCATATACATCAAAGCTTTAATCGGGAGTGATCTTTATTTAAAGCCAAAACTCGTAACTTTAAGTATTAATCGCATGTTTATGGGTTAGGGTCTTACAAGTAGTATCAGAGCCGTGATTTGACGATTCCGAGTGTCGGGAATGATACTTGGACTCAAATTGTGCGCTCAAATTGTTGAAGGGTGTTCGGTTACTTTCATAGTAACTAAGAAGATATGGAAATAGAATTGTGATAACTAATACCTAAGGAAAATTGTGTAACAACACGTTGCCTGAAATGAATTGGTAGATGATGGTTAAGGCAACCGAAGATTAGCCAAAGATTGAAAAGGTTAATGGGAAATTGTGGTGATTGAAATTGATATGACTAATGTTTGCAAATTTTGATAAAAATTTTCCGTATTGTGTTACGGACTTATATTGAAATTGATATGACTAATGTTTGCAAATTTTGCAGAAATTCAAGGCCACAACCTAAGATGACAGGAAAATGAATAACTTCATCCAAGATGAGGGATGGGGAGTCAAAAGCATGGCCATAAGGCTTGTGTATAGGGGACTCGACAAAAGATGATAAAGAAGGATGATAAACTGGTAATGAAGAACTGCCAATAGCGAGCAGCCTCAGGTGCACGCTCCTAAATAAGGTATGAATAGTAATATAGATAAGATTCATATAGAGGATGATAATCCTTACACGAAATCAAGATTTGGGAAAAATCAGGGATGCGACACCTACCTAGGGTGAGATTCTCAAAACAAAAGATTGGGAATAGAATGTTATGCATCCCTGTTAGGAATAACAAATGCATAAAATGAGTTCTGAATATGGAAATGGGTACGGTAATGATTATCAAAGTAAAGATTTTAAAGAAAAATCACGAAATTGAGAAAGCTACAGTCACATGTGGACATGTAGTGAAAATAAGAAAAGATGAGTACACCCCAAAATGATTCGAAAGAATTTTGCAAGGAAAAGACCTTGTTTAATTAAGTGACAAGAATAAAGGCTTTCACTAAATAAAAGTTTAGGACCAAAATGTTTGTTACCTAGAATTCATCGTGGCGATCGCGATAAGATCACGGTGTCATGTGCAAATTAGTTACCCTGGCCAGGTAAGTGTTAAGCACATGATATTGTGGGCGTCTCGTGATTTACACATATACCTTCCAAGTGGCAAAGACTAGGTCTGTGGAAAAGGGGTGATAGACGAGTGAAACAAGTCACCTGACAAGGGCGAATAACCCTAAAGCTGAATACTGAATTGAAATGGTTGCACGTAGAGTCTAAGTGGTCACGTGGGAACCCAATAGCCGAATGCTTAATTGAAATGGTTGCATGTAGAGTCTAAGTGCTCATGTGGGAATCCTAAAGCTGAATGCTGAATGGAAATGGTAGAATTTGGAGTCTAAAGCTGAATACGTGAAAACCCTGAAGCTGTTTTATAATTGATGGTTTAGAAAATTACATGAAAGAACGAAAACATAGTTGCCTTTAGGATATATTGTAATGAATAAATTGGAAGGTAAGAATCTGTTCTAGGAATAAGAATAAAAATAAAATATAGATGATATGTCCACTATTGTGAGTCTTAGAATCACCATAGTGATATTGAACATAGAAATTGAAAAACAAAAGATTCCACGAACTGTTGAGATTGAGGAAAATAGAAACAAAATGATCATGATCTTATGATTATGATTAGTAAAGATGAAAATTAGAAGAAAGATGATCATGATTAGTAAAGCCAGGAATTGAGAGAAAACAATCATGATCCTATGATCATGGTTAATTAAGCCGAAAAAGAGGAAAATGATCATTGTCTTATGATCCTGGTTGGTAGACTGAAAATAGAAAAGAAGGGTAAATAAATAAGGCGCGAGAGTCAGGTATAATGCTCACACTAAGTAAAGAAAATGCGCATTAATAATTTCTTGTACATATGTTAGTAAGTATATACATAGTAATTATAGAGGTAGGGGTAAATTAACGCCATGCTAGAAAATGTGTAGAAATGATACATAGGATGTTACATCCTTGGGATGTTTATAATGGAAAATGGGTCGTTGGACATAAAAACAGACTTTATATAGGTCGATAGGTAGGGAAACGATCGTATGATCTAAACGCCTACAAGAAAATAGCTAAAGAAAATAATACTACAGGAATTTGAATTGGGTGCTATGAAATGAAATAGCCCCAAAGTAAAAGAGAATGATCATGTAGTAATGTGAAATTAGATGTGACATAATAAAATGATGTCTATTTAAATAAAAGAGTCGAGGGACTTAGGTTTATGCTGAATGAGAAACTCATGAAAGCAAACATAAAATGCTAAAGCTGAGTAAAATGGGGTCGTGAACCCGAGATGTAGGTTACTACCTATAGGGTAGAGGACCAGATTGAGTTATAGTGAATGGTGTTTAAATGATGATTGTAAATAAATTTTTTGAGTATAGTGAAAGAAATACAAAACAAAGGTTTCGAGGGCGAAATCTCTTTAAAGGGGGTAGACTTGTAATGTTCCAAAATCTGTTTCGCTTAATTACCATTAGATGTGATTAACAAAATATTAAAACAGGGCTTAGATAACAAGAATTCGGGTTATGTTCTACTATGAAAATAACCTAGTGAATGTTATTATCTATATAATGAACAAATAATATGAGAAACTAACTTCGTTAGTTAGTTTTTATATAAAAAATAACATTAGAGTAAACCGGAGGGACCATTTTAGTAAAATTGATGAGTTAAAAACAAAGGAAAGAAAGACCCCCGTAGGGGAATAAAAATTCAGCCAAGGGAGGTCTTTCCAAAGCCAAACTCAACCCTAAATGCCTAAAATTTAAGAAGAGATGAAAGGGGTTTGAGGGTAGACTTGATGGAGGTGCAAATTAAGAATAATCTTCAAGGATTAAGCTTTGGTAAGTACCCTAACCCCTAATATTTGTGTAGAATTTGAAACCCACATGTGGGTTTTGGAGCAAAACATGTTAAATTCGTGATATTGTTAATTATTAGTGATATTGATCATCCCTAATGGTTAGGAATGAGTTAAAATTGCTAGAAACTTGCTTGTGTGAAAAGATTATGATTTTAGTTTTTATTAGTAGCTTTGATGTTATTAGAATAGTAGAAATCTATGTTCTAGGCATGTGTTATATAAGAATTTCATTCTATATGTATTGCATGAATCTCATGTGTTGGTAAAATTGCAAGTTGAAATTGGAAATAGCTAAGCATAATGGCTAGAATGATGTTTTTGATAATGAGTTCATAAATTGTTTACTTACTAGGTCAATAGTAGTTGTGTTAGTGCACTTCGTATATGTGCCTAGCTAGTGATCGGTTCGTAATAGTCGTAAACATGATTGTATAGCGTTTCAGATATTACTGGGTTGCATTATAGTGTTTATATAGGGTTAGGGGTATTTTAGGAATTGTTTATGTAACATACACCTCCTACTTATCCCATACATGTGCCCCCCCACATGTATGAAGGCCATAAGTGTGATGTCATGGAGGTGTACAAAGGAGTAGTATAAATACCCCATGCCTTAGCTTATTTGTAACTTTTGTCATATTCATAACAAGTGGAACCCTTTGTATGTGTTTTGTGTGTGTGCTCTCATATTATTATTATTATTATTATTATTATTATTACTATTATTACTATTATTATTATTATTATCTTATCCATAAACACCCACATATAACAACTAACCGGATCGTTGATTCCGCCCTCAATCCGATGCGCGCGCAATATTAAATTCTTGTGTCGATACTACAAGTGGTATACTGAGAACATCTATGAAAGGATGATTCGCTAGAAGAAGAGATAGAGGAGAGAGATGCTGACACTCCAATTTAGTCAACTGAAAATAGACTAAGAAGAATACTCAGGTAAGTTTTAGTTCCTCTAAACTTGTATGTGCTAAGTGTTGTGAGTTAGAAGCCCGAATCGAATTGATCAAAGAGCCCAATACCAGTTTGGTATGTGATCTTCGATCGTGCACTGATGCAAACAATGCCTTAAAATCAAATGAAAAGGAGTTTAAAGAAATGGTAATGTTGTTGAAAAAGGATGTTAGTGAGATGAAAAGAACAATTCTTAACAAACAAGATGCAATCAAGAACTACATTGCTGAATTAACCCAAACCAAAAAGACATTAGCGGTGGCACATTGTGATTACAAGGCCATCAAGAAAAAGCTTGATATTTATTCGAATTCCAGGTATGTGCTTGATTAAATAATTGAAAATCAAATAACTGACAAGAGCACGAGTGGTATAGGTTACAATGTAGTTCCTCCTCCTTTGCGTGACAATTATTCCAAATCACCAAAGGAGACAGATCTCACAAAATTTGTTGTCACAACACCACTTGTTGCTGACCAATTTGAGATCAAGGAAATTGAGATTGTTAAAGATGAGAATTATGTGTTGGTCGAAACTCATTATGAAGATTTTGATGAGGAATATGAGAGACCAGGTTTAGGATTAAAACCAGTTATTCAACTTGAGAATAACATAGAATGTGATCCTAAACCCGAAGGCATAAAGCAAAATGGTAAACCTCAACAGATGAAACCACAAAATGTTCCTTAGAAAACTCATCAGAATCAGCAGAACCAACCAAATCAATCTAAGAAAATCAATTGGATTCCAAAGAAAAAGTTTGGGAAGAACAAGTCTGTTCCCAAGACTAAAGAAGTTAAGTTTGTCAAATCTAGGAGTACGGATCAGGTGCAACATTATGAAAACCAATCAAATTTTGAGTATTTTAAACAAAAAGATCAAAGATATGGTGCACCTAGATCTCATGACCATGAATCATCATCAAGTACCACTAGATTTGGAAGCTCTAGCCCGAGATCATCTCAGTATAGCTCGGGGTATTCCTGGTATGAACCTCAATATTATGAAGAGTGGAGGTCATGCTTTGAATACAACGAGGTAGGACACATTAGATCTCATTGTCCCTATCTGAGAAAGATGAAGGCTAGGACTTACGAACCCCTGAGAAACAACAAAAATCAGTTTGGCTCTCCAAACCAAAATTTTTATGATAATTATTATCAAAATAAGGGACCAAACCCCTTTAAAAGAAAACAAAGAGTTGTTGAAAACCCAAAGCCAAAAACTGATAAGGTTGTAAAACCTAAGGTCTCAAGGCACAAGGCAAACCCTAAGGCAAGTCGAAAGGGAAACCCAAAGGCTCAACCTAAGGCCAAACCCAAACCTGCAAAATCAAAAGCTTTCAAAGATAAAATTAAGTAGGGTTGGAGACCTAAATCAGTAAATTCATCTGAGGGTTCATCATCAGGTGATCCTACTCCAACTCCTCACGGTAGGTGGATGGATCTACCAATGATTGATGACCTAGGACCATCAACGACAATCAAGGTTGGGGTCCCCCTCAAGAACTAATCTTTGAACGAGTGTGTAAGGTGTTCCAGGAGGAATTATCAGCAGTCATTGATTGTTGACAATGGGGCATCTTAGCACAAAATAGGTGTCATATCTCTCCGGTAAATTGATCAGAATATCTTTGGAGGATATGAAACCTTAGCCAATCAAAGGAGGGGATTTGTTATCAGTGGAGAAGAAGAAAGAAGAAGAGAAAATGTTCGATGCGATTAATTCAAGACCCAATGTTTCGACTTATCAAAGGGCATCAGTAATGAATAAGAGTGGATTGGGTGATTTGCTGTAGAACGTTTCCTTCATTATCTAAAGGGTTGCCGATCGAAGGTCTATGGTACCCTAATGGCGATAAGCTGGATCTCGTTGACTTTGGTGATTTTGTCAATAAGTGGTTACAATGTTGAAGTTGGATCCGCAACGGGTGGATATCAGTTTATGGGAGGTTGTCACATGTGTTTCTTGCAAACTGTGAAGCCCAATCAGGTAGCTGTATCGAGCTATTGTTTCTAGGTTCTTCAATGGATCTATCAACACACATGTGTGACTATGGTTTGCGTTTTCTTATCACCTCCAGTTTCTTATTGATAATGTAACGTCCATAGAAATCACTAAGGATCCAGTGATTACTATAGTCCACGCTGACTACCAAATTGCCAAAAATTTTACCAAATCTAAATTTGACTATATTTGAAAGGTTAAAGACATTTTGGTAAAATCTGAGTAAACCACATCGAAAAGTCAGTTTTTGTTTAACCGTTTTTCTATCGGAAAATCCAAAAATATTTCACTTTCTTTAAACTTTTTGAATTTTAGGGGGAGAAAATTCCAGAAAAACACAAAAACATTAAAAAAATCATAAAAAACCCAAAATGATGTTTTCTGGATAAAAAGATGAGATGATAGTACATCAGTGGGAATCTATCACATGCTAAAGAATTGTACCTTGAGTGATGTGTTGATAGGCTTCGTGAACCTAGTAATTTTTGCCTTAATGATACAAACATAACGAACTAATTTCTATGTGGATGAACACCTCATGGGCATATGGTCTTGGTACCGTAATTGTGTTTGATAGGGTTGCCAAAATCAGAAGTTTTGGGGTCGTTATGTTGATAGTTATTTGGGATAACCTGACTAATCGTTTGTCGTATTGATTTACGGACTTAGATTCAGTCAGGGTATCTTATAAGAGCTGAAAAATGCCAAATCCCAAGTTACCGAATGAGGAACTTAAAATGTATGACGATGATCAAAGATTATCTAATGCATCATATCAAATCTATGATGAAAATCATAGTTGATATAAGCCTTACCTTAGTTGAGTGCACATGTTGCTTTGTAGTATTGATTTGCTGACCTGCCATATCTTTGCCTCGTACCTTGTAACATGCGGATAACTACAGCATAATCACGCTTTACAATGAAGCTTTGTGCAAATTCCTTGATACGGGAGTATGTAGTGTGTGTGTGGGAACCATAGCCAAGTTAGTTATTAATACACCTAATCAGTATTATTTTAAAGCGTTGCACAACGGTTTGCATGTGAGCTTATGTGGACAATCAATATCAGCAATTGCCAAGTCTCACAGTCTATAAAGTTTAAAATTGAAAGAACAACGGTGTGAATAGATTTCTCAAAAACTGATATGATCCTCTTACCGGAAAATCACAAAAAAAAATTAAATGCTTGTATATATTTACTTATTGCATTTCATTTTTAATTTTTAGCATTTATAAAAAACTAAAAAAGATTTTATTTTCGATTAACCGATGCTGGAATACTAAATTCTTCAATTGGAATCTCAGATCCGAAGCCGAAACACAATTAAATAAAGTCATTCAAAATTCAAGGGTCCCAATGAAACTTTCATAAATTTAAGGGTTAAAGTTGATAAGTTTGAAATTTCACGGTGAAAATTGATAAGATTCAAATGTTCAGGGGGAGAATGCTTTGTTTCTCCAAATGGTGGTCAAAACTGACAAATCTTGAAAGTTTATTGAATGATAAACTTCCAGAATTTGATTGAGTCCGGATTATCTGACAAGACCTAAACCTGAACAACAAGCCAGAACAGTAAGAACCCGATGTTAGATCTTCAGAGAAACCAGATCGTGGTAGAGCGCCAGCTACCGAAGCTGAAGAAGATGAAAATCGAGAAATGAAAGTGCAGATGTTGTAGATTTCCGTCTTCATCACAAAATTGTCAATCAAAACAGCGGAGATTTCTTGATTCCTCCCAAGTCAACGAAGCTTATCGAAGACCAAGACGAGATCTCATGAAGCCACGACCAAAACTCAAATCAGCAAGTATTCAAGACTTTAGGGGGGTGGGGGGAGAGATTGCTAGTGCACAGGGGTGTATGTTCCCAACTTGAAGATTGCAAGATATGAAGAATTGAAGACTTAAAGACCGAAGATCATTAGCTAGCCCTTAGGGGGAGTCTGTGAATGTCTTTTCAAACATTCCTAGCTCAGTGACTGGTTAAGTCTGCAGATCACTAGCTAGGTCCAAGGGGAGACTGTTAGTGCACTTCGTATATATCCCTAACAAGTGTTGATGCACGTTTCAGTGTGACAAATGTCTCTAGATTAGTATTTGCCTTTTCCCTAGCGAACATATGTGTTAGACGAAGATAATTTCTAGGTGAAGATAGGTGTGGACGAAAATTCCATTTGGCATCTTCGTTAGTCTGTTCCATGGGCTATCATCGTGAGATGATGATCCGGCCAATGCAAGTATAAATAGCTTGCATGGGGTGTAGGGTAGGGTTGGTTCTTTTGTTTGGCTTTTAATTGGTATTGTTTCCACTGAAAATATATCAATAGACAAGTCGGTTTCCAAGTATTCTTGTGTGATTATTGTTTTGTTTGATTCAAAGTTTGCATAAACATCTATCAAGGGATTCTGCACCTTGATAGATCTGATCTAACTTGTATTGATCCATTCCAAGGACCTATAGCTAGTGATCAGTCCATAATAGTCGTAGGCATGATTGTATAATGTTTCAGATGTTATCGGGTTGCATTATAGTGTTTATATAGGCTTAGGGGTATTTTAGGAATTGTTTATGTAACATACACCTCCTACTTATCTCATACATGTGCCCCCCACATGTACTAGGGTCATACATGTACCCTCCACATGTATGAAGACCATAAGTGTGATGTCATGGAGGTGTATGAAGGAGTAGTATAAATACCCCATACCTTAGCTTACTTGTAATTTTTTTCCATATTCATAACAAGTGCAACCCTTTGTGTGTGTGCTCTCATATTATTATTATCTTATCCATAAACACTCACCTATAACAACTAACCGGATCGTTGATTCCTCCCTCGATCCGATAGGCACGCGATATTCAATTCTTATGTCGATCCTAAAAGTTGTATAACCAAGGATGGTTAAGTTATGCATACTAGGTGTTTGTGAAAATGGCTAGTTAGTAATGTTGAATGAAAATTATAATGAAAACACACTTTAAGATGAAATAAGTTGCCTATGATGATTAGGGGGGGGGGTGCTTGTGCACTAAACTTAATGGGTTGATATGATAATTAAAAGGGATAGTTCATAATTGGGACTATTGCCTTACGATTAGTGCATACTACATGTAAAAGGTTAGTTTGACTTTTAAAAGTCAAACTAACTCTAATATAAGTTTCGATGAAATAATGTGTGAAAACTCATAATATGAGTTAGTTATCTGAAATAATGACTAACTTGATTTATCTCGAGTATAGAGAAGTTGATCTTGTCAAGCTAGGTGGAAGCTTGAGGAGGAAATGATCAAACGAGCTTAATGGGTCAAAGAATGCACAATTGAGGCCAATGTAAGTGACTTATCTGAAATAACTCTCTTAATAACTAAAAGATAATGTAAATGTATGAACTATGGATTTTATGTGGTTAGAAAGGAACTGGTAAGTTATCCATGAAGCGGGAATATGGAAATATAGGATTCTAGCCTAGATGGGTTAGAAACGCCTGATTGGGAAGAAAATGTTAAGTCTGGGTTTGGACGCCTAATGAGGTTAATGAATATTTTTAGAGATGGGTCAAATGGGTTAGGTGATGTGAATGTCACTTGAATTCAAGATTAGAAAGCTAAATAGATGAGAATTGAAATAAACATGACAAATGAGTTAATTATTCTATTTTCAATAAAACTCATGAACAAAACTTGAATATTGGTGATTGTACGAATAAATAGTTAAACGAGTTAAATGATGGTGCAAGCATTGTTTGAACCCGAAAATTAATGCTTCTATACCAAGCATTAAGAGTTTAAAAGGGGAGGCGGACCAATTGGCATTTGGTTCCCGCAATATTAATAAGTGCGATTTAAGGTTTTCCACAGGTTGATAAATTGGAATTAAAAGGGCACGCGATGCCAAAAATTTATACGATTGGTTCGAGAGGTATGAAAATGGTTCAATACTACCAGGTAAGTTCGTAGTATAAAATATGGTCGTACACAAAGAAATATGTGGATGAAACCACCCACATGAAGTATAGATGCCAAATCGGTGAGTCATGTCCATAAGCATGTATAATGCGCGCTAATGCGCCTAGAGGTGGCTTGATAATAAAGGAATGATCGGAAGGGTGAAAACTAAGTTCGTAAGAGCTTAGGGGTTATCAAACATGTTAACGAGACGAAAACAATGGGTGGTAACCAAGTTGTGTCGTCCACGGGGGGCTAGATTGAAATATTTGCCTTTAAGGGCACTTTGGGAATTCCAAAAACGCCCTAGTGTAGGGCTGGGTTTGTGAAGGCATAATCATTCATGCCTTGATAAAGTTCTAGCACGTCAGGCGGGCGGGTCAAATGCTGACTCGATCGGGTCACAGTTTTGAGATGAGATAAATCTTAAAGTTTCAGCATGTCAGCCCGGGCGGGTCAAATGCTTGCCCGGCCGGGTAAAACGCGAACTTCCTCAGATATGCCTTGAATGCTTTAATTTTAGTTTTAAACCTCGTTTAATCGTTTAAAGTGTCTTTATTCGATGTTTGACACTAGGTATACACTCGATTGAAGTCTCAGAGCAAGGATCAAGTCCTGAGGAGAACCAAACACATCCTATATACATAAGCCCTACGACACACATATATTTAACATTTGATCAGTAATGTAATATATTTTCTATTTTGGTTGAAGGACAAACAAATTACAAAATCTAATATTACTTCTAAGTTACACATTTTCTTTTTTGCAAATCACTAGAAGCTTACCATTTGAAAAGGGAAAGTATTATTTAACTCAAGATGTCGCTATACCAATTATCAAGATGTCGCTATACCAATTATGATTTAGTTTATTTAACTCAAGATGTCGCTATACCAACACGACCTTAACAGGTTTCGTGTTTGATCTTAATAGGTTTCGTGTCTTTAGCAGGTCGACACAATAATGCCTTAACATGTTTCGTGTCTAAACATGTTAAAAATCTATTAACATGTTAAGTACCTATTAAGACATGTTAATAATTTTAGTTAAGAACGTTATATATGGGGTGTGGGTTTACCTTATACCTATGCGAATGAAGGAACCCAAATTTACACTTTTCATATCACAAAGTACAAACATATTCACTGCTCAATCATCCCTCCTCTTCCTTCTCAACTTCACCGTCGCCATCACCTGTCCACCGTCCCCATCCGTTATCACCCATCGCTCGTCCTCCTTCGCCACGCTAGTGTCGCTTAGTCCCTCATTCATAGGCTTGTGGATACGATTTCAAGGTTATTGTCTATAAAATAGGTTCTTGTCTTATCACGTCTTATCGTGTTTATTTGTTTTGTGCTCGTGTCTTATCGTGTTTGTCTCTTAACAGGTCGTGTCTAAGACGATATGCAACCCTAATAGAATATTGAGGCAAGACAAAAAAAAATATCATTCAATGATTTGTGTAACTAATTATAAACAAAGAAATAAATTCATATATTAAAGTATCATTTGATCATGATGGATAATTAATACAAGCCCCATACCATTTATGCCAGCCCTAATAGAATATTGAGGAAAGACAAAAAACATATCATTCAATGATTTATGTAACTTATTTTAAACCAAGAAAATGCATTATAGCCTAACAGTATTTTGGTGATGAGATAAGACTTAGGGAGTATAAGGTCTTGGGTTCAAATCTCACATGGGTTTTTTTTTTCTTATAATTATGAGTTTCCTCCTGAATTGATGTCTTGATGAAACGATGATACTCCAGTAATCCGTGAGTGATTCCAATTGACTGTTAAAAAAAATTCATATATTAAAGTATCATTGATAATGATAAATAATTAATACAAACTCCATACCATTTATGCCAGCCTAATAGAATATTGAGGAAAGAGAAAAAAATACCATTCAAATTCAAATGACTATGTTACTGACTGTAAACATAGAAATAAATTCATATATTAAAGAAGTATCACATGATAGATAATTAATACAAAAACCCCATACCACTTTTGATTATCATATCTATAAATAACAAATGTAGTGATCAAAATGTGTGTGCCCAATAATTCTACTTTATTAACATTTTTGTCTGCTACTATACTCTTTAGAAAACACTACTATATAGTAACTTTATACCACTAAAGATAAAGGTGGTTTGGGGACCTGCGGGCAATGTTGTACAAATTAGGATTAGTTGGCTACTAGTCGATGATTAATCACTAGTTGGCAGACAACTAACTAAATTTTTGCTAATTGTTCCATTAGTCGCTAGCCGGCCAAAAATCGGCAAAAAAACATCGGAAAAATCAATGAAAGTAAGGAAAAAATTGACGATTCGAACCAAATTACGACCAAAAACTCTGTCTATTAAAAAAATTACATATAAAAATCTCAATCCAATTAATCTCCATTAATTGATAGTCGGCCGCGTAGATGAGGGTAGCCCAAGCATGTGTAGCACGACTAAAACACCGCAAGCCCCAACCCGCGTAGATGAGGGTAGCCCAAGCATGTGTGTGAACCTGTGACACTAGTTGATTTTGTGTTACTGTTTTTGACGATAGGAGGAAAACAAATATGACGGTATGGGAGAACTGTGCCCCTACCAATTTGGGTCCTTAATGGTACTTTTAAGTTCAAATGAGGTTTAATAGGCCGGTGAATGAATGAGGGTACCTTACGGATGTGAACATTAAGCCCCTGGTACCCTAGGTATTCAAAGTACCCTAATGGCTCCAGTCAATGATAAACGAAACCGAATACAACCCAAAGTACCATAAATCTTTTTATTTTCTCTTTCCATTTTAACATCAAAAGTAAATTATTATATATTTTAAAAACAATATTAATCAATGTCATAAACTATCATTTATTCCCGCGCTCCGTAGCGTGGCTGGCTAAAGAATATGGTTGGTATTGTTCGGTATCGAAACTTAACGAAAGAAGAAACCAATAAAATAAATTTTCTATTTAATATAAATATCAACACGTGTTCAGTTTAACTTGATGAAAATAATAAAATTATTGTTTCGATTTAGGTAAAACCGAACCAACCTGTTGCTTATAGTTCCTTTAATATCATATACTATTATATTATATAAGTATATATGAAATTAACGTCAATTTCTACACCTACTCTACTATTACACCAATAATTCTTAATTACATTATTGCCAAAGTTTGAACATTGAATCTCCCTTATAAAAGGCATACGCATCTACTCTACTAAGTGGCTAAACCATACATTATCATATATAAAATTCACTATTTTTTATACCTAAACACATATCATTGTTCAATTAGGTTTAATATAGTAATTTATAAATATTGAAGTATTGAAATAAAAGATTATATTGCTATTTCAATTATGTATTTTGAATTAACCACTAAAAAAGATAATAAAAAAATGTCAAAAAGGATAATACCAAAAATAGTGGGCCAACCACATGTTAATATGTAGCCCTTAAAGAACCAATCATGATTTAATACGGTTGACATTTGTTTTGTTAGTTTATAAAATTAAATAATATCACAAGTCATAAATCAACTAAATAAAGACAATAATTTTCATTAAGAAAATACATATAGAAGTCTGAAATGTAAACTTGCATCTCTCAACTCCAAAGAATATTATTGTCAACAAATTTATGAGTTGGAGGATCTCACATTTCCATCATCTTTTACGGTCATATTATGCAGTAAAATACACGTAGACACCACGTTCCTAATCTTCTGCGGCTTATAAGCCCAGGTGAGTCGCCTAAGTACACTCCATTTAGCTTTTAAAAGACCGAAAGCTTGCTTGACATCTTTTCTTTCCAACTCTTGCACTTTCTTAAACTTCTTTTCTAATGGCTCGGTTGATTTTGGAAACAATTTTACAAACATAGATCAAGTAGGGCAGATTTAATCAATAAGATAATATCAACGTTTGTGTTGTTGACCATTTACCTTAAATGGACACTATGGTTACAAGCTACTCGTTATTAAATATTGGAGATTATTGGAGGACACTGATGTAGCCGGAGGGACCAAAGAACACATGCCAAAACCATAAATCATTTTAAGTCACCGCTTCTGGCATGATCTTCATGTATTGGTGATCACCCATCATATATCGGCCACGGATATGGGTTGGACAAATTCTCTAAACAAGATGTGTACATCCGATGCTACCAAGCATCCTGGAAGACTATTTTTTTCATGTGTGTGTACCAAAGTGCAATGCCATAGTCTGCCAGTGTACATTAGAACTCTTTGTCATATAAATAAATTATGGCATCACATAAATATTCTAGGCGTTTGCTTGAAGTCCTATTGGCCATACTTAAATACTCATCGTGTACGTTAGGAGAATTCCTAGTTGCGAGTTGTTTAACCGCTGATGTTCATTTTTATAATTCCGTGAAACTCTTTTTCATCTACCCGTCTTGACCCTCTTAAAACCATTCAAAATTGGCTTCTATATCTCAAAGAATTTAAAATGTAATCTCTTCTACATCCGAAACCTTGATCAAAACATAGTGTCATCGTATTTTGGGTTATTGGTGGAAATAATTTTTCACTAGATACTCCAGAGTTTTTTTACGATCATAAGTCACATTTTTTTTATGTTGTCGTGTCTTCATCTTCGGCTTGGGCGCTAATGCCTGCGATTTTTTTAATGTTAAACCCTTGTAAACGAATCGAACAAGCACGAACGATGTTTGTTATTGTTCATTTAACTTAAGCCAAACAAACGAATGAAAATGAACATATTTTCTTGTTTTTATCTATATCTATATCTATATCTATATCTATTCTATATCTATGTTATCTTATTAAGGAGGAGAGATGACTACATTAGTAATTTCCTATGTTTTTTAAGATGGCATATGAAAAGTTTAGTGCTTCACACCCAAAATGTCATGAAAATTTTCCCAATAATACCCTTCTATGCAAAATCCTCTTGTACATCCCCTCTCCTACATATTATTTATTACATTGAGCAACTTTGATGAATTCATGTGTGTATGTCACGTATGAAACATAAAGTAAAGTTTTGATTTACGAGCTATTTGGCAAAGTTGTTTGTATCATTTAATAGTATATATTGTTAAGTGGTAGGCGTGACCAAAGTGTTACGTGTGAGGTAGTGTAGTCTTGAGAATAAATGTATTATGGAACTAACCTTACGAGTTGTTGAATGGATTATTACTAGAATCCACCTAAAATCAATGTATTTCAATAATCCGTGCGAATGTTATTATACTTTAGTTGAGATAAGAATAATTATCTTATGTTGTTACAAGTATTCGTTATTTAATATATGATTTAAATAAAAAATTTTCGATGAATTTTATGTCTTAATGAATTGATACAATTTAATGTAGTTTTTAGACCCGCCGCAACGCGCGGGTTACCAACTAGTACCTTATTAAAGAAACTTGATGGATAGATATGTAATTTTACATCAAGTTTAAGATGGCATACAAAGAGCCATAGTGCAATTCCCTAATTTTTACCCAATTTCTTCCCTTTATGCCCTTAATGTGCAACATTTGATGACAATTGTACAAATGACTAATGCACGAATTCTAGATCATTGTTTTTGAAACTGTTCATTTATTCCGCTTTCAATGGCATTGTCTTTCCTATTTATTGTAGGTGATTGAATGCTCAAATCTCTAATATTCTTATCATTTCAAGGCCAATGGTCATTCATGTTCATCTTGATGAAAAATGACTCCATCTTTAATCCTAGAGTAACATTACATGTCAAACAATTCTCAAGGTATACAATCATTTTACTACTTGGTTATATGCAACTTATTATTATTTTTTTATTGTCATTTTTTTACATCGTGCATCGTCTTTATCCTTGTATTTAGATATTTCACTACAACACACAGATTGGCATTGTTAAATGACCATAACGAGTAGAACTTAAATTTCATGAATCAATGTTTTTTGATTTTTTATGTTCAAGCTGACTAATAATACATGTCTTGATGCTTCTTAGGTAACCGTCGATATGGGTGAAGGATAGTATTATGATTTCCCACACACATTTTGATGCATAGTCACCTCTAGATAGTGAATATCAACGTCCCAACCCGTCTCCGAAATTTTGGATATCTGAGGACAACTGAAATTCGGACACGGATTCAGATATTTAAGCGGATATCTGAATTTCAAAAAAATAAATAAAAAATTCATTTTTCGCATAAAATAAAACTAATCTCATGTGTGATTTTCCATGTTTTCAACCTAGAAAACAATAGACCATTAAAAGAATACAAACCCAAATCTGATTATTTAGTATTATTTACTATTTAAACTAAACTAGTATCCATATAATATAATATATATTTAATATTGTTTTGTTTTTAGTTTTGGATATCGGGTAATCAATTATCCGAAAAATTTAGGAATCATATTCAAAAATTTTGAATAGCCGATTATCGCATATTTTAGGTTTGATTTTGGATCTGGATTTTTTTAAACGGCCCTAGTACAATTCCACCATGGATGGAAAACGTGGCTGAAAGAAGTGTTGTGATGAGGAGACCCCGTCATCATGAACAGAGGTAGATGGTGTACATCCATATGAAGGTCTAGGATATTTGTGTTCCAAACCCACCCATCGTTGTCCTTGAATCAAACATCCCCATTATATATACACACACACACACATTTACCAGATTGTTTGCAATAGTGTTTCCGTTAATAACGGCGTCAAACTTGACGGACCTTTCTCCCTCATCGTCATCTTGCTTTTGAGAGTAGATAAGAACCCTCTTTTTCCCTCATCTCTTTTCCCCTCATCCTCATCTTGCTTTGGAGCCAGAAAAGACAACGGCTTACCTCCTTTCTCACACAGAAATCGACGGTGCTGTTGGTTTTGTCACCGCGTCTGGCCTCTCTCCTCTTTCTCTTTCTAGAAATCACATTCACCCCATCATATTCACACCGTCATCCAACAACGTACTTGCCGGTTTCGTCCTTTTTTCGTGATGGTGTTGAGGTGCCGCCGCTGGTTTCTGCTACATCGTCTGCCCTTGATATTTCCGGTGTAGGTACGTCACAACCATCTTTACACGGCGTTTTCTTGAAATAGGGCCTGCTTTTCGGTAGGGGGATCTAGGTGTTATATCTATGCTCTGATCATTGTCGCCGACTTGGGTTTCAAAACCCTTGCCTTTGTCTCTTGCAATCTCTGCTCCGATTGCTATTTCTCTATGCTCCGGTTTCACACCGTCAAGTAGGGGTGTGCATGGGTTGGTTTGGTTCGATTTTTACCATTAACCAAAACCATAACCGCTATTTCGGTTATGGGATTTTCTTAACCATAACCATAACCAAACTTCGGTTATGGGTAATCGGTTATGAATTTGGTTATGGTTATTTCGGTTATTAACCATAAACTTCAACTAAAACTAACTTTCGACTAAAGTTTAAAAACTAAAATCGTGTGAGTCTACAAAATAAAAAATGGAACCTACGATGGTAGACTTCGCTTAAGCTTTTTTTACAAGACTAACAATATTACATTTTTTTGCTAAAATGCCAATGGGGGATCATTGTTAATAAGATATTTCTAGACAATAAAAAAACTTACCTAACCTTAAGTTTAATTCTTTCTTAAAATAAAGGTCACCTACATCAAGATCATTTTGTTACTAGCATACTTTTATCTTAGTAGAAAACTCTACATGGTTAGTGTAAAACATAAACCTATTACAAGACTTAAAATTAGAAGTTCGGTTCGGTTTTGGTTATGTCGGTTAACAAAAGCTTCGTAACCATGACCATAACCGCTCAGTCGGTTAAAAAAATTTCATAACCATAACCATTGGTTATGTTGGTTATTGGTTAAAAACGGTTCTGTTATATCGGTTATGGTTCGGTTATTGGTTATGGCGGTTAATTTTGCTCACCCCTACCGTCAAGGCGTGAGAGAGCTTTTTCCCTGGTCGGCTTTGCATTTCTTTTGTTCGGGAACGGTGGTTTTGGATACGTCCCGCCGTGTAGCGCGGGGTAAGATACTAGTTTAGTAAATCTGCAACAATCTTCAAAGATCTACAGTAGGCCAAGTTAGCCAAGAACAAGAGAAGTCCTTCGGTTACTGTGACATAGCTACATCATATGATTTGTACAGGCATGCTATCAGTGGTCCAATGTCCAAAGAATATAATTGTATCTCTGAAGGCTTGCGAATTAGCATCTAAGGTAGCGTTTGGTATGCAGGAATGGAATGGAGCATTACGATAGAATGAAAAGAAGGTGTTTGGTTGGTTAAAGTAATGGAATCATCAATTACCTCCTCCATTCTATTCCCTCTATAAACCCCAAAATTCATGCCATCCATCCCCCCTGTTTTTTTCCATTCCATTCCCTTTGTCATCATTCATAGCATCGACCACCACCACCCACCTCTACCACTACCACCCATCGCCACCACCATCTGACGCCACAACCAACCACCAACCATCACCGACTGCCGCCACCCACCGACCACCACTGTTGCTCACCGCCATCACCGACCATCCCGCTACCCACCACCAATCACCACCTCCACCACCGACCACCGCCACCCACCACCAAGCACTAACCGCCATCACTAACACTCTCCGTCATCGACCACTACCACCACCACTACCCACCACCAACCGCCACCTCCACTACCGACCACCGCCACCTACCACCAAGCATAGACTGCCACCACTGACACTCTCCGTCACTGACCACCACCACCACCAACCGCCACCAACCGCCACCTCCACCACCACCGCCGCCGTCGGCACCCACTATCAACCGCCATCGCTACCAATCACCACCGCCGGTTTTATTCCTAAGTCTTTTCATACCTACCAAACAATACAAAGTAATGATTCATTCCATTCTTACGTGGTAACCAAACAAGACCATGGAATGGTAATCATCCATTTAATTCCTTTCTCCATTTCATTCTCTTGTCCATTTCATTACCTCATACCAAACAGACCCTAAGTGCTGGCAAAGGAGGTAGTTGAGTTTTAGTGGTGTTTGTGTAAAGGACAAACAACTCTCTATGGTTTGCTAATTCTCTTACATTTCCCCTTTGAAAGAGTGATGATACGAACCGAATCGTTAACCAATTGATCCAAAGAAACTAGATAAGAACTTGAAAGAAAAATAGAAGGATATTAGACTAATTCATAATCTTAACTAAAACAAACAAATGCCATTTATAGGCTTACGGAAATTAACCAAAAGGAACACAATACCACTTAACCCACTACTCCTAATAAAAAGGAAACTACGAGCATGTTTCGTCTTAAGTCGGTCGGTTTCAAAGTAGAAATTAAGATGCTAAGATTTCCATGGGGGCACTCATCAATTGATTTTTCCTCAATTTCAAGTAGTCTTCATGTTGGTCAGGAATCATATCCAAAAACCTTCTTGCTTTCCTTATTCATTTTACTTTTTTTAGCACACAATTTGAGAGGCTTCCTGTCGATGCCTTAGTAAAGTGTGCATCCTTTGTAAACACCTATACTTGTTTTCTCCATCGAATTGTAGCTAGGGGTCCTCTACCCTGCAAAAAGGAAATAAAACCAAAATTATCAACTTAGTACATAAAAAATTTGCCGCAGATGGGAGACACACCTCTCCTTGGCATGGCATAGAGTGCATATAATCCTCGTTAATGGAGCAAAAACTTGAGTGGCTTAGACTGTATATAATAATTAGTTAATTTTACATGTTTTTACACAAAATAAAGTCTTAAACTTGTGTACATGATACGATACTATTGCTCAAAAGAACACGTTAGTGTAAGTACACACATCGTTGGCGCAATATAGCGAAGGTGAATTACCGAGATCGTCCAAAGAAACAAAATATTTTAGTGCCAGAATGTCGTCAATGTCTAGTTAAATCCATAAAATATAAGTTTTGTTGTTATTTTGATTTTTATAACATAAATTAAATTATAAAATATATATATATTTTTAAAACAATTGCAAGAGAGAGTTACTCGGGTTAACTCCCCCTTATGGTACCAATGACTAATTAATTATGGACTTTCAAAAGATTACTGTACAAAAATAAAAATGGCTCCTAATGGGGTTACCAAATCATACACCTCTTCAAAAAGTTTCCCTGAGTACTCTTGGAAACAACCACATAAATTCGTTCTTTAAAGAAAGTAAAAGCTGTGTGTGTTAATGGCATACAGTTGTAGGGCCCAGTTTTGTGGATATCACTACTTTCAATAATAATCGAAAGAAGCAGCAAGGCGACCATCCACAGTGTCAGAATCAAACCCGCAATTATAGAAATACGCATTGCGAAATGTGTTATGCAATGCCTACCCATTGTTGGAGTTAAATTATTAAATGCAATTATTCATACGGGATCTAGTCAACCAACCACTATGGTCCTCTTGAATTGATGTTATCTCCTAAGAGCAGTGGAGATAAAAAGAGCAAGTGCTCAGCACTTAGACTTTGTCACCATGTTAAGGCAAGAATAGCCAAACCCAAAATCCAGAATCATAACCTCTAATCCTTTTTATAGAATAAACATGTTATTACTGCATCGACATAGAAAACCTGAACGCTTGAGTCAAGATGACTTAATTTTTAGGAGTTTAGAAAATTCACTTTTTATATGCTGATACACACACTTTAAGCTAGGTTATCCATAATATTTTAGTTATTTACCCATCAAGGGTTTGTTTATCCCAAGTGACCAAACGAGCTTAGCAAGCGAAATGCGAAGAATTGAGCAAGCAAAATGGTTGGAGAAGCTTGGAATTTACTGGATGAACTGGGCGATCGGGCACAACCTCTTCCTACCAGGCACGACCCGTACCTCATACGTACAATGACTAACATGGGGCTTGTTACTTGGTTATGGGGCGCGGTTAACTCTTGTGGGCCTCGAAAATAATTGAAAATCTTCTAAATCTCTTTTTTTTTTATCATTTCTGGGATGGGTCATGGGGCATGCCTACCCTACACGGCTTTTGTTCTTAACAGATTGTTGATTTTTTTGTCTTTTTTTGCTTTGTCTGTCCTTTCCTGGACCGGATTGTCCTGAAAATTCAAAATAAACCAATTTAGAACTACATTGCATATATTTTCAAAAAATCATCAAAATATTCAAAATCATCATCATCATCAAACTCAGTTAATCCCACCTATAGCAAAGCTAAGGTAGGGTCTGAGGAGGGTAAGATGTAGACAGTCTTACCTCTACCCCTAAGAATAGAAAGGCTGCTTCCAGTGAGACCCCCGGCTCGATGTGGTTTGGGATCAAGCCTTGGACATAAGGCACATAACACTTAGCAATCAGGACAAACCCGATCAGTGCATGTACCCTTTTGTCTTTTGGCTATCAACGCCACCACATGATGCACGATTAACCGTCCGTCGTTTTCAACGTTATTTTCACAAAATTAGTAAAAGAACGTTAAAACTAGTGCAACTTTACTTTTGCCCCCCGAGGGCCACGCATATATGCATTATATGCGCACACCGTAAGTGGGGCGTAAAATGATGCAAGAATATTCATCAAAATGTGGGTTTTAAATGATGCAAGAATATTTATAATTATGTACACATCATGACCACGGTTGTTGAGCAAAGGCATTTCCATAACCTACTCCACCAACATCAGTTAGGATTGCCATCCCCCGATGATGCATCCTACTTTTCTAGATAGTTTGTTATTATATGAAGAGTAAATTGTCAAATTCTTCCATGAGGTTTGGTCGATATTGCTAGATCCATCCAAAATAAGATTTTTTTGACAAATGTGCCACTATAGTTACAATTTCACTGCTAAATCCGTCTAAATTACAAACTCAGTTAAAAGTGAACGTTAAGTCGAGGGTAGCATGGTCATTTACCTTACTATTAAAATATAAAAATAATAAATAATAAAAGAAATGTAATTAATATTTTAAAAACTTAAGTGGGACCCACCACCCACCTCCTTCTTCCCCTTTCACCCACCTCCTACTTCATCTTTCACCACCACCACCAACCACCACCTCAGCCACCTTCTCCACCACCTGCACAACCACCACCTTAGATGACTCGCCACTGGGAAAGAAGGATTCCGACGACAAGTTCGGTCATTTCTTAACGTTAATTCCATGACCACAGCAGCAACCCACCCCCACAGTCAACCACCACCACCACAGTCCCCACCAACCATAACCGTCCATCACCTCCACCACAACAACCGCCACCCATTGATCTTATATTTGAATAGTTGACATTAGTTTGAGAAATAAATATCAAATATTAATTTAAAGGAAGAGTATAAAAGGAAAAACCACATTTGTTGACTTTCTCTCTCCGCATGCCAATTTCCCCATCATTTTAAAACGTCTATAACTTTTTCATACGATACTTTTTTATAAAAAAATCACCATATTAACAAGCGCTTTTTATTCTTTAATATGAGTATCATATTTCTATATAAAAATTACAAAACAAAAACATGTTAATTGGGTTTTTTTACTTCATTGTGTCTTCTGCTCATCTATTGTGTTATATGTGTTAAATGCGCGTTATAAATATGTTCATTGTGTTTTTTAAGTCTTCAAATGATTTGACTTTGTCAGTTGTGTTTTTAGTATACTTTCCATTGTGTTTTATGTTGTTTGTTGTGTTTGACATAACTAGGTTTTGTGTTTATGGTGTCCATTGTGTTTTACATTGTTGTTCATTTTGTTTTAGTCTACTGTCTATTGTGTTTTAGTAAATTTTTCATTTTGTTTTTAATATGTTTTCTATTGTGTTCTAATTTGCTGTACTTTGTGTTTTATAACCCATTATTCATTGCGTTTTTAGTTTGATACTCATTGTGTTCTACGTTTTCTCCATTGTGCCTTACATAACTGAGTTTTTGAATTTTTTTTCAAAAGTATAACAATTAGGGATGGCAAAAAAACCCGAACCCGACGGGTATACCCGAAACCCGAAGCATTTGGGACGGGTATACCCGATACCCGAAGGGTATGGGACGGGTTTGGTATTGGAAAAAAAATATTTCGCGGGTATGGGACGGGTATGGTATTAGGCGATACCCGACCGGATTACCCGAAACTAAATACCCGTTTACCCGAAATATATACCCGAAGACTTTTAAGTTTCATATATAACTTTTCTTAACTATTTTTTTAATAATGTTTAATTCTAATAAATTCATTACTTGAAAAATAAACTTTTCGTCTAAAATATATATTCAAATAATATTATTATTATTATATATATAATAGACCTTTCATTTTAAATAGTGTAGTTTTACTTTTTTCATTTTTGCCACATTTTTTTTTTGCTTTTTTGTTAACTTTTTTTTTTCTCATTTTGACCACCAAATTTTCTGTTAAGTTTTTTTCCCTTATTTTGGCCACACAATGTTTTTTTTTACTTTTTGTTTAAGCTTTTTTTCCCGTTTTGACCACCAACTTTTTTATTAGGTTTTTTTCCACGTTTTAGGCACCAACTTTTTTATTAAGTTTTTTTTTTCATTTTGGCCCCACATTTTTTTTTTTTTTGCTTTTTTGGTTAACTTTTTTTTTCTCATTTTAACCACCAAATTTTTTGGTAAGTTTTTTTTTCTCATTTTGGCCACACAATGTTTTTTTTGCTTTTTATTTAAGTTTTTTTTCCCGTTATGGCCACCAACTTTTTTATTAAGTTTATTTTTTTTCATTTTGGCCCCCGACATAATGCGTTTTTTTACTCGATTTCGCACGGGTTCAGTTTTTGTCCGTTTATTATCTATATATTTAACGACCACGAAATGAATAGCTGCTTCACTCTAACGTACGCAGCCGGCCACCGACCACATCTACCGTGCGCCATCTCCACCATGTTCCGCGGACCGCGGGAGATTCCTGGTATTCTCCGCGTAGCTGCTACCACTTTTGTATTTTCTCATTGTCCAAGGTTAGTCTCTATGCCTTTGTCGGTTACCAAAATCCTTATTAACGCGTCATGTGAAAAACGCGCAACGCGCGTATTAATACACCTAGTTTATATTTATATGCTATGAAATATATAAATTGTTTTCAAAACTCATACAATAATATATATTTACATATTAAATGTTTCAAAGATTATAATGGTGATGATAATATATATGTTACTTATTACAATTTCATATGTTTTAGATTTTTTTAACATAAGACTATAAAAGAAAATAAAAATATATATACATGCAAATACCAACAGGTATACCCGATACCCGCGGGTATGCTCTTTACCCAACGGGTAATACCCGACAAAAACCCGATGGGTAATGGGACGGGTATGGTATGAGATTTTATAACCGGGTATGGGTATGGTATTAGCCAAACCCGACCCATACCTGACCCGTTGCCATCCCTAATAACAATAGGGTACTCATATTAAAGATAAAAAGACGCTCGATTTTATTGTATACTTTAAAAAAATGACGTACAAAAAAGTTACGAACGTTTCAAAAATGAGGAGGAAAGAGCATGTGACTTGCATGCGCATTTTCTTTTTCCTGTTTTGGACTAAACTAACCTTCCCACTTCTCTCTAGTGGCTTCTCACCCTTCTTATTTTTTAGCCTTTATAGGATAACTCAACCCTATAAACATATCCCGTTACGAAATTTTTATTGTAGGGAGAAGTTTGAGCTTTACAATTATTTTTATTAATGCAAAAGTTTTACATATTTTGTATCATGTTAAGGCGGACGAGGCACAACCGGAATTGGTCTCGGGTACCCCAATATCAGCATGGTAACATCGTCACCGGTGGTGCTAGTAATGGATCCGTGGACCGTTTGCTGGTTGTAGTTAACGGGCAGTGAAACTATCATTTAAATGCAACGTCATTTTTTACCGTTTTTTAAGACTTGACCGTTTAATTTTTTTATTTAATTTAAATAAAAATAAATAAAATAATTAGTGAAGTGTTACCTCAAAATTGTGTTTCAGTGAAGTAATGTGGTAGTGCATGATTGGTTGAAATCGGTGAAGTTGAAAAACTTTTATGATAGTGCCCCACCCATTAAGAAAACCATCAAAATGTGGGACTTATATGGGGAAAGTGAATGTAGTTTTGTTATTCATCTAAGCTTAGATGTGAAACCCATTATAGTTTTATTTAAAACCCTAAAAATTAAATCTTAAATGACATCTTTCTTTCTCCTTGATCTTCTGAGCAGTACGCCTCTTCTTTTGTAAACTTGTGCTTCCATCGAATTCAACAAAAAAAAAAATCATACATATTCATCTAATATTATTTTAAGCACTAATCATTTCACCTGCTTCATTTTAGTTTTCGTTTGTATCAAAATCTCAAAGTTACACCAAATATATTGTTTCCCTTAAACAATTTAATTTTTCTATTTTCTCATTTCTTTAGTCTAAGTTGTACGAATCATTGAGAAGAAGGAAACAAGGAAAATAAATACCACATAAACTATTGTCATCAGCCAAAACTCCACAATGAATTAAATAAAGTACATGTGTGAAAAACATTTTTTGAATTCGATTGGAAGAAAAAGAGAAATAAGAACCAATATGACGGGAAAAAGTGTGTGATTTAATTTTAATTTATCATGGAAGAATCGTGGAGAAGAACGAGGAAAAAGAAAGAAGATGCGGAGAAGAAAGAAGCATTTAATTTTTTAGAGTTTTAATCAAAACTACGTTGTTGATGGGTTTTACATGTAAGCATAGATGTGTTAGAGTCTTATGTTCACTTTCCCCATCTTATATTTACATTAACAAAAATATGACAACGTTACTTATTTATTATACTAATATACATTATCACCAACGAGAATAACTATTGGTAATTTGTTAGTACGACTCCAATAGAGATCCTCGGTGAATGGTGAATCGTTTACCGGTGATCCCTGGCACCACCTTTATTGCTATGTGAATTGTAGTTAGTTATTATGGTTATAATCTATTGTTGATAAACGTTGTTAGTAATCTGTAAGTAAATTCGTTGCTCACGTCGATAAACTCTTAATTCACATCATGTTTTCTAAAAGAGTATCCCCAACGGATTTCAAATGATACCCATTTTCAACAACAGATTACCCTAGAAACCATTCTTAAACATCGAAAGACAGTATTTTGTAGTGATGTACTTTTAGCTTTTTTTTTTCTACAACTAACGCATAACCGAAGCAAAGAAACATAGTTGACATCTCAAATAAATCAGAAACATAGCTCTTCCTTCTTTTGCAAGAAGCTCAAATATTGGATTCACTCTGTATCACCAACTCGTTCTTTTTAATATTATGAAGTTGATATGCGTTAATATTTTTTTGCTTATCTTAAAGCTAATTTGTAGTTTGATAAGAGATCATGAAAAGTGCAATTTGCGTCCCTATGGTCTGAGAGCGGGATCAACATGAATTCTTCCTATGCAAATTTTGATCTATGAGTCCATGTGTTTCCTTCTTAATTAACAATCTTAGTCATTCCGTGAAATTGACGTTTGTTTCAACGTCAAATATCGGTTAAAGTACCATTTTGCTACTAACATCTCCACATATTAGGAAGTTTTTTTTACAAAGTTTCAAAGCCGGAAAACGGACACCGAATGCTTGTGATTATGATCTCTCAATAAAACTTTCACCAGAAGCTGGGTTGATATATCCGTCATTGGAATTCGATCTGTCAACAAATTGAAACAAGCACATCTAGCCGAGTCAGTGAGGTCCATATCGACACAAATTGCACTTTATATTATCACAAAATAAATTCACTAGAAAGAAAATTAATATAAAGTACCTGTTGTATTATCACATGTGCTTGTAAGGATAAGGTCTTCATTAATTTCCTTAGATTTTCTTTTTAAACGACCCTATCAATTGACTATTTTTCTTAATTGAGTAGCTATATAACATTGGTTTTTTGGAAGTGTTGGGTTGTTATTAAATGATTATGATGGCGATGGGGAAGCCACGTTTTAAGAGACATGTAATTTTTCTTTTATCTACAAACTAATTTACTTCTAAAAACTTCTATTATCTGTTTATATCTTACAAACTTTAAAAATGCAAGCAATCGTGCGTGTAGGATTATAAATTTCCAAAGTAGACATAAGTTTTTAGCTTCTCAAACACTGAACAAATCAATTAGAGTGTGACACGGCGCAGACCACGCACAGACGTTTGGGTTTGCAGCTTGTTTGTTTTTTAGAATATCTTCATTGAAAAAACCTGTACGCGTCCTCTTCTTGGTGCAGATTTGGACCAGAGTCTTCTCACATCTTTTCCTCCTCTTCTCTTCATTCTTCTCCTTCCCAAACCCATTCTCTCTCATCCTCTCTCCTCCATTGCCTCCTCTTTTCTCCTCCTACCCTCCCCCTCCGCCACCTCCTCCTCCCCCTCCCTCGCCTCCTACTCCGGTCATCATCATTATCTTTTTCAACGGCTCACACACTGCTTCCATACCTAAATATAAAAATATCACACCATATATTCAATAACAATAATTCACCATTCATGCTCTGTTTTACAAACCCATCTCTTATTATTATTATTATTATTATTATTATTATTATTATTATTATTATTATTATTATTATTGCATTTGAACTACCTACAAAACCCGAACCCAAGATGATGTCAGCACCACCACCCGCACCGGAAATGGTCCCGGAGAAGGTTGAGCCGTCGGTATTACCTGATGTCCCGAAACCACTTAGAAGCTGCTGAAAGTATGAATTATCGTTTTATTTAAGATAAATTATGACTTTATTTGAATCTAATTTTTTGATATGTTGATGGTGGTGCTTCACTGTAATGGATTCTCTACAAATAAGATGCTATAAAAGAAATAAAAGGACGAATTCTATATTCTTTATAGAGGTAAGTACGTAGGTTGTGATGGATTATGGTTTAAGGTGACAATAGAGAGTGTTGGTTCATAATGGGGGTCTCGGTTATGGTGGGTTATGAATTTGGGTTACGGTGTAGACGTTAAAAAACAAACACTCTTATTCGTGCAGACTGCAAAAGTTTGGTCCACCTCTTTTTTTGCAGATTTCTGCAGATGTGGTCCGCAGACTGCAGACATTTTACTGCTGAAAAACAATCAGCACCGTATACTTAATCATCCTTTTAACCGGTATCATGGGCACTGGATTTTAGGATTGTAGTGTGTCGACTGAGCCTACTTAGAAGACGTTCTTACAGGCTGAGCCGGCTAAGGTTGTTGTCTAAGCCGCCGCGAGTTACAATACCCATGTTGGTAACGGCTGCACCATCTTAGTCAGCTAAAGATATCCCACTTATGACGATCCTAAAAATTAGTGGCCACTTTTGAAAACTCAAGAGATTCAGAGTCTAAAAGTATTGGCTAAAGGTATGACTAGTGGTCAGCCAAGGGTTATATGCCGCATTCTGGTAGACTGGTTTAGTTTTAAAATGCTGAAAAGTCTCGTCTATTTTGAAAAACTTTCGATTACTATTTCTACTTTCGTAATTTTCCCCGTTAGCATGATCTCCGAGTTATAGTGTGTAGCATGTTTCTCCCCCAACCAGGCATGTTATGATAGTTCCGACTACTGAAAACCCATCATAGATAGCCTATAAGTATGTTGACCGAAAGTGTGTTTGTTTGGTAACTCATTGTTATCCAAACAATGACTTAGTATATATCGTAAAAGGTTTGACCGTTTTTGTCTACATTAGACACGACATCCCGTTGGTGACCCGTTATATCAGTTTATCAGTTACGTACAAGTTTTTAGATAACTGATCACGCAAAACACGTAGTTTCATACAACATAAAACATACATGATTATAGCAAATAGGACCAAACAAAGTGCCATTCGCTAGAAGTTTCACGTGAATGAGTAAAAGAATAATGCCATTCACTATAGCAGAGTGGAATTTATTGCAAATGAAACACATACAACGAATAATACTAGGAATCCTTCCATTCACTAGATCGACCTAGCGAATGAGTGTTCATCCGGCCTGCACAATCCGTTTAACAATTTTGACGAACAAAACCCTTCCAATCAGATAAAAAAAACCTACCAAATCATAATCTACTGATGCAATAACTTATGTATGACCTGTTAACATGATAATACATCTATTTGGGTCATCAATTGGTCCATTTCATTCTCAAAACACATATTTCTCAAAATGACATATTATGGAGATGTTACATGAATGCATGAAAAGTTTTCCATAAATGGCAAATATTGAAATTTTACACATAACAACTTTCATTAGATAATTAAAATCATAAGTAATCATCCTAATATGTGTCCTAACACGTAATCATCATCCCATAAGCATAATACACCCTAGATCTACACAATTATTCCGAATGAGTCAAAACTCATAAATAATCAAAACAAGCCAAACATCACCTAAACATACTTCTATCACCTAGAAAATCATCTAAACAATAACATAGTATCATATAATCACAAATAGCACAAAAGCCCTAATTTCTACGTCACCAAATCATCACCCAAGTTTATGCTTTAAGAAAACTCAACTTTATATGTTTAGATCTAGTTAGGAAATCTTTATAAAAGGTTTTTAGTGAAGAAAACACACTAATATCAGATTTGGAAACTCAGGGTTTATAATAATATCATTAAAGTGGATGAAAAAGGTTTTAGATGGATTACACACCTTGAATCTTCACTTGTTTATTATTCTATACGTTGCTTAGCTTTACGATCAGAGAAATAAGGGCAAAACTCATCTCCACAGGTTAAGGGTTATAAAGGAGTGCTAGGAGGCGAGTTAGGGTTTCGAAAATAATGAGAATGAGTGAATGATGGTATTTATAGGCTGGCTACCATTCGCTACTACGTTACAGGAAATAAGGCTATTCTCTAGAACTTTCAAGCGAATGAGAGCCATTCTCTAGAACTTTCTAGCTAATGATAGCCATTCTCTAGAACTTTATAGCTAATGAGAGCCATCTCTAGAACTTTATAGCAAATGAGAGGTCTGAGTGAGTCATTCTCTAGAACCAACCCAACATGGCTTATTTTCTCAGTTGTTCGTGTTTAACTTTCTAACTCGTTATATTTAGTGTCAGTTACGAACCCGGTAACATGTATTATTATACACAACACTTATTATCATATCAATTCAGGTAAACATGTATTTTCAAGTGATTAAACAATCATAAAACATATAATTATCATACAAGTTAGTCTTATTATATTGTTTCACAAATGTACGGACTATAGGACTCGTGTGTGTTTCCCAATGATTCCCTGATTCATCAAAACCATGATCATAGTGAATGTAGACCTACTTAACTAACCTACTTAAGTTTGTTTTACAATTGTTTTGCAAAGTTAGACTTAAATACTGTTGTTAGGAAAGTTAACATGAGTTTGCCGAGTGTCACACCTCAACCCCTGTTTATAATCAACTATATTAATATACTAGATAATTTTACAAAATATTATAAACTATATATTCAAAGCTATTAATATATATTTAACCAACTTCTTATAGAACTAAACATGTGAGAACCATTGTTGACAAAATTATTCAACTATTTTACAAACTTTTGCTATTTATGTGTTACTAAAGTTGTTTTTCATTTTATTTCTTTTTCTTTTTTATAATCTACTTCTTTATATATGTGTTTGGAGAGTTAAACAAATCAACTTGTTACCGAACACACATTTTATGGACATGCTTTTTTTGTAGGGCAAGCTGAGTAATGAAGATGGTTCACCAGTGCATTAATGAAACCTGATGAAGAGCATGTGCTCGCAATACTTCAATACATGACTTGCTTATTGTGCCAATCCCCTTATGGTGGAGTGACACCCTCGATCCTTGCGTTCGTTATGGGAGGTGGGAAGTTCGAGTCCTACCAGCACTAAAGTGCTGCTGGTGGGTCGAGTTTTTCCGCAGTGGGCATTTGGGTAGCGGGTTTTCCTCGGAAACTGGTGTGAAATTAGTGGTGAACCCAGGTTACTATCGGAGTACTCCTTTGTCTAGTGGGTACTTCAAGAGTGCTCGAGATTGATTTATTTGCCGTTAAAAAAAATGACTTCCTTATTGTCACACAATTAATAAGTTGCACCAAACAATATTGATACAGACATTTGGTAGGGCTTGCTTCTTAAACAATGAAACACGTTGATATTGCAGTGCAGTTAAGTGACAACAAACATTTCATGTCACATTTGATAGATGGCAACCTTTATTTATCAAACTTCATTTAGTAAAAACACTTGCGATAAGAATAATAAATGTTCTCAATCATCAATTGAAAGAAGGTCCAACATGTCGACATCGTCAATGGGGAAGGCGAACAAACTGTTTTGGTCAGTATCTACATCCTTGACAACATCTAAACCGTCCTCCTCCGCTAAGAACCCACCGAAAGGCCACCCAACTTCATCATGAATTTCATTCTCCCGGTCATCAAATAACTCGTCCAAATACTCGTTAATCTTGTCAACATGTAATGTGGGTGACGGGACAACATCTGGTGAAACGTTATACAAATTTTGACTAATGCCGATATTTGATGATGTTGTCAAGTTATGGGTAGCATGTGATTGTATGTTTGAGTACAACTTTAAAGATTTGGAAATGGTCCGTGGTTGAGGCTTAATAATTGTGACCATGGTGTGCTTTGACGGTTCACCATCATTATGTTGTTCCTTTGGTTTTTTCAGACGTGATTTAATATGTGTGTTCCAATAGTTTTTCACATCATTCGCAGTTCTTCCTGGTATTCTTCCCGCAATCAATGCCCATCTAAAATTAAAAATCAGATTAATTAGAATAAAACTCTTTAACTAGAAAACATATATAAGAAATTAAGGCAGAATTCTCAAATCAAGTGTACTATGTCTTTCATACACAGCACTTTTTTCAAGTTTAAATGGGTATCATAAGTTCCATTGAAATATAATATCATGGCTTGAAGAGCATAGATGGATCGATTACCGAAGGTCGACGCTTTATCTCGTAGAAATATTTGGGTAGACAATGAGTATTGAATTCACGTTACATGTGTCACAGCATGTGAATTCACATGTGATATTTGGCTACTTTTTAGCAAATGGCTTAAAATGGAGCCCATTTTTGCATCCAGTTTCAATATCAGGGACATATTTTTTTAATATTATAAAGGAGGGACATTTTTGAATATTATAAAGGAGCCGATAAAGGAAAGGAAGGTAAGAAGATTGTTCACAACATCATGGTGGTCACTTGTTGGGCAATATTGAACAAAAGAAATGATCGGGTGTTTACAGGTAAAGAGTTTAAAACCGGCAATGTAGTGGCATGTGTTAAGTCTATGACTTTCTTTTGGCTTAGACATAGGTCTAGATTTAAATACCTTCGCTGGAGGGATTGGTGTAAATATCCTCTATACATGATATAATTGGTGTTTGGGTTTTGGCGGTCCTCGCTTTGAGGACGTGACCTCCTTTTTTTTATGAAAGTGAACGTAATTAAAAAAAACTCACCTATTGCCTAGAAGCTTGTGAAGCCTAAGCATAAGGTCAACTTCATCTTCCCCAAAATCTCCTCTTTTTATATTTGGTCTAAGATAATTCAACCATCGCAACCTACAACTCTTCCTGCATCGGTTTAAGCCTGTAAATCAAAGGAAAAAGATTATATTTTGAATACCTTATGTTGAATACAACTCGATTTTCGGAGAGTTTATATTGAAACGTCACAGGTGAAATGAAAAATAAAAAAAAAATTGAAGTTTCGATCCTAAGCAATGGTGGCTGCCCCATTTTTACATATGTTTTAGAAAAGTACCCACAAAGGAAAATCAAACATGTATAACCTCCTTAACTTTCCCAACTAAAGACCTCTGACACGTTTAAGGGTAATGAATCAGTGGAGTAAAATGACGTATGTTTTAGAGAAGTTAAAAAAAAATAAGGAAAACTGTTTGAACAAAAGTATGTTTAACCTGCTCTGAGAGGAACAAGGTGCCATTTCCCTTCGCCAAATTTCTCAATACAGTTCTTGAGAAGCGTATCCTCTTCTGCGGTCCATGCACCTTTCCTCACCACAGAACTAGTATCATAACTTTGTCTCATTCTTTTGGTCGCCATGCATGTGCAAATATGTACTTTGTGAATCTTTGTATACAATGATATGAAGCAAGTACATTTATCAACTTCCTTTTATAGACACAATGTCAATATTGAAGGCTTGAAGCACATGTGTCACCTCACCCCTCCACATATATACCACCTACGTGCATGCTCATGTTTCCACACAAAATATAATAGACTATCATCAAAAGAAATAATGACAATTTAGACCTAGATGATTATCAAAAGAAATAATAACTTCAACTTACTGTACTTCTAAAGCAGAAATTCTCAATTTTAAGCTCATTCTTTTGAAATACAAGGGAGGGAGGGAGTGACGCCACCGAACTACCCTGATTTCCTTCAATCCTGCACTGTCATTTCACTTCATTGATTTATTTCTCCGAAGCTCCAATTTCGAATTAGCACAGCCCGAAACCACTACTCTGATTTTTCTTTTAATTTTTATTTAGGTTTAATGTAATTTTTTTTCATTAAAATGTAAACAATTACACTTAATAAAAAGGGTCATATGACCGTTAAAACCATCCAGTAATAAAAACTTATTTTCACATTATAAGTTCCAAACCTAATCACAACAACTACTACCATTTTTACCAATTCTTATCATAATTAGTCTCTCAAAATATCCTACCATTTTAATTATTTCTTAATTTAACTAGTCATTTCTCTGATGACACGTTGGCGGAAGAAAAGGAATACCATTGACAACGTCTTGGATAAATGTCCAAGAAACTAGAAAACCAAGAAGATCCTCCTACTGGAATATAGTTTTAACACAATTTTTTCTGCTACTCAGTGAATCTAACTGCAATGTTGATTTACTTAGCCAAAAGTGGCCGGATCTCCACAAGAAGTGTGAATGATTTCTGGTGCTATTAAAAATGATCATGGATGAGGATGGTGATCTAGCCGAAGACGTAGCAATCAAAATGACCCAAGTAGAGTATATAGATACCTACGGAAGAGCTTTGACCACATTTTAGCATAGCAGATTTTAAGGCCTATATTAATTATGTTTTCTAGTTTAATTGTGTGTTTTCTAGTTAGATTGTGTATTTTTTTAGTCGAATTGTATGTCTTCTAGTTTAATAATGTATTTTCTAATTTAATAATGTATTTTGTTAGTAAAAATAGTTTATTTTCTAGTTTAATTGGTATTTTTTAAATTATTTAGGGGGGGGGGGGGGTCAAATACAATTTTATTGTTTTACAGTTGCCAAGAACCGTGAATGGTATCCGGTCTTCCTATCTCAGCCATCGGCGACAGCGTTGCAGTTATAGTAGTGAAGTACCATTGAGCAAAATGGGTGGCTACCTAACCCCATTGTATCTTGCAAAAATGTTTCTTGTGACCAAAGATTTTGGGAAATTGTGTAGTTTTCTTTTCAGAATTGGGTTATTCTTTATTTGACCAAGGGAATTTAGATGGCTGGATATGAATTTTGATAAAAAGGAAATACTTGGAATTCGTGAAACAATGATTTCACATTTTTTAAATCTACTCTATATATTTCAAAGAGCTAAATCCTACATGACACTCAAATAATCATTTTCCCTTTTGAGAGTGTCATGTAGGATGCAATGTGGCATTGGGATATTTTAGGAAAAAAATAATTTAAAAACAAAATTAGCTTTATTTCTCTCATGTTTCATCCCATAATTTTTAAACGTTAATATGTTTTATATACGAGATTTTTTAAAGAAAAAAATTACACCAAATTAACGAGTGTTTTATTATCTTTTCAACGAGTACCATAGTGCTATATAAAAAACGGAGAAAAAAACGACCAAATTAACGAGTCTTTTATTATTTTTCCAATGGGTACCATAGTGCTATATAAAAACGGAGAAGAAAACGACTATTTTTGTGGGGTTTGTTCATACATGAAAAAAAACACAAAGTGTTCAGGTTATTCAATAATTGTGTATAGGCAAGTCATTAATTATGTTCAAACCAGTAAATATGAATTCAATTTACAACATGTGTTAGCATTGGAGTTGTACATTGTTTTAGGTTAGGTTTTAATATTAGAGTTATACATTGGTTTAGGTTAAACGTTAACATTGAAGATACATTGTTAATTGTTTTAGGTTATGTGCTACCCGAAGCTTTCCTGCATGTAACTGCAAAGCGCATCAGTCTATTTTATATGTAAAATTGATATGTCATATTAGATTTCTCAACCCCGGGACGCTCCCGGGGTATAAATCTAGTTTTATATATCTATAACTTAAGTTTTCTCAAAAGCTTCTGTTATTTGAACATCCATGTATTTTATTTACACATCCCTCTCCGGGTCGTGGAGGGTTCCACGGCCTATTTTAAGGAATTCAACGGGTCGTGAGCCCTGGCAATGATTAGCAATAATTTGGATGAGTCAGAGTTACGAAAAGGAGATGTGTGAGTGTTTGAGATGGGTTAGATAGGTGAAACGGATGCATATGGGTGTTTGGGATGAGTTAGGGAGGTGAAAATGGATGTATATGGGTGTTTGTGATGGGTTGGAGATGTGAAAAGGGATATTATTTGAAATTTTATTATTTTAATAAAAATATTGATTTTTTTTATAAATGTTTTAAAATATAAATATAATTATAAAGTGTGGATTTTTAGTAAATATTATTATTTAAAATGTTTTTTTTTTGTTATTTATATAACAAGGGCTACATGCGGGGATCCACACCCTCATCTTTGCCTCTCCGCCGACCGCCCTAATCACATTCCAGTCCATCCCGCATGACTTAGCAACCCTCTTTCCAATAATCTTCTTCCATCTGTCCACCTCATAGTCATCTGCGATTGGCACGTATGGCCATTCACTCAGTTCCCCCTCTACTAAAGTATCACCGTAGGCCTACGGGCCAACGAGAATGTGTGTCATAACTGCAAAAAAATTGAATAACAAACAAATTAATACAACTTTTTTGTTTTAGTATGGAAAACTCCCTCTACAGAAAGGGGGCTTATGCCAGTTTAGTACATGTCAAAACACAATCAATATCCCACCAATGCATCGCTAACTATTAACTAATCGCCTAAACTAATATAGTTTAGGCGTTTTGTTTAAAACGCCTAAACTATATATGTTTAGGCATTTTAAACAAAACGCCTAACGCGTAGACTATATTAGTTTAGGCATTTTAAACAAAACGCCTAAACTATATATAGTTTAGATGTTTTAAACAAAACGCCTAAAGAAGTATAACTTTAGTTAACGACGATGAAATGATTGCTGTCAACCCAAGCAAACGATATGACTTGAATTGGATCTTCAAGCATTTATCCGGAGCAGGTCCCACTTCTCTCCAATTTAGTGTGGCATAAGGTCTTGGTATCAACTCCTATCTTGACTGTTAAAAATTTTGTCTCCATAAGCTGTGTGCGGACAAACAGTCACTACTCCTTGTTCCATCCAAAACACATAGCTACGGATCGGTACCCACAGTTACCGTCCAAATGGACATTTCGATTATCTGAATGTATTTATGATATGTAGATGGAAGCCATCTCTTAAACATGTTGATGACGAGTTTGTACCTGTCACAGCCAAATAGTGAGATTGTTTATGTGTATAAGTATGTTTGTACGTATGAATGTATATATCATTAGTTTGTACATTTCCCTACCAACAGTGGAAAATCATTATCGTATACTATCAAATTGTCTTTTGATTGTTTACGTCTTTCGAATGGTTGCTTCCCTTACGTTGGAAAATTTATATAACAACAACAACAACAACAATAATAACAAAAACCTTATCCTCCTTTTTTTGTTTTCTTTTATTGTTGGCCGCCAACGAGTATCGTTTTGTACCTCAGGAGGTTTGTGGTCAGTCATTATTGGATCCACCACCGCCATTATTTTCCACAACATGATTTTTTTCACTTGCGGTGATTGTGCTTTAGTTGCTTTGTGACTTGATCCATTTCCTGCTGAAAGTAATACTCGTTTTCCTCAACTTCTTCTGCCGCATAATCAAGCCGTGTACACAATACGTCGATATCAGACAGTGGTATATTTATACCTATATTAAAAATTCACAGTTAATAATAGTAAAAATAATAGTAGTAATAATAATAGTAGTAGTAGTAGTACTACTACTACTACTAATAATAATAATAATAATAATAATAATAACAACAACAACAACAACAAGTTTAAAAATTGGTATTACCTCTTCTTTCATACAAATCGAGTCGACATACACATGGCAATCCACAATTCCTAATAAGCTGGTAATCACAAGTCTTATTTGTTTTTCTCAAATATTGTATCTTTTTAAGCTTGAGGAGCAACATTTCGATCGCTGCATGGGAAACATTACCGAGTAGGTTTCGAAACATCGGTAAGTCAAGGTGCCCCATTTTATGTGACCGACTGACTTGGAACGAGTGTTTTATCGCTATGCATTGTGACTCCATAACTTTGTCTACAAGCATCACAAGTTGGTGGAGCGAGCTGTTCGGACCCTTAATTGCCCTCTTAAACAATGCATGTTGACTCTCAACTCTGCTCGTCGTATGCTGACGAAATGTATAGTTTGTGTGTGTCCATGCTTTATAATATTTACGGAAAACTTTATGCATTTATTAAAAAACAGATGTGAAATAGAATAAGGATATCAATTAAGAAAATATGTATGTATGCATGAGCGATAAAAAACGACTTGTTTGTCGATGTCACTCCCACAACTTTAACAAATAGGATTTTATACTCGTTTGTGTTGTAGGTGGCGTCGATCAATAACACATGTGGGAAGGTGTAACAACCCGAGGTTGTTTCGGGTCTAGTAAACGGGTCGGGTCGTACCCGACCACTCGATTATCTAATAAATATTTAAGTTCGAATCTTGCGACTAACCGTTTCAATCGATTATATAGATAATAATTACTAGACTTTTATTATCTCGGTTAAACGCTCCTTATCTTATATTTAAACGTTGCCAAACGTTTCTTATTTTAGTGTTATACCCTTTACAAAACACCCGAGTTCCAGTTATTATCCCCGTTGCCAAACACCCCTTGTTATAATTATCCCTTTTAATACACCCCTCTCTCTCTTTGTTTCTGGATTCCCAGACAACAACACACACACTTGTGTGTTTCAACGAGAGCAGCATGTTAGCCGGACAGCCATGGCGGCTTTCGCCGCCTCCGTTGCTGTTACCGGTCACCGCTGCCTCCATCTCCGGCGCCGCCGCCGCCACTCGTCTTCTTCTCCGGTAAGCCTGAACTATCCTTCTCTTCTGTTCCGATTAACAAGCAGCAACCATGTCTTCGTCTTCATCATCGAACATCCATCGAACCATCTTCCTGATCTCTGTTCCGATAATAACAATCACCACAACCTCTCCTTTGTTCTTGTTGTAAACCTGATAATAACCTCCTCTGTTTTAGTTATGAAACCTGGTAATCAGTTAACCCGAGCCTTATCCGGTGATATACCAAATACACACAACTCCAAACCTTCTTGTTTCTGCTCGTCCATATAATCAGTCAGTCATCGAGTCATGGTGACTGTTATCAGATTCGTACCCACCAGTCTGCTCGGAAATCATAACCGGGTCATGTCGTGTATCCTTCTCTGCCTCTGTCGTGAGTCCCTAAAACCACCAATTAAACCCAACCCGTTAACCCACCTGAACCGTTTGTAACCCGCACACACACACCGATGTGTGTGTGGTCCTGAAGCCGCTGACTGTTGAGAACCCGAGTCCTCCGGTTACCCAAAACCCAACCGACTATCCATCTGTTCCAGCTGATAACCATAACTCTCTGCTATCGGGTCTATATAACCAAACCAGAAGTTATCCTTTTGTTTCAGCCTTGTACTCGTTAACCCACTTGAATAGCTTATAACCCACATACACAACCCGATGTGTGTGTAGCCTTGCACCCGATATTTATAAGGGTCAAGTGGGTTCCCCTCGTGTTTTAATCACGATCCGGTTGTCGTCTGGTTATAAGCCTCCGATCCTAACTCACAAGTCATTTGTATTGATGATATAAGTTACTAATATCACTTTAATGATTTGTTATATAATATCTTTATAATTATTAACATAACTTTGTGTTAATTATTGTAAGGTACAAATCGGAGACGATGTTATAATCAATACCGAGTCAACTCAGTGACTCGGTCAACACCCGGAATAGAACCCGGTCCAATAGCTAGACGAGGATTATTAGAATTATACGAATATATATATAATACGGGAACGTACGGACTTGATATAATAATAAGAGAATAATAATCGTATATAAAATATATATATGTTTGTATATATAAGATTCGATATATAAAACGATATACTAGACTCGGGTTAATAATAATATGCTCAGCCGATCCAGCATCCGGGTAAGTACGTATTTACAGTTCAGTAGCTACGAGTGCCAAGCTGTAATGGCCAGCTTATGAGGCTAAGCTGTAATAGCCAGCTAGATTTAGGATGTCCGTGTCGTGTCAATAATAAACCCCGAGTTTAGGACTATCTAATATATACCGAATTCTATATATATAAATTGTATATATATGATATATATCCTAAGTATTACAATCTAACAAGTCCCACGCGTAAAACGTATCGATATATATATGACATATAATTGTAATAAAAGAGACTATAGAAGATTAAACGCAAACCTGTGAGTATCGTGAACTCCCCACTTTTACTGTTTTATTAAACGTTTTAGGGGAAATACATGTCATTTATTAGAAAACCTAGAAATGCTTTACATAATAGATTTTATAAAAGAATTATAATAGAAAAGGGGATAATAGAAACAGCTAGGCCAGTACTGACCGGTATATCGCCATTTCCTTTCTTGTCCGACTAGAGGACAAGAACCAGTCTTACCCGAGTAGAGGGTAGGCATAATTATATTTACCACAAACAGAGTGGTATAATCGATAGGAATGGCAACTAATAGAATATAATAGAAGGACCTATAATCGGTATAGTTTAATCGAATTGATATAATAGAATATATTTCCCCCTCCAGAAATAGAATAGTAAAGCATTGTTTATATAAAAGAATTATAAATAAACGAACTGGCCATTCACTTTATAAAATACACGACCTCACCAACTTTATGTTGACAGAAACTACTTTTGGCATGTGTTCAGGTAACCAATCAGATAGCGATGACGTGGATCCTGGAAAGGTCAAGACTATCACAATCCAAATCCGCTGTGCAACTCTGATACCCGACCCGACGACCCGTCACCGACTGACTGGGTCGTTACAGTTGGTATCAGAGCAGCGCTTATTGATAGTCTCGAAATCTTTTAATGATAGTCTTGAAGTATTTACCAATCCAGGATCTACGACAATATCATTTAAAAGAATTTTTGTTTAGAAAGATATAAGTTATATCAGGAATATTAGAAAGAATAATAGATAGAAAAATTTTTGGTTACCTAAATGCCAAACCATTATAAAGTTGGTGAGAACCATAACAGTATATTAGAAATTAAAACGAATCCACTACAGGATATTACTAGAATGATTATGTGGGGTAAATTGACAATTCTGTACACAATTGTGAATTTACAAGCACATCTAATTTCTGGGAAATCTTACAGGATATTAAGGCTATAATAATTGAGAAATAATACAGAACAGAAACCAGATATATTAAAAGAAATTCGAAAATAAATCGAGATATAATTAAGAAATGACGAAGGTTATAAAAGTATATATATATTTATATAGAAAAATAAATAGATTATAAAACATAAATCATTTATCGTGATTCAAGAAACTTCAGATAAGTTTGTTGAATTATTCCAGTCTCAGTGACTATTTATATTCGAAATGCCGATCATTAACCTTACGGTTATTCCAAATGTTTATAAATAAGAATACAAATAGTACGCTCCAACTTGAACATTCCTATGATCGAGTTTCCAAAAATATTATTTTTACACCGAAATTTCCGAAATTTTATAAAATCTGATATACTAGAAACATATAAATATTGTGTTTCTAAAGAATTTCCTTCGATTATTTAATCAAAAATCGGACAGATTTTTCGATAACTTAAGATGTTTTAAATCTTTTCAGTATAATTCTAAAATTTATCGAATCTATTCTTAGTCGTATCCACTTTTATACTAAAACCAGTATTTCAGTTTTGAGTATAAATATATAAATACCCTCCGTTCAAAATTTTAAATAAACGATTTATTTATTTTATAAGATTAAGAAAACCCGTTAATAGTATAACTTATTTTTATCAAGTATTGATATTCTTTGAAAAGCCCCAGAATTTATCTTAGGTTCTATCCGAAATTATTCGTTTAATATTAAAAATTTGACCACAATATTTTGAGAAATCTATTTATTTTATCAATCCGTAATAGGAAACGTGTTATTAAAATTTTAAGAATTCCGACACTATGGAAAATTTCTACCGCGACTCTTTTAAATAGTTATTATTTTCAAAAATAAATATCATTACGAAACGCAAACCAGTATTGTTATTATAAATCCTCCCTAAAAGTTTTATTTCCAAATATGAAAGAACCACGGCTGTATCATTTTGCTCGAACATATTTCACGCCATATTTAGAATCATTTTTCGTAAAAATCTTAATCGAATTCGTATCCTTATATATATGCCAAGAGTCTTTTTCAACATGATTTTATATCTATAACCGATTATATAAACTCTCTTGACATTTTATTCTAAATACGAACTAGGAATATCATATACTCCGTTTCATAATCTAAATCACTCGTTGTGTATATCCAAGAATTCTAGTTATATTATGCCTTCGATATTTTTCCTTCGAGAATTAAATAATATTTCGAACGGAAATATTATTATTTCGATTATACGCGACAAAAATAATTTGGAACCTATCGAAACCGAACTCATATTCACTCGATTATGCGACAATATAAGTATCATCTTAATCCTATGACTCGAGCAAGTCAGGGATATTAAAAAGATTGGATTGCTATATTGAATATCTTTTGACATGATCAAATTCTTGAACGATTGATAGTCTATTTCGTTAGACTCGGATCGACATGTTTCCTTCCAAATTATATAATTTTGAATATAAGAGAAAATAAAGAAAAGAATATCAGAATAATATGTGAAGGACACATACCTATTGTGATTAAAATAAATAAGTACTGGAATGTTAGGTGAGGTGGAATAATAATTATGATCGCGACATAATTATGAATGCCACAGGCACAGGAACATTCGAGTAGGAGTTTATCGAGATCACAGTATGTTTATGTCATAAACATATTAAAAGAAATAATAAGAAATAATAAGAAGAAATGTATAGTCGAACCCTCAGCATATTATATGTGTGAAGAATACGATTATAGAATTGGCAATCTAGTTGAAATTTCTTCGTGAAATACGACTAAGAATATGTTCGCAGAATAAAAACCATCGATTGGTTAATTTCTATGAATTAAAGAAATCAGTATATTGATTTCTGATTGCCAACCAAAGCTAGTTGTATGTCCTCTGTGTAATCCCTGGGGCAAACAGATATCCGGACCCTTACATAAGGTATATCCGGACATTTGCCACCAAGTCGCAGGATTCTTTATAAGGATATATGAGGCTATGAACAAATCCATGTAGTCACTTCGTATAAAGACTCGTGCGAGTCATAATACAATCAAATTGGTAAAACGGTCAAGTGTTACCAAGTTGAAATTCATGAATAAGAAGTGATGAAAGAATTGTTAAATCCTTAAAATATAATAGATATAAATCTATATGGATTCAGAAACCGGAAATGGTAGAATCCAACGAATTATTAAAAGAAATAATTTATCGAATGTATTGAAATACGATTGATACTAAGCGAAATCGCGTAGAGACTCGCAAGGTATAATCGAAGTGAAAACGAAAAATGAATAGAATTATGCTCATTTTTCCAGTGAAACTCTCTGGCCAAGGAATGACGGAATTCCTATTCCAAGTTGAAGGCTGTGAGAATTATTATAAGAAATCACTGTTCTGGCAAGAACTATCTATACGATTATCCCGACGAGATAAGCTTCGCTTATAATAAGTTGGATTAAGAAAATATGATAGATTGCCTATATAGATAAGTTTATCAGAAAGTGTTTTCAGACACTGAATGTATAGACGTTAATCGAATACATAAATATAAAAGAATTATTCCAAGCAAGCATATATTATAGAAATACTGGATTTATAGTGTCTGCTATAAATGAGTATCAGTATTTGCTTGGATATAAATAGATAAATAAAAGAATATAAATCGAAAAATAAGAAGAACTATAAATTGAAAAGACATCCGATATGTCTGAATAATAGAAAGGCATTAAGATATGCCAGAGAGTATCAGAAGGCATCGGATATGCCAAAAGAAATAATTATAAGAATATATAGAGATTAATAGAAATTACCAGATAATAATACAAGTCGTAAGAAGAACGACGAGAATTTTATAAAGAATATTTTGTAAAAAGAGAAATTATACATTTTATCGAGAGCGTTATCGAATATCTCGAAATGATATCAAGAAGGAATAATTGCAGAAATAGTTAATGCAATAAATCCAAATGATAATCATGTTTTTGAGAAAGAATGAATAATGCATTGTTCTTAGAATTTTAAGTCAAAGAATCGTAACGACGACTGTTACCAGTAGATTCCGAGACTATAAAGATAAAATTTCATATATTGACTGTAGAATTGTGAAAGACCTCATTCACAATAATACAATAAGAAAAGTCAAATAATATGTATTGAGATACAATGCAGTCAATCATCAATGAAATAGTCAGTAAGACTACTATCGATGATCTAAGAGAAATCTCAATGACCGACTTCAGTAGGTCAAGATAATGAAAAAGGAAAAGTGATAAGAATTCAATGTCAGTTGAATCATTATCAAAGAAAGAGTTATTAGAATATAATTCGAAGATCTTTCCTAAAAGACTCATCAATGATGATGCCTTTCATCTCTCCAGAGATAAAAAGGAACTGTTGAAACCGTGTAATTCAACAAGTTCGATTAGTCTTTTCCGGCACCTTTTGATTCCGGATAAGATACATCTAATGATCTGAGAACTCATTTCTACTCTTTAAGAATCGGAATTACAATGATGGCAAATTCTAAAGTTCGAATAAAAGAGGTAGTAGCTCGGATCCCATTCGAGTCGAGATGACAATAAATGGATGGGACTTCCGTATCCATCTCTCTAGAACCATATAGAATCCATCATTGTAGTTAAATCCGAATATCAAACGATGAGTATATCGTATCGATTTGAGACTCTAATGATGTTTGCTGGAGGTTTGTAAATCTCTCAGAAGATAAACAATTGGAATCTCAAGTATGTTTGTATCGTCTTTATATAAGAATAATATTCAGTCTGTTTCTCACTCTAATGAGGAATAAGATAAGAAAAATATTCACAGTATAAAGAAAAATATCAATCTATACGAAAAACCTTTAATAGTCATACCTGAAAATACAGATAGTCCATATATCTGTATTAACATGACTATAGCAAGAAAGGTTAAAACGTAGATTTAAATTGATATAAGATCAAGTTCCTTGTAAATCACAAAAACCGATCGTGTCTCACTGATAAATGTTCGGTTTAGATTGTGACATCCTTATAGATTAAGGGTGTAAAGGACAAGATTACTCCAATTTCGGGGACGAAATTTCCTAAGGGGGGGAGAATGTAACAACCCGAGGTTGTTTCGGGTCTAGTAAACGGGTCGGGTCGTACCCGACCACTCGATTATCTAATAAATATTTAAGTTCGAATCTTGCGACTAACCGTTTCAATCGATTATATAGATAATAATTACTAGACTTTTATTATCTCGGTTAAACGCTCCTTATCTTATATTTAAACGTTGCCAAACGTTTCTTATTTTAGTGTTATACCCTTTACAAAACACCCGAGTTCCAGTTATTATCCCCGTTGCCAAACACCCCTTGTTATAATTATCCCTTTTAATACACCCCTCTCTCTCTTTGTTTCTGGATTCCCAGACAACAACACACACACTTGTGTGTTTCAACGAGAGCAGCATGTTAGCCGGACAGCCATGGCGGCTTTCGCCGCCTCCGTTGCTGTTACCGGTCACCGCTGCCTCCATCTCCGGCGCCGCCGCCGCCACTCGTCTTCTTCTCCGGTAAGCCTGAACTATCCTTCTCTTCTGTTCCGATTAACAAGCAGCAACCATGTCTTCGTCTTCATCATCGAACATCCATCGAACCATCTTCCTGATCTCTGTTCCGATAATAACAATCACCACAACCTCTCCTTTGTTCTTGTTGTAAACCTGATAATAACCTCCTCTGTTTTAGTTATGAAACCTGGTAATCAGTTAACCCGAGCCTTATCCGGTGATATACCAAATACACACAACTCCAAACCTTCTTGTTTCTGCTCGTCCATATAATCAGTCAGTCATCGAGTCATGGTGACTGTTATCAGATTCGTACCCACCAGTCTGCTCGGAAATCATAACCGGGTCATGTCGTGTATCCTTCTCTGCCTCTGTCGTGAGTCCCTAAAACCACCAATTAAACCCAACCCGTTAACCCACCTGAACCGTTTGTAACCCGCACACACACACCGATGTGTGTGTGGTCCTGAAGCCGCTGACTGTTGAGAACCCGAGTCCTCCGGTTACCCAAAACCCAACCGACTATCCATCTGTTCCAGCTGATAACCATAACTCTCTGCTATCGGGTCTATATAACCAAACCAGAAGTTATCCTTTTGTTTCAGCCTTGTACTCGTTAACCCACTTGAATAGCTTATAACCCACATACACAACCCGATGTGTGTGTAGCCTTGCACCCGATATTTATAAGGGTCAAGTGGGTTCCCCTCGTGTTTTAATCACGATCCGGTTGTCGTCTGGTTATAAGCCTCCGATCCTAACTCACAAGTCATTTGTATTGATGATATAAGTTACTAATATCACTTTAATGATTTGTTATATAATATCTTTATAATTATTAACATAACTTTGTGTTAATTATTGTAAGGTACAAATCGGAGACGATGTTATAATCAATACCGAGTCAACTCAGTGACTCGGTCAACACCCGGAATAGAACCCGGTCCAATAGCTAGACGAGGATTATTAGAATTATACGAATATATATATAATACGGGAACGTACGGACTTGATATAATAATAAGAGAATAATAATCGTATATAAAATATATATATGTTTGTATATATAAGATTCGATATATAAAACGATATACTAGACTCGGGTTAATAATAATATGCTCAGCCGATCCAGCATCCGGGTAAGTACGTATTTACAGTTCAGTAGCTACGAGTGCCAAGCTGTAATGGCCAGCTTATGAGGCTAAGCTGTAATAGCCAGCTAGATTTAGGATGTCCGTGTCGTGTCAATAATAAACCCCGAGTTTAGGACTATCTAATATATACCGAATTCTATATATATAAATTGTATATATATGATATATATCCTAAGTATTACAATCTAACAAGTCCCACGCGTAAAACGTATCGATATATATATGACATATAATTGTAATAAAAGAGACTATAGAAGATTAAACGCAAACCTGTGAGTATCGTGAACTCCCCACTTTTACTGTTTTATTAAACGTTTTAGGGGAAATACATGTCATTTATTAGAAAACCTAGAAATGCTTTACATAATAGATTTTATAAAAGAATTATAATAGAAAAGGGGATAATAGAAACAGCTAGGCCAGTACTGACCGGTATATCGCCATTTCCTTTCTTGTCCGACTAGAGGACAAGAACCAGTCTTACCCGAGTAGAGGGTAGGCATAATTATATTTACCACAAACAGAGTGGTATAATCGATAGGAATGGCAACTAATAGAATATAATAGAAGGACCTATAATCGGTATAGTTTAATCGAATTGATATAATAGAATATATTTCCCCCTCCAGAAATAGAATAGTAAAGCATTGTTTATATAAAAGAATTATAAATAAACGAACTGGCCATTCACTTTATAAAATACACGACCTCACCAACTTTATGTTGACAGAAACTACTTTTGGCATGTGTTCAGGTAACCAATCAGATAGCGATGACGTGGATCCTGGAAAGGTCAAGACTATCACAATCCAAATCCGCTGTGCAACTCTGATACCCGACCCGACGACCCGTCACCGACTGACTGGGTCGTTACAGAAGGCACGCCATAGATTGTATGAGACCTGATGTACAAAGGCAATATCCCCAACCGCATTTGTCTCAGGATTCTGCCATGTGTAGTATGGAATTTTGTAATAATAATAAAATAATAATAATAAAAATAAAAATAATAATAATAATAATAACTGCATTGGAGTTTGGTTGCCGTACATTAATGTGTGTTTAATTTTGTTTATGGTATTGTGTATATCTCTTATAATGTATACACTATTCGGGTTTTGTGCTCTTATAGCCAAATGTATATTTCATGGCTCCATGTTTTGAAAATAAAGCATTACCACCAACTTTTCTTCGATCGGTGTCAGCCTCATAGCAAACGTGTGATCGTCAACATGTTGAAAAGGTTCGGTGTTATGATTCGGGTTTTTTTACCTCCAACTTCCAACCACTATAGCCTAGTGTCTCTATCAATTCAAATGGACAGTTAACCTTTCTGCTACCTGAAACCTGTATTTTGGCTGTACTAAGGTGTTCGCCACCACGGTCGCATCGTAGCCATATCTTAAATTTTGTTGCATGGGATCCCTTGCCTTTTGAAATCGTATGTCCGATCATAATGACGTACCCGCTATCAAGGGATCTATCGTAAACCCATTGTTTCAACTATTCAACAGACCCACATACCTAAAATTTATATACAAGTCTAAATTATATACGAGTGTAAATATATACCATTCTAAATTATTAGCAATTAAAATTTTGACATTATAATTAATTTAAAAAATCATAAATTTGTTTAAAGTATCTAAAATCTATACAAGTCTAATTATATAAGGTGCAAATATATACAAAGCAAAATATGTACGTGACAAGTATATATGAGTCTAAAATATATACTAGTCTAAATCCAACAAACCTTAAAACCTATTTAACCAAAATTATGTACGGGGATATATATATATATATATATATATATATATATATATATATATGAGTCTAAATATGTATAAGTGTAAATAGATAAACACACCTTATCGGTTTCATATGAAACATCTGGGTTAGGTTCTGCTTTCTTGTTAACATCTTCATAAGCAACTTTCTCGTCGTCAGCAACTTCCTCAAAGCCGTTATCACCTTCCTGGGAGTCCTTAGCACCTTTCCCGCACGAATGGTAAGTCACGTATGTGTATCGCGGATAGCTTGGTGGCACGAAAAATGACTCCTCTTCCTCTACGTATTTCTGGTTCAGATCGGGCAGCACCTTGCCATCATTAGAACGAACCGCGGATTTAACCTCTTCTTTACAAACTTGAACCCCGGGTCTAAAAACGCTTTCAGAGACGTAAGACTCGTTCAGGGACAGATCACTGATCACTGAGGGAATAGTTGTAGGAATACGACATCGCTAGACCAGTTTGTCGAGTGAGAATCGATGGTGGTGTTTGAATGTTTGTTTGAAATGAGAAGGAAGTTGCTCCTATCTCCATTAAACCAGAGAAATCCACGGCCCGTTGAGGCCTCCACGGGCCGTGTAGGGTTTTAATTATGCCAACCTACCAGATATCCCCCGGCCGTGGAGGCCTCCATGGGTCGTGGGAGTTTACTTTTTCAGTCTGAACACCCTGCTTTGCAGGTAGTTTAGACTGTACGTCGTACCTCGTACCCAACCACGGCTCGTAAACGCCTCCGCGGGCGAGTAGGGTTTTAATGGTCCCAACTGCCATATTTTTTACAGGCCATGGAGACCTACACATCCCATCAATTTCTGCGTTTACATTTCACGGCCGTTGGGGTCTCCACAGCCCGTGTAGGGGATTTGTGGGGTTTTGGAGGGGCAGTAGCGGACCCAGGATTTTTCACCAATAGGGTCCCCATTTGTTGGTGTTCAAACTTTTTACAACGAAATGTTAGTTTTCAGCCCGGTTGTCGTTCGGGTCGGGGCGCCCGACAACTAGTAAACATGCCTCACGCGTTGAGGCGGTACACGAATAAAAATATAAGTTATGTTCGTTCTGAACAACATATAAGTCTTTTTTGTAAACCTACATGTGGATGAAAGAGTAAACTCAAAATCCAATAGCATGTAAGAGAACTATTAAACAATAATAAGATATACTAACAAAAGTTTGGTTGTTCACTTTCATATAAACAATTGAACATCATTTTGTTAGCTCGATTTTTATCAAACTGCTAAATCAAAAGCTCTAAACCCAAGAGTTATGTTCACAGTATCACAGTTATATAGATAATCAAATAAGGAATTAATGTTCAACATAAACAAAATTAAAGATGTTTGAAAGTAAATGGCAATTGATTATTCCAAAAACATGACTTCATTGATAGAAGTGTTTAACGGTTATGTGAATTTAAAAGCTTTGCTAGTAAATCATCACAATAACGGAAGCAAATACTTGCGATACTAATCTTTGGAGGCGGCTGATCCTACTGCATGTCAGTTCTAGAACCTTCAAATATAGTCGGCTTCTGACGCATAATTTGTCAAAAAAAAAAAAAAAACACAACCAAATCCACTGTTAAGTAGCTAGTAGCAACATACGTAAGCAAGGAGATATTATATCTTTTTACCGGATATGTACTTATTTCGAGAAAGAACCAAACACCCAACATTATAGGAATTACACGTAAAAAAAATACCAAAAAAATGAGAGTTGCAACCCTTGAACTCGTGACCTCCTTGTTAACATAGAAGGGGAGTTACCACTACACCATCTTCCATCTTAATATTTTTATGGGGCCCTTACAAAAATTGCTATACCGGCAGCTACTACATTTTAAAAAAAGATTGGTGTCTAGAGACCCCTACCATACACGTGGGTCCGCCCCGTGAAGGGGGATGTGTATGTAATATGACCCTTCTCAAAAACTTAAAATACCATTCTTTTTTCTTATATTGATATAAGTTTATTGAAAACTGGGCCGTATGCAGAATAAAACCTCTATTTGCGGGTTAAGTGAAGCAATTGAACTCACTGGATTAACGCTTATATTTTGATGTAAGTTCATGATATGAGTACGTACGCAGGTTTAACTTGGTTTATTTAGGGTATTCGTATTATGGAATTAAGCAAGTATCAATTTTATCCTTTATGGTATCTGATAAGTCAAGCTGATAACAACTAAATTCATGCCACAAATCACAGGGCAAAAGAGCGAAAGTCCCGCCGTGTAAGGGAAAGAAAAAAACCTAGTGTATAGTAATAAAAAAAAGTTACCAAAGGCATTATAGCCCAATGGTATCTTGGTGTTGAGATAAGACTTAGGGACCATAAGGTCATGGGTTCGAATCTCACAAAGGGGGTTTTCTCATAATTATGAGTTTCCTCCTGAATTGATGACTTGGTGGCGGAATATGATCGCATGGCAACATTGGTGGCACGATGATACTCCAGTGTTTCGTGAGTGATTCCAATTTGTTGGCCGTTAAAAAAAAGTAATAAAAAAAAGTAATAAAAAAAAGTTTATGGAACTGGTGTAATTATAGTATGTGTCATTATAATTAATGATTGAGCAATATTCGTCAATTGGACGTGGACCCAAATATTTATAACTTTCATAAACTTCCAAAATAGTAACTAAAAGTTTCCAGAGTAGGGCCACAAAATCATCACTGGTTACGTAAATTTGAGATATGGCTTGTGTATGGCAGTAAAACTTACTTCGTGTATCATTGACAAACACACCCAAAATAGTAACTAAAAGTTTCCAGAGTAGGGCCACAAAATCATCACTGGTTACGTAAATTTGAGATATGGCTTGTGTATGGCAGTAAAACTTACTTCGTGTATCATTGACAAACACATGCACACTCATTGGGTTAATATCACCTTTGGTATAAGATTTTGTATAATTTTTAATCAATCAATGAATAAACTATAAACTAGTTATGTGATTATAACATTTGGTATATCAATACAACAATAACCATTTTATAAATTATTGGCTACAAAGTATGCCTTCGGTATAGAAAATGAAATGTTTTTTAATTAATATCTGAAATATTTTTTGGATTTAGATTTTGCAGGTTCACATACTTAAAAATGTGGGTTTATCTTTAGAGAGAGCTATTAGAACTGGTTTTGGTTTGGTATAGAGTAATGGAATTGATGAAAGAATCGAAAGAATGAGAAAATGGAATGCACAAAAGAATGAAATGGATCATCACCATTCCATGTCTTGTTTGGTTATCATATTGGAATTTAATGAATCACTGCTTTTTGTTGTTTGGTAGGATAGAAAGGACAAATGAATAAATTGGTGATGAATAACGATGATGGTGGATGGCGGTAGCGGTAGTGGTGAGTGGTGGCAGCGGACGTGGTCATGGTGGTGGGTGGAGGTGTTGGTGAATGATGAAAGAAGGAATATAATGAAAAAACAGGGTGCAAGTGGAATGATTTTTAGGTGTTTAGAGAGAGTGTGCTTTCTTGTTTAATATGTGATTTTATTCCGTTGACCAATTACACACTTTTTTTCATTGTCCCACAATGGTCTATTCCATTCCATATTTTATTCCTACATATCAAACACTACTATAGTTTTTGTTGTATTCTAATCATTATCGTTTTTCAGTTTTTATTAGTAATACAAAATTTCAAACTTTAACGCTTCAAAAATATGTAATTATGGAAGTGTGATAGTTTAATTTAATGGGGGTTCAATTAATATGTAGAAGGGTTAGGCCCAAAATGGATGATTAATGAGGGGTGTATAGACCCCTAATCCTTAATGTTTAAAGAACAAATGGAAACCCTAGCCATCAAAACATATCTTCTTCACCATTTTTAGGGAGAGAAAGTAGACAGGGAGAGTGGGTGAGCTCAAGAATCAAAGGCGAGGATTTTGGATTTTGAAGGATGGAATCAACTACTAACGTTTGATGATCATCATATGCAATTACTAAGGGGGAAGCAAAGAAAGACCCTGATGTTGTATCAGGCACGTTCGTTATCAACGATATCTATGCTTCATATATTTTTTATTCTAGTTCATGTAAGAGTTATGTTGCTTCTACTCTTGTTCCAATGCTAAAGTGTAATGTTATTAAGATGATAAGACTTTTGAGGTCAAAACTATTATTGGTAGGAATACAATGGACAACTATTTAGTAGAGTTGGAAGGTTAGAAACATCATGTTAGGTTATTCCTTATGACCCTAGGAAATTTTGATGTTGTATTGGGTATGGATCAGTTGGGCGCTTTTGAAGCCAAGATAGTTTCCATGAGGAAGGCAATTCACCTTACAACACATGATGAAGGTTCCTTGTTACCATAGCCAAAAGGGTGTGGGGCTTACCTTACCTATGTCATTGATCTTAAATCTAAAATGAAGGAAATGACAAATGTAACATTGGTGTGTGACTTTCCAGAGGTGCTTCCCGAGGACTTGCCTGGAGTATACTGATTAGGATATAAAGTTTCAGATTTTCTCAATGCTTCCTGCTCAACCCATTGCTAAATCAACTTCCTACATGGCTCCGTTAGAAATGTAATAGTTAATGACCCAAATACAAGACCCCATTATTAAAGATTTCATTAGATTGAGTATTTCCCCATGGGGATGCTCTGATGTTGTTTATAAAGAAGAAAAATGGAAGCATGAGGATGTGTATATATTACAGAGAAGTTACCACCCTTACAATGAAGAAAATATTACCTAGAATTGACAAATTGTTCGATCAATTGCAAGATGTGAGTTGGTTCTTGAAGATACACCTCATATCAGGGTATCATCAGTTGAAAGTGAGAAAAGAGGATGTATCAAAGATATGGTTCTGAACACGATATGGGCATCACAAGTTCCTCGTGATGTCATCTGGATTAACAAATGACCCAATGACATTTATGGATCTGATGAGTCGGGTCTACAGACCGATTATATATCGATTAGTAAAAGTGTTCATAGATGGCGTCTTGATGTTTTCAAGAACCAAAGTGGATCAGGCCATCCACCTTCGAGAGGTATTGGATACGTTAAAGAGAGAAAGATTGTTCGTTATATCTCCATGTGCGCATTCTCGTTGCAAGAGTGTCACACCCTCAAATTCCACATGCGTGGTTTTACTGCGAGGCGCGTGACATACCAGGATCCAAGTCAACGGTCGCAATAAACGACAACTACATAATAAAAGATAACATTTAAAACAACTCAAACAGTTCAAAAGTTAGACCAACAAACACAGCGGAAGCAGTATCAAAGTTTACAAACCATAACTAAAAGTAAATAGTTCAAATGTTTGAAACATAGTTTAACATGAAGCAAGAACCGGATTAGACACAGTGAGACCTGAGTGCGCCTAATCCGTGCTGTAACCTTAGCGACTTGAGAAAGCATGCTATGTTAGTCAACACATATAGTGCTGGTGAGTTCACCGAGTTTTATGTTTGTAGAAGTAAGTAAACGTTCGTAAACCAGACCCAACAATCCTTACAACTATACGTGATGCTAGCTAGACATCATTACATGATACTAAAGGATTATGAATCATTGTTGAACTTTAGTAAGTTGCCTTTAATACCCGCCACCAGTCATCACCCGGTGTCGTAAGTTAAATAAGACAAATATGCACCCGTCCGATCTCCAAATGACCCAAGTGGGGCTTGCCGAGCCCAATAGATCTATTCACACTTTTCCCGCTATCTATACACATATTCATTGTTCAAAAGTTAGAAAGGACTTAATGATGAAATGTCACTTAGTATCCATGTGATATAATGTAATACCATGGTCTAAAAAGTTTGTGTTCATAGCACATGTTTTTCCCACAACAATGAAAACAGTAAACAATGGGGCTATGAAATTCACTGTAGGTTGCGTTCTTCAAGTAATGCACATAAAACACTTAGTTTATACCAAAGATTCACAAATTTCCATGTAGGTGCGAATGAGACCATCTCCAGTCTCATTCATACCTTTTTTCATGCGATTGAGACTAAGGTTGAGCCATTCGCACTTTCAATCATGCAAATGGATACCCATTCGTACCTGTTCAGCTTTTAAGCTATTTTGACGAACAAAAACCCTTCAAACCCCATCGAAAACCCAACAAATCACAACCAAACACTGCAGTAGCACTTATCTATCCTAAAAGCAAGTTACTACACCTGATTCAATCATCAATCTGTTCGTTTTACATATTAAATCACATAATACACAAAATAGCAAATTATGGAGATGTCACATCAATTGCTTGAGAAATTTACCCAAAATGGAAAGTATTGAAACCACATCATTTCTAGATTATCAAACATAGACTAACTCATCTTAATGAATACCTAATCATGTTATCATCATTATGTTCATGTTACAAACCCTAGATCTATAACATAAACCCTCAAAATGGGTAAAAGTCCATAAAACATCAATTACTCATTCATATATCATCTAATCATGTTCCTAAACAGTACTTAATCATATAAACGTAATCATTTTATCATTTATCCACCCAAAACACGTAAGCCTCAAATATATGGTCACCAACATCATTTAAACTTAGGTTTTTATAAAAAAAAACTCATTATTTAGGTCTAGATCTATTTTAGAAATGTTTTAGGAAGGTTTTTATTTAGGAAAACACCTTGAAATCAAATCTGGACACATAGGGTTTGTTAAAATGCATTAAAATGTAATTAAAAGGGTTTAGATGATTATCACACCTTGAATCTTCACTTGATATTGATTATAAACTTGTTTTATCTTAAGGATCTAAGAAATAAGGGAAGAAACTCGTTTCTACAGGTTGGTGTTTGAGAGAGAGAGCACTTGGGGGAAAGTTAGGGCTGTGAAATGATGAAAATGAGGCAAAGAGATGTATTTATACCCTGCTCTCATTCGCACCTTCAATGTGCAAATGAGTCCATCAGTATGTGAATGAGAATTGAAATCTCTCATTCGTACCCTCTATCATGTTAATGAGATGTTTCTATTTCTCATTCGTACCCAGGACCTCTAATTGCCTTTTTAACATATATTAACATATCAATTTACATAATCATCCATTCATAAGTTGTTAATTGATCATGGAACATATAATACTTGATAAGTTACCCCAACTATGTAATTTCACCAACAACGGGACTCAAGACTCGTGTGTATGTGCATGTTTCCCCAATGATTCCGCGAATCATTAAACGATGGACATTATGTGAGTGTACACCAACTCCTGATGATTCCCCGAACCATTGAACCGACTCAACTAACCCAGTTAAGTACGTTTTATGAATGTTTCGCTAACGTAGAATTATACGTTTGATAAAAATATTAACCTGAGTTTGCCGGGTGTCACATCATCCCACTGTTGAAAGAATTTTCGTCCCGAAAATTGCTCAAAGTCAAAAGGAAAGGAGAAAATTTTTTCCAGTTGTTACAAAGAGGCACAGTTAGGGCTGCAAATGAACTGAAAGAACACGAACAAGGCCTTGTTCGTTTTCATTTGTTAAGGAAATTGTGTGTTCACGGACAATTCATGAACACTTACTGAATGAGATTTTCTATTTGTGTTCATTTGTTAAGAAAACATTCATGTTCGTCTTCGTTCGTGTTCGTTTGTTCACGAACGCGCACGAGAAAACATGGACATTAATGAACAAAAATAAGTGTTCATGAACACAAAGAAGCGTTCATGAACGGAAACAAGCACAAAGGGGCATATTTAATTTTCGAATAAGATTGAATTCCCTCATATTACTAAACTAACTAGATCCACCTAAAATATAACCTAGTTATACAAACATACTTAGTACTTAAGATAATATCAGTAAACATCATAAAGTAGTGTCTAAAAAAAGCTAAACTCACATCTTAAATTTGAAGTCTTCATTAATTATTTATTTAAATTTGAACTATTCATTAATTATCTATTTAATGATTATAATAAAAGTATAGTTTATTAATCTCATATAGCCACATACATACCCCATACAAAATTATTTATTTATTTGGGTATAATAATAAAAAATTAAAGAGTGTAGAAAACATTGGAAAAATAAAAACCCTATTAAACTATCGAACCTAAACGAATACGTTACCGAACGTTCACGAATGTAAACGAATGAGGTCTCTGTTCATGTTCGTTCGTTTAACTAAACAAACAAATTTTTATTTTCCTTAGTGTTCATTCATTTAGTAAACGAACGAACATAAACGAACTTACCGCTGAACAGTTTATGAACTATTCGCTGAAAATTCAATTCGTTTGCAACCCTAGGTGTAGTTCTTGGGTAACATAGTGAACGCAGATAGAATCATGAACGATCCTGCAAAGATAGATACAAGTATGAAACTGAAACCTCCAAAGACACAGTAAGAGATTCAGATTTTTCTAGGGTTACCTGGATATTACAGAAGGTTGACACATGATTTATTAAAAAATAGCCACACCACTAACATGGTTAAGGAGAAAGAAATGAATGTTTAAATCGGGTCCAACTTAGGACCAAGCCTTTCAAGAGTTGAAGGAAAGATTGAAATGGGCTTTGGTTTTAACCTTACGCGACGGTAATAAGGACTTGATAGTATATTCCGATGCATCATACCAATGGATAGAATGTGTGCTAATGCAAATAGGAATTGCGATAGTTTATGCTTCATGACAATTAAAGCCATACAAAGCAAACTACTAGACTTTGTGTGTGTGTTGTTGTCATCAATTAAAAACTTATTTGACTGTTCAACAATTTTTATCGTGTGCTTTCTCGAAGACCTTAGTCCTAAACCCAACATAAATAGGGGTAAATTTGGTTTTCAAATATCTACACTCTATGTGCGTTGGTACATTACTGACCCTGTTGAACAAATACTCTTTCTTCTTTCTCATTTTCATCCTTTAGATCTTTAGTTTGTGCCTCATTAAGTTGTGCCAGAAAATCCAGTGTCACTACCAATTGAGAGGGCTTTACTTGACTAGCAGTTTGCCTTATTTTCAATTCAATGCATGGAAAACGATGTTAGCTTTACTAGGATGCTATATTATCTCATTGTTACACCCTCACATTCCACTTGTGGGGTTTTATTGTGAGGCGCGTGACATACCAGGTCCAAGTCAACGGTCATAACAAACAAAAATTCTATGAGAAAACGACGTTGAAAACAACCACGCAGTTTTAAAAGTTAACCAAGTACAATGGAAGCAAATTTAGTTTTGCAATCACAACATGAATGAAAAACACTGACTGATAGAATGCATGAACATGATAAGACCCGATGCGACTCCAGTGCTCCTAGCTCATGCTGCTACCTTAGCGACATGAGAAAACATGCTAAGTTTGTCAATGTAAGTAAATGTTTGAAAACCAGACCTACATAATCCTTACATCTATACCTGATGCTAGCTAGACATCGTTACATGTTACTAAAGAGTTATGAACCATTATCTGAACGTTAGTAAGTTGCCTTAATTCCCCGCCACCGGTCATCACTCAGTGATGTAAGTTTGATAGGACAAATATGTACCCGCTAGACCTCTAGTCGACACGAGTGGGGTTTGCCGGACCCAATAGATCTATTCACACTTTTCCCGCTATGTTTCCACATACTCATGGTTCAAAAGTTATAAGGACGGTAGATGAATGTTGCTTAGTACACATGTGATATAATGTAATAAATGTGGTCTAAAACGTCAGTGTTCATATAACATGTTTCTCCCCCAACAGGAAAACAGTAAAAAGGGCTGTGAAAATCACCTTAGGTTACGTCTTCGTTAAATAATAAACCAAAAGTTTGTGAGATAGTCGTCACTGTAGAAAACCTATCATAAGATGCCTATAAGTATTTTACCGATGATATGTTGGTCTAATAACCCTTGGTTGTCCAAACCGTGACTTTGTATGTTTGAAAAAGTGTTTGATATTTGACACGACCACACACGACCCGACATCCCGTTATTGACCCATTCTTGGTGACCCGTTATATTTGTTTATCAGTTAAGTACAAGTTCCCCGATCACAACATGTACGTACATATCACACATAATGAATAAATCACAAAACTTTGCATATAGATCATGTAATACACGTAAAACACACCACTGGGTAAGCCAGTCTCCTCCTTGAAACACATCACTGGCTAAGCCGGTTGCCTCCATGAAACACACCACTTGCTAAGACAGTCGCCTCCTGAAACACATAACTAGCTAAGCTAGTTGCCTCATGAAACACACAACTGGCTCAGCCAGTCGCCTCCTGAAACATACCACTGGCTAAGCCAGTCGCCTGCATTGTAGTTATTCATCATTTTGACACGCAAAACCCTCCGAATCAAATCAAAAACTTGTTGGAACACTACCAATCGACACAAAATCAATATCTAGTATAACCCTATCATTATGCCCTAATTAATACCTCGTTTTTCGCACAAATAGCAAGCTTTTCCCAAAATGGCTAATATTATGAATAAAGCACATCAATGCATGAAAAAGTTTCCCCAAATGGCAAATAACCAGATTTAATCACATAATCATGTTCAAAACATCACCAAGCTCCAGTATAATTATTCTAACATGAACCATAACAAGTTACAAACATCATATCAAGCCCTAAATCTTATTAAATCTTCAAACGAGTCAAAACTCATAAAACCGTATAACAACCCAAATATTATTCAATCATGTTCCTAACATCTAGATAATCATCATAACAACAACCCGAAGCCATTCTAACAACAAACAAACAAGAAACCCCATGTATTAGATCACCAACATCATCCAAAGCTTGTATTTTTATTAGAAACTCATAGGTAAGGTTTAAATTTAGTTTAGAAAGTTTTTTCAAAGGTTTTTATTGATGAAAACATACTAAGTTCAGATCTAGACACTTTGGGTTCATAATAATAATATAAAAATGTTTCGAAAAGGATTTGGATGAACCACACACCTCAGATCTTCACTTGCTTTTCGTTTTAAAGGGTTTTTTTTGGCTTGGAAAAAGATGATTTTAGGGCAAACATGGGTTTATAGAGGTTAGGGGTTGAGAGAGAGCACTTGAGGTAAGTTAAGGTTACACAAATGATGAAATAACTAGTTAAGTATATTTATAGTTGTTACCAGTCGCCCCACCCGATTTGGGTGACTTGGTCCCTTTACAGGTGACTGGGGCGACTGGGTTAGCCAGTCGTCTCTACCCTAAGCAAAGGAGTTTCCAACGAGTCGTTTGGTAAATAAACACGTTAATTCACATACACACATATCGGCAAGTTATATAATGATCTCAACACTTTTTATGTTATTTCACCTCTCCTTGGTATCCGAGACTCGTGTGCACATGTTTTCCCCGGTGATCCTCCGAATCACCAACCCACACATATTGTGTGTGTAAACAGACTCCTGATGAATCTCCGAATCATCGAACCGACTCCCGATGATTCCCCACATCATCAAATCAACTCAATTAACACAGTTAAGTACATTTTATGAAGGTTTTGCCAAGGTAGACTTATGTGTTTGACTGAAGTATTAACCTGAATTTGACGGGTGTCACACTCGAAGTCATAATTCTTTAGCAACTCTAACCATTTCCTTTATCAGTCTGTCTTATATTAAGATACTTATGCATTAAGAAATATTTTAAAAAATCAAGTCCTCTATGAATGATGCAATATACTTCGTAGAGGAAATGTCTCACTATCTTTAATGTGAACACTACTACAACTAATTCTGGATTGCAATTCAGGTAATTTTCTTTGTGTGGCTTTAACTGTTATAGAGCATAAGCTATCACATTTCCTCTTTGCATAAGCACACATCCTATCCCCTGGTACGATGCATCGGAACATACTATCACATTTCCTCTTTGCATGAGCACACATTCGAAAACCAAATGTACAACTTTTCGTTTAATTAAAAACTGATTCGGCCGTTCAACTATATTTTTTCACTAGTTGTAGTTAATCTTTTGGATTCATTAATAAATATATTTTACTAGCAGGCAGACACATGAGTGTCTGCAATGACATGTCACTTACAACATCTATCTTTGAGAAGTGCAAACACATCCTAATAAAACACATAAAAAGGATATTTTAAAACATGTTGGTAATCTGTTGTTAAATACCATATCAACACTAACAGACATTGTAACCTTTGAAAAAACTGCCTACAAGCAACGCTTGCCAACGGATTTTCGAGTTGCCCTAGATGGTAATAAGTTTGGATTTATTCATCTATTACTGGAATTCATTGACTACATACTTTTAGTCTTTAATCCATCATTAATATGAGGATAAGATTTTCGATAAGGTTTATACCCAAACTTTGAAGTCATTCGTCGGTCAGGGATTGCCTCGCAATGAACGATCATCGTAATCTGTGGTTGATTTGAGGATAAGATTCCCGTCCATACTTTTTAGTCGTTGTCCATGAGAGCCCATTTGTGACGTGCTTTTTGTTGAAAATACATTATTTGTATACAACATGTATAATAAAGGCCATCTGTTGGTGCATTTCTGCGTGACAAGAGCTTACTAGATAGAATAGCATAGTAGATAGGAGTTTTGTATAACGTGGAATCGTCTTTATTGTAATGAACGAACTTGATGGTAGAGAAATTAGTCATAGGTGAATACGGGCAGTTAGTGAAGATAGCTAGCTATCTTCACTAATTGCATATCTTCACTACTAGTCCAAGGCCCAAGCCCAACGAATATGTTTATGTATAAATAGAATGCATGGGGTTAGGGTTTAGAGTTAGTCATTCTAAAGAGTTTGCAGCCACCAAGTTCATGTGTGTTGTCTTGAATTGATTGTAATCAGTTTATAATCAATATAAGATGTGTTTATAGTATTTCACCGTGTTCGTTCTTGATTGTGTTTTAATCGTTTTTGCATAAACGTTAATCAAAGGATTCTGTACTTTGATTATCCTGATCAATCTTGTAATTGATCCATTCCAAGGACCTACAATTGGTATCAGAGCTTTAGCTCAAAAGATTATATGGTTCAAGATTGGTTTTTGCAAAATCGAATCTCTAAAAATCGTTTTCACTGTTCATTCGTGTTATTCTTCATATTTAGGCCCGATTCTCTCATATTTCATCATTCACGATCATTTTACAGTAGGTTTCTTGAGTTGTTATTGTGTTACGAATGAATAATAAGATCCAGGGTTCAATCAGAATCATATAACAAAGATAAGGACAAAATTAGGGTTTTAAGCGAACGTAGGGTTCAAACGAAATTAGGTTTGATCAGAATCTTTGTTCTTGTAGCATCTTCGCTACTCACCAAATTAGTTCTCGAGTAAATTCGTTTTTGGGCATCTTCGTTTTCTTGGATATTCGCTAACTACGTATCTTTGTAGAGCATCTTCATTATCAAGCATCTTCTCTATTATTATCATAACTTTTTTGGATCATAGAGGACTATCGAAATTGAACTAGACAATTTGGACTGCACGGTTGAAATTGTTTAACTTTGAGGACAAAAAAATATGGTGATTCAACATAAGTTTATGAGGTATGATAATTCAAACGAGTTGTGGCAGGCATTGGAAAGATGTCTTACAGTGAATAGTCTCACTCATCAGAGTTCTTCAGGACAAAGCTTAAGTTGTCATTCTTCGGAAAACATTAAGAGCCTAAGGGTGTTAGTGCCAGATCAACAAGGTAAATCTTGTGACGGAACAAGTGATCAAGCTTTAGTGACAGAAATCGTCGAGGACCAGAAAGTGGAACCAGAGGAAGCTGTTGAAGCTAAGGAGGTAAATGATGAGAGTACAGTTTTGACTGACATCATTGATCTCAAGGAAACATAAGGGAATTCTACCAAGGAGTTCACTGCATACATGTCTGAATTGGACTCCACCAACAACAAGGTACACATTTCTCTCTCTTATGTTGTTAATGCATGTAAAAAATGTGTTAACTATGTTGAGCGTCTTGCATCTTTGATTACTGAAAATGAACGAATAGCTAAGCATAACAAGAGTCTTGTAGTCCTGTTAGTTCAGGAAAAAAAGATAAATTTAAGTAATAAGGTTAGAGAAAGTGGTCTTAAGACTAAACATAAAGCTGCAGAAAAGGACTTTAAGGCATTAAACCTTGTAGTTAAAGAGAAGATCGATTATTTAGATCTAGCCCATCTAGCCATAGCTGATAAACAATCAGCCATTGCTGCAAAAATAAGGAGATAGATGAGACAAACATTAAGATAATCGAACTTAACAGGAAGGTTTAACAGTAAGTAGTACCAAGTACCTTTATAATGTCATGTTAGATTCCAAAAAGGATAAGAATGAGTCAGTAGGGATATGCTACAACGATGTCCCTTCTCCCTTTTGTCACACCCTCAAATTCCACTTGCGGGGTTTTACCGCAAGGCGCATGGCGTACCTGGATCCAAGTCAACGGTCACAATAGAAAACTATATGCGTCAAAATAACTTAAACCAAACCATGCAGTTTTAAAACGTAGACCAACCACAATGGAAGTATAACAAGTTTACAATCCCAAAATAAAGCAAAAGACAATTGTTTAAAAATTTCAACATAATGTTCATGAACCTAGACGTCGTGCAACGCCGTGCACCTATCCACAAGCTGCTACCTTAGCGACCTGAGAAAACATGCTAAAAATGTCAACATACTATGCTGGTGAGTTCACAGGTTTTATAAGAAAAATGTTTCATAAGTTTTGAAGGATCAGTCCCGTTTCTACTATGTTATGCGAACGTTAGCTAGACGTTATGCATGTTACAACTACGATTAGAAAACATTACTAACATGATGCTCCATGAACTGCCCAAATGGACTACCGTCATCCTCGGTAGAACTCGTGATCGAGACAATATGCACCCGTCCGGCTCCCAGCCGACCCGGGTGGGGTTTGTCAGGGCCAATAGATCTATACACATTTCCCTCATTATATATACCCACATATTCATGGTTTCCCTGGGACTTGGATGAGTCGTATAGCAAACAAAAGATAATCATAGTATAACATGATCTTTACGAATCCAAAATGTGTAGCATGTTTCTCCCCCATGAGAAAGTGTGTGAAAATGGGGCCGTGAAATCACCTTAGGTTGTGTTCTTGTTAAAAGGATAAACTAGCAATGCAATGATAGTCCTTAATACCGGCAATCTATCATAAAATGTGTATAGGTAACTAGACTAATAACCCATAGGTTAACTAATCCCGATTGTCCAGACCAGGACTATGAACGTTTAAAAATGTGTTTGAATGTTGACCTGACCACACAAGACAGACTCGATATCATGTTGGTGACCGTTATATTAGTTGATCAAGTATACATAGTTTACATACAAGAAATGCACATAAAACACTTAGCTTACATCAATGTTTCATTTCTGCAATCGTGGGCACGAACCAAAAATATTTCATTTGGTTCGTTCCTTTTTAAGGGTCGAATGAGATTCATAAAGTTTCATTCGTGCCTATGATGGCACGAATGGAAATTCCATTTGACCTGTTCATCTATTGAACTATTTTGACAAACAAAAACCCTTTAAAATTAATCGAAAACTTCTAGAATTGCAACAAATCACAGCAGTCAATCATATCTATCCTATCCTCATGTAACCATACCTTTTACACCCATAAATCCGTCCATTTCACATAACAAATCACAACTTACCCAAAATAGCAAATTATGGAAATGTCATATCAATTGCATGGAACTTTACCCAAAATTGAAACTATCAAAATAGCATCATAAATAGATCAATAAGCAAAAATTTACATGTCTTAGTGAACCCTAATCATATCATCATTAGCATGAACAAACCCTAGATCAAGTATAAAACTCCCAAAATGGGTGAAAATCCATCAAACAACAATTAAACATCAAAACAACCATAAATCATGTTCCATGTCAGTCCTAAATCATCTACACAACATCTACACATCATTCTATAACATGTAACACATAAAACAATCATCCAACCTCATTAACATTTGGGTTTTCATAAGAAAACTCATTAGTTATGTATAGGTTTAGTTTGGAAAGATGTTAGGAAGGTTTTTATCAATGAAGACTCACTTAGATCAGATCTGGACACTTAGGGTTTACCAAAAATGTATGAAATTGTATTAAAAAGGGTTTAGATGACGATTACACCTTGAAGCTTCACTTGTTTTGGTTATAGAATGTGTTTTAGCTTTAGGATCTGAAAAACAAGGGCAAAAACTCCTTTCTACACATTTGGGGTTGAGAGAGAGAACTTGGAGGCGAGTTAGGGTTGTGAAATGATGAAGATGAGGCAAAGTGTTATATTTATACCCTGTTCCCGTTCGTACCCTCGTACGGTCGAACCAAAATAATTAGTTTTCATTCGTGCCTTTCATGGAACGAATGGGAATTCTAAATCTTCATTCGTACCTTCGATGGCATGAATGGAAATCCAGATTTCTTGTTTGGTCTTTCGATTCACAATCATGTCCTTTTAACATATGTTATCACACTAAATCACATAAACATGGATACAAATCACATAACCATGCATCCACAAGTTGCTAATCATTCATTAGACATCTAATACTTGATAACTCAATCCAACTATGTAATTTGACCAACAACGGGACTCGAGACTCGTGTGTGTGTATGTGTTTCCCCAATGATTCCCCGACCATTGAACCCTAGACAACACGTAAGTGTAAATCAACTCCCGATGATTCCCCGCATCATCGAACCGAATCAACCGACCCAGTTAAGTACGTTAAATGAATGTTTTGCTAAGGTAGACTTATATGTTTGTAAAAATTATTAACATGAGTTTGCCGGGTGTCACACCTTTTATGAGAACTATTCATTCTTTCCTTCTAAGGAAGAGTTCAATGATGCGGTAAATGGTAAACCACCTGTAGTCGAATCACAGGATATCGACTTGCCTAAGAGTCCTAGTTCTACTGAAAAAGAATCTATTGGATCAAATAGTAGTAATGAAAAGATGGATGAGGGTGTAGAATATAAGAAGAGAATAAACTAGGATAAGACTGGGAAATCAAATAAGAAAACTATTGTTAAAAAATTGTATAAGCATAAGGATAATGACAAGATATTTTCTAATAGTGAATTCCCAATGTCATGTATTGCTCTAGGAAATATTGCATCAGATTTCACTAAAGTGGTATCTAATATATGGTTTATGACTCTAAATCATCTTCTTCCCAATCTACACCTCAATCAAAGCTGAAGAAAAGATCTTGCTTTAATTGTCGAATTAGAGGGCATTTGGCTAGTTGTTGTCCATTTAAGATAATAGAAAAATATGGTGAGAGTAAGTCGCATAAGAAGTCTGTTCAAAAGCAACAAGAGGGAGTTGTAAATGATGGGAATCGGATTTATAAGGGTAAAAATGAAGTACCATGTTCTAAAAATCAATCAAAATCTGATCCTGAGACTTCACGTTTAGGACAGTTTGATGGACCAAGAAGTCAATCCCCAAGATAAAATAACTACAATGGTCAATCAAATAGGTTCCAACATCAAAATCGATACTAGAATGATGGTTACCGAAATTTTCATAGAAGAAATTTCAAAAATCAACAAGTAAACTTGCAGAGAGATGATTATAGGAGTTTCCATAACTCAAATAATCAACCAAGAATTTTCAAAAATTCATAGTATGATAATCGGAATCAACACTATTCAAGTATTCACTATCAAAATGTTTCCAATTATCAATCTCAAAAATCAACGAGCAACAGTTCCAAGTCACCTGCAAGGTGTAATGGACATTTAAATGAGTTTACTTATGTTAATGAAAGAGGTCAAACCAAGACTACCAAAGTCTGGGTTACTCGTACTAACAGAATTGTCAAGTGAGTGCAGGACGACTGTGGAGGACTGTTGATTTGTTCGACAGTGGTTGTTCTTGTGAATTATTTGAGGTGAACTACAGCTTCCAAAATGGTGACGAATGATTTACTTAGGTGAAAATATCAATTTGAACTTTAAGTTTTACATATTATTCTTCTTTCACTTTGAAAGACTTTTTGTCAGTATTAAGAGGGAGGCTGTTTATTTTTAAATTTCTGTTTTATTTTCAGAAAAACAAAAAATTTAGGGGCAGAAATTTCCCTAATCCAGAAAGAGTTTAGAAGTGTGCGAGTGTTTAAGGGGAGTAATATAATTTATTCTAAAAATACAAAAACTTTGAAAAATTCAAAAAATAAGAAATCATGGTATGAAAGAGAAGAAATGATATTACATCAGCAGTTAGATTGTCACACCGAAACTTAAACTTGAATGTTAATGTGATAAATGCTCCAATATATGATGTAGTGGTAGGCAAGAGACATGAATAAATCAGCTTACTTTGTGATACAAACATAACGGACTGTGTACCAAGTGGGGAACACATCATTGACGTATGATTTTATAATCTTAAATCTTGCGTTGATAGATTGCCAAAATCTGACTTTTCAGGTCATTAAATTGTTGCAATATCAGGGGGTAACCTAGTTGTCCTTCTGCTGCATCCAGATTTAGATTTATGCTGACCTAGGCATAGTTGGGATATCTTAAAAGAGCAAAAAGAAAAAGGAAAATGCCAAAACTCTTATATGGTGATGGAAAACACAAAAATGACTCAAACTAATATGCGTACCAACTTATAATGGTATTTGTCCTTCACAATGGTCACTTTGCTAAATCCAGATATATGTTGACCTGTACACTAATGTGGCTTTTACCTTGTAAACAATACGCATGGCAACAATATACGCACTCGTTACAAAGAAAACATACCTTGATCGCGGGGATGTGTCATGTTGTGGGACACACTGGTATAACGATATAAAATTTACTTAATCATATCACAAGGTAAAAGCTTTAAAACTTTCGTGTAGCTTGTTTAAGTGGATAAACAATATCGGTAATCGTCTTGGACTGTTATTCACAAAATTAAATTAAGAAATTTTAGTGAAAGTGTGAAATAGTTTAACAAAGCTGGTATGATCTTCTTGCACATGATTCTCACAAAAAGATGCATTTTAAATATTTTTAATTTGTGTTATTATATTAAAAAACAAACAAAATTTCAAAAATATTTCCTTTTTAAAGTCCTCCATTTTGAACTGGTAAATTGTGTTTTTGCATATGTATTGGCATATCGGGATAAAATATTGGTTTATTTTTAATGTGAAACAGACTAATCTTTCTTTCAAGGTGTTATTTATGATAGTGCACAGATTGATGCTGAAAGTCAAAGTAAAGTGGAGAAATCAAGATTTAATGCCGAAGATCCTCCATCTACATAAATGCATCCGTTAGTACATTGAAGTTGAAGAAATCCAAAGACTTAGAGTCATCAAGTTGCATAAAGACGAAGACATCTAAAAGCTATTGTCAAGGAGGAGTCTGTTGGTGCATTTCTGTGTGACAACAACTTACTAGATATAATAGCCTTGTAGATAGGCGTTTTGTATAACATGTAAGCGTCTTTATTGTAATTAACGAACTTGGTGGTAAGTAAAATTAGTCATAGGCGAATATGGACAGTTAGTGAAGATAACTATCTTCACTAATAATCAGGCCCAAGCCCAACGAATATGTTCATGTATAAATAGAATGCATAGGGTGAGGGTTTAGAGTTAGTCATTCTAGAGAGTTTGCAGCCACCAAGTTCGTGGGTGTGTTGTCTTGAGTTGATTGTAATCAGTTTATAATCAATAGAAAACGTGTTTATAGTATTTCAGTTTGTTCTTTCTTGATTCTGTTTTAATCGTTTTTACATAAGTCATTTTAATCGATCTATTCCAAGGACCTACATCATCTATAATAATTAAAAAAAATAAGAGGAAACCGTAATTGTAATTATAATTGATTGATGACTAATAAAATGACTTATTTTCAATGTTTAGTGACTATACAAAAACAATCAATGCAAAACTTTTATTAACATCATACGCTGTGTATAAATCCAAACATAATCAATGACTGTGGGGAGCGGTGGTGTGGTTGAGTGTGGGTTGCTCACTCACGCCATGAATACCTTCCCCACCATAGTGTGGCTTTAGCGTTGCCCAACTAGAGTGGGTTTTTGACCGGGCGTGAGGGAGTGTCGGGTGATTATGTGGAGTTTTGTGATTTGACGGTTTTTTTTTTTTGTTTTTAATAAATATATAACCTTTGAAACATGTGCAACCCAAGTCCTCTTCACTCTCCTCTCTTTTTCAGAGCTTAAGTTTAAGTATTAATAATAACTTATATTATATTACAATATCAAAAAATAAATATTTAAAAATAGATATGTTGCTTTTAGCCTTTGATTACTAAATTAAAACTAAACTAGTAAATATCGAAAATTGATAGCTGTAATAATCTAAATGAGGATAAAATAATGTAAAAAAAACATGTTTTTCGGTAATTCAAACACACGAAGATTATCGTATGATGGTGTGGATAGATAAAGAAGCTTGGTGGGTGTTTTATTTTTTTGTGATTTTATTAGGTAGAATGTTTAATAGGTATGTGGAGGTTTCAAGGGAATGGTGTCAAAAATGGTTTTGTAGAGAGGCATGGGCTAAAAGGGTGTAGACCATGTTGTTAATAGTGCGGATTTTAGGTTCTGCCTTTCCATTTTGGGAAGAGGTATAATGGCAGGAAAGACGGTAAAGAATACTGTTGGTATTGAAAAAGGTTTGAAAGGGGAATTTATGTATTCTCTCACATTATCACATTGGAATGTTTCAATGGTACGCTCAAATTGTGTTTTAATATTTGTAGCAAATTTGGTGAAAGTGGTAAGCACATCACATGTGACCTGTTTGAGATGGGGACTGTCCATAAAATATTATAAAAATAAATAGTATATAGTATTTATGGCCTTTGAACTAATTATGGGTGATGTTCACAAGTCAATGTAGATGATATCAAAAGCTTGGGTGGTGCAAGTAGTAGAAGCAAAGAAAGGTAAATGAATACTTTTTCCATAAACACATGGCTAACATACATTATTCTCAAAATTATTAAAGTTAATAGAACATGAAGTTCTTAAAGAATTCAAAGATGGACGGCCTAGATGGCCAAGACGGTGATGCCATAGTTGCGAGGAAATGGCAGCAAGAGCGAGTGGTGTAGATGAGCCGGACCCCAAGACCAGAGAGTAAAGATCAACGCTACTGTTGCACCGCAGGAGAGGCATCCTGGTCTTGTAATCCTTCACAACAAAACCAAAAGGGTCAGAGTCTATAGAAACATAATTAATTGTAGTAAATCTACGGACAAAGATTAGGTTTTGAAAGTAATTGAAGTGTGTAAAGGACATTTTTGAGGATAAAGGGTGGGAAGGGTTTGGGTAGGTATTTTGTTCCTATTCCTAAAACCGAAATGGTATTGCCATTACATACAATTATATTTTGAGACATGCAAGAATTTGAAAAGGAATGAAAATCACCTTAGTCGTGAGACATTATGGGTAAAGCTCCAGTATCCATGAAGAGAGTCGGGTCGAGCTACTTCAAAGTCATTGTATACATGGCCTGTTAATGTCTTTTGGGTCATAAGCTGCATGAAGACCATGGTTGGGTCATGGCCCAGGTAAACCGTGAGATGTGGCTGGTAGGTTTTGAGGTTTGTTTAAGGATGTGGGGTTAGGACAAGGTAGGGTGAAAAGGAGGTGGGCTGTTGGTCTTGGTAGGCAGCCCAAGGATTCATCCAAGGGTAAATGTTTTCTGGCGTCTAGTAAGAGTTGGGAGGGTAGCGATTTCTGCTAGAAGAGCCACATACATGGTCTTAGCCACGAGATTGGCCACGATCGCGTTGGGTTTCAGTACGGTCGGTAGGTGTATGTGTTGTATTTAGGGATGCTATTGGGACGAGTGGTGGTGGTGTAATTAACCTTATGAACAGGATTATGATGCTGAATGCGAGTACAAATGAAAGAGGATGCCTCTTATAAATGATCATAGCTTTAGTAGGAAAATTTATACTCCCTGTTGAATTCAAACAAAAAATTTCATTATATTAAAGCTCATGTCAATAGAAAAGTTGCAGTAAAGAGTCATTTTTTTCTCTCTTTATGCATTACCTATTCCACATGGGAAGGTACTTAACATTGTATGACATGAAATGCATATTATTTGCAATGCCTTATATATTATTCATTTTAGTCAAGATTATGGACAAGAAGTTCCAAATGGTTCTCTAGTTTCTTTTACAAAGGTCTAAACATAAGACAAGAAAAATGGTTGATAATGCTAGATGAGTGTAACTGAACTCTATAACCCTCACAATGACCAATTGACCATGCTATAAACATAGGCCCCAAGGTAAGGAATGCAAGGCACACGGAATATATATGAAGTAAAATTAACAGTCCAAAAAAAAAAAGACAAACTATGTTCTAACAGTCTTAACTCTAAAAAATAATCAAGCAAATTAGGCAATATCAACTAACTGTAAGAATATAAATAAGCAGTTGAATTCAACTAAAAATTTGAAACTAATCTAAGTTTCAACACATAAAAACAAGAACACACTAGAAATGAACACCTAATCAATTAATCATACCTTTCAAAAAAATCAATTAATCATAGTTCAAAGTATATTAAAACCCAACAAATTAGAAGACACCTGAGAGAGTGTGGGGAAGGGGGCTACTGGAGAGAACAAAGGTAGTGATGATGCTGTGACGACTCATGGCGAGGTGGCGGGCAAAGGGGGGGCAGAAGGAGCTGCTCGCTTTTGTCTGCTTGAAGTCTAAAGACCGAAGAGGATGGTGGCAGATCTAGATACGAGGTGGGTTATGTGTTTTGTTTTTTTCTTTATAACCTTAGTTTGGGTTTTATATAAAAATATATCGAAAAATAAATAAGGGGATACGGGAATCGAACCAGCGAGTTAAAGGTTAGAAACAAAAGATATTACCATTAGGACACTTATGGTATTTGGTTATGGATTCACCCTTAATTTATTTGTGGGTTCTTTTCCTATTTTCTATATATATTCCCCTAAAAGTTTTAAACCGAATGGGTTCCTGGGAACCCAATCTACAAGTGCAGATCTGCCCCTAATCTTGGGCCTAACTGAAACAGACAAGTTAACATAAATATAAATCGATAATGAGTGTTTGCCTTTCTTCTCAACACATCACCTATGTTTTTTCTCCATCTCTCCAGGATGCAAGCATATGCAAGAAAACAAAATACGATTTACAACTTTCTAACTTCTCTAAATTTCACCCAACAGCCTGACCGTTATGATACCACAAGTCGTCGATCGGACCGACACGTTTATTCACAAGAGGTCTAAAAGAGCCCATCATCTCGTATTCCATTCCTAGCTTTCTCCAACTCAAAAGTCAATACCATCATCATCTCGTCTTTCATAGCCGCCGCAATCAACAATTCCACACAAAAACCTCCGATGAAACTCGACCCTAAACAAATCTTGATAGAATCTACGATTAAACCACATCTAGACCCTGTAACAAACGGCGTGGCTCGATTTTGATGGTTGGTCGTCGTTCTGGATGGTCGTTCATCGATAGGGCTGCAAACGATTCGAACTTTCAGCGACAATTCACGAACCATTCGGTGGGAAGTCCGTTTGTATTCGTTCGTTTAATAAAGGAACGAACACGAACAAAAAATTTGTACATTTAGTTAAACGGACGCACATGAACAAAGGTCGCGTTCGTTCGTTTATGCTCGTGAACGTTTGGTAACATGTGTGTTTATGTTTGTCAACGTTCGATAACCTATTCGTTTAAGTTCATTTATGTTCGATATAATTTAATAGAGTTTTTAATTTTTATAGTGTTTTTTACATTCTTTAATTTTTATTTCTTTTACCCAAATAAGTAAATAATTTATGTGAGGTAAGTATATAGCTATACAAGATCAACAAACCCTATTATTAGTATAATCATTAAATAAATAATTAATAAAGAGTCCAAGTTTAAATAACCAATTAATGATGACTTCAAGTTTAAGATGCGGGCTTAGTTTTTTAGACACTACTTTAGTATGTTTACCAATATTATGTTAAGTACTAAGTATATTTGTTTAACTAGGTTATTTTTTGGGTGGATCTAGTTAATTTCTTAATATATGTGAATTCAATATTATTTGGAAGTTAATATATATCCCTTTGAGTTTGTTTCCGTTCATGACCACATTGTATTCATGCACACTTGTTTGAGTTCATTAATGTCCGATTGTGTTCATGAGTGTTCATGAACAAAATTAACAAACGAACACGAGTGTTTTCTTAACAAACAAACACGAACAAAAAAATCTCGTTCAGTAAGTGTTCATGAACTGTTCGTGAGCACATAATTTCCTTAACAAACGAACACGAACAAGGCTTTGTTCATGTTCGTTCGGTTCGTTTGCATCCCTAGTCGTCGACGTACAGAGCTTTGCCAATTCTTGTGAAGGTCGTAGTTAATCATGGTAGAGAGTTAGCGTGTTCTTTGTTTATATAGAGGGAAGAAAATGATTCAAATTTTAAAAAATAGAGGGAAAGATAAAATTACAATTTTACTCTTACAGGTTAAAATGTTGGTGATTTGGCTCAATCTTAACCATATGATGAGTTTATTATAGTTTTCTCATCCCAATGAGTTTTTTTTATATATATATTGTGCTTATAGACATACACACACAAATAGTGAATTGACTGTCAGACCATTGGTCCTCAAGTCTTAGGATCTCTTCTAATGGGTTTCATTAGGGGGAAGGGACACTACCCGTAAGGTTTTTTCACTTTACTGATATTCATCAATCTTATATTGTCACATCACTTCACTAAAACACTATTTTGGAGGCAGCACTCCACTAATTTATTTATTTATTTTTTATTTAAATAAATAATATATATTTAAAGTTTTCTTATTATATATATATACATATATATAAACAAACATGTTCACCACCACCACCTCAACTATCATCACCTGCCTGTTTCCCCCTTTGTGCCACCACCTCAACTATCATCATCATCACAACCACAACCTCAACTATCTTCATCACCACCATCTGTAACCATCACCCCTAAAAATCCAACCAACAAAGTTGGGATGTTTCACCGAACATGAAAGTTCATGAGATTGTTGATATTTAAGAAGATGGGTTGGTTTTTGGGAACAAGAAAAACGGTGGCAGTGGTGGCGTGGTGATGTTGGTTACAGATGTTGGTGGTGATGGTTACAAATGACGGTGATGATAGTTGGAGAAATGGTGGTATAGAAAGAAATAATAATTTATTTAAATTCACGGGTTCACATCCGTTAGATAGAACCAGAAAAAGGACTATGGGAACCCTACCAGTATTACCAGCGACAGTGTTACCATGCTGATAGTGGGGTACTGTGAACAAATCTAGTGGGTCCCGTTCCCCTATAGTGTCTACAATGATTGTACCAAATCTTTACTCGTCAATTTTTGGTCTACGTGATAAATAAACTTTAAAGGAATGTGTTTAGTTCATGATTAATATAACGTCTTTTTAACATATAAAAAAAAATAAAACATAAAAAACCACAAAATTCTCATCATTCTGGGATCTGATTTCATACTATTTGATATACTTGATGAACACTTCTTAAATAATGATCACTAGTGGTCCCGGCCTGCGCTTCGCAGCGGGAATAGGCCTCGGGCTTTACAGCGGGAGTAGGTCTGGAAAACATATGTGCTACCAGCCAAATATTCGCGGCGGGAGCAGGCCCAGGAAACATATGTACTAAACAGCCAGGTAGTCGTTGAAGTTCTACAACAAAAAAATCCCAAAATTATATCCGTAGCCAAATATTTGTAACGTGATTTACTTTTCTTAAAATAAAATGTCATATTTTTGGGATGTTTCAGGTTGTTATATTAAAGTGTTCTGGTTTTATATTGATAGGAAATGAGATACTTTATTATTACATTTTGATGGTTAACTAGTATTTGACCCGCGGGCGTTGCACCGCGAGCATGCGCATATACCTGTAACTTGTTAATCCGTTTTATGTTTTCCGTCACTTCTTTTTAGTTTCAAATTGACAAACATAATAATGTCTACCATCCATAATCATGCAATTGGCGATCAAAAAATGACATAGTGCACAGATTGATGTTGAAAGTCAAAGTGAAACAGACTAATCTGTCTTTCAAGGTGACACATTTTTTGTACTATGTCAAAAAATGACATAGTACAAATGCGTAGCAACTTTGTCAAAATTTGTGACACATTTTTTTTCGTAGGAAAACTTTTGTAGCAAATTGCCAATTTTCTAGTAGTGTATGTTTGTAACAAAGAAAGCCATACGATTTCACCTCCGCAATGATATCCGCCACTTTAGTTTCTTTATCTCTAAAAACCAAATCATTTCGTGCCTTTCAAATAGCTAAAGTATGTATCAATTAAATAATATTACATTTAGTCATAAATTTTGATTGAGAACTCTCAAGATCTAGTAATGCCGACCTTACCAACAAACGCCACATCACATTCAAAGACCAAGAAACAAACTCAATTATTTTCAAAAATAATTGATCTAATTTTGGAACTTTTGGGTTCCAGGTGAAGTTACCATTAAAGACTAAGAAACAAACTCAATTATTTTCAAAATAAAAATACGTGCAACCTGACTGAATGAAACATGAAACAACAAATTACACCTCTTATATGAACATGAAACAACAAAATAAAAGTTGGTACCTCATTAGTGACAAATTCGGGTGTCTTGATAAAATAATTACCTTCTACAATTGAGTTGTTTTCACTAGAAATCGACATCTACAAGAAAGTATAATAAAAGGTGGTGGTGGTGGCCATAGTCGTTGTACAAGTTGCTATTAATTATAAGAAGATTAATCTAAGCTAAAACCAACTTATTTAATAACTTATGTGCTTTAAAAAAAAATAACTTTAATCCAACTAAAAACAAACTTATTTAAGAAATTATGTGTTTAAAGAGCATGGGAAAGCCAATAGCATTTCATATAAGCCAAAAGGTTTGACCAATTTGGTATATTTAACAACACCCATAAATTATTAAATTATTTAAATAAGTTTGTTTTTAGTTGGATTAAAGTTATTAATTTTTTTAAAAGCACCTAAGATTAAAGTTATTAATCTTCTTATAAATAGCAACTTGTACAATGACTATGGCCACCACCACCAACTTTTATTATAATTTCTTGTAGAAGTCGATTTCTAGCAAAAACAACTCAATCAGAAGAGGTGATTCTTTTATGAAGACACCCGAATTTGTCAATAATCAGGTATCAACTTTTATTTTGTTGTTTCATGTTCATATAGGGGGTTTAATTTGTTATTTCATGTTCATGTCTGATTCAGTCTGGTTGCACGTATTTTATTTTAAAAATAATTGAGTTTGTTGCTTGGTCTTTAATGGTAACTTCACCTGCAACCCAAAAGTTCCAAAATTAGATCAATTATTATTATTAAGATTGACGTAAATTGTAACGGTCTTTCAATGTGATGTGGCGTTTGTAAGTAAGGTCGACATTACTAGATCTTGAGTGGTCTCAATCAAAACTTATCACTAAATGTAATATTATTTAATTTTTTTTTTTGAAAGCCGAAATTCATTAACACATGAAACAGGCGGAATCTCCAAGCTAGAGATAACCGTCAAAAACAAAAATTACATCATAGGAAAAGAAAACTTACACCAATCTTTTCAACATACCGTACCCTTATTATATCTATTCGAGTTAATTGCCAATTTACCCCAAGGACTTTATATCGGAAACAATTTGGACCACGTTCGTTTCAATGTTAGAAAAAACCTTTTCGTTTCGGGCCTTTCAAATACGCCAACACGCCAAAATGAGGATACCATAAGTGATCTCTTTTTTCGTTTCTGACCCGCCCATGTAATTAACAATCTGTAAAACATCTGTAATATTATTTAATTGATACATACTTTAGCTATTGTCTTTTTATTGTAAGTTTTTATTCTTGAATTGGAGATTTAACTATATGATTTTTTACAAACGTTAACACAAATAAAATTCATTTGTAGGCATTCGGGTCTCGTGAAGAATTGATGAATTAAGTACAAAAGTTAAATACAAAATGTTAAAAGGAGATATGAATTGTGGAGTCTTGATTATTTACTTATTAATTAATATTTTTTTAAAAAGGTTAATTTATTTTTTTATTAATATTGGTATTGATGTTATTAAATAATAATACACAAAAATATAAAATGATAAATAAAAAAGTGATAATAGTATAGTAATATAAATAATAAATAATAGTATAATAACGTAAATAATAGCTGTAGATGATCGTTTTGTCAAAAACAGATTTGTTTGATCATACAAGTGTCTATTCTAGGTGCGGAAACCCTAGAACAGTTACAATATGATAGTTATCGAATCAAACGCACATATTCACCTTTTCAATTGTCATTTTCATTAATTACTTGTCAAAATATGTTTACATTAAGGATTACAAGTCAAACAGACTGTTTTCAGATAATCAAGAACACTAGAGAGCACTAGACCTGACACACACTCTAAAAATGATCAAAGTTACATTGTAAAATAAACTTTAAGCTTATATAGCTCTGCACGTTCGCCCTATACGCGTGGTCGAATGTGGAATCTTTCAACATTCGCCCTCTCCAATAGCTCGAACCTGGAATCTTCCTTTGTCAATTCTACCTTCGACCCATCTATTCTACATTCGCCCCTACTGAATTCCACCTTTGCCCTTATGATAAACACCAAAACATCTTTATTTAGCAATCCAAAGCACTAGTCGCACATTATGCATCAACAATAGCTTAATCATTGTTTAATTAGTTGGTATATTATCTTATTAAATGTTTTTTCATCATTATAGTTTGACTAAATTGATAGATTAATCCTCATTACTTGGTATATTTAAGGGGGGACGGGGCGCCACCAGAAATGGTCACGGGTACCCCACTACCAGCACGGTAACATCGCCGCCACCAGTGTTGATAGAGGTCCCGTGAACCGTTTCCTGTTTGTTTTTAACGGGCTACTAAAGTGTTTTTTTTTTCTATTTAAAATAATAATTTTAATCGTTTGTTTAATATTGTTTTATTATGTTAACCATTGGTTTTAAAGCATAAAAATACATTAAAATCTAATTAAATAGAAAAACAAAAACAAGAACACTTAAAATACATTAAAAAATAAAACATAAAATTAAGACATATTAATATTAAACATAAAATTAAAATACATAAAACAAAGATAAATAAACCTAGGGTTGGCGCAACACTTGTCATGCCTCAACATGGCCGAAAATGTTGACGTATTGAGCCTCATAGTCCACATGAGTGAACTCGATAGCCAACTTCTGGTTGAAGTCCGGATCCTCTCTCAACGTGTCCTCGTACAGGGTGGTCCACCTATCACACTTTATGTTGAGGTTGACCCACTTCCGCTGCAGTCACTCGATTGTCCGGTCGTTGGTGTCGACGTGCTGGTTGAAGTCGGTCAACACGCGGTCCCAGAACCCCTCCGGGTGGGAGCCCGAGCCCACGGACCTCGAGCGTTGTAGTAGAACCGGGTCATTTGTGACGTCTTTGTAGCACACCGCCAATGCCGTCTCTCCTTCCTTGGTCCAGCGAGTCATCTTTGTGCGTGTTTTTTTGTTTATACGGTGGTAAATGTGAGTTTTAACCCCACGGTTAATTGTGTTTATATACAAAGTTTCAAACGGTTCATTGTATTCAATTTACTGACCGTTTGGTGGAATAGTTTCATTGTATTAAATTCGATTGACGGTTTTCAAAGTTAAAAATTGAATTTACTGACCGTTTGGTGGTGGGACTGTTGTAATAGTGTGAGTAATTAATATTAACCTTTAAACCATATGAAATTAAAAAAAAAATTAGTGAAATTAAAAATAAACAAATAAAAGAATCAGTGGAGTGCTGCCTCCAAAAAAGTGTTTCAGTGAAGTAAATAAGTGAAGTGATGTGCCAGTGTAGGATTGGTTAAAATCAGTTAAGTTTAAAAAAAAGGAATTGGTTAAAATCAGTGTGAAAAAAAAAACCAATTAGACACCCATTCCCCTAACATAAGCCTTGTTATATACGTACTTCATGTAGGTGTTAAATGCAAGGTTGTTAAACCTGGACCGGACCGGCCGGTTGAACCGGTCGGACCGGGAATCGTGACTCCTACCGGTCCGATTCAGAGGACAGGACCGTCCTTGCAGCAGACCGTCGGGTCAAGCTGGGGACCGGAGGTCGGACTAGAGAACCGTTGTTCAATGTGGTCGGACCGATATGATTTTAAACAATTTGTTTCCTTCCTTCGTAGCCTCTAAGCTCCTAGTCTCCGACCATCGCACCATTCAACCCCTTCGATTTGCATTTGAAACCAGTACACGATTGTTAAAAGAACGGTTTTGTCAAAGAAAAAACCAGTAGCATGAAGAGAGAGAACATAATGTAAACTTGGGTGACGGCTGTGAATTTGGTCATCCCCATTTGTGAAATGTTTCATATATACTAGTATTTTACCGGCGCCGCGCGTTGCGGCGGCGCACGTCGAATATGCTGGGCGTTTTTTACCTGACGTTGCGGTTTGCGGGGACGTCACAATGTGTCGAACAGGTAGCAAATAATCAACCGATTACCCGTCGCGCGTTGTGGCGGCGTAGAAACGTACATTAAGTCGACATTATATTGTGAAACGGAAACGTATTATATTTTACCGACTTGCTTTCGAACATAAAGGATGGTAGTGGGAAGTAGGGGGACCAAACTTGCAGTTAACCGAAACATAAAGTAGGGGGACCGAAGTTGCAATTACCTGAAAGATGAGGAGTGAGAAGTAGGGGGACCAAACTTGCAATTAACCGAAACATAAAGTAGGGGGACTGAAGTTGCAATTAGCTAAAAGATGAGGGGACAGTGCAAATTACAATGGCATAAACGTAAAAAACTGAAAAAATGGGGGCTTTTGACTTTGCAGCCATTGCCGCCGACACTTCCTAATAGTATATATAGAACTAGGGTTTATATTTTACATATATACCCCTGTCATATATTTCTACAACTTTAAAGTCTAATGCTTTTAATATTTTGTTTTCATTCAATTTGAACACCAGATAAAATCGTTCGTTTCGATTGATGATATTGCCAAATGAAATTAAAACAAACACAAATTAATAATTATAGTTCATTAAAAATTATAAATTGGCTTCAAAGCATAACTGCATTTTATATTCTGTCTTAATTTAGATGTATAATATTAGTTTTCATTTCTCAATACTTGTGGCGTCATCCGGTTCTTACTTCCGGTTCAACCGGTCGGACCAGTGAACCAGTAAGGAGACCGGTTTGACGTCCGGTCCGGTCCTGAAAACATTGGTTAAATGTGAACAGTTTCATATGAACTCTACATTTGTTTTGTATGATCAACAATATTAACCATCAAAATGTAATAATAAAGTATCTCATTTCCTATCAATATAAAACCAGAACACTTTAATATAACAACTTGAAACATCCTAAAAATATGACATTTTATTTTAAGAAAAGCAAATAACGTTACAAATATTTGGCTATGAATATAATTTTGGGAATTTTTTGTTGTAGAACTTCAATGACTACCTGGCTGGTCAGTACATATGTTTCCTTGACCTGCTCCCGCCGCGAATATTTGGCTGGTAGCATATATGTTTTCCAGGCCTGCATCTGCTGCAAAGCACGAGGCCTAATCCCACTGCGAAGCACAGGCCGAGACCACTAGTGATCATTATTTAAGAAGTGTTCATCAAGTATCTCAAATAGTATGAAATCAGATCACAGAAGGATGAGAATTTTGTTGTTTTTTATGTTTTATTTTTTATTATAATTTAAAAGGACGGTATATTTATCTTTGTGACAGGTTCAACTAGTGATTAACTTGATAAACCTCTAAAACAACCCTAACTTAAATAATAAACTATCACGGGGTTCGTACGGCTTCTGGTAGTCCCGTGCTAGATCCAAGGCAAGGAAACCGGTAGTGAGACAGATCCTTCGGGTTTTCTGATATCCAAACCAGGTTCTAAGCAATGGTTTCTAAAGTGGACCAGATCCGAGTGACAAGTTTCTGGTTCTTACCAGATGTATGAGTGATTTTCTTGGCAAAGCCGTTAATCTACTTAGAGGATACGCTGTCCCTCATGCTGACTATAAGAGAGAGACTCTTCGGCGTTCAAAAGTCGTTTCCTACTTAGGGGTATGTTGTCGCTAGGGTTGACTGTAAGAGAGATCCTTCGGTACGGAAAGCGAGAGCTAAGTGAGGTGGACTAAGCCTCTACAATAATTTAAGGAGATAAATTAGAGGACCCAGCCCTTAAACGAGTAGCTGGGTGGTGGTTTGGGAAGTGCCTAAAAAGCAGGACCCAAGATTTCCAAAAAGCTGCACGACAGTGTGAGTTAGACCAAGACCACATTGTCAATAAGAGAACAACGGCTTACGGGCCAGTAGTCCGAAGACACCTTTATGGGGACTCGTACACTTCCCCTATGCGTGACCCATAGAGTTTCCAGAATGTCATCCCTTATTTATTTCTTTTATCATCCCCAACTTTGAAGGGACCGTTCACCTTTGTCCTCCTCACCAAGAATTAAACTTAATACTACTATAAATAATAAAATTGACTACTTATGCGGAGGGTCCCCGAGATGTGCATGTTTACTATCCCTACTATTTTAATCTTTTTATTTTCAAATCCAAAACCTTTTTCAAAAACCATTTTTTAGAACCCCTCCGTTTTATTTTCTTTTTCAAACCCGATTAGTTAATGTGATGAAAGGTTGAGTAGGGGAAAATGTGTTCTCTGGAATACAATACTCGGTATTTACCCTAGAAAACTATACTATACACGTCAGGTTCTCTGCCTATGTGTTGGTTTTAGTTTCTAAGTAATTATCGTTTACTTATAAATTTAAAACTTGTTTGAAGGTTTAGTAAAAATTAACCTTTTCTCAAACCAATGTCTTTAAATTAAAACACCAAGTTTTTGGCATCGGGAAAAATGATATCTTTTCTAATTACTAAAACCAGGCACATCAGCTACCACGACCTGAGAAAACATGCAATGTTAGTCAACACATATAGTGCCGGTGAGTCACATAGCTTAAAGTTTGCAAAAGTAAGTAAAGTTCGTAACACCAGACCCAACAATCCTTACATCTATACTTGATGCTAGCTAGACATCGTTACATGATACTTAAGTGTCGTGAACCACTTCTGAATGTTAGAAATGCCTCAATACCCACCACCAGACATCACCCGGTGTCGTAAGTTAGATTGGACAAATATGCACCCGTCCGATCTCCAGTCGACCCGAGTGGTGCTTGCCCGACCCAATAGATCTATTCACAGTTTTCCCGCTATGTATCCACATATTAATGGTTCACACGTTAGAAGGACTTTAAATGATGTAACGTCACTTAATACCCATGTGATATATTGTAAATCGCTGGTCTAAAAGTTCGTAAAGTTCGTACCGCATGTTTCTCCACCAAATATGAAAACAGTAAAATGTGAGGCTGTGACACTGTGACTCCCACACCCAGATAAGGGTACACCATACACAATTGATACCAATGATGTGTCGTAAAACACATCTATTTTCCTATGTATTTTGAGTCATAATTGAGTCTTTTGTATATAGTTTTTAGTAGTCTTAGGCATGTATTCATTTGCTTTTCTTTCTGTATCATTTTATAGATTTTTATTAGTTTTTAGTACTTATTTATTTATTTAATTATTTTATAGGAGTTCATGGGAAGTGAGCTAAAAAGAAAGAATTTTAATTGAGACACGAACACTTGAGAGCATGTGTTCATGGACGTTGGAGCATAAACGAGCAACTTTGGTCGAGCCAAGAACACCTAATACGAGAGCATGGAGTAATAATAGTAAATAATAATCTATATATATAATAAAAGAAAGCAATTTTAATGACATGGCATTCAAGGAGGCATTCTCCTCTTTGAGTGTGCCATGTGTCATGCCATGTGGCAAATTAAAAAAAAACAAATAATAATATAAAACCTAATCTACTAAAATTAAATTGAGTTATTTTAGGAAAAAAAGAATTTAAAAACAAATTTAATTTTCTCTCTTATGTTTCCTCTCATAATTTTTAAACGTTAATATCTTTTATATACGAGATTTTCTAAAGAAAAAAATTACACCAAATTAACGAGCGTTTTATTATCTTTCCAACGAGTACCATAGTGCTATATAAAAAACGGAGAAAAAATGACTATTTTTGTGGGGTTTCGTTCATACGGGAAAAAAAACACAAAGTGTTCAGGTTATTCATTAATCATGTTTTTTCTTTTAAACCAGGTTCTTATCTACGATGTTGAAATTCAGCCCATTCGCCATGCTATCATTGGAATTTTACTCTTCTAAAGATGTATAGGTAAACTTAATCAAGAGAAGTATTAGTATTAGTATTATTGGATGTGTTGGGTTACATGATTTAGTTTTTATGTTTGATTTTGAATATTTGTGTACTGGCACTTTTTGATTTGATTACCTGTTTGTTGGTTTTGATGTTCTAGGCATATAGAATATATCCCCTAGATCTAGAAATCATTCTAGTTTGATTAACTTTTGTTGTCGAGTTAGTTCTTGCAGTTAGGAATAGCGCAAGTTTAACAGGTTTTTAAAGTCAATTAGCTAAGGTGTGCAATCCCTTCCCGAAGGTTAGGAATATAATTCGGGATTGTTAGGTTGACTAACTAGGCATTGTTTGGTAGTTTGGTTATCGCTGGGGCGAGACCGGTTACTTATTCTAGTTTAGAGTTTTCATAGGATTTCATTCGTATTAGTTAAGTCTGCTTCACAGTTTGGGAGTTTTCGATCCAAGAGTGGTTGATTAAAGGATTACTGTGGGATTTGGTTTCGCTGGGGCGATCCACTTTCATTTTAGCATCTCAATATTTGTCCCGCCTTGAGTCTAGTCGACTATCCTTGACAGGAGGTTTATTAGGTGAGAGCAGGGTCTCCAACCGGATTACATAAGTCAGCTTTTATAACCAGAGTTTAGGGATTCTACCCAAGTTACCAGTCTTCTCCTCACTAGAGTTCCAGATCAGTTCGTCAGCTTTCGTTTATTTTCAGTTTCTTAGTTTAATTAGTAATTTAGTTTTAATTAATTTATTTTAGTTATTAGTTTAAACCCCCCATATAAGTATTTTTTATTTAGGCTAGTATTCGGTAGAGGTTGTGATCTAGAGTTGCATTCGCGTCTTTGGGTTCGATACTCGGTCTTATCTATTTACTGCTTTGCGACCGGTACACTTGCCGTGCGTGTGTAGTTTTTAGGTGAGTCGTTTTAATTAAAGCTTGTGTTATTTTCATATATACATTTACACACATCAACCAACTTACAAGGAAAATACTTATTTTATTAATGTATCTATAAGTATAACGTACAAAAGTTGGAACATAAATAGGTACAAAGCTTGGTCAACTATTCTTAGCCGAAGATATATCTTTTCCCTCGAACCACACGAACTAGCATATCCTATTTCACGGGTTACATAGCTTCATGATGAACAGCGTGCAGAAGAACTAGTCACCACTACCTGTGACACATGCTTAAAAAGGACGTCAGACAATGCTGGTGAGTTCATGAATATACACAAGATGTAAATCACATGACTTGTACCCACCCGCCCATGTCATCATAACCTCCTGTCAATCTGGCACCCTCACCGGGTCCATGACACCTAATGTCAATCTGGTACCCTCACCGAGTCCATGACACCTTAAGTCAATCTGGCACCCTCAGCGGGTCCATGACTTATATTATCATATAGTTAATGCCTACTACACCGCAGCGTAGTACCGGCAAATCCCACCGCAACGACACGTATAAGGGTCCCCGTATATCATGTGTATGTTTGTTCGAATTATATGCATGCGTACAACAATCATGAATACAATATTAACAATTACCAGTTAGGACAAGCATGCTCACATAGTAAAACATTCACAGAACTCACCTATTTCACGGTTGCTTAGCACCTTGTTATTCCAATTGGGTACTACCTCAGGGTCCTGATACAATTACATCATCCTAGGTTAGGTAATGGTTCGTCTAACTAGTTATTATAATGGTTGGATATTGGTTAACGCTGCCTTGTTTAAGCATGGGTGATCAGTCCATGCCTAACTAAGGCTATGGTACCAAATACCCACCCTCAACAATAATCCTAACGCCTAAAATAATAACACTACTACTACTACTAATAATAATAATAATGAACTGAGCATATACAAGATTATACCTGAAAACTATCTACGGAATGTTAAGGTAAAGTCTCCCTACTCGGCTCTAATAATACTACTAACACCCCACGGGTTATATCATAATGTTTTTTTTTTTTTTCTAAATGTTTGAACTAACTAAGGTCTTTGAAGGTTTTATTTATATTGATTGCAGTCCTATTTAACCGATCTTCGGTGTGGTTTAGCTTCGACATGAAGTTTTCTTATAAATTTCAATATTTTGTATACAACCACGTGTAGCATATCGTGTCTTCCTATTAAAGATACATAATTCATACGTGAGTTGTTTCATTCATTTATTATTAATATATATTTTTATACTTGATTCAGCTGCTTCACTCGTTTAATTCTTATAACTTTTAAACTATAACGTTTTACGAGCTTTCGAATATACTGTTAAGACGTTCAAATATAATATATACTCCCTCCGTCCCAATTTAAATGTCCTACTTTCCTTTTTTTTGTCCCAAATTAAATCTCTTTCCAAAAATAGAAATGTAATTTCCAGTTTTGCCCATAAAAGACAAAACACAATCACCACTTTTGAGGATATTATTGTCATTTTACGACATACAAACAAAAAATTTCTTAAAATGTGTGTTTTTAGACATAGGACATTTAAATTGGGACGGAGGGAGTATTATTATTATGACTAAACGGTCTCTTATAATACCAAAGGCTCTATTAGATTCTAATATCTCAAATAATCATACTATTCACGCCTAGATCATATAATACACATGACATAAATTTCATAATCCTTTCTATTTTATTTGTCACAAAATGGGGTGTTACAGACACTCACCTTAGGTTGCTCTTCTTCAATTCAGTAAAAATACTAGACTTGTGATGGTAGCCCTGACTACTGGAAACGTACCGCGAATAGAGTCTATAAGCGTTTGACCGATTATATGTTTGTACAACAACCCCTAGTGTCCAAGACCTTAACTTTTAATGTTTGTAAAAGTGTTTAACGTTTGACACACCCCCACGAGACAAGACCCGACATCCCGTTGGTGACCCGATATTCCGTGTTAGTCAACCCCAAGTAAACAAGTAATCATGAGTAGATACGCACCATATACGAGTAGCAATTCACTATGTGTAACATATAGTTCACATAATGCACATACGAGTCATAACATGTGTTACGGGGTTCCTAGACAGGTCACGGGGTTTACTATAAGTTTCTAGGTGTTATAACACGTTACGGGGCTCAAAAACGCACTTCCGGCATCAAAACACACGACTAGATATCAAAACACATGACTACACATCAAAACAGGCGACTATGGTTCATATTCGCCTCCAATGTACACGACTATGAACCCTAGTCATCCCCCAGACTAGGCGACTATGATTCATAGTCGCCTGCTCTGCAGGTTAGTGTCTGTTTTGCGCGCGAAACCCTCCAAATCATATCCAAATCAAGTTGTAACACCCCCAATCAATCCCCAAACATTAAACAAGCTATTCCCATTAAGTATCCCCCAAATAATCGTCTTTTTATCATGTTAATTACAAATGTTTCCCAAAATGGGTAATATTATGGATATGTCACAGCAATGCATGAAAACTTTACCCTAAATGGAAAATAATCAGATTTCATCCCATAATCACATCCTAAACAACATCGTGATGTTGTTACATCATTCTAGCATAAACCCTAACACCAATCAATCGTCAAATACACACATATCATCCTACATCCTTCTAATGCCCTCAAACGGGTCAAAACTCATATTATTCACAAAACATATCAAACAACCTTCATAACCTGAGATAATCATCCTAACAACTCATTCATATAATCAAAACATCAAATACACAAGAATTCCTATTCTTAAATCATCACCATTTCAAGCATAAATCTTTCATTAGACACCCATTTAAATCATCTAATCTAGAACTGTTTTTCAAAGGTTTTCAAAGATAGAAACTTTATAAAATCAAGTCTAGACCTTTAGTGTTTAAGATAACGACATGAAAAGAGTTTAGGATGAATAACACACCTTAGATCTTGCTTGGAAATGATGTTTTGAGGTTGGAAATGGTAGATTTAGGGCAAAAAGGGTTTGAGAGGTTAAGGATGGTGTCAGAGCACTTGGGGACGAGTTAGGGTTGCACAAATGATGTTTAACAAGTCAAGGGTGGTATTTATAGGTGTTTCTAGTCGTTCCAGACCAGATAGGCGACTATAGACTGCAGGACACAACTATGAATCATAGTCGTCCCCCTTTTACACGACTATGAATTATAGTCGTCCCTTTTTTACACGCTATGAATCATAGTCTCCTACTTTTTACACGACAATGAATCATAGTCTCCTACTTTTTACATGACTATGAATCATAGTCTCCTACTTTTTACACGACTATGAATCATAGTCGCCTAGTTTTTACACGACTATGAATCATAGTCGCCCCCTGCAGGGCTGTGTGGTTTTTGGCGCATTCTTTGCTAATTTATCACATTAATTCACGTATTCACATATCGGCAAGTTATATATTGATTCTAAAACACTTATTGCTTGATAACTAACACGTTTACGTTAATTCACCAACTTTCGGGACTCGAGACTTGCGTGTGTGCATTTTAACCTGGTGATCCTCCGAATCACCAACCCTTGGGCATATGTGCATAACCGACTCCCGATGATCCCCTGGACCATCGAACCGACTCCTGATGATTCCCCGAATGACCGTAACGACTCCCGATGATACTCCGAATCATCAAATTGACTTAACTAACCCAGTTAATTATGTTTTATGAATTTTTTGCTATGACAGACTTATAAGTTTGATAAAAGTTATCAACCTAAGTTTGCCAAGTGTCAAAAAAACAAAAACCATACGGATTTTAATTAATAGGAAGTGAAAAAAAACGAAATATTAGATATTAAAACAAAATATTAAAAAAAGGTTTCTTGTTATTAAATTTCATTAAATGCGTTTTATTTAAAAAAAAGGAGAAAAAAGATAAATCTAAGATGGTGCCATGTGTCGTAATGAGAGGAGCCAAAAAATTGAAGTAGGAACAATCAAGTGACATGTGGCATAAGGGAGTTTTGTTTATTAGGTGTTATAGATTGACATGCATATGACACGACGTGCAAGGTCCTTTTTTCCTTTTTTTCTTCTTTTTATCCTTTTTAACCTCCATGAAGTCCTTCAAATGGGCTACTGGTGAAATACCGAACCAGGAAAAACCCGTACCTAGAGCCAAAGCCCGTGAACACTCACTCGAAGGCACGCTGGTGCGGTTTCAATTTAAGGATCGAACTAAATGATCACCGCCAAGTCTCTAATCATCACCAGGTGCCGTAGAAAACAATGGGGAAGGCAGGAATTGAGCCCGAGTGATAAAGAATGCCAAGTCTTTCCCCAACCACTCCCCCACTACCTCGTTGGCTTCGTTTTACTAAATGGTACACCTATTGATATGCACTTTTGCGGTGTGAAGCCATATTCAGTGGTCTAGTTCAATAAGTGTGTGTAATAGGACTAAAATCATCAGTTGTGTGATAAGTTTGTGAATCGATGATCTCTTTATTGATAACCAAGGTATAAATAATTATAATGTTACAAGATAAATGGAAACTAGGAAGGGTTAATCACAATCAATTACATTAATTTACATAATAATATCGTTGACTAACAGTCCCTCGCAGTTTGAGCTGTAGCCTGTCGAAGGCATAAACTGGTACGAAATCGAGTGAATAACTTCTTCGAGAGGCCTTTGGTAAAGATGTCAGCATACTGATAATGAACTGGGACATGAAGAACACGCACATCCCCGACATGAACTTTCTCACGAACAAAATGAATATCCAATTTGATGTGCTTGGTGCGTTGATGTTGAACCTGGTTCTGAGATAAATAAACGGCTGAAATGTTGTCACAGTAGACAATCGTGGCTTGCATGACACGTACCCCGAGTTCAAGAAGTAAATTGCGAATCCAGCTAGTTTCTGCAACTGCATTGGCAACACCACGATATTCAGCTTTAGCAATAGATTGAGCAATAGTGGCTTGCCGTTTTGAACTCCATGAGATAAGATTGCCGCCCAAGAAAATACAGAACCCAGACGTGGAGCGTCTAGAGTCAGGGCATCCACCCCAGTCAGCATCTGAATAAGCTGTCAATGAGGAGGATTTGGACGGTACTATCTGAAGACCGTAGCCTATGGTCCCGCTTATGTAACGAAGAATACGCTTCAAAAACTGAAGATGAGGCTCACGAGGATCGTGCATGAAAAGGCATACTTGCTGAACGGCATAAGCAATTTCAGGACGAGTAATAGTCAGGTACTGTAAGGCTCCTGCAAGACTGCGATATAAAGTCCCATCAACTGTCGGAGAATCAGAGGAAGTGCTTAGCTTCGACCCTACATCGACTGGAGTTGAGCAAGGTTTGCAAGCGGACATGTTGGCACGTCTGAGGATGTCAGTAGCATAATACTGAGAAAATGAGAAAATGATATAACTGACCAAGATCGGTCATAGCAAATTCCTTCTTCAAAATAGCAATAAAATGATTAAGAAGTGCTGAAGAATATGCAGTTAAGATAATATCATCAACGTATAATAATAAGTAAGCCATCTGACCACCATTGTTGAAAACAAAAAGAGACGTATCGCAGACACTGCTGTGAAAACCACATCGGGTAATAAATGACGAAAAACGTTGATACCGGGCACGGGGAGCCTGCTTTAACCCATAAAGAGATTTTTTTAACCTGTAAATAAAATCTGGATGTTGACGATCAACAAAACCTGGGGGCTGATGCATGAAAAATGTCTCATTCAAGTGACCATGGAGAAAAGCATTTTTCACATCTTACTGGTGTATGGGCTAGGAGCGAGACACTGCTAAACTGAGAACAGTGCGTATGGTAGTAGGTTTCACAACAGGGCTGAACGTTTCATCACAATCAATACCAACAGTTTGGCTTTTACCATTAACTACCAAACGAGCTTTATAACGTTCTAGTTGACCATTAGAGTAATACTTATGTTTAAAGTGTCACACCCCAACCGATGGCGGAATACATCGGGGCGAGACTTGGGATAGATTGTTCAAAGACTTCATGACAATAGATTTCGTGACAATATAATTTAAAGATGAAATTTCATTCATAGCATAATCATTGTCTAAAAAGATAACAGAATACAAATTGTTTCATGAAAAGAGAAATACAACATCAAAATATATAACTTGAACTAGCGTGAGTTTCTAGTCCAATCCTAAGTAGATTTCTTGAATATCCTGCATCAAACATTTCCTGCAACATGTATAAAATATCCGTCAACACATAAAGCATTGGTGAGCATACTAGTTTTAGTTTACATACATGGTAATTAGAATGATTTACTCGAATCTCATACTATTGCATTGCACATACATACCATACAAAGAACATAACTCAAACCCGCGAGTCCACTGCATATACCTAACATATTCATGCTAGGTCTGTTTGATTCTTAACAATGACCCATAAAGGGGGCGGGATGCTACTCCTATAGCGCTATACATGTTAAGTGGGCTAATAATAGTTAATGAATTATGTTTAGGTATCAAGAATTGTAACACCCCAACCGATGGCGGAATCATCGAGGTGCCACGTAGTGACGATTGTTCAATAGCTCATGGACTAAAGTGTAAATTTAGATACATTGATTAAATAGTTTATTACAATGAAATAAAATACAACAAGTCTAAATGTCAACTAAACTGAAATACAATGAATCAAAATCTAAATATAAATCCGAAAGCTTAAAGAATGCATCTCATAATAACCTGAAACATGTACAAAATAATTTGGTCAATACAAAAATTGTATTGGTGAGCATACCCTGTTTTGAATACATATAGTAGAAAAAGTGATTAGCAATTCATGTGTTGTATACTGTTTGCAATTACGTATTTAAGCAGTATCAGTCAAAACCAACCCTAAGACAAGACAACACTTTGAAAACCATTTTTGAGTATAATGAATCACAAGACAATGACCAAGGTCTCTCAACAGAGTCACAAGGGGTATATACCATAGTACTATTCATTGAAATGCAAGGCCACAACGGTTAATGATTTTGACAGCCATAAATACACACAAATTAACATAAAGCAAACACACATGAGAATTGCATTTAGTGATAGAATAACATTTTCTCATAATGTACATGAATAGCCCCAAAAGTGTAAAACATGAAAAAGGGGAAAGATATACTCACAGTTTTGCTGAGCGTATCCAATCCAACAAAACTTGTCACAAGATTAATTTGGGAATTCCGAAGAATTCAACCTATACGTATAAGCATACTAATGAGGAAAGTGTCTTAAAAGTCTAAAGCATCTAGAATCTAAGGCATTAGGGTTTGCTAGACTTATGTAGGGAAGACGAAGTTTTATTATATCTTTAATTTAATAAAAAGGTTAAATAAAATATATCATGACTTAATATTTAATACGTGACGAAGAATTTATAATACTATGTTTCCACATATAGGAATATTTTCTATTTTATAGAAAAATATTCATAAAACATATTTTAATAATTTACATTTAACTAAATAATTAATTATATCTAATTAAATGTAATTAAACTAAAAATACAAGATATGATTCAAAAATGATATTTTTATGAAAAACAATTATTTTCTGATGTATAAAGGTGAAAATAATTTTTCCATAATTTTTCTTAATTTATTTGTATCTAAAATCAATTTAATGAGTTTAAATCATGTTTAAATAATTAAAAATATAAAAATTAATAAAAATGAATGTTTTCAGGTCCAACAATTTTTATTTTTGTTCATATTGTTTAGAAATAATTTTCCATAAATTTTGAGATTAAAATCATAAAAATTGGATTTTTAATCAATTATTTATGATTAAAACTATTTAAATTAATAAAATTATGAAAAATAAATATTTTTCAGCAACAAAAATTATGATAATTTTCTATAAGTTGTTATCAAGCTATTTCTAAATTTTCATGATTTTTGAAGAAAAATTGAATTAGTTATGAATATTTCAAGATTTAATGCACTTTATATATATAAACAAAATAATAATATGGGATGAAAAAAAATGCTTGGCAAAAAAAAATACCAAACCCGTGAGCCAAGGGACTCGAACCTGAGTCTGTTGTGTATAACCCCACAAACCAACCACTTCCACTACAAGCTATTTTGTTGAAATGTTTCAGATTAAAACTTATTTAAGTTTGTATGAAACTTCATCTTCTTCCCCAATTCTAACTCAAGAACCCTAACCCTAACCTTAAGATTCAATAAACCCGATTCAGATATAATAATGCCTGAACTGAAAGGGCTTTTCATCGGAAATAGGTCTGGAGTAAAACGGCACAATAAAAGAACACTTACAAAGGGTGTATCGATCGAAATTGAGGCTTCAAGAACCAAAGTAAAAACCGAAATTTAATAAGCTTTGCTGTACGAATTTTGAAGGTTTTAGAGTGTTTTTAGAACCCTAACAGGTGCAGAAAAAGAATACAATGGTTGATTTATGAAGGTATTGATGTTTTGAAACCGAAATTACTTGATGTTTTGATGAATGCGACGGTTACTTATGGGTTTTGATAATTGCGTTAATTGATGGTTCAAAACGTTTGTTAACTGACCGTGATGGATTTAATGTAATGGAGAAACGCCTGGGAAACATTTAAAACGGATAATAGACATTAAAACGATATAACCGAAGTCGCCGGAGTTCAATTCCGGCCGCCGGATCCGGCACCGGTGACCAGAAATGAGAAAAGGGGAGGGAGACTTCTTTTAAAAGTTTCAAAAATGGCATGAATGACCCCTGTGGTTTTAGTTTGCTATATTATGTATAAAACTTATTATTTTCTTTTATAAAACTTAACCTATCTTAAAAAAAAACTAAAAAAATATAAACTTTTAAATAAAACAAAGTTTACAATTACCAAAATGTATTACGTTTAAATATTGTTTCTATATTCGTGTTCGGTTAAAACGTAAACATTTCCATATAAAAAATAATAACAATAATCGAAAGAACTCAACTTTTATGAGATTCTAAAACATAGGAAAATACACGGACTAGATTTGACAACTTGCTAAACGATAAGGGTGACGGTTGTCACAGTCTCCCCTACTTTAGAAAATTTCGTCTCGAAATTTCTTTCAAGTGGAGGTTTCTATGAAATAAAAGGCTTTGTAAAAGTCAGCTAGATTTTTTTTTAAAGAAAATTTCATCATTTATGATTCGACAAAATTTAAAATAGTTGTTTATTACTCAAAGCAAAAGTTTCAAATTCTTTTGACAGTTAACCCAAAGTTTGAGAGTTTAAAAGAGAAAAGTTTTGGGAATGTGTAACGGGTGAAGGGTAGAGGTACTAACGAAGGCAGTCTCCCCTACTTTAGAAAGATTTCTGACCGAACTTTATTAAGGACAGGCAACAGGATTTCAACTAACAGAGAGTGTAAGTGTATACAAAGTTTAGGGTTTTCTGTAGTCAATGATCTAATGAAGCTTGTGTCAAATGTTCTTATCGAAAATGCTAGCTATTAGTCAATGATCTAATGAAAAGGTAGTAATGGGTAGGTTCTTGGTCAGACTCCTAGTCCGCTCCCGCAGTATCGTTTATGCTTATATATAGGGTGTACCGCAGCTAACCCACCACACTCCCGATACTATGGACTCGTACTGATTGTCTACCAACAGCCTAAATAGAATTACACACCACCCTCGTGTACCTGTAAACCCGTGATTGCGTTCCGGACCGTAATCATCGATTTACCTTACACTAGGGTGTTATGCTTTTCCATAACCCTAACAAGAAACAAATGTGTACAACCAAAATATGTTAAGTAATCGATACTGCAACGAAATAATGACATGGTTAGAGGTCCTCCCCTTTCGGGTTTACCCTTTAACCGTAATGAGAGTAACATGTAAGTATAAGACATGGTTAGAGGTTCTTCCCTTTCGGGTTCACCCTTAACCGGTAACTTCTGTTCACATCGTTGGCTCTAAACACTCATATTGATAAACTCTGAGGTTTACACCGTTCCCCTCGAATTAAAGAAATACTCCAATCCGAGTCGTACGTGGGCACTGGCTTAGATCTCATACGAGTTATCAACTAGGATGTCCATTGACCATGATGATGAACAACATAATGTAAAGTATAACAGGGTTTTGCTCAAAAACAGGAAAAATGTGCATACCAAATATGCGTCAAGTACATAAGTATAGCATAAAACTTCGATTGAAAGAATAGTATAAAATAAATCAAGTAAATCGCACAATTTTCACAAAATGAAAGTAAACGAGTTAAATTACGAGAATAATCATAAATAAGATAATACGCGAATATACTAAAATGATGTAAGAATAAGATAATGATATTTACTGCAATTGAGAGTGGACGGAACATACGTATAATCTATTGGTCATGCGGGTTTAAAATATATGCACTATATGTTAAAAGACATTTAGCAACATTTCAATAAGGATATGTCCAATGCTTAGACCAAAAGTTTTGCGACTGAAAGAGTGTAAGTGTAAAAGATAAATTATCGTTTATAAAACAAAACGTAGTTTACTCGAACTTTGTGATATAGTCGAAAGTATAGTAGTGATGCATGAGAATAACTTTTTAGATTCAAAATAGCTTCACATTAAAAGACTTCGTAAGTACACACTTTCATGTGTTTACAAGAAGTCGAGTTGAAAATTGTCATAAGGCATATTATCAGTCGCAAGTTTCTTTTCTCGAAAACCATATAAATCAAATGTGTTTCAAAAGACCAATACTTAAATAGCAAAAATGTTAAAAGTCAATGTATTTTAACATGAATAGACTCCAAATGTAAAAAGTTTGAAGTTTTGAAATAATACCAATGCGAAAAGATTGTCACGTTACCTTTACGAAAATATACCACTTTAAGTTTTTAAAAGAATGATCGTGTCACAGCAACTGATATGGTAAGGTTTGTGAGTAACGTGTAAGTTCCAAATCTTAAGTGTCTGCTGGTAACCTAGCTTCAAAAACCCAGTTCAACGTTGAAAGTCCACTATGCATAATTTCTCGTGCTACGTTGATTGAGTGAATCAGCTCGGTATTTGATAATTTTGGTATAAGTTTATGAGTTGTTTGAAGACAATGGAGAATCTGATTTGGTTTGGATTGATTCTCCTTGATAATGATTGAAAGGTATGGGTAAGACAGGTAGAAGATTGCATATAGTCCCGAATGCCTTGACGAATTTTGAGAAGTAAAACTTTACTGTATTAAAACATTCCTTCTGTTTACAAGTTAAAATCCCATTAAAGTTGAAAAATCTTCCATATTTATTAAATGTTTGGGAAAATCCGAGTGTTACCCATTTTGATTAAACTTGAAACCTTGAATTGTCATAACGTTACGAAAGTTATACGTTGAAAAAAAATCGTTTGTTTGTAAAAGTTGTTAAGGCATCTCTCTGGCTTCATAGCACGCTAAATGTTTCAAGACATAGGGTGTGCATAAGATGTGCTAATATGAGGAATGAGTTCCTCCAAAGCTGGGTATTTGGGTTTTGTGCTTTAATGAGATGACAACATAAGGTAAATTGCTAAGGTAATCGCTTTAGAGAGTAGTGTACTGGTGTGTGTTGGATAGATAAGCATTTATGATATTGTGTATATTGTAGAGACACAAGGGAATAATTTAGAGATATACTGTGACATCGATCAAGTAAATTTGTAAACATGATGATAATAACAAGACGATTAATAAGTTTGAAACCACATTCGTGTTTAACTGTGCAACGTTCAAGAATCAAAAGCGTGATCAAAGTTAAACAATAAGCTTAAAAATTTGATTCATAGGAAAATGTTTTTGAACAAGAAATAATGCGTTATAAAAATCACGAGACATAAATGAAATAGTGTAAGTTTTAATGCGGTAAAATAGCGCATAGAAGTTTTAGTAATGATGATGAAAAGCGAACGATCAATGAGTATATAAAACAACCGGTGATGGAACTTAAAATCCAAATGTTAAACAAAACATAAGAATTAATAACAGAAAACGGAAAAATGCACTAATAGCGATAGCTATTAATAGAGAAAACTCAAAAGAGATAATAACTTCATTATAGAAAATTATGATAAAAGTTTGAAACAGCAAATGGAAAGTATACCAATAATGAAATGTGATACTAGAAATATTTCCAATGAAACTGGTGACTAGCCAAAGAAATTGAAATATTATTAGTGACTTATGGGGAGTGTACTTAAACCTATAAGTAAATGGTCATCCTTCCCGATTGCACATACCCCGTCACTGGTAAATTTCAAAATCTTTAGCGAGACTTTAAAACGAGATGTAGAAATAGGTCCTTGAGATGTGGATTTCACTCCTAACTCAAAGATGTATTTCAAAATTGAAAACAATTGAGGAATGAAACGAATCACTAAGTTAAGGATATCACTCCCAGCTTAGTGGTTAAGTTTCTTTTTGAAGGAAATACTCTTTAAGGTGTGGATGTCACTCCTGTCTCAAAGATATATTCCTAAGATATATAATATATAGAAGAGTGAAACTAATCACCAAGGTATGGATGTCACTCCTAACTTGGTGATATCGTTTCATTTGTGGAATACGGGTGTCTTTTTCTCTAAACAAAACATCGAAAGAATAACGAAAAAGAATCATAGTGAAAATATCTTGAAAGAATATATAAGTATAAAGAGAAATATACACGAGAGGACTCGTGGAAGTAAGCTTAGTTATAGATTAGGCTAAAAGGCATTCTAATAACCTAATTCCCTATAACCATGGCTCTGATACCAATCTGTAACACCCCAACCGATGGCGGAATCATCGAGGTGCCACGTAGTGACGATTGTTCAATAGCTCATGGACTAAAGTGTAAATTTAGATACATTGATTAAATAGTTTATTACAATGAAATAAAATACAACAAGTCTAAATGTCAACTAAACTGAAATACAATGAATCAAAATCTAAATATAAATCCGAAAGCTTAAAGAATGCATCTCATAATAACCTGAAACATGTACAAAATAATTTGGTCAATACAAAAATTGTATTGGTGAGCATACCCTGTTTTGAATACATATAGTAGAAAAAGTGATTAGCAATTCATGTGTTGTATACTGTTTGCAATTACGTATTTAAGCAGTATCAGTCAAAACCAACCCTAAGACAAGACAACACTTTGAAAACCATTTTTGAGTATAATGAATCACAAGACAATGACCAAGGTCTCTCAACAGAGTCACAAGGGGTATATACCATAGTACTATTCATTGAAATGCAAGGCCACAACGGTTAATGATTTTGACAGCCATAGATACACACAAATTAACATAAAGCAAACACACATGAGAATTGCATTTAGTGATAGAATAACATTTTCTCATAATGTACATGAATAGCCCCAAAAGTGTAAAACATGAAAAAGGGGAAAGATATACTCACAGTTTTGCTGAGCGTATCCAATCCAACAAAACTTGTCACAAGATTAATTTGGAAATTCCGAAGAATTCAACCTATACGTATAAGCATACTAATGAGGAAAGTGTCTTAAAAGTCTAAAGCATCTAGAATCTAAGGCATTAGGGTTTGCTAGACTTATGTAGGGAAGACGAAGTTTTATTATATCTTTAATTTAATAAAAAGGTTAAATAAAATATATCATGACCTAATATTTAATACGTGACGAAGAATTTATAATACTATGTTTCCACATATAGGAATATTTTCTATTTTATAGAAAAATATTCATAAAACATATTTTAATAATTTACATTTAACTAAATAATTAATTATATCTAATTAAATGTAATTAAACTAAAAATACAAGATATGATTCAAAAATGATATTTTTATGAAAAATAATTATTTTCTGATGTATAAAGGTGAAAATAATTTTTCCATAATTTTTCTTAATTTATTTGTATCTAAAATCAATTTAATGAGTTTAAATCATGTTTAAATAATTAAAAATATAAAAATTAATAAAAATGAATGTTTTCAGGTCCAACAATTTTTATTTCTGTTCATATTGTTTAGAAATAATTTTCCATAAATTTTGAGATTAAAATCATAAAAATTGGATTTTTAATCAATTATTTATGATTAAAACTATTTAAATTAATAAAATTATGAAAAATAAATATTTTTCAGCAACAAAAATTATGATAATTTTCTATAAGTTGTTATCAAGCTATTTCTAAATTTTCATGATTTTTGAAGAAAAATTGAATTAGTTATGAATATTTCAAGATTTAATGCACTTTATATATATAAACAAAATAATAATATGGGATGAAAAAAAATGCTTGGCAAAAAAAAATACCAAACCCGTGAGCCAAGGGACTCGAAACTGAGTCTGTTGTGTATAACCCCACAAACCAACCACTTCCACTACAAGCTATTTTGTTGAAATGTTTCAGATTAAAACTTATTTAAGTTTGTATGAAACTTCATCTTCTTCCCCAATTCTAACTCAAGAACCCTAACCCTAACCTTAAGATTCAATAAACCCGATTCAGATATAATAATGCCTGAACTGAAAGGGCTTTTCATCGGAAATAGGTCTGGAGTAAAACGGCACAATAAAAGAACACTTACAAAGGGTGTATCGATCGAAATTGAGGCTTCAAGAACCAAAGTAAAAACCGAAATTTAATAAGCTTTGCTGTACGAATTTTGAAGGTTTTAGAGTGTTTTTAGAACCCTAACAGGTGCAGAAAAAGAATACAATGGTTGATTTATGAAGGTATTGATGTTTTGAAACCGAAATTACTTGATGTTTTGATGAATGTGACGGTTACTTATGGGTTTTGATAATTGCGTTAATTGATGGTTCAAAACGTTTGTTAACTGACCGTGATGGATTTAATGTAATGGAGAAACGCCTGGGAAACATTTAAAACGGATAATAGACATTAAAACGATATAACCGAAGTCGCCGGAGTTCAATTCCGGCCGCCGGATCCGGCACCGGTGACCAGAAATGAGAAAAGGGGAGGGAGACTTCTTTTAAAAGTTTCAAAAATGGCATGAATGACCCCTGTGGTTTTAGTTTGCTATATTATGTATAAAACTTATTATTTTCTTTTATAAAACTTAACCTATCTTAAAAAAAACTAAAAAATATAAACTTTTAAATAAAACAAAGTTTACAATTACCAAAATGTATTACGTTTAAATATTGTTTCTATATTCGTGTTCGGTTAAAACGTAAACATTTCCATATAAAAAATAATAACAATAATCGAAAGAACTCAACTTTTATGAGATTCTAAAACATAGGAAAATACACGGACTAGATTTGACAACTTGCTAAACGATAAGGGTGACGGTTGTCACAAGAATCGTAAGCATGACAACTAGCATATAAGTATGTTTAATAGATTGAGTATGTGTGTGTATAAAAGAATTAGTGTGTTTTGCATATGATACATGTTGGTCCCAAAAGTGATAAAAGAAAAAGGGGACAAGTATGACTCACCTTTGGGTGCGTCTTGATATAGTTCCAAAGATTAGTCTTGAAAGATTAAGCTTTAGCTCCGATTAACTAGAATTAAGAATTAGAGTCTTAGGTTCGAGTTTAGATTATAGGTTCAAGAGAATCATGCAAGCCTTTTAGGCAAACCAAGCACAAATTTCCTTTAGGGCAATCCGGATGGTCATGAGATTAAGTTAGACCAAGCACAAAATCATCATAGATGATTTGGATGGTATAAAGTTAGGAATGTGAATCCGATTGATAAGTTCATGTCATAACCACTTCGTTTATGGAATAAGCATGGGTTTTGGACACGGGATTTCCCCTTTCTAGTGTGGATAAATCCATAGCACAAGAAGGGTCAAGAGAGTTGGTAAGGTAGGGTGTAACCACAAACCTTCCAAAGATTAATAATAAGATAGTAGGATAGAAGCTTGAAAGTATATGCTTATATTATTATATAGTATAGCTAAGATGTTTAAGTAATGTTTGGGGACTGATTTGGATGATTCTTGACTCTCCTTTGTCACCCAATACCATAGCACAAATCTTTCTAACATTAGATTGTTAGTAGACTTGGTTGGTTCCTTCACAACAAACTATCTTAGGACATAAAAATAATTCAGAAAACAACCACCTTTGGGACCTCTTTTAGGTGCTCTACCCTTATCACACTTCGGTGGATAATTATGGGGAAGATCTTAGAGGTTTCTCCAAGGAGTTTTAGATGAAAAAGGGAAAGAAAAACAGAAGATAAAGAAGGTTTGAGCTTGGAAAACTTACTGATGTGTAATCAGGAAGTTTGCTCAAAACTTGGAGGATTAGAGAGTGATTGTAGAGAGGTTATGGATGAACAAAGGAATAAAGGGTGGAGATGAGTGGTATTTGTAGGTGAGGTGGGTTGGTTGGGTGTTTAATGCAGTAATTAGGGTGGTTGGGAGGTGTTTAGGTGAGATAAATGGGTGCAATTACGAGTTGGTTCATGTGCTGCCAGAAAGGTCTCGTCGCGCTACGTGACGAGAAATCAGAATCTGGTCACGCGACGCGACCAGGTGTTTAGGCCCAAAAAATGTTTTTTGGTTCGGCTTGGCCCAATAGACATGGTTTTGGACTTGTTTTGGGGTAAAAACTTAAGGTTTAATCCCATTTTGATATGTTTTTGGATTGAGCTTGATTCCTAACTCGTACGGGTTCGTTTATGCTTCGGTTTCGTATTAGAGTCTCGTTTTTAAGCGTAAAGTGTAAAGTTTGCGTAAAACAGAATACATAGAAAGATTGAAATAGATTAAAAGTTAAATGCAATTGACAGAATATTCTTCCATTGATCATAAGCTCAGGAGTACAAGGGTACAGAATGAAAGATACAAGAGTACAAGGACTAGAATGAAAATGCAAAAAGTACGAATGTTACAGTCTCCCCAACTTTAGAAAATTTCGTCCCGAAATTTCCTTGAGAGTCAACCTTTTGAAAAATAGGTAAGTGATTTGATGTGGGTTTAATAAGAACAAAAACTTGTTAGTTTATTATGTTTAAGTCAAATACTGTATCTAGTCACTGCGCGATAATTATGCTCGTAAGAGATGTACTTTTAAAAATTTTAACCCAAGGTCGTACGTAGAAATTTGAAAGCTTAACCGACTAAAGCATTTTTGTAAATAGTGAAATAAAGGAGTACGTATAAGTATGTTTGTATACGGAGTTAATGCAGCGAATTTTTGGAATAGTAAGTAAATATACAGTATGAAATAGTAAAAAGTCTCGTTTTTAAGCGTAAAGTGTAAAGTTTGCGTAAAATAGAATACATAGAAAGATTGAAATAGATTAAAAGTTAAATGCAATTGACAAAATATTCTTCCATTGATCATAAGCTCGGGAGTACAAGGGTACAGAATGAAAAATACAAGAGTACAAAGACTAGAATGAAAATGCAAAAAGTACGAATGTTACATAAAGAGCCACATACACCGAATGATGGGTGCCGAGATAGGCCGTGGTACAAGTTCCCACGTACAATTCTCTAATAAAGCCTTAATTCAGTTTTCATGGCATCGTTCCAGTTAGGGTCTTGGAGGGTAGTAAGGTGTGATTTTGGCAAGGGAGAGACGGTGGAAGTAACGGTTGAAAGGTTAAAGGGAACACGAGGCTTGGTAATACCGGCACGTGACCGGGTAACCATAGGGTGAGGTGTGGGATGAACAGGTTCGGGTGAGGCCGGTGGGTGGGGTGGTGCGGAAGTAGGTATGGGCTGGGGTGGGCTAACGGGCTGAGAAGGTTGAGATGGGCCGGAAGTATTGAAGTGGGTGGATGTGTTTGGTGAAGGGTCATTTATTGGGCCAGGTGTAGGAGTGTGTAGTCGGCCGGTGGATGGTGGGGCTGTAGGAGAATTAATATGAGAGGTAGAGTGCTGTGAAAGGTGATATGAGAAAAGAGGGGAAGGCTCATCACCAAAGGTGTGATCCGGTTTGGGTTCGGAGGAAAAAGCAAGGGGAAAAACGGACTCGGCAAAAGTGACATGCCGAGAGAAAATAACCTTACCAGTGGATAAGTCTAAGCACCGGTATCCACGGTAGTTAGCAGGGTACCCCAGAAACACACATCATGAGGACCGATTGTTGTGGGCCAAACCCGAGGACTGCTGGCTGTTGGGCCGTGGCCCTTATGGAGTCCATGGAGAAGCCTAGTCACCGATGGTGGGGTATAGGCAAGGGGGTAGAGCCCAATATGGAGAGGGAGCCCAATAAGGATAGGGCATGGGTGCTGTAGGCTGAGAAGATTGTTGCTGCTGGTTGTTGTATCTCGGGCCTGACCCGCATCTCCTGCCACGTCTGGAGCCAGCAGGACGACACCGGTTATCACGAGTCTGATCACGAACAGGTGGGTCGGCAGCCGGCGGTTGTGGGTTCGAAGGAGGGGCGGCTGCAGTGGCAACAATGTGTGGTCCGTTTATAAGCTCGCGTGGTTCCCGACGACATTGATCTCCAAGTAACATCTCACATGCTTCATCCCAGTCCGGTATAGAGTTGTTAATGAGTGAGCCCGTGGTGTCAAATTCCGGTGGCAGCCCACGTACCATCTGAAGAACTAAACGCTCATTATTAATGGGCGTTGTGAGGAGTTCGTTCAGTTGGTCCGCAAGCTCGCGAAGTTTCTGGAAATAGGTCTCCATATTCGGTTGGGACTTGAGAGTGAGAGTCACAAACTCGTGTTCAAGTGCAGCGATTCGGGCTCCCTTATTGTTGTGAAACTGTTTCTGCAGCCGGGTCCAGGCTTCAAGAGCAGTGGTCACATCATTGATAATGTGAGATAGAAGTTCGTCTGAGACAGTTTTGAAAATCCATTGCCGTACGATGGAGTCAATCTCCACCCATGAATCATATGTGGGGTCGGTCTTCTCTGGTGGCGGCGTACCGTCGATGTTAGATAGAACCCGATAACCCCGAGCGTTGAGGGTGAAGAGCCGAACCCAGGAGGAATAGGTTACCTTAACGCCGTCAAGTATTCGAACCTTCTGTTGAATGTTGGTTACGGAATACACCGGGTGAAGGGAATTGGTTTTGGGTTGGTCGGTGGTTTGAGGAGTTTGGTCGGCACCTTGAGCTTTGTCGGCCATTGAAGTGGCTGAGATGGACAAGTAGCAGGTGAATGAAACGAAAACTGACCGTGGTCAGTGGGATGGCGAACGAAGTCGGCGGCAGGAAGGAAAGAAACTAGGGTTGTGGTATAGAGCTTTACTCTGATACCATGTAAGTTTGTGAATCGATGATCTCTTCATTGATAACCAAGGTATAAACAATTACAATGTTACAAGATAAATGGAAACTATAATCCTCTAAACTAGGAAGGGATAATCACAATCAATTACATTAATTTACATAATAATATCGTTGACTAACATGTACCACCTTCATTGATCGATACCCAAATGATTTGTCGGTAAAAGTCATATGTTAAAGAAAATAGGTATAGGATGATTTTTTTTTTCTGCCATATAATTTAGTTTGTAAACATGGTTATTTCACTGATTCACCACAAGAGCACATCTACATGCTCCTTCTCAATCAAGCACATATACATAACACATTAAATTATAAGGAGGACGAGGGACACCATAATATGCATTAATTAGAAATATTTGATGAATAGACCAACATATAGCAGCCAAAAAGTAACATCAATGTGATATGATCTTGAAGGACTTGTTCAAATTACGAAACCATGATTTCCAGCTACGGCTGTCTAGCTGGTTATTGATCGAAGACTTAGCTTCCGTTGTTTGTAAACTAGTGATGTTCTTCTTAGACATCACAAAGTTCCTCCCACCAGACAGCCATATTGCTTCATTTGAACTCAGTGCTATAACAAATTAACAAGAAATCTTTCAGTTAAAAAAATGACAACAAAATTCTTTTTAGATTACTGATCATAATAACTTCTATGGATGAATGTTTACTACCATGGGATGGTGCATTTGATGGAAAGAGTACAAAGTTTGTGGTATCTGATCCGAGGATAGGAAGCCGTCCACCACGTGCATATAGTTTTAGAGATGAATCGATAACATTCGACACTGTATCATCTTTGTTCACTATCAACCTCAACGGCCCTGGACTCCCTAGCACATTAACTGTAATCAACAGCCGGTTTTTCTTCACATCCTTATTGTACCGCATAGTTTCCTTTGAAGTTTGGCCCATCATCTATTTTTAGGCTTTCGGTTTTGCTAATACATATGAGACTGAAGAAGTACAAGAAATAACAAGGGGTTGATGTTTGTGAATCATGACCAGTTAAGTTGTGATGAACATTAAAAGCTACCAAAGAATATGAAGTAATGCAAAAAGTGGACTAAATTAACGGTGTAGAAAAAGAACAAAACAACAGGAATCAATCACACAAAACCAATAATTAGTCTTCGAAATATGCCTTCCTAGATTTCTTCTTTCACCCTTCTCTCTTTTCTCTCATCACTTCATTAGGTGTCACATTCCTAACCCATTCACTAATCACTACAATGCAAGGGCGGAGTTTATGAAGGGTATGGTACCCCAACCCCCACCGTTTTTAGGCTCAGTAGTGTAAATTTTCATTTTTTTTTCCCAAAGGTTTATGAAGGCTGGGGGTACCCCAGCGCCCTCCAATTTCAAAAAAAAAAGGTTTTGTGACTTTCGGCCTCCACTATTAAAAGTTTAATCTCCGCTATTGCTACAATGGTGTGATCATCAATAGCTTACAAGTTAGAAGCCAACCCTTCCTCACCTTAGCCATCTATGTCACTATCCTACCATAACGTAAGATCCTTCCCTAATAGATTATCCATCAGCAGCCCAGCTGTGCAACTTGCTCGTACTTATGTTGTCACAGTTAAGGATATATTTACCTACAAATATTGTTTTTGATGCTACACTAGTGAGAGGTAATATGTGACCAATGGACATGTAGAGAATGAATAAACTTGTAATAAACGAGCAAAACTGAGTATGCAACACATGTGTCGGGTGTATCAAGCTACGTGTGAGATTTTCTTTTTTCATTTATAAGGGTATATACATTTAAAATCGACTAGCTTCTTGATTATTAACGAAAAAAATAATGATGTCCATCTTGGATAACTCGCCGCTAATCCTACCATTAAACTACAACATATATAAATATTAAACTTGCTCATTATAGAACATGAGACCTTTTCCATAAACGGTGCTCCTAGAGGTAGTTCCTCTATCACTGGGCCACCAACCCAGGGCGTACTTAACTTGAACCATACTTTTTCGGGATAACTAATTCCGAGGCCACTACTTTCACTCACTTCTCTTGATTGGGCCTGCTACTATAACTATTAGCCATGCCATTTTTCCCAAACTCGTTCACAAAATACAAGCCCAATAATTATATAATCTTGATAGTTTTGGAAGATAAGAGCCTATTAGTTCATGTTACTCTTTTGCATTGGGGATCCATGATCCATCTTCCCAAAGATACAATAGTATTAATTTTGAAATAAGCCTATGGACGTCAAGACTTTGTTGTATGGGCTAAGGACCGCAAGCTCATTCTTGTTCAAGTGTTTTTCACGTTTATTTGCTAATCACCATTTACATCCCTTTCTGACAAAAAGTGGTAAAAAGAGTACTTTACTACAAGTTTATGACAATATACATTTAATCGTAAGTTTTTTATGCATCCCCGTAGGGAAAAAAAATTATTTGTTTTGCCTATTTATCCCAAGGAAAATTTACTATACGTTTGTGACAACATACTAGACATTTTCTAGCGCATTTTTCCATCTTAAATGTGTAGGAAACCACCATTTACGACCCTTTCTAACAAAAAAGTGGTTTATCGAAAAAATGCTTGTAAGAAAAGTTTATTCTTTCATGACGATCTACATGAGTCGAAAGTTTTCTACTCATTTCCAAAGGTTAAAAGTATTTTGGTGGTTGTTTTTTCCTTTTTATCCAATTGTTCTTTTTTTGTTTTGTTTTTTTTAATCTTTTCTATAAGATTAAATATATTTTTCTTTTCATTTTCGTACGCATTTTTCTTGAATTTAATTGTTGCAGTAGACTCCAATCACCGTTCGTTAGGTTTTTTTAAATTATTTTTAAATTTAACTTTTAGGGTTAGGATTAAATACACAAAACACTTTTTCTAGGAAGGGTAAGAAGGATTGTGATTCATTAATCATATATTTGAAGGGTTGAGATTATTTTGTTTGAAAAAAATAAGGCTTTATCTATTTGGACACCCTAAGTATGCCTCGTATTGGTCTATATGAGGCATACTTAAGTCAAAAAGCTGCACACAAACTTTAAAGGAATCTCAGACCTTAAACTTCATGCCAATATACCTCATATTGGTCAATATAAGGTATATCATAGTCAAGTATGCCTCAAATAGATTAATATGAGGCATATTAGGGTCTTTTTATTATTTTTTTGTATTTTTATTTTTATTGTTTTTAAATAACTAAAAATACTAAATTAACTTAAAAAAATCCAAAAATTGACGAAAAGTTAGTTATATTCATTCCAATACTATTTTAACAAAATTACAACTTTTTGTTACCAGTATTATTTTTTGAAAAATATTTCTTTGGTTGGTTTTGAAGATGTCTTTTTCTGTTTTGGTGAGTTTGAAGAAGTTATAAGTTTAGTTTAGATTTTTTTTTTTAAATCGATTGATCGTTGTATTTTTATATATTCGAAAATAGTTTTTTTTAACAAATCGATTGATCAATGTATTTCAGTAGGGTTTTTTTTTTTTTTTTTTTTTTTTTTGCAAAATTTTTACATTTGTACATAAAGTTTATAATTTTTTTATTTTTTTTAAGTAAAAATATTTTAAAACCTTATATGGTAGTATAGATCTTGAATCGTATTATGTGGTGTATTATCGTATAGTACACTATACTATTATAGACTACACGATAATGTTTTAAAAAATAATAAATATTTATAAAACTTTGTTAACAAAAAATAAATATTGTATAAAACTAAAATGTACAAAGTTTGCAAAAAAGGTCAATATGCCTCATTTTTAAAAACAATAAAAATGAAAATAAAAAAATAAAAATAAAAAAACGACCTTGATATGCATCATTTTGGTCAATATGAGGCATATCTAAGCCACCACATATTGGGTCTGATACTAGGCTGAGAAGAAGTGATATGAGGACTAATATGCCTCATATAGACCTATATGAGGCATACTTATGTGTTTTTTTTACAATATATACCACACACCCTCATATCACCTTCCAACCCTAGTATTGCAACCAATACGTGTATTAATATGGGTCGTATTGCCCCATATGACTCATATCAAGTCACCCCATATCACTTTTTAAGCCTAGTATTGGTACCAATATTAGGCTTGATATGTCACGTATTGCCCAATACTAGACATATCAGTGTTTAATACTACTCATAATGCCCAATACTAGGCATATCAACGCTACTTTTACTTTTTTTAAAATACAATATTATTGTAATATTTTTGTTACAAACATGTTTTTTTTTCGAACACGTTTTTTTTTCGAACACCTTTTTTTTCGAACACATTTTTTTTCGAACACGTTTTTTCTTCGAACACGTTTTTTCTTCGAACGCGTTTTTTCTTCGAACGCGTTTTTTCTTCGAACGCGTTTTTTCTTCGAACGCGTTTTTTCTTCGAACGCGTTTTTTCTTCGAACGCGATTTTTCTTCGAACGCGTTTTTTCTTCGAACGCGTTTTTTCTTCGAACGCGTTTTTTCTTCGAACACGTTTTTTTTTCGAACACGTTTTTTTGAACACGTTTTTTTTCGAACACGTTTTTTCGAACACGTTTTTTCGAACATGTTTTTTTTTTAACACATTTTTTCAAACACGTTATGACGTTCAATTGAAGCTAGTCCGTGAAAAGTGCATAACAAGTAAGGTAAATTCAGATTACGTAAATCCCGATTAAAAACATCACCAAATACAACAAATCTTGACCTCCTGTAAATCCATGCAAGAAAAAAAAAACGTGTTCGAAAAAAAGAACGTGTTCGAAAAAAAATGTGTTCGAAAAAAAACGTGCTCGAAAAAAAACGTGTTCGAAAAAACGTGTTTGAAAAAAAAGGTGTTCGAAGAAAAAACGTGTTCGAAAAAAAAAAAACGTGTTTGAAAAAAAACGTGTTTGAAAAAAAACGTGTTCGAAAAAAAACGTGTTCGAAAAAAACGTGTTCGAAAAAAAAAAGTGTTAAAAAAAACGTGTTCGAAAAAAAACGTGTTCGAAAAAAAACGTGTTCGAAAAAACGTGTTTGAATTTTTGGACTGAATATAACTAATTTTTTTGTTAATTTTTGGATTTTTTTAAGTTAAATTAGTATTTTTAGTTATTTAAAAATAATAAAAATGAAAATATATAAAAAAAACTAAAAAAAGACCCTAATATGGGTTGTATTGCCCAATACGACCCATATCTTGGCACCCCCATATCACTTTCCAAGTCCAGTATTGGTACCAATACTAGCCTTGATATGCCACGTGTTGCCCAATACTAGGCATATCAAGGCTGTTTTTTATTTTTTTAATACAATATTATTGTTTAAAAATACTAAAATTACTTTTAAAAATCTCAAAAAATAAAAAAAGTAAAGTTTTATTGATTTGAACACTATTTTAAAAAAATTAGATGTTTTTGTTACAAAGACGAGGCATATTCGTTTTTTTAATTGTTTAGTTTGTTTTTGTTGGTTTTGAAGATTTTTGTTTTCTTTTGTTTCAAATGTATTAAATACTACGATCAATCGACTTAAAAAAAAACATTTTCTCAAACAAATCTTATAACTTCTTCAAACTTTGTATTGTTTATATGGTTTAGGTTCCTGTACAAATGACATATTTCGTGAGAAATGTGAGAAGGATTAAGAATTGACATGTAGGCATCATGTTTTGGATTTAGGAATGATGTTTTAGGTTTTTTTAACTTGAAAAACACCAAACACAACAATCTAAAACACAATGCAATGTATTATAGTTATTAAATTTAAAAAACAACTAAAACACACTACTTAACACTTAAAACACACTGTTTAATGCTCTTAGCGTGGTGTTTTAAGTTTTAAGCCTAAAATACATTGTTTTTGGTTTTTAATTGTTATGTTTGGTGTTTTTCTAGGCAAAACAATTCAAAACATCATGAATAAGTTCAAAAAATGATGCATAAGTATCAATTTTTAATCCTTCTCACACTTCTCACGAAATATAGCCTTTGTACAGGAACCTCACCCTATTGTTTATATAATTTCTTTAAACTCACCAAAACAAAACAAACATCTTCAATACCAATCAAACCAAAACAAAACAAAAGAAATTTTTTTTATGATATAATACTGGTAAGAAAAAGTTTTAATTTTGTTAAAATAATATTGGAATGAATATAACCAACTTTTCGTCAATTTTTGGATTTTTTTAAGTTAATTTAGTATTTTTAGTTATTTAAAAACAATAAAAATGAAAATATACAAAAAATAAAAATAGACCATAATATGCCTCATATTGATATATATGAGGCATATTACTTTATTGTTTTATGTGTTGGTCAACATCAGTTAGCTAGAAGACAAAAATTGTACTTCAATATGCCTCATATAGGTCTATATGAGGAGTATTAACTTTAATGTTTTCTGTGTTAGTCAACATCAGATAGCTAAAAGACAAAAATTGTACTCCAATATGCCTCATATAGCTCTATACGAGGCATACTTAGGGTGTCCAAATAACTTTTTGGGGTGTCCAAATAGTATCACCAAAAAATAACAATAAATTAGAGGGGGCATAAAAGGAAAACCACATTTGTTGACTTTCTCTCTCAACATGCAATGCACATGTCAATTCCCCCCATTATTTTAAAACGTCTATAACTTTTTCATACGATGTTTTTTTTTTCAAAAAAATTTCACCATATTAACGAGCATTTTTTATCTTTAATATGAGTACCACATTGTTACATTAAAATTGAAAAAAAATGTATGTATGTATGTATGTATGTATGTATGTATGTATGTATGTATGTATGTATGTATGTATGTATGTATGTATGTATGTATGTATGTCCTCATATACATATCTCTTTCGGTTGCTATGTCGAATTTTTGTATCATATCGATAATTTAAGAAAGCGAATCAATAGAATGAAAACCCATTGCGAAGAACGAGAAATTCCACTAGTTAAAAAAAGGCTATGTCGGCAACGACGTTGTTTTCCGACTAGCCTTCTATAGTGATGACCTTGTCGTCACGGGTCATGCAAAACCTAAATAACCTAGGTAGCTAGGACAAGTATGCAAAACAATTATGAAGTTTACTATTATGGAGGTTGTTATATATTACTAGTGGGAATGCCCGCGCGTTGCCGCGGGTATTTATGTTTTTTTGCCGCATGTTGCAAGTTCCACTTATTTTAGTTAGGGGATGCTAAAAACCTTTGCAATACACACACACATAATTAATTTGCGCTTCGCGTATGAAGAGCGCACCGCTTTTGTGTTTTGCGCCTCGGTTTTAGACCTTGTCGCCTTGGTTCACTTCTCGCTTTTTAAAGCTAATAGTCATAGACCTCGGCTTGTGGTTGAATCAACAATTGGATCAAACCGATCCTAAAAACAAATTTGTGGCAAAAAATCACCTTTAATTAGAGAGGTTCAAAGTCTAGATTATATATACAAATAAAAAGTAACTAACAATTACTCACATGAAAAATAGCAACAGCTTTGGATAGCAGCACTCGCATTTCATCAGATGCCATCTTACCACGCAAAACCCTCCGTCTGATGTCCAGCTCATCACTGGGTGAGGCCAAAACAAAAGTATATGAATAATTGTAACATTTCTAGATTTTGGTCTTAGAAACAAAGAATATTATAAAACTAACATAACTTAATATGACATATCGGTTATCAGAAAATGTGTAGATTTAAAAGCTTATAAGTTATAAACACTTGAGTGACACGGACAACATTGTTAACCATTCAAACCATTTCTTTTTTAACCATTTTACTCATCAGTTCATTCCATTTTATTTTCTTTATAATGGTAGCATATGTTTTCGGCTATGTACACGAGTTGTAACGACATATTGATAACCGAATGCGCCAAGCTGGTATCGGAGAACGGTTGGTGTGAGTTAGATGTGCAGCCTTACATTGATGATTTTTCAAGTGATGTGATATCCAGAAATGCATTTGGTAGTAGCTATGAACAAGGTAGAAGGATATACCAACTACAAAAGGAACAAGCCATGCTAACATCTCAAGTTATAAAGTCACCCTATCTACCTGGCCGAAGGTAGACCGATATTCAGTAGATTCATTTGGCCACCAAAACTGATTGTTGTTAATGAAATGGTAAACTATATATGCAGATTTTTTCCTACCAAAACAAACAGGAGAATTAAGGAGATCAATAAGGAGTTGAGATTGATTCTAAGCAAAGTTACGGAGAAAAAAGCAGCCAATCCGGATGATGATTTACTATCGTTGTTACAATCCACCAAGATAACAAACGGGGATATGGGAATGAGTGTCGACGAGGCTATTGCAGAGTGCAAAGCAGTTTATTTTGCAGGACAAGAGAGCTCTTCAAATCTATTGGTTTGGACCATGATCTTGTTGAGCCAACACCAGACGTGGCAGGCGAAAGCCCTAGAGGATGTTCACCGAGTTTTCAAACACAATAAACCGAGTTATGAAGGCTTTTGAGTCAACTCAAAGTTGTAAGTACATACTACATTTTCCTGACTCCATTAAGTAGGCGGTTCGCATTATAGAAATTTCAACATGTGTGTGTATGCAGGTAACCATGATTCTATATGAAGTTCTCAAACTCTATTCTCCAGCGACTATGTTCACACGAATCACATACAAAGGAAAATGCCTCTTCAACTACCCTGCTTCTCTGAATTCTTGAAGCTATATTAGTATTTTGTATATAAACTCACCTCATCTTCTGCACACCAAGCCCCAAAATTTCTTGCAGCTCCAGACTCGACAACATAATCAGAATTTTGAGGGTCCGTTTTCATAGTGATCTCAGCTGAACACTTGGTGCATTTAAAATAAAATCTGAAGATCTGAATTCCTTGATATGTCTGCACATGTAAGAAGTGAAATAATGAATGTTAGTTACCCATATTGTTGGCCAAAACATCACTGAATGATCACAGTTAAGTTGATTCTTAAATTACAAAACACAAAGGTCTTGTTAGACCACTAATTCATGATCTTCCACATAAATCAACATATTTCTAATTTCTAAGAGAACTAAAAACACACACATATACGTCATACATGATACATCTAAAGCGATTATGTATGTAGATGAGTCTTTATTGATAACATACCTCACCGATAACGTCTTCTTTACGTGAATCGAATTTGGTACCCTTATAGATATAGTTACCACAAGTGCTACACCGAATGCTCATTGGAAGCATCCTTCGAACTTTAATTTGTTGATACTTTGGCATACGCCTTCTTGGAATTTTAGCCAGATCGAAATCCGGTGGATAGTACTTATTCAACACCTTTCTCTCCGCCATCTTTTCTTTGTTGCTTACTGATTAACTAATGGGAAACTGGTAGAAGGCTGATTATCAGATGATCTTCTCTTTGAACAAACCAAAAACAAATTAGAATAAAAATAAAGAAGAAATAAACACATTTACAACAATATATAAAACAAGGTATCCTACACATGGTTCATATAAACTTACGGTTACCAAAACCAACCAACAAACAAGCAATGATGCTGAAGATGTTAACCAGCTAAGGAGAAACCAATTCGCGAACGAATGTTTATCGAACAGTTATTACAAACTAAACTTTCAATTTGAGTAGACTCAACCATAACAAGCTAGAGATGACGACAATATCAAGATGCATCAACAATTCACAAATCTACTCAAAGAAGAAATTCAAACAGTTTATAAAACATATCCATATACAACATACAAACATCAACCACCAAAGCATTAACCACCAAAAATCAAAATACACTAAAACTTTAAATTATATCAAAATTCCACATAAATCAAGCATGAAACTATTAACCACCATAAATAACCAACATTCAGATAATAATAAAACAGAAATCGTATCAAGAACAAACAATCAATTAAGAAAAAAAATAAAATTTTGACCTTCAAAGTCAAAGTTTGCCTCTTTCTTGAAAAGAAGGAAATTGTTCATGAGTTAAGTGATAATAAAGCAATAGGAAAATGAAAAGAAACCAGTCTTTAAGCCATTCCAAAAGCCCAAAGCCTCAAACCTAACAATATTAATCATGCTTAGTATTGTTTGAATTCGTGTTGGTGTGCCCAGAGTTGGAATGGAACGGCCGGTGGTTGAAAGCTGCCGTAAAAAAAGAGTTGGTAGAAGATAGACAGCTTAGACTCTTAGAGAGAGAAACCTTTTAACTTGAGAGAGGTAGAGAGAAACCTTTTAACTTGGGAGAAGATGAGAAATCATACTGTAATAAACACAATTGAAGGGCAATTGAATGATAATTTAAAGCAGGAAGACGTTCGACCATAGAGGGGCAGGGATGGGAATCAAGGGTAATAATGTAAATTTGTTTTGATATTGCAAAGGAGGATGATGGTGAAATGTCTACATTACCCTTCTAAGTGTCTTAATTGTCACCAACATGCCTATAATGCCCTTAAATGTGTTGCTTAAACATTTTGTACATCTTGCTTCTTAAATTGTACGGAAATGAAAATTACTAAGGTGTACATAACTCCTCCTTAATAAGATAATATAGATTTAGAAAGATGTTGGAGAGGTGAAATACAAAAGTATGTAAATAAAAGATTATGAAGAACTTAAGCACACCTGGGTTTCGAAATTGCAAGTAATAAGATTTAGCCACATGTAATAGATTTTGAGTTTTTCTCGTGAGAACAATGATAGATTGGCTTTATTAAGAGAACTTAGTTGTAGACATCAACAATCGTCTAACTACACGGACAATTGTATGTTTTATAAACCCAAGAACACAAAACCACCCTATTGATTTGGCAAACAAAAGCAATCATTATCTAACAATTGTAAGCCTATGACAATACTTACAATCAGAGACGTCTCCGAGTATTTACGTACCATATCCGAGTCGTTAAAAAATATGCCCCTTAGGCTTAAATAATTTAAACTAAATTTTATGTACGATCGTTAGTGTAGCAATGAACAAAATAATTAGCAAAATAATAGTAATAGAGTGAGTGAAATTACATAGCGTAGTGCGCTAGTATCTAACCGATGATTCGTGAAACTCTCCTAGTATTCTTGCTAGCAAATTGGTGAATCAACTTTTCGCAATTTATATTATCTATTCGTTCTCGGTAGCTATCATCGCTAACCACAAAACCCAAGTATCCAACAGAGTAAATATGCTACACTGAAAGTTATGAAAACAAAAAAAAAAACCGATTTATATAATTGAATCTGTTAGGAAAAAAATTTTGAAATCTTAAATATTAAATTTAAAATAAAATTATAATCTAGATAATGATAAAGAATTAAACACTCACAAACAGTAATTTGGAGTTCCTACTCGACTCTCGATGTTCGTCTTTTGCAGCGCCACCGATTGAATATTTTATTAATGCTTTTTTTTTCCACCGTATGAATAATATCGATGCTTTGTTTTTTATTTATTAGATTAAATAGGTATTGGGCTAATAAATGTTATGGCCTCTTGAGTAATTGTTTTTTAAGTTTTAAATTGATTATTATTAGGCCCAACTTTTAAGTGTAAATGTGTTTTCTATTTTAAAAAAAAAAATACACACACACATATATAGGAATTTTATAAAAAAAAAATTTGTGCCCCCGATAAAACTGGGCCCAAGCCGGTTGGCCTCGCCGGCTTGGGCCATAGTCGGCCCTGCTTACAATCAAGACCAACAATCTCAATCACGTCACACACAAGAGAAATTCACAAATTCAATTGTGCATAAACAAGACAACTAGGTTCAATTCACATAAATGGTTTAGTCAAGTTGAGGATTCTAATGGTTTCTTGAGTTTGTGCAAAAGCGACTCATTAATCTTAGAAATCAATATTCATCAACATTCGTCACTCAATGAACAAAAGTATGTTTCATCAATCAAGATCAACCCACAAATTCCCTAACACAAATAAAAACCAATAACAATCATCATTTCACAACGTCTATGATGCAAGAAAATCATTAACAATCATCAATTCATAGCAATACTAACAAGTGACATGTGTCAATATTACAAGAAATAGATTACTCAAATGTTCCTACCAAATCAAACATACATACAAGAACATAGAATACTTGTAAACCTACATCGGCGGTGATTAAGAGAAGGTTACTAACTCATGGTGTTTGATCTTCAAATATTGATGGAATATGATAATGGATTCATTAGATGTATTGAAGTGGTGAAAAAACTCTAAAAAATTAATATGTCTCTAATCGCCCAAAGGCGGCTAGAAACGAGTTAGGGTTCATCCCAAACCCTCATTTCATTAAATAGGTGGATTTGCCCAGTAACTGGCGTCGGCGAAGCCAAACTTGACGCTGCAATTTCAATTTTCTTGTTTTCTTCATAACTTTTTCGTTTTCGTCCGTTTTCACGGCCACGTCTTTGTATTTTCACCCTCTTTCATATCATCGCTTAATATCTTCATTTAAAATCTATTTGTTTCCTCCAAAATTAAATCAATCCTCAACAGTTTCCCCTGTGTGCTTGATTCATCAAGATTTAGCTCGTTTATTCGCTATTTTAGCACATTTAACTTGTCATTCATCATTCTTGGATAAGTAACTAATTCCGGATAAAACCATACACAAAAGATATTAAAAATACTAAAATAAACTAACTAAATATGATCCTTTCAGCATCACATCACACCCCCACATTTATATTTTTCAGTCCCTAAAAAACTTTACAAAATATTTTCAACAACAAACATAATTTGGTCTTCTCTAGATGTCTCGCTTAAGGTTCAAAATCGTACCTCATTTGTGAAAAAGCATTAGATGTGTTAATTCAACAATTCAAATATGTATCTTTGAAAACAGAATTAGCTAGATAAAATTTAACAAGCTTTTGAATTCATTTATATGCACCAAACCCATCGCAATGTTCACTCCTCTCGGTATAATATCTGGACTAGCAAAAGATGTGCTAGTATTATTCACTCAAAGCCAAACCTGAAACTTGTTAATATAAACTTGTATAACAATCACACTTAATAAAAATGCATGCACACACACACACACACACACACATATATATATATATATGTATGTATAATGACTTACGGGTTTTGGCTTTGGGTAAAGATAATAATATGTGGGTCAAAAGTGGTTAAACAAAAATAGGGTGAAACCAAACTCGCTTTTAATCCTTATTTGAAATAACTAATACTGGTCAAAATCGACCTGAATAGACGTTGACGGCACAACGGCGGTGGTGATGATTCCAGCTGATTGAATTGTCGGTTCGTTTTGTTCCGGTTGTCTTTAACGATTAGTGAGCTACGGCAGAAAGATGGGTTTGTTTAGTCAGAGAAAGAAGGAAGAGAGAAAGTGAGCTATGTCATTTTAGGAGGATTTTAAACATTAAAAAGTTAGGGCCAAGGCAACCGGCTTAGCAGGTAATTAGCATGCAAAAGAGGGCTGTACACGTCAAAGAACCTAGCTTGAAGTATTTATACAAATAGCTACAGATCAGGTATACTCACAAAGAAAACTCGCTTTTTAATATATAGTAGTGTCTCCATTACCGGCCAATAGAATCTATTGACCATTTTTACCTTAAAAATATGGTAAAAAAAAGCACAGAAATTTTAGTTCTAGAAAAGTATGAGAATAATTTTTTATTTAATATTTTTATATATTAGCTTTTTTATCGGAAGTTACTTATATATTAATAGTCACGGGGTACAAATTTTAACCTAGTAAGAGCATTCACATCCCCTCCACCATTTTATACCCTATAATATAACAAAAATTCATACTTTTCAAAATTTATCACTCATTTTAAAAAACATTCCACATCCCCTCCACCATATTTACCTTTATCTGACTCACAAACACTTATTTTATTATATTCCTCGTTAAAATACACTTACAATAATTTGATGGGGGTGAATAGTGGCTTTTTATATATAAAAAACTAGAAGATTGATTTTTCAAAATATAAAGATGGGCCGATATAAAATAGTGGATGAGATGTAGGGTGCTTTTAGTAAGTTTTTTTAAATTTTAGAGATGAGGAGAGGTTTAATAGAGGGGATGTGAATGCTCTAATAGAAATACAAAATTACATAGCATATAGATTTTATGTTTTTGTATGATCATTATTCTCTTATAATATAAACGTATTAAACAATTTACTATTTCATTTATACATGGAATTGATGTCTTTTTCAACTTTTCCTCATGTATCTACTACATACTTTATGTTTACTCAAACTAGTTGATTTTCACATGTTATCTTTATTTTCTTAAAAATATGTAATGTTTGTATATTTCGTAACAAGTTCAATGATATACCAGAATAACATTAAATTGGTTCGTATATTTTGCAACTATAACGATAACCGATCAAAATTTGCTTTAGTCATTATGTATTGAACAAAAGCAACAACATTCATACCAGTCGGACCATAGTAAAATGTCACAGTTTTGGGTTGTTTTGCTTTAGTTGTACGAGATCAAAGTCTCATGTACAGTTCTCGAAGGAGGAGTCACACTTATCTCGACAATGTCTAAGATTGGTTTATAGAGCGTCTTAAGATTCATGCAATTGTGGATGATATAACTGGTAAACAAGTTTCTCCTCATGTAAACGTAATTTATTGTCTAGGGGGAGTTACGCTTACTTTTTTTTTTGTACAAGTGGCTATAGGATTTTATATGACCCTTTACTATCGTACGCTTCCGACTAGTATAAATTTATTTTTGAAAATAATTATCCACATGATTTTCTTAAAATATTTCTAGTGCTTCAGAATGGAAAAAAATAAATAAATAAACCAAGAGTTTCTATGGTTTCTCAAAATTTTCTCAAGATTTTCTCAAAATAAGAGAAAATTGCTCGAATAGTCCCCGTAGTTTACTCAAATCTCACCACTAGTCCCTAACTTTTCAAAATTACAGGTATAGTCCCTAACTTTTGACATTGAATAGTCCCTGTGGTTTGCTCGAATACCTGTAATTTTGAAAAGTTTGAGACTAAAGATGAAATTTGAGCAAACCACAGGGACTATTCGAGTAATTTTCTCTCAAAATAATTATCCGAACCTTGGTGCAACACTTTTACTGAATTTGTTTCTATGGTTTTCATTGACTTGAATCACGTGTTCAAATTCTTTTAAGAGACTTTATATTCAGGGTTTTCTTTTCCAGGTGCTATACCGAGTGTTAGCACCGTATAGATACAATAATAAACCAAATTTATACGGGTCATGTTTCCTTCATTAACATTATTTTTACCATTGTTTCTAGGTTTTCATTTAAATTTGTTATCAGCATGCTCCCACCGCAAAGCACTTATGTGTAACCCATTAATTATCTTTATTTTGGAATCAAAACTTTACAACATACAAGCGAAAGGTGATTCACAACTGCCAGTTCACAATCACCTATGTAGCATATCAGACATTTGACATAATATGCATATATGCATAAGATTTACGTCTCATACACGAGTAAAAATAGATAAGCAATTACAAATTCGCCTATCTTATGGCGATATAGTTAAATATGTTTTGTTTTAACTTTGGGGTGCAAACGACCTGAGCCGAGTCGAGCCTGAGCTCAACCAGGCTCAAGCTCAAACTCGATTAATTTATGAGAGCTTGAGCTCGAGCTCCGCTCGATTCGAGCATCGCATTATTCGAGCATTGTTTTCAAAGCTCAAGATCGGCTGGTTGGTAATTTCTCAAGCCCAAGCTTAGCTTGGGCTCGACTCGTGAGCTTGATAAGTGAAGCTCAAGCTAAGGCTTATTTACTAAACAACTTTAAACGAGGGGTAAACATTATTCAATATTATAAAAACTAATATTACACTAAGGCTCAATAAAGCTCGACGATCAGCCTAACGAGTTTCACATGCCAGACTCAAGCTCGGACTTGATAAATAAACGAGTTTTGTTTTAAGCACAAGCCCGACTTGAGCTCGATAAGGCTCGACTCGATTTTAGCTTTTTACTGAGCCGAGCTCGAGTGGCTCACAAGCGGCTCGGCTCGATTACACCGCTAGCTTTAACAGTCTCAATGATTTTCTTTTTAAATCTAACCTTTCAAAAGCAAGTAAAATATTAGAGAAACACAATATCCAAATAAACAAATCCCTCACTTTCACCATCAAAATGCTAAATACGGAAGAACGCTTGAAGTGCACAAACAAAAGGCTCAGGTTTTATGGAAAAAAGTTATTACGTCATTTGCTGATGATTGACACCTGTCTAAGCTCTTCTTTGATTAACCTAAAGTTTCTTGATTCTAGTAACTTTCCCTGAATCGAATAAACTGTAAACCCTAAACTTATATTTTGTCCCTCAAGTGAGAATCTTATTGTGAAGCACTTTCACGTGGGCTTTTGTTAATTACAAAGTTTTTGTAACTTTTATATGTACTAATAGTCAAGACTTAGAGTTCCAAAAACAAATCCCATTTGCAAATTTGAATATTGTGTTAATTAGATAATGGAAAACCGTGTCAGCTGTGTCTGTAATTGGTGGAGATCGATGAAGGCGTGCCAAAACTAAACTTGATTGGGTTATGGTAACTCTCGCATTACGCTCTATATATGATCATAATAAATAGTAGAGTTAAATGCTAAAATGGCCCCTGTGGTTTGACCCAAATTGCCACTTTGGTCACTTTTTTGAATTTTTTGCCAAAACCACCCCTCAAGTATCGAAAAGTGCCAAAATGACCCATATTTAACTGAGTTTCTAACTGAGGAAGGAAAGTCAGTTAAGTATCAGGGGCATTTTCGTCATTTCATCTGTTCATCTTCTCCAATCTCGATACTTAACTGACTTTCCTTCCTCAGACTTAACTGACTTTCCTTCCTCAGTTAGAAACTCAGTTAAATATGGGTCATTTTGGCACTTTTCGATACTTGAGGGGTGGTTTTGGCAAAAAATTCAAAAAAGTGACCAAAGTGGCAATTTGGGTCAAACCACAGGGGCCATTTTGGCATTTAACTCTAAATAGTATTATCTTCAAGATTTAAAGTAACTTACAATTTTTTTATACCACCCACCTTATGGTGGAGTGGTATCGGAAAGTGAAGGAGAGACACTTGATCCTTGTGGTTATGCATGGGTTCGACTTTTGATCCCTCCAGGTCTTACCGGTTTGTTGTCGTCGTGCCTTCGGGCGGGTATGTGAGCCGGATTTTCCCTGGAACAGGAGACGGGTGGGCGCGGGGCTTCGTCCGTACAGGTTGGGCCGCCTGATGGAGCTACCTTTCGCCAATGAGTGCTGCGTACAGAGTTCCCCGTGCGTTCTTAGTTTGACCGTTAAAAAAAAACTTACAATTTTTATATCAAAGAATTAGCAGCCTAGCGGTGCAATAACGATTTTAGGTGTTGCTCCTTAAGTGTTTGAGATTTTTACAATCATAAAGACATTGATGTAAATTTATATGTAAGTTTAAGGTTGTACAAGTTAGCCATTCATAAGACCATCCCCATACATAACCTCGTTTGTAACTTTCCGATCTGTATGATACTTGACGACGAAGCTTTTAGAATTCTTATTATGTACTAAACCTTATTATTATCGTTTCTAACTGACTATCAAACACGTGTGTGTTGTTTCTGTCATTATACACGTCACGCTCCCATAATCAAATTCTAGCCTGCTTCTTGTTCGTGTCAAGAGATCTTAGAAATCTTACAGCGAAAATGGAGATGTATCTGAAATAAACAGGAAGAAATAGATTAAGCAAAAGAACCGGGCTTGTGTTTGACACAATTCTCTTAAACAGATTCGTCGTCTGTTCCCAGGGTACACCGGTTCAACAGTGACGGTGCACTGCGGACTATCCCACTTGCCTGAAAAGAAATCGAAATGTTGCTAATGTGTTTGCGAGTTTATTTTTTTCTGTGAATGTTATGCAGTGTGTCCTCTGCACCTGATTAAGCAGGGCTTTTATAGACTTAAAATACCAAGAATGAAACTACAGCTGGCCATTCAAATTCGTGATTAAGGGCCAATTAAAGTCGCTTAATTACTCATTAACAGTAGCTGAAGACCAGGAGTCAAAACAGTTCTTCTAGAAGCTGAAGAGACTCCAACTAGAAGCTTTTTATTTAAGTCACAAAATAAAAATAAACGGGTAGCAACAACCAGCGTCACGTAGACCCAGATTTTTCGTGTCCGCAGGTCGTGTGGGCGTCACGTTGGTTCAAGAATTTCCTCGAACCAGAACCATTTTTGCAACCCCCTCTGCGCGCGCGGGTAGGTGCGCAAGTATAATGTGACTTAACATTTTAATTCTTCCAATTTAGTTTCACCTAATAAACTCTTCCACTTTTCATCCCACAACCAATGTGGGACAACTCACATTCACACATCCAAACTCCAACAAACCCCCACATGAATGGGAGTTGTTCTCAGAAATAACCTCATTCCGATTAAATTTCAACAGTTGAGTTTTTCATACGACAGGTAGGTGTGACCCTTTGAACCTTCGCTCATGAAACACACTTAGACCACTGGCTCTGAGTAGACAGCGATGTCCTTAACTCGCCTGCCGTTTGTGTAGATGACAATACGTTTCACAGAAGACTCTCCCTGACAAAGTCAAGTTCTCATAGTTGTGTCTGTTATGGTCATAGACACGTGCCTAGTTCTACAAAGAGCTCTTAGATATTTTTCCCCAACAATACCTTTCGAAGCGACCCCACTTCTCTCACACATAGGTGATTCACTAGGAATGGTTACCTCAGTCAAATCATTAAAAGCCATCGGCTTATCCTCAACCTTGTCACTTTTAGGAATGGACTAGAAAGTTTACCAACTCCTAAGGTGAACTCACTATTATCAAAGCGCGGGGTTTCCAACGCTCACCCGCAGTGACCTCACGTATTCATACAATTCGGCTGTCCTATTGAACTCAGATCTTGGGATCTCCAGTCAGCTGAGTTAGATTTCCTTCTCATGAATTTAGCTTTTCAAGAGCTTTAGTTCTATTCCCATAGACGACTTCTGAACTAACTCTCTACTTATGCCTTTTGTTAGCGGATCCGCGATGTTATCCTTTAACTTCACATAGTCAACAATGATAACTCCACTAGAGATTAGTTGTCGTAACGTGTTATGCCTACGTCTTATATGCCTGTTCTTACCGTTATACATTGTGCTATGAGCTCTGCCAATTGCCGATTGGCTATCACAATGTATGCATATGGCCGATGCCGGCTTCGGCCACCTTGGTATATCCTCAACAAATTGACGTAGCCATTCTGCCTCTTCACCTGCTTTGTCTAAAGCGATGAATTCTGCTTCCATCGTGCATCTACCAATAACAGTTTGCTTAGATGATTTCCATGATATCGCTGCACCTATCACACATACCCACTCGTTGCTCTGGAATCATTCGTGTCAGATATCCAATTTGCATCACAGTAACCTTGAATAACTGCTGGATATATACTATAATGCAGCCTGTAATCTCGTGTGTATCTCAAGTACCGATGCACCCGTGTCACGCAACCCCAATGAATTGAACTTGGGTTTCTCGTGTACCTACTTAGTTTTCTTACAGCATATGCTAAGTCTGGTCTGGTACAACTCATTAGATACACCAACCTGCCAATAATTCTTGAGCACTATAATTGGTTAACAGGCTCACCTCGATTTTTAGCTAGATGTTGACTCGTGTCAATGGGAGTCCAAGCCACATTATAGTCATTTGCATTGAACTTCTCAAGAGTTTTGCCCACATAGTGAGATTGACTTATCACAAGTCCATTCTGGGTTTGTGTGATTTGTACTCCCAAAATCACATTCGCTAATCCCATTTTTTTCGTTTCAAATCTTGCTCTCAGGACGTCCTTTGTAAATTTTATCATTTTCTCATTACTTCCAGCAATGAGCATGTCATCCAAATACAAACATAAGATGACATATCCATCTGGTGTGTCTTTCACATACACACACTTGTCACATTCATTAATCTTGAACCCCGAATCAAGCATGACATGATCAAACATTTGATGCCATTGTTTTGGAGCTTGTTTCAAACCATACAAGGATTTTACAAGCTTGCATACTTTCTTTTCTTGTCCTTTGGCTATCAAACCCTCGGGTTGTTCCATGTAAATCTATTCCTCTAGATTTCTGTTGGTGGTGAAAATCCTCAGGATGACTCTATATCATATTCTTAATGTAACATCCTCAGGATGCTGAAGGACTTAACAGGGTTCATGTTGGAGATGTTGCCTTCAGCCCACCTATAGGCCCAGTCGTTTGAAGCCCAGTTTGCTTAACTTGTTGAGCAAGATTAGCATAGGGTTTTAACCCTAATTTGTGCCTATAAATAATCTCTTGTACTTGTAATATTTGTATCACTCAATAATAAGAAAACCCCAGTTGCCCCCGTGGACGTAGGTCAGTTTAGACCGAACCACGTAAATACTTGTGTTCGTGTGCGTGTGTGTGTTCTCGATCCTAACAACTGGTATCAGAGCTCAGGCTCTAGATCCGAAAGAACACATACCAGACAACCTTCACAGCCGCCACCACGACCTCAGCGTCGCCACCCACCTCCGTCGACCAGAACCTCCTGCCGCCTCCCACCTTCTACCGTCGCACGAACCCTACTCGTTTTAGGGTTTCCCGCCGTCACCATAATCCCCTGCCGTCACCACTACCTGTTGCCGCCTTTTTTTTCTCGTTCTTTTCTACCGCTGTCGACCCCAACACCCTAGTCTAGGGTTTTCTCTGCTGCTGTCCTAATCTGAACAGAAGCAAGGAACGGGTTCTATCTTTGGTTTTCTTGTTGTTCTCCTTAGTGAGCAAGGTCAGATTTTTTTTATTGTTGGGTGTTTTTTAGTTTGTTGTTGGTGTAATAAGAAGGAAAGATAAGGAATTTGGGTGGAGAAGAACAAGGTAATTGTCTTGTGCGTGGATTCTCAAAAGAAGAGAACGGAAAGCTTTTAGCTTTGTTTTCTTGCACAAAGGGAATTATAATATAATATTATTTGTGGAGTTTGATTCTAGTTTTGGTCAAACAAACACAAGAAAAGGTGGTATTATATTTTGGCTAGTTTCCTAGATATTTAGACAAGGGATAATGTCTGAAGAAGGAAAAGTCAAGGTAGAGAAGTTTGATGGGAAGAACTTTGGTTGGTGGAAGATGCAAATCAAGGATTTGCTTATACCGAAGGAGTTAGATGCTGCACTAGATCCTCCCCCTGAGACTATAACTACTGCATGGACGAATCTTGACAAGAAAGCACAGTCAACGATTCGGCTTACTCTCTCTATGAATGTTGCTTACAACATTCTGGAGCAAACCACAGCGCGTGGCATTATGGAAGCTTTGTCCAATATGTACGAGAAGCCGTCTCCTGCAAATAAAGTGTTTCTGATACGGGAGTTAGTCAACATCAGAATGAAAGAGGGAAGTTCTGTAACTGAGCATATTAATTTATTTAAATCACATTTGACTCGTTTGTCTTCTGTGAATTTTAAGATAGATGATGAATTGCAGGCTTGTCTATTGTTATCCTCATTACCTGACAGCTGGTCAGGCACAATCACAGCAGTCACAGGGTCAGTTGAGACTCTCAGTTTTGGAAGAGTTCGTGATTTGTTACTGAATGAGGACTCCAGAAGAAGGAACAATGGAGAATCAAGCTCGTTGCTCAGTACTGAAGGAAGAGGGAGAAGTAGTAACAGAGGAGGAAACAGAGGTAGGTCGAAGTCAAAACGCAGGAGCAAGTCAAGACCTGGAAAGCCAAGGAAAGACATACAATGTTGGAACTGTAAGGAGTTTGGGCATTTCAGAAGTCAATGTTCTGAACCTGCGAGAGAGAAAAGGGAGGTGAATGCTACTATATCCTCAGATTCAGAGGATGCTCTTATTTGCTGTATCGAGAGTTCTATTGAAGACTGGATTATGGATTCAGGAGCGTCTTTCCATGCTACTTTTAGCACGAAGAAGATGAAGAATCTACGAACAGGTAACTTTGGTAAAGTTCGTTTGGCTAATAATCAGAGTCTTGATATTCCAGGAATTTGAGACATAGACCTTAAAACTCCATTGGGAACCATTTGGACCTTGAAGAATGTTCGGGTCATTCCTGGTTTGAAGAGGATGCTTATATCCATCGGTCAGTTTGATGATCAGGGATATGATGTTCACTTTGGTAGTGGACAATGGAGAGTTGTTAAGGTCAGTATGGTAGTTGCTAGAGGCAAGAAGAGAGGTAGTTTGTACATGGTTGAAGCATCAGTTGATGCAGTGAATGCAGTATCGAGTGACCAGAGTCAGACAAAGTTATGGCATCAAAGACTCGGGCACATGAGTGAAAAGGGGATGAAGATGCTTGTTGCCAGGGGAAAACTTCCAAAATTGAAGAAGGTCGAGTCAGAATTTTGTGAACCGTGCATCCTAGGCAAGAAAAAGAAGGTGACTTTTGTGAAGACTGGGAGAGCACCGAAAGCTCAGAAATTGGAGCTTATTCACTCAGATGTATACGGACCGACATCAGTAGCTTCACTTGGAGGATCTCGCTACTTTGTGACCTTCATAGATGATTCAACATGCAAGGTATGGGTTTACTTTCTTAAACATAAATCTGAAGTTTTCGATACTTTTAAGAAATGGAAATCTGCTGTTGAACTTGAAACTGATTTGAAGGTGAAATGCTTGAAGTCGGATAACGGTGGTGAATATATCAGCAAGGAGTTTACAGATTATTGTGCTGATAGAGGGATCAAGATGATAAACACAGTTCCAGGAACTCCGCAACAGAATGGAGTTGCAGAGAGGATGAACAGAACATTATGTGAAAGAGCCAGAAGTATGAGATTGAATGCAGGGCTCCCAAAGATGTTCTGGGCTGATGCAGTTAACATAGCAGCGCATATTATCAACCGTGGACCCTCAGTACCGTTAGGATTCAAGCTTCCTCAAGAAGAATGGAAGGGTAAAGCAGTTGAGTATGATCACCTGAGAATCTTCGGGTGTAGTGCTTATGATATCAACCCAGAAGGTGACAAGTTGGATGCTAAAGCAAAGAAGTATATCTTCATTGGATATGGGGGTGATAAAATGGGCTACAGGCTTTGGGATTTTGAAAGCAGAAAAGTAGTCAGAAGCAAGCATGCAGAGTTCAATGAAGAAGAGTTATATAAAGACAGAAACTTGGATAAGTCAAAGGTTCAGAAAGAAACAGTTGAGTTTAGTGTTGAGAATCAGAAGAAAGAATCTGTCACAGAGCCCGTAACAGAATCTAAAGATGACACAGAACCTGAGACTGAAGATGGTGAGAATGAAGAGTCAGTGGGAGTTTCTGACAGTGGGAGTTCAGAGTCTGAAGACGAACAGTCTCCACAGCAGCCTGACCAGTTTGATACTTCGGTCAGGAGATCCACCAGAGTTTCTAAAGCGCCGGACAGGTACAGTCCCAGTCGGACCGGCCCCTCAGTTAATTATATTCTCTTGACAGAAAATGGTGAACCAGGGAGCTACTCTGAAGCAGTCAAGATGAGGACTCGTTCCAGTGGGAGCGAGCAATGAAAGAGGAAATGAGTTCACTAGACAAGAACAAGACTTGGGTTCTTGTAAAGCTTACGCCAGACAAGAAAGCTCTTCAGAATAAATAGGTTTTCAGGGTCAAAGATGAGCATGATGGTTCTAAACGGTATAAAGCCCGGTTAGTGGTCAAGGGATTTCAGCAGAAGAAGGGAGTTGATTATGATGAGATCTTCTCCCCAGTGGTGAAAATGACCACCATCAGGTTAGTTCTAAGTATTGTAGCAGCAGAGAATTTGCATCTAGAGCAGCTAGATGTGAAAACAGCTTTTCTACATGGTGACCTTGATGAAGATATTTACATGGCACAGCCTGAGGGATTCCAGGTTATTGGAAAAGAGAATTGGGTGTGCAAGTTGAAGAAGAGTCTGTATGGTCTGAAACAAGCGCCAAGGCAGTGGTACTTGAAGTTTGATAATTTCATGGTGAAGACCGGTTACAAGAGATGTGAAGCCGATCACTGTTGTTATCTGAAAAAGTTCAAGGGTTCGTATATCATTCTACTTCTGTATGTAGATGATATGTTGATTGCAGGATCAGATATGAATGAGATCAGCAAGTTGAAGAAGCAAATGTCCAAACAATTCGAGATGAAGGATTTGGGTGCAGCTAAACAGATACTCGGGATGAGTATCACCAGGAGCAAGAAAGATGGATCTTTGACACTTTCCCAGGAGAAGTACATCGGGAAAGTGTTAGAGAAATTTGGTATTAACAGTGAGAAGACCAAGCCTAGAAACACGCCCTTGGGGAGTCACCTCAAGCTTACCAAAGATCAGTGTCCTAGAACTGAAGAAGAAAAAGCTGATATGGCTAGAGTTCCGTATGCATCTGCAGTAGGTAGTCTGATGTACGCTATGGTGTGTACAAGACCTGACATAGCACACGCAGTCGGAGTTGTCAGTCGGTTTATGTCAAATCCGGGAAGAAAACATTGGGAAGCAGTTAAGTGGGTGCTTCGTTATTTGAAAGGAACATCAAAGATGGGGTTATGTTTCAAAGGGAAGGATTCAGTTCTCAGAGGTTATACAGATGCTGACCTGGGTGGTTGCAAAGAGACATTTAAAAGAACCACAGGTTTTGTTTTCACAGTGGGAGGAACTGCAGTCAGTTGGATGTCCAGGCTTCAGAAAAGCGTGGCTTTGTCCACAACAGAGGCAGAATACATGGCTATAGCTGAAGCCAGCAAGGAGCTATTATGGTTGAAAGCTTTTCTGGAAGAGTTAGGGAAGAAGCAAACTGAGCACTTGTTGCACTGTGATAATGAAAGTGCAGTGAAACTTGCTAAGAATCCTGTGTATCACAAGAAGACGAAGCACATCGGGATAAGGTATCACTTCGTTAGAGGATTGGTTGCTAATGGCACAATCAACTGGAAGAATATCTCAGGTGCTAAGAATCCAGCAGACATGTTCACTAAATGTGTAACGTTGGATAAGCTGAAGCTGTGCGGAGCTTCAGCTGGTCTCCAGGAATAGTGTTGAGGAGATCGGGGTAACTGGAGGTGCATTGAAGATCAAGGGAGATCTTATTTACAGAAGTACAGAAGAGATGGTGCAGTTCGTGGTCCGAAGACACCAAGTGGGAGATTGTTGGAGATGTTGCCTTCAGCCCACCTATAGGCCCAGTCGTTTGAAGCCCAGTTTGCTTAACTTGTTGAGCAAGATTAGCATAGGTTTTTAACCCTAATTTGTGCCTATAAATAATCTCTTGTACTTGTAATATTTGTATCACTCAATAATAAGAAAACCCCAGTTGCCCCCGTGGACGTAGGTCAGTTTAGACCGAACCACGTAAATACTTGTGTTCGTGTGCGTGTGTGTGTTCTACGATCCTAACAGTTCAGGATGTAACTGTATTTTAGCATATGCACATCCTGAGGATGGACTAACGAAATATCTTTCTATGACATAATTGCAGGTACAACTAAGCAATAATATGGACTTGCAACCTCATTATAATGTCTATATTATCATATTCAGTCAAAGAAGTCAAGGATGAAAGAATAACTCTTGCAAGCCAAAGTCCAAGCTCGAAGAAGGAGTCAAACTTGTAACCGATATGCATTAAATATCGGCGAAGGACCAGGAAACCGCTGCTACAACGACTAGCTAAGGTGAAACAGCCACAACGGTCACTTGAAGCTTTCAAAGAACATAACTAAACAGCGGATTACACGGGATTCTTCATTTACTTTCATGTAACTATATAAGGGGATGATTGACGAGTATAGGACACATTAGGCTCACTTGAACAACACATACACTCTGCTACTCATCATAGAATACTCTAATAATTCACACACACTTAGCACAATCATTGTAATCATAGTACACTCGTCATTCATTCATCCAAAGTTGTAATCTTTTACCCATTTTAATATTAACAAACAAGGCAGGGGCTTAGACTCCTCCCGAGGTTTTTTGCCGGAGATCAACAACTGATCAAGGGCTTTCCTCGTACATCGAGTGTTGTTCTTTGTGTATTTGCACTTTATCTACTTATTTCTCAATTCTGCCATACATTTACATCCTCAGGATATAACTGTCCATCCTCAACTTTACCTTAGCCATCCTAAACATAGTTGTCACATATTTATTTCTTTTACATCTTGATACACCATTTTCAGAATAAAACTAGATTTGAAACTTATTTGACACGAATAGCACTCTACCTCACATTTTCTGATTTAGAAAACAAGATTATTTTTACTAGGTAATTTTTTACCAAAACAATTTCCATTCAAGAAAGTCGTTTTCACATCCATTTGGTGAACTTCCAAATTTTTAATGGCTGCAATGGCAAGTACCATCCTGATGGATGTTATTCGCGTTACAAGCGAATATGTGTCAAAATAATCCAAGCCTTCTCACTGTTTATATCCTTTGATCACCAACCTTGACTTGTATTTATCAATGGTGCCATCTGGCTTCATCTTTTTCTTGAAAATCCATTGATATCCTAGTGGTTTGCATCCCATAGGAAGATCCACTAGCTCCCAGGTGTGGTTTTGTAAAATAGAATCAATTTCACATTTTATGGCCTCCTTCCACTGAGGTCCATCCGAGGAATTTACCGTTTGTTGGTAAGTTTGCGGTTCCTCCTCACCCATATAGGTGAGGAAATCTAGACCAAAGGATTTTTTAGTCCTTTGTCTTTTACTCCTTCGGATTTCACCTTCATCGATTTGAGGTTCATCATTTGCAACCTTTTCTCTTGAGAAACTTTCCCGAGTTGAGTTTGATGGGCCTGGTTCATCATCTAGAACACTCTCATCAAATGGGTTCGGTGAACCCAGTTTAGGCGTTTCCAAGCATGGGAATATGTTCTCAAACCAAGAAGCATCCTTAGATTTCAATATAGTACCGTTAGACACTCCAGAATTCTTCGAGTCATGCACAAGAAAACGAAGTGGACCACCCATACGAGTGTATCCAATGAGCACACAATCTACAGTTTTGGGTCCTATCACAAAATGCTTTGGTGGTGTTACAACCACCTTAGCTAGGCACCCCTACACTCGTAAGTGTTTGTATGATGGTTTGACTCCCGTCCATAATTCATATGGGGTTACATCTTTCCCCTTATGGGGAATTAAATTTAGAATGAAATTTGCTAATAACAGCGCACCCCCCCACATGTCCTCACTCACCCAGAGCTTATCAACATGGCATTCATCATTTCTTTTAAGGTCCGGTTTTTCCGTTCCGCCATGCCATTTGATTGTGGTGAGTAAGGAGGTGTGAGTTCTTGTATGGTTCCACTTTTTGCACAAAGATCAGCAAAAGGTGAAACATACTCACCACCTCGATCGTTTCTTACCTTTTTTATCTTTCGATTAAGTTGATTTTCAACTTCGGCTTTGAACATGACAAATTTGTCAATAGCCTCATCTTTACTCTTAAGTAAGTATACATGACAGAAACATGTGCTATCATCAATAAACGTGATGAAATACTTATTCCCACCTCTAGTAGGAATCGCTTTCAAATCACATACATTGGTGTGAATTAAAACAAGAGGACTAGTGATTCGTTCAACCTTTTTGAATGGCGTTCGTGTTTGTTTTGCTTCGACACAAGTTTCACATTTATGGTTTGAGTAAATATCAATTTTTGGTATGCTATTCAATTTAATCAAGTGACGAATATAATTTTGGTTCACATGACCAAGTCTTCCATGCCAAACACTAGAAGACTCAAGCAAGTAAGCAGAACTATCGTTATTCGTTCCATTCATAATAGCTACATTAAACTTGAGCATACCATTTAGTGCATAGCCGTACCCGACATACATACCACTCTTAGTCAACACGACCTTATCAGACTCAAACACTATTTTGAATGCAAACTTGTTCAACTGCTAACCAGACACAAGATTCTTACGAATCTCAGGAACATACAACACATTTGACAAAGTAAGTTCCTTTCCCGATGTCATCTTCAAAACCACATTTCCTTCCCCTTTGATCTCCGCGGTAGTAGAATTTCCCATGAAGAGTTTTTCACCAGTAACTTCCTTGAAGGTGTTGAAAATGCTCTTGTCAAAGCACACATGTCGGGTTGCCCCGGTATCAACCCACCAATCTTTGGCATCCGTACCAACCATGTTAGCTTCAATGATCATCATAGAAAGATCGGAAATCATAGCAACCAGCTTATCAACCATGTTGGCTTGTTAGGCAGTTTCTTTCTTGGGAAACTTGCACTCATTTGCCCGATGCCCTGGTTTGTCACAGTTGTAGCAATTTCCCTTAAACTTTTTCTTCCCAATACCACCTTTAGCTCCAAGGTGAGAGCCTTTCCCATTGGTTTTCTTGAACCCACCCCGTTTGTTGCCATTGTTACCTTTAGATGTTTGACCATGTTCAACAACATTAGCCTTAGCGACTTCATGAATGACATTCGTCTTTTGAGCAACCTTGTTGTCTTCTTCAATACGAAGACGCACAACCAAATATTCAATTGTCATTTCCTTTCGCTTATGCTTCAAATAATTCTTGAAATCAATCTAACTTGGTGGCAATTTCTCAATGATAGCCGCAACTTGGAATGTCTCGCTAAGCATCATTCCTTCTACATGAATATCATGAAGAATAACATGCACTTCTTAAACTTGACTCATAACAGTTTTTGAGTCAATCATAGCAAAGTCCAAGAATTTCGCCACCACAAACTTCTTTGTGCCCGCATCTTCAGTTTTGTATTTGAGTTCCAAAGATTCCCATAACTCTTTGGCAGTAGCAGCTTTGCAATACACATTGTAGAACGAGTCAACCATTCCATTCAGAATATAGTTTCGGAACAAGAAATCAGAATGATTCCAAGCATGAACCGCGCTCACAGTTTGAGCATTCATTTCCTCTTCAGCAACATGAGGAACGGTTTCAGTCAAGAACCTTGCAAGGTTCAATGTTGTCAAATAGAACAACATCTTTTGTTGCCACTGTTTGAAGTTCACACCAGTAAACTTCTCGGGTTTTTTCCGCGTGGCTTGCTACTACAGTAGGCAATGGCGCCACCAATCCAATGGTAACAACCGCAGGCGTGTAGACTGCAGAGACTCCAGTAGCACTGGAACTCGTGAGAGGAGCAGAAAACATGGGCTGGGAGGTGCTCGTCATTACTGAAAAGATATCGAAAAACTGTTACTAAAGAATCTGTTTAAGTTTGTTAGAAATATTTAAGGGCCAATTAAAAGTCGCTTAATTACTCATTAACAGGAATAACAGCAGCTGAAGACCAGGAGTCAAAACAGTTCTTCTGGAAGCTTTTTACTTAAGTCACAAAATAAAAATAAACGGGTAGCAAAACCCAATGTCACGCGGACCTGAATTTTTCGAGCTGCATTCGTGTCCGCAGGTCGTGCGGACGTCGCGTTGGTTCAAGAATTTCCTCGAACCAGAACCCATTTTTGCACCCGACCTGCGTGCACGGGTAGATACCCAAGTATAATGTGACTTAATATTTTAATCCTTCCAATTTAGTTTCACCTTATAAACTCTTCCACTTTTCATCCCACAACCAATGTGAGACAACTCACATTCACACATCAAAACTCCATCAAGAGAACGCTCCTACACTATTTTTACCTTAAAATTCTTGTGTTGCATCTAAGATAGTACTTTATATGTTTCGCCAGCGAAAGTCAAATATGTGAGTGTATGTGGTGTGTTTTTGCCTTTAAGTAGCTTTTAGACCATTGCTTAACCATTCATTAATATCTTAATCTCTCTCTCTCTCTCTCTCTCTCTCTCTCTCTCTCTCTCTCTCTTCTCTCTCTCTCTCTCTAAAAAACCTAGCAGCTTAAAATTTAAACAAGAAGTTGTAGACAGAAGAAGATGGGAAGAGGGAAGATTGCAATCAAGAGAATAGACAACTCAACCAGTAGGCAAGTAACATTCTCAAAGAGAAGGAATGGGTTATTGAAGAAAGCAAAAGAATTAGCCATCCTATGTGATGCTGAAGTCGGAGTCATCATCTTCTCCAGTACTAACAAGCTCTATGAATTCTCAAACACCAGGTTAAACAACTAGCATCAAATTCTAATTGTTTATATTACCGTAAATTTTTCTTAATTTTGTTCTACAATGTATTTTAATTTGTAAGCATACCTATAGATTATTAACTAAAACATGGTGATTAGTAATTTTAACTTATCAATGATATAATTGAAGTTAATTATAAAGTAATTGTTTGACCTAAGAGATTTTAATGTTTTCCTGATTGGTTGCTATATCTATCCCAAAATCTAGTGAACACAACGTGTGATAACCCTTGATTTATAATCTTAAATGATAAGAACATTAAGAATGTATACACATGCAAAGGCAAACCATATATCTGCTATTTTTCTCTTGTTGTTTTGACCATTTCGGTAGCACCTACGGTTTAAAACACATCCGCATGATAACCAGACTTTTCGATCCCCCCCCCCCCCCCCAAAATAAAAGAACAACGGGAACCAGACAGCCCAAGATTCTTTTGAAGAATGTCTGTATTGAACAATATTTTAAACTTGATAGATTTAATTATATGTTTCTCAAAAAATAAAATAAGAATGAACGTATATGTTTTATCAAGAATGTTGTGATTTTATAAATTAAATATACCTGATGGATCAATTCATTTTTCTTAATAAAAAAATAAAATAGAAACTTTGTATTCATTTCATCAATGATGGATGATTCACTCCAGGATCTGTTTGTATAAGACTTCTCTTTGCTGATTAATAATCTTTTTCATTATTTGTGGTAATTCAGCATGAAATCAGTGATTCAACGCTACAATAGGTCAAAAGAAGAGAACAATCAACTGGTAATATCTGCGTCAAATGTCAAGGTATGTGTAATGCCTTACGTTTTATGGAATAATAAAACCTATACTATTTATTATTAATCATATCTCTCACTATCTATCTATATATAGAGAGAGAGAGAGATAGAGTTATGATCATTAGAAAGGAAATCTAATTAAAATGCATTGACAATAATTACAAAGAAAACTTAGGGACTATTTGGTATGAGTTGTCTGATTAAGTTGTCTGATTAAGTACTGAATCATTAAGAGGGTCTGGATGGTTCTGCACCTCTTATTTGCTGAATGATTAATAGCTTAAGGAAACCATTCAAATGCTTTTGTTTAGTTGAAACAAACACTCTTAATGCTGAATGATTAAAAGGTTTATTAAGAGGCTAACAAACACTCTCTTAATCAGATCATATCTTCTGATTATATATGACAAGGATATAACTACGAGTCTACGATAAATCTTAACTAATATATTCTATCTAACATGTTTGGAATTCAGTGTGTGAATCATCAAAGTTGTAAAGAAATGTACATCTGCAAATTAACTACCTAATGTAAATAAAACCCTAATCTTGGTAAGACAGCTCTAGTAGAGCAAACAACAATCACGCATAGTAAACACAATAGGTTACACATGAATGTTTTCTGATGCAAGAAAAACGAACTATTTTTCAATGGAATTATATGATCTTCAAGTTATGTATATATCAGCTGGTCTAAGATCTCTGCAACACCATGTAGCTTTTACAACAAACACCTTCTTGACTTCATTAACCTATCACAGACCATATATAATACATTATTTAAAGAATATTATATGAACAATAAAACTCTCATCGAAGAACATAAATGTTCTTGAGTGTGATATGTAACAACATATATATATGTGACCAAATGTTAAAAGATGGCATTTACAAACATGTATGTTAATTTAAATCAATCATTTGATCACAACACCCTCGAATATACATCACAACACACCCTCTAAGAATGTACATAAGTTTGTAAACGTTACATGTTAATTTGTGGAGATTCTTGTGACCAAATATTTCTACTCATCTAGACATATAATTCCATTGGAAGGTAGTTTGTTTGTCTTGCTTCAGTAGCATTCATGGGGTATATTTAGAAACTCGAATACAAAAACAAAAATTATTTAACGATATTTTTAAATTTTTAATATTCTCATTATGAAAAACATAAAACTCAAGCTAAATTAAATCATGTATTACCAAAAGTATGTTAACAATTAATTAAAGAGGTAACCACATATTTTCCATATGTTGAGTGAGCATTTATTGGAAGTGTGTTCACATTATTTTGCATATACAATTGATCAACCGGTGATTTAACATGCATCTGCTAGCTTTGGCAAATGGAGGCAGCAAAATTGAAGCAACAGTTGAAGAACTTGCATGAAGCTCATCGGTTAGTCACACCTATATATTATTACCTCATACATTAAAACAAAAGGACTGACTGTTAGTCTATTATGTTGTTATATCTTTAAGCCAACTAATGGGCGAAGAATTATGTGGTATGGGAGTTGACGACCTGCAAAAACTCGAGAACAAGTTGACAATAAGCCTACAAGACATCCGAATGAAAAAGGTACTGAAGAAACCAAATCTGAGTATATATATGAACTTAATTATTTGATAAAACAATGTAAAGTTTTTTAAAGTTCAAGACATTTGGGGTATACAAATAAGTTCAAACAATGTTGTTTAGGTCTTTTAACTTGTTTTCTGGTGTCTCTTTGTCTAGACATAAAAATATTAACTTTTGATGTCATTTGCAGGAAGAGATACTAAACAATGAGATACAAGAGCTCATCATAAAGGTCTTTGTTCCTATTTTCCTATTCCCTTGTACATTTCATTCTAGCTTTACATTTTATAGCTACTCTCTAACTACTTGAGCATTTTAGCTTACTCATTCCACTCTTTTTAATAAATATCTAGAATTGAGTAAAATCTAGATAATTAATAAAAATATAGGGCGGTGTGGTGGTAAGCACCTGATTTTTCTCTAATAGAACAATAGAGGTCTTAGGTGTTAATCATATTATCACCGGTTTTCTACCATAACCTCTCGAAGAACACATTCTATTTACCTTGTCTCTTTAGTTGGCAAGGTAATAGCGAGGTCCCGTAAGTTTCCAGTAACAAGGTTCTTATGGCTACCAAAAAAATAGGGGGCATAAATTTGAATTATATTCTTACTAAAAATAAGATTTTGCAGTTTGTTCACAACCCGAAACTGAAAGTGTTGGTACATTAATATTGATATGTATTTAATTAGAGACTAACTGGAATTTGGATTTTCCCATGCATAGGGAAGCTTGATGCATCAAGAAAACATCAATATCTACAAGAAGGTAATCATCATTTAATAATTCCTTTAAGTGAGTGCAAATCTGATTTCTTCTTGCATGAAAAAATTAAGGCGACATGTTCATATTTTATCAGCTTTATGAAGCAAGAGCATACGCAGCTACACGTGATGAGAATAATGGGGATGCTGCATTTAACTCGGGTGTGATACAAGCTTATAGCGCGACCGATTTGCAGGTGTGTCAACCTGAGCAATATCATATATGAGGACCCTTGGCGCAGAGTTGAGAGCAACAATTATGTCAAGGACTCTTAAACCATATCACCTTTTAGTCAAAAAAATAAAATGAGGGCCGGTTGTGATTTGTTCTATATTGTTTTGACACAAGTTAAACAGATACATTATTTGAATATCATTCGTTTGTAGTAAAATATTTATCATAACATGGGAAAAAATGAAATCGTGTGTTAATTCAGATTGTTAAAATATTTGATATATTACATTGTTATTTTAGAAATTAAATAACAATTGTTTCAATGCACACCAACTAAAAAAAATGTAATTCAACCTTACACGTTTCTTGGGAAAAAAAGGCTCAAAAAATTGCAATTGCAAAACAGAAGTCAAATGGATTGATGACACAAAAACTCAAAAAACATTTAAAATATTTAAAAAAAACTTAAAAATAAAAAATAGACAAATATGTTTGTGAATTGTGGCTTTTTTTTTAAGTTTTTGGCTTAAATTACAAACCACATAAAATCAAATTTACAAAGGCTAAGCAAAAAACTAATGGTGGCTCCAATATTAGACAAAATATTATAAAAAGACCACCATACGTGAAGAATCCGTGGCTGCCCCAAAAGATCGAAGGAAAAAAAAAAACTTGAAAAAGAAAAGGTGGTGTTACTCAATACTTGTGGCTTAGACTTTAAAAATAGAAGATAAAAATAAAAGAAATTGTAACACCCTTGATTTTATTATGGAAAGGTGATTTATAAAGGTGAAGCAATCTAAATAATTGTCGAAATATAAAAGAGAAATAGAGAGATTTTATTAATGATTATGTGATGATTACAAGGATGAATAATAAGTATTAATAGACAAATATTTCGACCCCTTTTTCTACAAAACTTAGAGCTATTATAATGTGTGTGCGTTTGAGTGTGAGAATTGCCGACCCTTTCTTCATGGAGAGAATGGAATTTATAGTGATCGTAGGTTGAACTGTTGAGTTGGTAATGATTGACAGCTCATTCGCACGGGCCCCACAGGGGAGGCCGTTGAGGGAATCTGCGTTGTCCTTTTCTGATTGGCCGAATGTCCTTTTCGTTCGTCCTTTCTGTCCTTACTTATGGCAAGAGATCATGGAGCAGGGATTGTAGGTCTTTGATTGGTTGGGCATCCCTTTCATTCTCTCTCTGCAGCTGTCACGTCCTAGGTAACACGCGGGCCCCACAGAACCTTCCTTTGATTATTCTGTCAATGTTTACGTGTGACATGGGCCACGCGCGAGTCATGTGGGTGCACGAATGCGCGTACTGGTACATATCTCTTCAAGTCCCCCCAGTCTATTATCTTTTGTGCTTGCGTAGAGGGTGATGGACTTTATGAAGTTTGTCCTTAATGTGGTTATCTGTGCGGGTACTTTTATGTGGGAAGCGGTTGATGCCACTCACAGTAATAAATTCTGGGGCTTGTTTTTCTTCGCCATGAGTGTGAAGCGACGTTGCTGAATAGGCGAGGCGTCTGTCTCGGTTACTTTATCAGAAAAGCTGACATCGCTCCTCTCACACTTCCACGTGGCGGTTTTTTATAGTTCGTCATGCGGCTCTCATGCCTAGGTTTCAAGGAGCATTAATTGCTCAACCTATAAAAGGAGAAGTTCCCACATTTTGAATTTTACTTCCTTTTACATCCTCTCTCTTCAAGCAACAAATTTCCAAAAATTTCTCAAGAGCTTCATCCTTTACCCGCATTATGATGGCTTCGTCTTCAGATGTTACTAGTAAGAAGCAAAAAAAGAAGGAGAAGAAGGAGGCCAAGGGTCCTGCGCTTGCAAGCGAAGTCCCATCCAACCGGAAGGTTGGTGAGTTTGCTTACTTCTGAAACTACTACGGGATTTTGCCCGCGTATGAGCCTACCCTCCCTGGTCCCAGGGAGGTAATTACCAATCCTCCGACGGGTAAGATCGGGTTGTACCAGGCGTTTTTTACTTTCTACAACTTTCGGGTGCCTATCACCAAGTTTGTTGCTACTGTGTTGGAGCATTATCATATCCATATTAGTCAAGTGCACCCGGGGGGAACGCGGAAGATTACCTGGTTCGAATTCTAATGCTAGGCGTAGGCGATACAAACCACCGTGTAGAGGTTTAACGTTTCTTATGTTTTGAAGATTATGGATGGGTGGTTTTCTTTTTGTCAGTGCTACATACCCGCATCCCATTTCACCCTCTCTCCAAAGAATTTTTATAATTGGAAGGATAAGTTTTTCTAGATTGAAGAAGGTGTAATCCCTATCAAGATGACTACGAGGAAGGTGTGGGGTAAGATCCCAGCGACCACCTGTATTGCCTATGATGCTGGCACAACACCTTGACTGCTTATTCGGTGAAGATAGTGTCGATCGAAGAGATTGCGCTCGTGGCTTTTGGGATGAGTCGTCATTACAAGCGGGAGGAGGATCGTGAGAACCCTGAGTTGCGCCAGGGTGAACAAGATATGTTGTAGCTCCCTTTTTGCGCGCTTAGTTAGTTACATCCCATATGCTTCTCTTTGATGTTTTCTAATTTCTCTCGCATTGTTTAACGGCAGTGCACAGTATTTATTCTTTAGTGTTGCTGGGGCCAGAGCTAACCTGGCATTTCGTGCCAGTGCCTGCAGGCCGATGCAACAAAAGGTATGTTGCTGAAATTGGTACCATGACTTGTTGGTTTCAGGCCTGATGCGGGCTTGTTGTTATTATTTATAGGTGGGGATCAAGGCCCCATAGAGACTGCTAGTGTTGAAGAGGATAAGGAGGATGACGGTGATGATGGGAATGAGGGTGATGGCCATCAATTTGAGGGTCCTGAGCAACCCAACCCGCAGCCTCTTGAGCGCGGTTCTTTGAAGTTGACTGATGCGCTTGTTTTGGAAGCTGGGACGGTGTTTACGGGGTCAGGTATAGGTACCCCTGCACCACGTTCACAGGCGGGGAACAAGGGGAAGCGGGGAGCTACCTCTCATGGTGATGATGTTGCTGATTTTGATTTAGCTATGTTTGGTCTCACTTCCCAAGTGAAGAAGAAGGCACGTTTGGAAAACAATGTGTTGGACGCGAAACAAGAGCTCTTTGGTAAGCGTCCGTTAATTTTGTTTGTGCCAGTGTCATTTTTTATTGCGTTTTCACCCGCGTAATACCTTCTTTGTTTTTCCAGCTAGTATGCTAAAGAAGGGTGGATCGAGCACCAAAGTTACATTCAAAGCCCCCGATTCTTCAAGAAAGGTGCCACTTCCAACTTCTTCCCTGGTGATACTCAAGCCATCCGCACAAGAACCATCCCTCTTGCCCCCATCTCAATTGTCTGACCAGGCTGGGGATTTTGGCTCACTTGTTGCGGATAGAGTGGAGGCGACTGTCCAGATGGTTCATACCCCTGTTCAAAATGTAGTTTTGGTTGTTATTGCCCCAAGGTCAGCTGTTGGCAGGGAGGCCCCTTTTTTTGACGTCGATGCTCCTGTTGATTTGGGCCGCCGCCTCATTCCCAACTGGGACCTCACTGAGGGGAGCCGGTTCACCGACCCCTTAGTGTGTAGTGACTTTTTGCGGGGGTTGTGCCTCCCGCAGAGCTTGCCTTTCAGGAAACCCGCTCGCGAATTAACTTGATGAATGAGCATGTGCTGGCGTTTGCCAATGCCATCTTTACCACGTCGGTATTGTCTAGAAATGGGTGGTTTTCAGGAAGCTAAGGTGGAGCTTGCTGCGGAGCAGAGGCATTTTGAGAAGGTGATGAGGGAGTTTGAGCGGGAAAAGGAGGATGAGGCTGCAAACCCTAGGGACTTCGTAGATGCTCAGTTAAAAAGTCATCAGGATGAATGGGATGAGGCCCATGGGAAGTTGCAGGCTGAGATGCTGGCTCTTCCTAAGTTAGGGGAGGAGAGCCAGGCGGTGATTGAGGGTCAGAGGGCGAGATTTCAGGAGCTCGAGGAGTCGATGAAGAAGGGGGAGTCTGAACTCTCGTCCTTGGGTGATAAGTGCACAAAGCTTGACTCGTCCTAGGTAAAGGTTACAAACGAGCGTGAAACTCTTGAGGCCCAAGTGGTTGACCTGATTGATGACCGCAACTAGCTGCTTGAGATATGCATTCCTTAGGTATGCCTGTTTATCCTCTTTTAGTTGTTATTGCTTCATTTGGCTTGTTTGCTTAATGCCTTGTTTTATTTTGTAGGTGGCTTTCTAGGTCAAAAGCGGGCCATTGACTGTGAAAGCAGTAAGTGAGTTGCTCGAGGTTGCGAAGTTCGCTGGCCGAAGAGTTGGCTATCTTGCCGACCACCAAAATGCACTTGCGTAGAAGCTCGTTGAAGACTGCCCCCTCTATGGAGTTGACTGTGATGCCAAATTTAAAGAGAAATCCAGCAACTACGACAAGTTGAAGTATCCGCTTGTTGGCATCATAATTGGGCATTATTGGCAGCCAACTATCGCTAAGCTGAGGGCCACCTTTGAGAAAGCCAACTTATACATAATACCGAGGACGGGTCTAGGCACCAATACTGAGGGCATGAGTGTTGATGCGGGTAAGAGGATTGTTGATGACGCATAGTAATTTCATTTTTCTTGGCTTGCGTGCCATATTATTTGTATTGCTTAAATAATGTTGACAATGTTTCTTGGTCCTTATGTTTGTGTACATTGAATTTTCACCTTTTTCTCTGGCTTTATTTTCTTTGAGCTTATTGTCTTTAGGACACTTGATTGTTTCCTGCGATTGCGCATAAGTGCGTTGCGTGCGCATTTACCCAAGCTAGAGTTTAGGGGTTATGAGTGTTTGGCTTTGAGAGCGTTCTCAATTTTATTATTTCTCTAATACATCATGGTGCTTAGTGTTACATTTTTACCTTGCTATTGCCTACAGGCGTTTGAGCTGTATCTTACCATACAATTTGCTTTTATATTCCCTTTGGCGGATGCTTGGTCATGCAGTTAGATGTGTTATTTTTATTTTGCATGCTATCTTAGTTTTTTTATTGCAATCCTGACTCTACGCTTGAACGCGAGTAGGGTATTTGGTTTGTATCTTACTATACAACTTTGTTTGTAATTATTTTGTTCAGTAGGCGCTTGATCATGCACTTAAATGGATGCTTTATTTGCGTTGTTTTTCCATCATACCATGGGTGTTTTATTTTTCACTTAGGCTTGCATTTGAGCGCATGCCGGAACATCGTTTTTCTATGTCTTATCACACAGGTTTTAGTTTAGATTGTTGTTTTTCGTCGACGCGAATTATCATCGCGAGTGCTTAACACCATTAAGTTCTAATTTTGTCAAGATCAGCGTTTAAGCACATTCTTGAGTTTGATTGTTTCCTGTATCTTGCCATACAAGTTTGGTTTGATATACTACTTTAATACACATAGGAATTAAAAACAGCGTCTATTGATGACCGGCACGTTGCCTTTGTAGAAAGTAAAAAACAAGTACTAATAACGAAAATTCCCACTACGCTGTCATTTGTGAGCGTAAGGCGGCTCATCTTTCATTTGCGCGCACGGTTCCCACGATTGATCATCATGCTTACGTTCTTGATCCGTTTTATTGGTGGTCCCTGATTTCTGTCTGCCTCGCGATGTATGTCTTTTAGCAGGTGTGACAATTTGCTGGATTTTAAAGCCGCTTCGATTGTCGTTTCTAACTGAAAGCATGCATCTATGTCTTCACCTATATCTTGGTGGTAAGCGTAGAACTTGCCAGGGACCGAGCCTTCGCACTTTTTTATTACACTGGGTGTTGGGAGATCTATGTTTTCGTGGCCAGGGCTTAAGCTGGAGTTTTGGTGAGTCGGAGTCCATGAGTTGTGACTTATGCGGCCTAATTTGTTCTCATTTGATTGTGGCGGCTTGTACTCAACCACCTTCGCGCTCTTCGGCTCTGTTTGAGGTGTTGCTTGGAGTCAGCTCCAAACTGAACCTTTGCCTTTCTTGTCGTGCATGTTGTGCTTGCTTCTTGTTTGAATGTCGCTTTCATGACCTTGAACCCTATAGGTCCAGTTTGAAGTGCTTCCTTGTTGAACCTGGTGATATAGTCTTCGATGGACTCATTGTCGTACCTTCGAACTTGCAATATGTTTGTAGACTCACGCTCTACCATGTGTTGTTGACTGACGTGACTCGAGAACCTGTTAGTAAGCTCCTTGATGCCATCGATCTGGCCATGTGGTACACAGTCAAACCACGCCCGCGAAGCTCCCGTCGGTGTATGCGCAAACATATGACACCAGGCTGGTAGGGCCCAGCCTACTACCTTATCCGCAGTTTCAAAACTTCTGAGCTGATCGTCATGATCTGATGATCCGTCGTACTTAATTAAAGTGCTTGGAGTGAACCTTGATTCTCACTTAACACCGGTGGGTAGTAACGTTTGGTGAAATCCTCTTAGGATGACAGATGGTCTCTGCATGCAATGGTATTGACATGGGAATGGTTGTGGACATACTTTAAGTGACTTTGGGACTCATCAGAGTCTTCCCTCCAGATCGGGTCTCTTTGCTTGATCTCGTTGTAGTAGTGGCCTGTGCCCCAAGAGTCTGCACACGGATCCCCTGTGTTGGGTTGCGACGGACCTTCGAAGGTCGTGTGCACTTAAACTGTCTCAAATGGTATTTTCTTGGAGGCATGTTTGATTTGCTGCTCGTGGACTATCTCATTATAATGGCGTTATAGAGCCTCATGTTCCTTAATGTACCACACCTCTGGGCTGAGTGTTTGCATGGGGTCATTGGTCGCTGGCCCTTGCTGGTCCGTATGTGTTTTCGGTTGCAAAGTGGAACGAGGCTGTAGAGTGATGAGGTTGCAGAAGGTGAGACAGTGCCATTAGTTTTTCATGCTCTCATTGCGGGTTCTCTTGCGTGTTGGGATTGAGTTGGGCAGCCCCAGCAGTAGAGGTATCCCTCAGGAAAGAAGTCAGTGGAGAACTCATGGTTTTGTGAAAGAAGGATATCTTAGTTTTTTGTTGTTCTAATAAATGCTCTTTACGGATGGCGCCAATGAAGAAACACCAATCCAAACAATACTCGAAATATAAAGGAGAAATGGAGAGATTTTATTAATGCTTATGTGACGATTACAAGGATGAATAATGAGTATCAATGGACAAATACATATTTCGACCAATCTTTGTACAAAACTTAGAGCTATTAAAATATGTGTGTCTTTAAGTGTGAGAATTGTCGAACCTTTCTTCATGGAGAGAAGGGGTATTTATAGTGATCGTAGGCTAAGCTTTTGAGTTGGTAATGATTGACAGCTCATTCGCGTGAGCCCCACAGGGGAGGCCGTCGAGAGAATTTGCGTTGTCCTTCTCTGATTGGATGACTGTCCTTTTCACTCGTCCTTTCAGTCCTTGCTGATGGCAGGAAACAATCGAGCAGGGAATATAAGCCCCTGATTGGCTGGGTGTCCCTTTCATTCTCTCTTTGCAATTGTCACGTCCTAGGTAACACGCGGGCCCCATATAACCTTCCTTTGATTATTCTGTCAACTTTTACGTGTGACATGGGCCACGCGTGAGTCCTGTGGGTGCGCGCATGCGCGTACTTTTACATATCTCTTTGAAAGGGAACTGCAGTTATTAAATTATATGTGTTCGTATTTTATTAGTTAAGTGGATCTAGGCTCAAAGAAGGAAATTGGAGGGAAAGCTCAAAAGACCGTTTGTTACAATCTCACGTCCTTGATGAGATTTCATTTCATCCGCGTAAAGCAGCATCATACACCGCCTATCGGGGCGTGAAAATGATGTGAAGGTGTTGGGGTGTTGGTGCAGTGACGACGTGAGAAGGAGAGAAATGGTTGGGATCCCTTTGAGTTTAGTGGTGAAGGTGTGTGAATTGCATGTCTAAAGCAACGGAGATTTCATCCGTGTGAAGCGGCATCATACACCGCCTATCGCTGCGTGAAAATGACATGAAGGTGTTGGGGTGTTGGTGTAGTGATGAAGTGAGAAGGAGAAAATGGTTGGGACCCTTTTGAGTTTAGTGGTGAAGGTGTGTCAATTGCATGTTTAAATCAACGGAGATTTGGCAGTGGTCTGCAATTTAGGTTTGTGATGGAAGTTTGAGATGAAGGGTTGATAAATTTGATGAAGAGTATATTTTCAAAACCCAACCTAGATTATTTGACAATTTATAAACGCAGCAACCTTGTGGTTTGAATTGAATTTTAATGAAACCTAAAAGTTTATAAACTAAATATACTAATTATTTTGAGCAATTTTTTTAGTTTTCTGAAGTCCCAAAATACTAGATCTTTCAAGTGCAAAAGATTGTTATCACTTAGAAACACCTATTTGTTAGGTGTTTTAAGTGATTAATCTTCACAAACAAAGAAACTAGATAAAACTAGTAAAACCGACACACAAGATAAAGAAATTCAAGCTTTCCATTACTGATAAACATCAAAGCACCATGGATTACAAACACTAAGTACCACCCATTAATCTTGTGCTAGAAAGATAACCAAAAACCCTAACCCTAGAACTGCAACATTGCATTCTTTATATAGGCTTCACTGATGGGCCTGCGCACTTAACCTAAGTGCGCAGGGCCCGTGTCTAAGTACGCAGACATCTAGGGTTACAACAAAACGATCAAGTAATTACATAGTTAGTCCTCTAACTTCCAAACTACATAACAAGCTATCAAAAGACTTCGATCTGGTAACTATGGTCTCAATATAACCCAACATTTTCTATATTTTATTGTTAGTTTATTTAATTATTTATCTAAATTAGTTTGTTTTAAAGATAAGATTAAAATAAACGGGTAATGGCTTAAAGATTATTGAGTTGGAATGAAAACTAGTGAAATCATAACAGGGATCAATGAAAAAAAAGTGAGTGAAAGTAGTGTGGTGAAGTTTCAATGAGGTGCAAAAGTATGCTAAGACAAATGTAGGCTAAGACAATAAGTATAAAAGGGTTATGAAAAAACCCTAATCTTCATAATCATCAAAATTGTCATCTAATTTAGAGAGAGAAAATGAGGTTTTAGAGAGAGAAATTTGAAGAAAAATGAAACATGTCCAAGAAAAACAAAGTGTTTTGCTTACAAATAATGGGGTTTCTAATCGATTAAGGATCAACACAGTAGTAATTTGCTTGACATTCGGGTGAGAATCGACTTCCAAATCTCTATTTTTGGTGAAAATTAGGCTTTTAGGAAAACTAGTGCTTTCTTTATAAAGGTCATATTTGTATATGTTTATGGGGCTAAAAGCCATGGAGCTTGCTTCATACAAGTTAAACAAACGTTTTGGACGTAAAAAGTTATGATTTTTGGCTAAAACGAACCTATTGTGGACAAATCGCTTACTGGAAACATTGGGTGTTCGTTAGGCAGTATTTGACGGGTTGGGTAAGGAAGAAAGACTCTAATCTAAATGCCCAGTAGTCATTGGCGACCCTCAAGACATAGTGACAGTACGAAAGAGCTGATGGAAATTAGACGACATTGTCCGATGATATTGTTCAATGATAGTCTTAGAAAGTGACACGTCTCACAGGTTAACCTTTTATACACATCGTGTGACGTTTATTCTAGCCTAGACACTATAACACGAAGTAGTTAAGTGTAATTAGGTTAGTTTCTAGACATTTTACTTTTTCATGTTGAGGCAGTGTGCATACTCACAGTAATTTTCAAACAAATGATGTTTTCTTTTGAACATGATAAGACTATGACAAAGGTTGCTAAATGAGAATACATTTTTAAAGTCTTTAAGTGCTACCGTAATAAATGTTAAATGTATAGTAAGCATGTAGTACATCATACTTGGTTACCTCTGAACTCGTATTTATAGTAAGATACTTGGGGGGTTGTATTTTTAATCGATTACCTCAGGGGTCGTATTTGCAATTGTTTACCTGGAACTGTATTTATAAGCAGTTACCTTTGAGACCGTAGTTATTGTTAGTTATCTCTAAGTCCGTGTTTACATGTGGTTGCCTCTTGGTTGTATTTTAGAGGGCAATTCATTTGTTGTTTGCTGGTGGTTGATCAACAACGTATAGTATAACGTGCATATTACAAGTTATGACATAGTTATAGTTAGTAGTATGTTGTTACTTGGCGTTAAGATATGTGATGTGTGGTTATCAGTTTTTAAATGCTTATGTGTTTACATACTTGATAATGTAACACCCCAGGCAAATTCCACATCATTTGTGGACATGAGGGATTATTGGTTCATAAGGAATGTCCTACCTCTTAAATCCTCAATGCGTTTTGAGCTAAATGCTAGCGGATGAGAGGAGAACTTCAAAGTTAAGTATGCTCGGGTGGGAGTAGTATCAGGATGAGTAACTTCTTTGGAAATCTGCACGTGCGCAACCACAATCAAATCCATGAGTTCTTCATGGGCAGAGCTGGCAATATTGGTGGTACGAGAGCCGAGATGTTACCAATGGTATAAGAGATACCTCTACGCCGTACAGGATGGTGGGACAAACCTTAGCGAGGACAGTCGAGTCCCCATGGATGCTAACGAGTACACCTTAGGTAAATCTCACATCCTTGATTGTGATGTTGGGGTAAACTTCACCGAGGACGATGAGTCCATAAGGGTGCGATTGTGAAATATTAGGAAAATCCCACTTCAGTCGTGGGCAGAAGACATTCTTGGTTCATAGGAAATGTCATGTCTATTAAATCACCAACATATTTTAGGATTATTGCTAGTGAATGAGCTGGGCTGCGTCTAAGAAAAAGTCATGCCTCTATGAGTCTTATGTAATTAAAAAAGTGCACCTCAAATTAAGATATACCGAGCCAAAAACTCAAATTAAATTTCTACTATTTTGAGCTTACAAGAGGCCTTGAATGCCACTGAATGTTGGTTTATGTGTGACTTAATGAGAGAAAACAAACAAAAACAATTGGTAGAAGCCGGGTATTGAATCTAAACTGATGTTAAAAAGGTGGCGCTTAACCATCTAGGCTACAACTAAATTACATTTCAATCTCGGTCTGCATGTTTGATATATACAATAAAACGAGAAATTATTTTTTGGGCCCCAAAAAGAGGTTGTGCCCTGCACAACGGCCAACAATGCACACCCTTTGGGCTGATCCTGCAGATTAGAGGAGAACTTTACAGGTAAGCGTGCTCATGTGCGAGTAGTATTAGGATTGGTTACCTCATGTTAAAATTATTTGGTCTTCGTATACAATGGTGTAACTTTCGTTTCGAATATGCTGTCCCCACTTGTTTTTATTGTCACATTCGTGACTTGCCTAATTTTATCTATGTTTTGATACGTGTGGATTAAAGGGTAGTGGTTATTGTGGTTATGTGATGGTGGAACGACGGTGGAATGGTGATAGATGACGATTACTCGTCGGAGAAGATATAACAGAGAAAGAGAAGACAATAGAATAGCTCAATCAATCGGTGATCTCATTCAACACACTTAACTGATATTAATACAATCGAGCTCTAACTGTCATCAACAAACTTTCCCTCCAACTAACATAACTACCAACTACCTTATTCCTTATTTCCCCCCACATTTATCAATTATTACAACCCCCCCCCCCCCCCTTAATACATTCTAATACTACATTTACACTAATAATCCCTCAATTCTCACATTTTCACAATTACCACGTATCAATACCTCCCTCTTTTTAAGCAATTTTGACCTCAAAATTGAAGTCAAAATCAGGGAATCTAAGCTTCATTTCTTCTAAATCCTCCCAAGTAGCTTCATTTAAGGGAAGTTCCGACCATCTGATTAACACCTAAACACCCATCCGATTCCTCTTCCAGATAATTCTTCTATCTAACAAAGCAGCAGGAATGAACTTGAATCGAGGTTGAGCCGGAACTGGAATAACATGGGAATGATCTCCTTTAGGCAATTTGAACAAGGAGACGTGAAATGTATGGTGGACTTAAGCTTCTTCAGGCAAATCCAAATGGTAAGCCACCTTTCCCACTCTTTCTATGATCAGAAAAGGCCCATAGTACTTAGGGCTTCGCTTTGATTGCATATGTTGTCTGATAGAAGATTGAACAAAATGATGTAACTAATACCCAATCGCCAATTTGAAATTTCCTCTCTGACTTGTGCTTGTCAGCTAACTGTTTCATCTGGTTTTGAGCCTTTGGTAATGAAAGTTTCAATTCTTGAATCACAGCCTCTCTGTCACATAGCATAGTATCAATGGCTTCCATAGGACTGTCTTTAGGACTGTAGGGTACAAATAAAGGAGGTGGATACCCATAAAGGGCTTGAAAGGGTGTCATCTATAGGGAAGAATGGAAATTAGTATTATACCAAAATCCAACTAGGGAGAGCCATTTGATCCAGTTAGTCTTAGTGCTTAATGTCATGTTTCTAAGATAAGCCTCTATACACCTATTCACGACCTCTGTTTGCCCATCAGACTGTGGGTGATAAGCTATTGACATAGCTAGTTGGACCCCATGTAACCTTGTGAACTTCTTCAAAAATCCACTTAAGAATATAGGGTCCTTGTCTGGCACTATGGACTGAGGCCAACAATGAAGCTTATAAATGTTGTCTAGCAAAACCTGGGCAACTGTCTCAGCTGAGTAAGGATGGCCTAAGGGAATGAAATAACCATATTTAGTGAATCTGTCAATAACCACTAATATAGTATCTTTCCGTTGACCTTTAGAAAACCACCACCAAAGTCCATTGAAATGTCAGTGAACACAAACTGATGAATGGGCAGAGGTTGTAGCAATCCAGGAGAGGCTAGATTTTCAACCCTAGTCCTTTGACATACATCACACTTCCTGATGTATTGTCTGGCCTGTTTATGGATACCCTTCAATTTAAACATGCCCTGAATTCTATGAACAGTGGAATGAACCCATGACTCCCCCCCCCCCCCCATAGAAGAATCATGACAAAATGAAATGACGTCATGTTGTAGTGTTTCATCATGACCCACTAAAATTCTTCCTTTCTTTGTTAATAATGACCCATCCCACTTGTAATTTAACAGCCTTACCTTGTACTAACTGTTGCAACTTCTGCCTGACAGCTAGATCACTAGACCAAGTCTCCTGAATTCTTTTAAAAAGAGTGGAGTCCAAGGTAGATAGACTTGTAGTAAACAATGTAGGCCCTTGAACTCTAGATAAAGCATCAGCCACTTTGTTTTTTGACCCTTGTTTGTAGACTATCTCATAATCATAACCCAAAAGCTTGGACAGCCACACATGTTGTAGGGGTGTGGTGAGTTTTTGTTCCATCAAAAGCTTCAAACTTTTTGTGATCAGTCTTAATTATAAAATTACCTTGGCTCAAATAATGATGCCAATGCTTCACAGCAAAGATGATTGCTAATAATTCCTTTTCATAAACTAAGTATGCATGTTGTCTTGGGAATAATGCCTTACTTATGAAGGCCAAGGGATGACCTTCGTGCATTAAAATTGCCCCAATGCCCATAGATGAGGCATATGTTTCCAAAACAAAAGTCTTAAGAAAAATTAGGCAGTGTAAGCACTGGTGGGGAGCATAGGGCCTGTTTAAGTTGTAGGAATGCTTTAGTTGCCTCATCATTCCACACAAAATTGTCCTTCTATAACAAATTGGTGAGAGGTTGGGTTAATACCCCATAGGCCCTAATAAATCTCCTGTAATATCCTGACAATCCCAAAAAAAACTCTTAGCTGCTTAATGTTTGTACGAATAGGCCAAGCCTGAATGGCTTTAGTCTTTTTAGGATCTGTTGCTGTTCCCCCTGATGACATTATATGACCAAGATTGTAACATTACCGATTACCGAGAAGATTAACATGGACCATTTTATGACACCCTAGGCAAATCCCACATCGGTCGTGGCCAGGAGAGATCCATGGTTCATAAGTAATCCAAAGCTTCTTAAATCACCAAATCATTTTGGGCTTAATGCTAGTGGATGAGAGCAGAACTCCACTGTTGAGCGTGCTCAGATGGCAATAGTATCAGGATGGGTGACCACCTGGGAAGTCTCCACCGGGGCGACCAAAAACAAAGTCGTGAGTTCCTAGATGGGCAACCCATCGGGAGCAAAGCGGACAATATTGGTGGTGAGAGAGGTCAGATGTTAGAAATGGTATCAGAGCCACTCCTGTGTCGTTCAGGATGGTGGGGCAAACCTCATCGAGGACAATGTGTCCCTAAGGGGGGTGATTGTAACAATAACGATGTACCGAGAAGATTAACATGGACCATTGTATGACACTCTAGGCAAATCCCACATCGGTCGTGGCCAGGAGAGATCCATGGTTCATAAGTAATCCAAAGCCTCTTAAATCACCAACGCGTTTTGGGCTTAATGCTAGTAAATGAGAGGATAACTCCACAGTTAAGCGTGCTCAAGTGGGAGTAGTACCATGGTGGGTGACCTCTTGGGAAGTCTCCATCGAGGCGATCAAAATCAAAGCCGTGAGTTCCTGGATGGGCAACCCATCGGGGGCAAAGCGGATAATATTGGTGGTGAGAGAGGTCGAATGTTACAAAGATATTCCAGAGAGGAGCCCCCAAATGAACATTTTGACTTTTTTTCAAACAATTTCTTAGCCCTTAAAATATCAAGTACTTCTTTTAAATGAACCATATGTTGATTCATATTAGTGCTATACACTAATTTATCATCAAAAAATACCAAAACTGACCTCCTCCGTAAAGGTTTAAAAATGTAATTCATTAAGGACTGGAAGGTGGCAATGGCATTTGTTAAGCCAAAAGGCATAACTAAAAATTCAAAGTGCCCTTCAAGTGTTCTAAAAGCACTCTAAGGTTACCATCTACTTGCATGGTAGAGAAAGAAGGTACCCCTGTTAATGCATGAATTGAGATTAATGGGTCAGCCACAGTTGTATCAATCACAGCTTCTTGTTCTTGAATCCCATCTTGTTCTTACCCTCAATTTCTAAGACAAAGATTTGCTTATTTGGGCATTTGTGGGTAGATGTAAATTTGTCATTACACCAAAAACATTCTCCCTTCAGACTTTTGGATTCCATTTCTTTAGTTGTAAGATTCAGTTCGTTTCTATTGTAGGGTTTGTTATTAGTAGGAGTAGGAAGTAATGGTAGATGATTGGTATTGACAGGAGGTTTAACAGATGATATAGGTGATGGATTAGGAATGTTGGGTGGATAAAATTTGCCATTGTTATTGGGTTGGAATCTTGGTTTGGATTGGAAAATGGTTTTATTTGCAGAATCTTGTTTTTTAGATATTTTATAGGCTTCCTTCATTGTTCTTGGCTCAAACATTCTTGCTGGCCCTGCCAGTTCAGGTTTCAACCCATTCAAGAATATACTTACTGCATATTATTCACATATTGTCACCCTTAACAATTTCTCATCAAACTTTTCACAATAATCTTCCAATGAATCAGTTTGCTTGGTAGAGGTTAACTCTCCCATAGCATCATTAAACATAGAAGTTGAGAACCTGTCAACAATACTGCTAGAGTATTTTGACCAAGTCACTTTAGAAATGGGTCTATTTAATTGCTTCACAAAAGTTGAGTGCCATTTCATGGCCTTTCCTTGCAGATAAATTGCTGCATACCTCATTTTAAAGTTTCCAAGTGTTTCATCAACATCAAAGAAATGTTCACATTTACACACCCAATCCTCTACTTCATTACCATCAAACTTAGGAAACTTAATCTTCCCTAATCTGAATTGTCTAACAACTCTGGAATCGGCACTTGTTTCATGTTGCATGTTTACATTTCCAGAAGAACTACTATTGGAATTCACATGATTATTAGCCTGTTTATCCAAGATTTTACGAATGTCATCAAAAGTTCATTCAGTTTTTTCAACAAATGCATCGAATTTAAGCAATGAGGTTGCATGGTCTTTTAGGGTTTTTCTAATTCTGTTTGACTTCTGGTAGACGCCATGATTGTATTTTGGAGTAAGTATTATTATTATGATGATATGATTGTAGTGAATTGATTGTGGTAGGGATACTATTATTATTATGTTGCAGGAATTCAATTGAACAGAATTGGATCAGATCAATAGAATCAATCAATGATTCAAGAGTGGAAGATCACGAATTGATCAATCCACAGAATAGTGTAATCACAAATTGATTACACCGGCGAATAGAAAGAAACGGTGGAAAGAAGCAAAGAACGGAGGATCAGACAAGTATGGATTGAATGAAGATTGTTTCAATGAAATCAGAAACTCCGAGGAGGATCGCAGAACTCTGATACCAATGATACGTGTGGATTAAAGGGTGGTGGTGATGGTGGTTGTGGGGTGGTGGAACGACGGCGGAATGGTGATAGATGATGATTACTCGTCGGAGAAGATAAAACAAAGAAAGAGAAGAGAAGACAATAGAGTAGCTCCATCAATCGGTGATCTCATTCAACACACTTAACCGATATTAATACAATCGAGCTCTAACTGTCATCAACTAACTTTCCCTCCAACTAACATAACTACCAACTACATTATTCCTTATTTGCCCCCACATTTATCAATTATTTCAAAAATCCCCTTAAATACATTATGATACTACATTTACACTAATAGTCCCTCAATTCTAACATTTTTACAATTACCACGTATCATGTTTCGAACCTGTTGCAGAGCGCGGGTGGTACACTAGTTATTCTGATAATCATGAACGTTTTTTGGTTGGATTTGTGCCTTCACCTTCCTTGGGTAGTATGATTGTGTAATTTGCTCAGAAGGAATATATGTATCCTTGATTTATAAAGACTGGCATTGTATACAAAGGATGAGCATATTGTATCGAATACCGAACCGATACCGATCCCGAATCGATCCAGTACCGATACCATACCGAACCGAGGGTGTTCGATATCGGTATCAGTATTCACATTTAGAGGTTTTCGGTTTCGGTATTTTCGGTATCGGTACGGGATCGGTATGGTATCGGTATTTTAAGGTAAAATACCGATACCATACCGGTACCGTACCGTGTGTTTTCGGTATCGATTTTGGGTTTTGAGAGTTTTCAGAATCGGTATTTTCGGGATCGGTACCGGTCGGTACCGGTCGGTACCGATACCGTCCCGAGCTCATCCCTATTGTATACTACATCCAAATATGCAAATCACAAACAAAGTAGCTATAAGATATGTTCGACCTAGAGGTTCCCAGATCTATAATTATTGTAAGGTTAAGTCTTTCGTGAATGTCTACAAATTAATAAGGTGATCAAGAAACATCAACGCTGGTAAGTCAATCTGAACATGGCCTTTTCATTTGTTATTGGTGACACGAGAAAGTAGATAATGCAGATATACCAACAAATTCCGAAGCTTTTTTATTTCACTAACATTTGTCACAGCCTATTACTTGGCTTTAGTACTATAGAAAAGAATCAAGAGATAATAATGTCACTAAGATATACCTAATATCTCGACGTTGAAAGACACATCGCAAGACACCCCAATAATGTGGGAGACTTTGCAATCCACCAATGGCGAAGCTTGAGCGAAAATTTCAGGGGGTCGGAAGTCACCGGGGGATCGAAACCGTATATACCAAAAAAATTCTATACAAATACTATATAATCGAAACTTCTTAGCAAAAATTTCGGATGGCCGAACGCCCCTCCCCGCCCCTATAATGCTACACCCTTGGAAATTGCAATCCAATAAAGATGAAACAATTTGGATTCATAAGTGAGCATACCTTGAGATCATTCATATGTTACCATTAAAATGAAAGACAGTGCATCGACTTATTAATAAGAACATTGTTGGGGACGGTGGGAGGGCTATGATCGAGCTCGCATGTTGGTCAAAGTGATCGAAGTCGATATGTGGTGTAGCTATAATACTTTAAACTCAAATCACAAAACTTATAGCACAAACACTTCTTAAATAACTATACACTTTTTTTCTCTCCTTTAGTTTTAAAAAATATTACTTTCAATCTCTTTAACAAACCAAACACCTCCTAACTAATAGATATATTAACAAAATATTTGATACTAGCCGAGTCAAGCCAGGGTGCCTTAGAGCTCAAGCTTGAAATTAAACTAGGCAATTTGGCTTGACTCGAGCACACACTCAGAGTTAAACGAGCATAAAAATGAGCCAAGAGCCAAGCCAAGCTAGGCTCGAGCTCGGCTCACTTAGAAAATGAGTCGGCTCGGCTCAAGTCATGTCAACTATCAAATCTAGTTTTCTTTTGATCTCTTTTCAAGCGAGCTACGAACCGAACTGTGAGCCACGAGATTTTTGAACAACCCTAGATACAAGATTAAAGGGTTGTTTGGTTGATTAAGTGCTCACTCATTAAGATATCTGAATGGTTAAGAGGCTCTGAATGATCAAGTGCTGGTTCAGCTATGCACCAAGTCTGAATGATTCAGCTCTTAATCATTCCATTCAGAGCCTTTTTTTAAGTTGAAACAAACAGTGGGAATGCCGAACCATTCAGAGCTGAATGATTCAGAACCTCATTAAGAGGCTACCAAACAGGCCCTAAATGTTTCCATAAATCCCTTGGCGACCCACTAGCATAAAACTTTGTAAAAGCCCATAAAACTGAATGGGTCTGATTGTACAAGCCCGGGGCCCGATACCTGGCCCGTCCAATAGGCCCAAGCTCCTCAATAATTCTTTCAATTCAGCAGTCTGTTCGGTGCATTTAACTTATCACTTAATGGGTTCACTTATGTCACCCATTAAAAGTGGGCCGAGATCAATTATCAATGCTAGAAATATGGTTATCGAATTGTGGCCAATCGGCCCAATCCCACAGCCTTAGTCCAATTAGTACAAATACAAACAAACAAACTAAACAAAACGATATTTTTTTATTTTAAGAAAAAAAAAATATTTTAAAGTCCGAGGAAGGCCCATTTATATCTCCCAAAAGGTGAAAAGGTGAGCCCTACTTGGTGAATGATACTAGGAGTAATTTGCGCAACCGATGCTTTATCTGCTTTTGTGCGTACCTATTTTATATAACTTACATTTAAGTTTTAAAGTTACACAAAATACTAGATCGAAGACCAAACCATTTGAACGTACAATGTTTTGTCACTAAACTAACAAATGTTAAAGTTGTCACTAAACTAACAAAAGATAAACATGTCACTAGACTAACAAAAGATAAACATGTCACAAGACTAACAAAAATTCATAATTATAATCATAACACATCATTCGTTATCTTCAAGTTTAGTCAATTTATGATGATTTAAATCATCACTCACCGCTGAAATTGCTAAACTGGAATCAGACATGATCATTGTGGGCCATCCTCATGTGCTATGTTTGATTATTTTCACTATAAAAGTTAATTTTCTTGTGAATGACCATAATATCATGTGCAACACAGATGAAACCCATGCCTACATGTCTCCAAATAAATATATATAATTTTTATTTACAGCTTCTGTAAACTTAGTAAAAGATAATAAAATTCTGAGGCAAAATTTATGTGGAAAATTAGGAAAAATCAGGTAAATATCCATTTTAATCAAGTTTTTGGTATAAATTATTTGACCAATAATTTTAATTATCAAACGTAAACTCATAAATATTAACACATAGACATCTACATCTACTTATATGACGACACATGGTTGCGCAAATGAATAAATGCATAGAACTTAAGCAGGCATACGCTTCAGTAAAAGGACGATGACACGAAGCAACGCAAATGAATATTTTAAGATTGCGTTCGTTTCACAGAATGGAGTGAAATTCGGATAGAATTGGAATGCATATTTCATTTCTTATGTTGCTCGTTTCAACAAAATAATAAATTGTAATTGAACAACGATATGCGGAAAGGAATCTCCACTCCAATTACATCTAGATTTTGTTCCGTTCTATGAAACGAACACGCCTAAATTCCAAATCAAATTACACTTTCCGCACGAATTTCACTTCCAATTCCTTTACATCTCATGAAACAAACGCTACCTAAAAGTTTTATAACTTTTAACGGTTTAAGCCCAAAACAAGGAGATGACACTTTAACCGGCATGAAAAAGCCTGATAGTTATATCTTTACGGATTTGATCATACTAAGACAATTTTGGTAAAAATTTTACTAGATTGATTGCAATTAAATGGCAAAATTTCTTAACATTAATGTAAACTCTAGATTGATAGCACATAAAATCACAATTAAACTTAGGGGCTGTTTGTTTGCCTCTTAATGACCATTCAGAGGCTACCTCTTAATGGTCCATAACATCTGAATGGTTAAGAGGTAACCTTAAGTCTGAATGGCTAAGAGGCAACAATTAAGATGTTACCTATTAACCATTCATACTTAAAATTACATCTTAACCATTAAGAGACTATGAATCATTCAGATGTAGCCGCTTAATGACCATTCAGAGGCTACCAAACAGCCCCTAACCTATTAACCAAAACAAAACAAAACATAACACAATATTTCATATGTACAAAATCATGTCCCATAATCCTTACGTGCATTCTCGCAACACTTGTGCACACCTATGCCCATTAGGATCATAATACTCGCGTCGGTGATTACCATCGTCGAAATTCTGCGAGTAGCTAACAGCATCGTATCGAAATGTGAGAGGTTTTGGTGATCCATAGAGGCTCTTCTTGCTTTCTCTAATCACCTTGTTGATTATATTCCGCCATTTCAGACTCCACCTGTCACGGAGTCTGCTGTGTGTGTTCCGGTTCACGCGTGTGTACTGCTCGTGAACCGGAACACACGAAGGAGACATACAGCCTGAAAAATAAGAGGATCTCCGGTTAGGAGTGTTGCCCATTTTCTTAGGGGAAAGATAGCTTCTTTCTGTTGTGGAGTTGGATTCTTTTATGAAAGGTCAAATATGAGTAAAAGGTTATATGTTTTTATGAAGGGGTATTTTGGTAATTTTACTAGTTGATGACGTTCGATACTTTTCTTGCATACCGTAAAAAATACTTTTGGCCAATGGCCATGCTAGTTTAGAGAAATTATCATATTGTTTGTATGTATTTAAAAAAAAAATACTCTTTTTTCTTATAATTGATTTTTTTGGAATTAACTATTTCCAATATATGTGAGAGATACCGTCACGGTGGTGAGATTGATCATAAGTTTAATTCTTTTTAGTAACGACGAAACCATATGTCAATACGTTGACTACTTCTAAAGATGAACTAGCTACCACTAGTTTAGAACCATACCACCATGTGGAACCGAATAACATAATGGTATATTTTGAACTATGGTTGACAACACGGCTTTCATAATTTCGTTAGTCAATTACATAATAACTAGAGAGAATTACACAAATTGTCCTTTAGTTATTACTTAAATTGCATCTTTTGTCCTTTATGAAAATTTTTCACTCCTTATGTCCTTGGTTTTATACATTTGTTACACCCTTTGTCCTTTAAATCAAACCCAGTTAAAATCTCGGTTAAGTTAGTCACATGCCCCTCACGTGAGGGGCAAATCTGTCTTTTCACCCCTTATGTCTTCTCTCCTTATGTATCTGAATTGACTGGTAAGTTGACCAGGTCAACTCCTCCTCTTAATCTTTAAGTCTAGATATTTGGATTCTTAATCTACCACCGTTCCATTCTTGCTGCCAAACTCCACCATACGCCAATCACCTTCGGGACATGTTACCATCATCATAAATCCAACCTAAACCTTTGTCAACTAATACCGATCAAAGAATAGACATGGTTGATCTTACCTTGGTTGCCAGAGACACTGTTGAACCCCTCGGAGTCCACCACCGCCTTTATAATCATGACGAACCACCACTGAATCACCCAAACCCCCGTCGTTCGCACCACTGTACTCCTTCCTCCGCCACAAGCAGACACCGGAACCCCACATACATCACCAACTGACTCCCCTCTGACCTAGTTACTATCGTGACTCATCAACAACCCCAGACACCGCCGCCGCCTCCTTTGTTTCTGTCATCGTCTCTCTCTCCCCCTCGCGTCTCTGTCTTTCTCTCTCGCGTCTCTATCTTTCTCTTTCGATCAGATCAGAATGTTGGGGTGGATTGTGGGTGTGAAACGGGTGTTATAGGGGTGTAGTAACCGAGGTTCGCCGGTAGGGAAGGGGTCCGGCCGGTGCTCAGCCGGCGTTGGAGGCCTCCGGCTCCTCCTTTCTTCTCTCTCTCTTCTCTAAGTCTCTCTCTCTCCAGAGGATGGTTGGGATTCTTAACGATATGCTTGCTACTATGGCTATCAGTATGAAAGCTGTTGAAAAATGGGTTTCAAAGAATGTTTCTGGTCATGTCAATAATGGTAATGTCAATATCAGTTTTTTTTTGTTTGATTGTTAAAATGAAACCCTAATTGAATCAGGGGAGAAGACATAAGGGGTAAAAAGACACATTTGCCCCTCACGTGAGGGGCATGTTACCAACTTAACCGAGATTTTAACTGAGTTTGGTTTAAAGGACAAAAGGTGTAACAAATGTATAAAACCAAGGACATAAGGAGTGAAAAATTTTCATAAAGGACAAAGGATGCAATTTGAGTAATAACTAAAGGACAATTTGTGTAATTCTCTCTAATAACTAGTATAATTCAACAAACTATAAAGTTAGGCACATTTAACACCTTGTCATAAGTATATAGTTCAACATATGTTCTATTTGACAAATAATCTATTTATTTAAGTAAAGTAAAGTATAGTAAATAAAAAGTAATATGACGTATACTTTGTTTGAAAAGACAATAGGCACCTTTGTCTTGTCAAAAATCCAATTGATCCGCTATGATCATCATCACATTCAATACACGTCGAATACATTTGCGTAACATCAAGACTAAAATCTTTTAGTTTGGTCGATGCATATTCATATTAACTTAATATCAAATATGAGAAATTCGAAATCGTGTTTGACCATAGTGTAGCGAGTCTTAACCTTAGTTTCACAAACTTTTTAAAAACAATCTGAACCAATTGTTCATTGTAGTATATATTAGTTTGAGTTTGACAACTTCTCTTGATTAAATACTATCTCTGAATGCATTTCTAAGTTATCTGTTGATCAACAAAAATCATCAATTTGGCAAAATTAATATGCCCAGACTCAAGTCTAGGTGTGCAATCACCAATTTTTCATAATTTCATATAACACCATACGGTATGGATCCTGAAGAGGGTTCATGGATCTTAGGTGCAAGGTTTTCAGAACCGGACCGGACGTCGAACCGGACCCCCGGCCGGTTCACCGGTTCGACCGGTCCGACCGGTTCGACCGGTCCAACGAACCGGCCCAAAAACAAAAAAAATAAAAAAATAAAAATAAAAAAAATACCAAAAACCGGTCCAACCTCCCGGTTTTCCGGTCCGACCTCCCGGTTTTCCGGTTCGACCGGGCGGTTCACCGGTTCTCAGCCGGTTCGATGTACCACCGGTCCAACCACCCGAACCGGACCGGTCCGGGTCCCGGAGGCCGGTCCGACCGGCCGGTCCGGTCCGGTTTTCAAAACACTGCTTAGGTGGCTTCATGACCACTAGTGAAACACCAACACAGTCATTAAGGATAGTGAAGATTATGGGATTCTTCACGAAGGCTACGAGTGTTTCTTTGATTTGTGATCTGTCCTTTAGTGATGATAAAGATGGTGTAGCGGTAGTGAACCACACTGTTAGTTAGGAGGATCCAACCGGAGCACCCCCTCAATAGGAAACAGCACCAGCAGTCCACGTCAACTTGGTCCAAGCTACAAATTCCAGCTTTTGAAGGCATTCCAGTCACAAAATTCATGTTTACATAGTATCCGTCTTTGTTATTTTCATTTAATTGACATTTTCAAAGTAGTTACTTTAGTTCCCTAAATGTAAGATACCTGGCGGTCATTTGATTTTCCCACCTTTTGTACTGAGACATGTGAATGGAATAGATAGACTTGACTTTCCAGGATTTCTATTCTATGTTCCAGAGAAAAATTCCATTGCTATTCTAATTTTTGGCAGAATTGGCGTGTCTATATCGTGAATTCAAGTTAGATTTTGCCCAACGAGAAACTTTGAGCGGTGGGACTATATCTCGAAGAAAATGTTGCTGAATTTTGCACGAGTATCCTTTTCGGGTTAAATTAATCCAATTTCATACGCTTCTGTCCATCATTTGGTACAGGAGCTATGGAAACCCAAAGTAATACCAACTTGAAGAAGATTTTAGAGATTATGGAAGCTGATAAGAAAGAAATGGTGCAACATATGAAGGCAACGCAAGAACAAATTCAAGAGTTGGTTGTTTCACACTACCTTTCGACGTGATTGTATAAAAAGAATTCAATACCCGGCATAACTGATTTTTTTCAATACTTGGTGCACCCGTTTTTTTTTTTCAATACGCGATATACCCGGAACCGGCTATTAAAAAAATGAAACCAGATATTAAAAACCGAAACCGGATATACCAGGTATGAATTTTTATGCTGGGAAGCAAAACAGGAACTGAAATCGGTTCTTTGAATACCCGACCTACCTGGAACCGGTTCCATACCCGAAACCGGGTATTGAAAAAACCCGGTTTATGCACCTCTAGTCTATCTCCACCCTTCCTTAGCAATAAGAGTTTTCACTAATCTATTGTCAACTCTTTACATGTTCAATTGTTCAAACCATCTACCAATGTGGGGTATCTCACTTGGTAGAGACTTATATCTTTTAGATGAGAGCTTGTATGTTCAAATAATGGCAATAGTGTTTTTAGTATAAAATATAGTAGTGATAACATTAACCCTTTAAACTATATCAATTATCACTTTGTTATCTTATCCCATGTATTAGTAACAATAATTTAATACAAATTATAAAAACTACAAGCTAAAAATTAAAAAAAACGAAAAACTAAAAACTAAGATCGTAGTGTTTGATTAAACAGTTTCATTGTCACTTGAATGAGTTGAATCGAAATCGTTTTAATCTCTTCCTAGCTACAATTTCAATTTTTCTTCCCCTACGTATTTGATCGCAAATCTTACTAGTTGTTTAGACCCTACCGTTATTATGTATGGCATTCAATGTATACCATGCCACCATCACAGAAAAAAAAAAGGATAACAATAACATCTCCATAAACCTTCCAAACAACAAACTCAAACGTCTACAATCAAACCACCTATAGCGTACGTAAACACCAAACTAAACTCGTCACTAACATCCTCCCCACCGTCGCAATGTCCGTCGCTATAACTTCTCTAACGTCTCTTATCCGTTCTTCAACCCCTAAACCTCTTCTAACCTCTCATTCCCTTCCTCTCCGATCCTCCTCCTTCCACTTCCGCCTCCGCCCATCTCCGCCACACACACCTCTCCTCCGTCGCTCTTCCACCACTTCCTTCTTTTCCGACCATCCACAACCGCCGCCGTCAACAATAACAGAAGATAATAATCCTCTATTGCAGGAGTTTGATTTCCCTCCTTTTGATGTTATTGATGCTTCACATGTTCGCCCTGGAATGCGTGCCTTGCTCAACAAGCTAGTATGTGTATTTTTAATTAATAATTAACTAATTACTATTACTGAGACGCACAAATAAGTTATTTTGATTAAGCGGTTCGGTTAATGCAACCTCGGTTAATTTATCAAAAAAAAAAAAACTGTTATTACTTATTACTTTCACAGGTTTGATTAAAACCGGTTTTAAGTTAAAACGGACCTGGCATGAAGCTAGGTGCCGCGTCCATTGCTATTCAACTTTGCGCGCGTAGTGGAAAATTAGTGGAAAATTTGAGTTTTTTTTACGGTATTTGGAAAACGTTATTACTAAAATGAAAAACATTACTATGAAATTAATTTCTAGATCCGCCGCTGGTTTTAACTATTTTTTGGGTATTTACTTTACCCGGTTCGGTTCATAACCGTTTTTTTCCGGTAAATTAACTGATTTTTCTTCATTTTCTAGTATATCTTTTTATTTTGTTGGCATTTATCTGATTGCAGGATGATGATCTGGAGGAATTGGAGAAGACGGTTGAGCCGTCGTGGTCGAAGCTGGTTGAGCCGTTGGAGAGGATAGTTGATAGGTTAAGTGTTGTTTGGGGAGCTATTAATCATTTGAAAGCGGTTAAGGATACTCCTGAGCTTCGTTCTGCTATTGAAGAGATTCAGGTGTTTGATTGTTATAGCATATTGGTTCATTGGTTGTATGATTGATGGTTTGTTTGTTTATTAGGACATATTAAGTTGAGGGAAAATTATGAGAATAGGCATGTTGAAGAAAGATATTATTAGCATAGTAGGCATTAGTTTTTACTTTTGTTCAAGTAGGCAATCCAAAACAACCAATTAGAGTAGGGGAAATAAGTAGAGACGGCACGTCCATAGCCCAGACTCAGATAAGCCGACACCTTTATAGCCAACATTCCATTAAGCCAACACATCTATAGCCGACGACTTCTCCATAGCCCACACTCCGATATCCTGGCACCTTCATAGCCCACACTCCGATATCCTGGCACCTTTCATAGCCCACGTTTAGAAAAGTCAATGCATATATAAACAAATGTAAAAGTCCATGCCTATTTTGCTAATATGTTTGGTCAACATGACTATTCTCATGATTTTCTCTTAACTTGAGGTTTTGATGTTGATCTTATGTGAAACTGTGTGCAGCCTGAGAGAATCACATTTGGCCTAAAGTTGGATCAAAGCAAACCTATTTATAATGCTTTCAAGGCTATGAAAGAATCGCCGGACTGGGCAACACTAAGTGATGCTCGTAAACGAATAGTTGAATGTAAGTGGCATCAAATTCTTCTGTTAGATAGATAAAAGGTCGTATTTTCTTTCACGTATAAGCTATGTAATATAGGAAAATGAGGATAGTTACAATGGAAATCTAATAAAAAGTGTCGAATAATGAAAAAACCTGTATTGTATCATGTATTATTATTCAATTATACATAGTGATACAACGAGGATACTTACAAATCAACTTAGTCAATTAGTTTCTTCTCCTAACGTGTAACTGTGTAAGGTCTAAAACCATTGAGTTTAAACCTGACAATTCCAAACAAGACACAAGCATAAATGAACATAATGGATGCAATTTGGGCATTGATGCTACTCTATTTCATTTGCAAGAATCTTAACTAAACAATTGGTGCTATAGATGACTCGGTGTCTATGGATCATGTTAAATGTTTTATATTTTAGTATAATTTATTCTAATCAAGTTTGTGCAACTTGTGTAACACATGCAGCATCAATAAAGGATGCTGTTCTTAGTGGTATCTCACTTGAAGATGATGAAAGAGAAGAGTTTAATAAAATTCAACAGGTATGCTGTTCTTAGTGGGCTATCAGAGTTGATCTTACTTTGCTAATTTAGTTATTACGGTTATTACTTCAAGCATTTGGCTATTTTATGTACCTGCTTTCTATTATATGCATGATGAAATGATTATGAAGTTGCCATCTTCAATAATATACCCATCTATAGATTAGTTGTTGAGTTGTTGCCACTTTAGTTATATGATGTTTTATTGTAAACATTATTGCTAACCTTGTGACGTTTGTTATGACTTATGACTTAATTCCAGGAGCTAGCAAAACTTTCTAAGACATTTGGGGAAAATGTTCTGGATGCCACAAAGAAATTTGAAAAATTAATAACAGATAAGAAGGAAATTGAAGGGTTGCCAGCTACTGCTCTTGGATTGGCTGCACAAATAGCTACGTCAAAGGTTCCCAAACAAAACTAATTGGTTTTCCATCCTGATTAGCACAAAAGATCAACTTTTTATTAATTAATTCTTTCTACCAATTTAGGGTCATGAAAATGCCACTGCAGAAAATGGGCCATGGATGATAACATTAGATGGGCCAAGTTTTATGTCTGTTATGCAACATGCTAAGAATCGGGCTTTGCGGGAGGAAATTTACCGTGCTTATGTAACCCGTGCTTCAAGTGGAGATTTAGATAATACTCCAGTTATTGAGCAAATTCTGAAGCTTAGGTTAGCAAAGGCTAAGCTTCTTGGATATAATAACTATGCAGAGGTTTCAATGTTTGTTTTTGACGATTTAGTTGCTATCTAAATAAGCTTCGGCTTTGTTTTATTTATATTATTACTTACTATGAATATTTAATCATCAGTTAAGCATGGCTACCAAGATGGCCACTGTTGATAAAGCAGAAGAGCTTCTTGAAAAGCTGAGGAGTGCTTCTTGGAATGCTGCAGTTCAAGGTAAATGTTTTGGTTTCATGGAATTTACTTCTATTGTTATTATTTAAGTCTTTCAAAAATCATTGATCCCCTTTTCTTGCTTCTGCAATATTTTAGATATGGAGGAGCTCAAGCAATTTGCCAGAAGTCAAGGTGCTCCGGAAGCTGATGAGTTGGCACACTGGGATATTAGCTTCTGGAGTGAAAGACTAAGAGAATCAAAATATGAGATAAATGAGGTTTTTTTTTACTTTTGTCCATCTTATCTCACAATAGGTTTTATTTCTTGTTTGTTTTGTTTTATATAACAAATAAATATGACGTGTTTTGGATTACAGGAAGAATTACGTCCTTACTTTTCGTTGCCTAAAGTTATGGATGGTCTTTTTAACCTTGTGAAGATGCTATTTGATATTGATGTTGTACCAGCTGACGGTTTAGCACCAGTAAGATAACAGATATCCCATTTTTTGTTTATTTGTTAGATGGCCTGCTTCATAGATTTGGTTACTTTGTAGGTTTGGAACAGTGATGTACAATTTTACTGCATCAAGGATTCAACAGGGGCACCTATTTCATATTTTTACTTTGATCCATATTCTCGACCTTCTGAAAAGAGAGGTGGTGCATGGATGGGTGAAGTTTTTGCACGAACCCGTGTATTTTCAAATGATAAAACCTCTGTTAGGCTACCTGTTGCTCATATGGTCTGCAATCAAATGCCACCTGTCGGTGACAAGCCAAGCCTTATGACTTTCCGTGAGGTATGGATTTCATTAAGAAACATTTATTACATAGTGCAATGTATACATTTTATGTTCGTGTAATATTTTATCCCGTTCCTCAGGTGGAGACTGTATTCCATGAGTTTGGTCATGCACTTCAACATATGCTAACAAAGCAAGACGAGGGACTTGTTGCTGGTATCCGTGGCATAGAGTGGGATGCTGTTGAATTACCTTCACAATTCATGGAAAATTGGTGTTATCATAGGTACATTAGTAAGAACTTGAATTCTCTTAATACATTCTAACCTATATGAAGATTAATGTAAATCCTTAAATAACCGTCACAGGGATACCTTAATGAGTATAGCCAAACACTATGAAACTGGGGAGTGTCTCCCTGAAGACATATATCAGAAGCTTCTTGCTGCCAGAACTTTTCGTGCGGGTACTATGAGTCTTCGTCAGGTTAGTTTAACAGTCACTGATTAGCAGTGTGCACCGTCTATGTTTTTTTTTTAAATCCCTATAAGTATTTTTCACCTATTTATTGTCAAAATAATGTGTTTATTTAGTGTCTTATCAATATAAGCTATTGTTGGTCCCTCCTACTGTGTTTATCATCAATGGGTCCAATGGGCGATGTGAAAAATAGCCTTAATGAAACATGTCAAATGGGTCAAACCGGTTGAAGCCCAACAAAAGTGCCCTTAAATTTATATAATCGCTAATATAAGTTTAGCAAAGTGAGATTATTATTAAGATATGTAATACTTGACACACTTTGTTTATAAAAAGATTATCGACAAAAAGGTGTTTAAGGTCAAACTGACAGTAACAAAGAGTTGTATGTTTCAACCCGTCCACCCAAACCTCTCGACACACCCATTTTACCACCTCTAACACCAACATTTGGACACATATCTTGATGACGAGTCAGCATAGAAAATTATGTAACGCTCCATTTTCATACATTTTATTTTTGCAGCTCAAGTTTGCAACCCTTGACTTGGAGCTGCATAGTAAGTATGTGCCTGGTGGACCTGAATCTATCTACGATGTTGACCAAAGGGTCGGTAAAAGAACTCAATTGCTTCCTCCACTTCCAGAAGATCGGTTCCTTTGTGGTTTCAGCCATATTTTTGCAGGTTGGTTCTTTATGAAGATTCTGTTCTTTTGTTCTAATATCAATGATGAAACATGTCTTCTTGTATGCTTATATACTCTTCTTGATTCTTTGCTTTGATGGTCAATAACAGGTGGATATGCTGCTGGTTACTACAGTTACAAGGTATTATTCCTGTCCGTTTTACTCATTTTTTATTGATTTTTTTTCTACTTAGTTTTAATGGTTGATATTCAAAATTTGCAGTGGGCAGAAGTTTTATCTGCAGATGCTTTTTCAGCATTTGAGGATGCTGGGTTAAATGATGATAAGGTATGATTGTGTATATGAAAATTTATATAACAACTTCATTCTTACTCTCCTTTTTAGTAACTCAATAAAGGAAAGAAAATACAGAAATAAGAATGGTTCTTTGTTTTTTGTTCTTTTTGGCCCTGATTGATTTTGCACACCCCTACAGGGCTTAGTCATTCATGATTCTTATGATCTTGGAATGAAACTAATCTGTATACAGGCATTAAGAGACACAGGATACAGGTTCCGAGACACTGTACTTGCTCTTGGAGGTGGAAAAGATCCATTAGAGGTTACAAATGGAACTTAATATAATATTTTTCTAGAAATAATAGAATATCATGTCATTGTACTCCTAATTTGTAATCTGAAATGCAGGTTTTTATTGAATTCCGAGGGCGTGAACCCTCTCCCGAGCCCCTGTTGAGGCACAATGGCTTGTTACAGACAACTGCATGAACATCCAGTGAATACTGCACATAGTAGATTTGAACTTGCTGAAAGGAGCCAAAAGTTTTAGGTGCCTTCAATGGGAAACAAAGTAATGCCTTCTATTATGACATTTTATGCATGTTCAGGTTTGGATTTTTTTTCCAACATCATTCATCCATGAGAAAATCATGATGTATTATATATTAATAGCCATCTTAGAAACAAATATCTAATATAGTCAAGAGAGATGTAACTTCATAGTCATGCATCCAAGCTACAAATATCATAATGCTATGACAACATGACTTTTCTAAATGGTCTTACTCTTACATACCAAAGTTGATAATCTCATCCATTGTTTCTCTAACCTAGTTATATACATATAGTTAGTTATTTGAATTTTGATATACTTATTAAGTATATGAAGTTTTGAAGATAGGGTTAAGCCCGGTAAGAACAAATTTAGCCAACGGAGCCTTAAATGGACCTTTCGACCCAAATGGAGCCCCACGTCTTTAGGAGACGCTTGGTACATGAGTTGTCCATAAGCCAAGTTGCTTGATCAAAGTTTATACATGTTGCTACTGTACCTTAGGATCAAGCCTAATTTAAATCATCAACAAACATTATGTATTTATGTGATGTATGTTTTTTAAACAATGTGGGGCGCTCTAAGGCAGTTAGGTCTGTACAGCCGAAGCAAGAGGCGAAAGAGCACAAATCACGTATGGAATGCGTACTTGTTTCTAATTCAATATATATAAGGCACTTCAATATATGATACAAAATGAACATGAAAGAAAACTACAAAATGAACGCCGTAAAAGAATCACATAATTTCTTTTGTGATTCTATAAGATTAAAAACATGGCTACCTAAAAGAAAACTACAAAATGAACATAAAATAAAACTACAAAATGGAGGACGATTGAGTCAATCTCCATCCAAGAATCATAGGTAAGGTCGTTTTTGCAGGTGACGGTGTACCGTTGATGTGTGCAAGAACCCTATAGCTACGAGCATGCAATTGAAACAATCGTACCCAAGAGGTGTACATTACCTTCACAAATCACAACGTCAAGAACTTGAACCTTTTGTTGGATGTTTGTCACAAAATAGACCTGATGAAGCTGGGGGCATGAGGGTTTAGGAGTTCGGTTGATGGGGATGCTGCAGCGTCGGCCATCTGATGGCGGAGACTAGGTTGTCCTGCTGAAAACGGTGTTTTGCTGCGGGTTGACCGTAGTCGAAGGAGGGCGGTGACTAGGGTATAGAGCGTAATACGCTCTGATGCCATATAAGTTTATTAAAGATTATTACATTATTACAAGATAATATAAACCGAATATCATATACAACAGGAGATATCTTCACAAATACACACTTTTTTCTTATTGATAGTAAGAGAATTTACATCTCATTCTTTATACACATTCCAACCTTAGAATTAAAAAAAAAAAAAAAAAAAAACACCACTCTATCTCATTTCTTATGCTTCCGTATATTTTGAAGGAAAACTAAAACGAATTCTTATAAAGTTATACAAAATTAGAGATAAATTTATTGAATATTGGTTTTTAGTTAAATTATATGAATAAAGATAAAGAATGGAATGTGAATGCTCTAATCTTAGTAATTTTCTTTACAATTTTCCACGGTCTATATGTTATATATACTGTTATACATTGCAGTTTGCATATATAAAAATAAAAGAAAAGTTTTTTAGACGAAGGAGGGGCCAACTTCTTTTAATCAATTAGATTTTTGTTTTTCATTAAAGTGGCGTTAAACCACACTACTAAAGTTAAAGTGGGACGCGATTATTGCCTCAAGACCTACGTGGCGCAATAAAGCCCTAGGGGCTTTATCCCACGCCCTGCCTATTGTAAAAAAGCACACAAACAGAAACTGGTAGTTGTTAGTTTATAACATCCATTAATTAACACTAGAAACAAAAAATAGATACATGTAATTAAAATCCAAACCAAGACAGAAAATAAAGTTTCTTTTCATGTGGAACGAAGCTTATATGGTGTGATAATATTTTTAGTAGAAAATGATGGTTGGGTCACAGCAACATTCATCAAGAAGGCAGCAGCAACACAAAGCCGCCAGACTGCACATTGACAAAAAAAAAATGTATTTATCATTTAATTTTTTATTTTCTCAAAAACAATTTAAAAATAAAAGAAAAAAGATATCAAAGAGGCATGCATGCAGTACGTACCAGCCTTCAAGGAAACCAGGTTCTCGTCTGGGCGGAGGCGCGGCGAAGTACTGCGGCGGTGCCATCACGGGCGGCCCTTGATAGTATCCTCCTCCGCCTGTATACAATTGTTATTTCATGTAAAATTATGAAGTGATGGGTAAATGGTTCAAAAAGAAAAGGTGAATACCTTGAACAGGGTAAGGATAAGCATAAGGATATTTAGGCTCATTCAGGACGTTTTCGAGTGATGAATGGTGTGTTGTCGATGAGTTGAATATATAGACCAAGCCAATTATACATAACCAATAATTAGAATAATATAAAACATAAAACATATAGGGTTACGAGTTAAAACGGATCTGTTACATGTCTTTAAGTTTACACATTAAGATTGTGAAGTTCAAATTTTTATGTATACTAGTATTAAAATCCCACCGTGTCAGTTCAGATGGCATAAAACCATACCAAATAGCATTAATGACATGTTGTTGCTAGCGACCAACACCGAAAAATTAATAAGGAAATAAAAAACGAAAAAAATAAAACTTAGTGACATATATGTAGTCGTAAAAACGGTGAACCATGCACGCCCGGTGCGACACGATAATGGGCAACTACATACGCACGTTGTGGCATGTCAACTCGAAAAATTTGGATTGAAATGTAAAGCTAAATTTTTTTTAAGATACATGAAATAAAGTTAAAGTAAAAAAAGTGTAGGGGTTATATATAAAAGATGAAAACTATTAGGGTTAAAAGTAAAAAAGAAAGACAAAACAAAGTAGGGTACAACTTACAAAGTATGATGTACAACCCTTTTATACACAAAACACTTGTTAAGCATGATGTACAACACCATAAAGCACAAAACATTCAAAAATTCTATAGACGATCCCTGTTTTCACACAGGGGAACTTTTTTATTCCCCATTTCTTCACCGATTCAACATCTATTGTGTTCAACAAACCTTCAACATAACTACTATCACAACAAACCTTCATCATTGTAAAGTCTGTTAACCTTCTCTATGATTGACGACTGTTTGTCATTAAAAATTCTATAGATTACATGTGTTTTCACACGGGATTTACACCTAGTATATGCTTAGAGTTTTATTTTTTAAACTTCTTTAATTATAGCAAAACCCTCCACTCTATGTCTCTATATAATTACAAAAGTTATTTTTCATATATAGAAAAAGTATACACTTGTTGTACGATTATTCACAACATGTCAAATGGGAATATAATGGTAATGGAGTGGTTGTAATAAAAATATCATTTTTTGAATGTTGAATAATAAACCTAACCCAACAATATCTCTTTCATATTACACACTTTGTAAGTTAATCAATCTATTAGTTCTTTAAAAAACTTATGCTGAGGGGCTGTTTGGTAGCTTCTTAATCAGCCTCTTAACTATTCAGGTCTGAATCATTCAGCATTCAGACTGTTTGTTTCAGCATCTGAATAGAATGATTAAGTGCTGAACCATTTAACTAATAAGGGATGCTGAATGATTCAGCTCTTAACCATTCAGAGTCTTTTAACCATTCAGACCATCTTAATGATTTAGCACTTAATCAACCAAACAGCCCCTGATATCATTAGCGGTCTAATATGCTTAACACGGCCCTCAATTTTTAGCCCAATTTTATAAATCTATATGGTATATAATACACTACATTATCTCCCGGGTGCTTTCCGAGATAGACAAATCTAATATAAAGTGACAAAATGTATGTACCGTAAAAGGAATACGACGTTTTTTCAAGATTTTGTAAAGGATCAACACTTGATAACTCATAAAACCTGCTTCTAATCCTACGTGTGCATATCTTGCTCGAGTAATGTTCTTGTGGTTCCTGATCTTATGAAGAAGTTATTGTTTATAAGCAAGTTAACTAAAGATTATCCCGTTGATGTTTTATTTTCTGATTCTTATTTTCATATTCAGGATCGGGCATGCAAGCGTACCCGTTGAAGGCACTTGTGAAGAAGGATTGTACGTGCTCAAGGACTCCCCACAAGCTTTTGTTGCCTCTCTTGGACGTTCCAATAAAGCCTCCTACGAGTTATGGCATGCTCGTCTAGGACATGTGGTATTTCTTTATTGTATAAGTTAGACCTTTTGAATGTTAGTTCGTTGTTACCAAAACATATACTTTGCACACCTTGTCAACTTGCAAAAGGACAACGATTATCGTTTGATGTTAATTTAAAACGTGCTTCTTCACCATTGGATTTGATTTATTGTGATTTGTGGGGTCCTGCACCTATTTGTTCTAAAGATGGTAATCGTTATTGTGTTGCATTTATTGAGTATTTCTCACAATTTACATGATTATATCCTCTGAAAACAAAATTAGATTTCTATTCTGTTTTGCAAGTTTTTCTCAATCTTGTTTAGACACAGTGCTCACGAAAGGTCAAGATTTTTCAAAGTGATGGAGGAACTGAGTTTGTTAATCACACAGTTTGAATTTTTTTTTTAGGACAGTGGTACTTTTCATCGCTTTTCATGTCCTTATACGCCTCAACAAAACGACCGTGCTGAGAGCAAACATCAAAACATTGTGGAAACCGGCTTGGCAATGTTATTTAATGCTCCTATTCCTGCCACTTATTGGGTTGATGCGTTTACATTTGCAACATATATTACCAACCGTCTACCAACTCCTTTATTGGGCAATGAGTCGCCTTACAAGTTGTTATTTCAGCAGAATCCGCAATAAGATGACTTTCACACTTATGGTTGTCAGGTGTTTCCTTATCTTCGTGATTACAGTAAGCATAAACTTGAACCTCGGAGCCTACCTTGTGTTTTCATTGGCTATAGCCTACAACATAAAGGATATCGTTGTCTTGATCCGTCCAATTCCAGAATTTTTATTTCTCGACATTTCCCTTTTGCCGATTCCTCAAAGAATATTGATCACTTTTTTTAGTTGTTACAACCTTTCTTGATGAGCCTTCCTTTGTTACTTCAGCTGACCATTATCGGCCTACTCAAACAACTTCTATGCCATCATCAGATCCTACTATGCCGCCTTCCTTTTTTAGCCCACCTCCAATGCTTCGGCCTAGCAGTCGTTTATCGAGCCCAGTACTCCAGCCCAACAACCGGTCACTGGGCCTACTGTCTTGACAATCATGGACCAACAACTTGATCCGGTTACTGGCCCAGACACTACTGGCCCAAACACTGCCACTTCGACTTCTGGCCCCACCTCTACTTCTCTTGCCGAGCATGCGCTTCATGTTGCTCTTGCTTCGGCTACTGAATTCATTTAGTTAAACAAGAAATTTTGTTCTTTTAGTTAAACAAACGAACATGAATTCATTTATGTTCGTGAACGTTCGGTAACGTGTTTGTTTATTTTTTTTTGTTTAATAGTTCATTAGGGTTTTTAGATTTTTACTTTAATCTAAGTACTTCAAATTTCTTAGCAGTTAATTATGTAATATTAGTGTATCATATATTAATATTACTTTACCTATTTGGATGGATTAACTATTATTTTGGGTGAACTATGGGGATTTCAAGTTTAATATCATAATTTTGTGTTTTTACGATACACTAGGTGATCAAGATTATGTCAAGTATATTTAGGTAATTGGATTAGTATATTTTGGGCTGACAATATTTGTGATGAAAAATATTGATTTTATTCATATACATTAGTTTGTGCTCGGTATTGTCCATTAGCGCTTGTTTGTGTTCGTCTAGGTTCATTTGTGTTTGTTTGTTTTCGCTTTTGTCTGACACCTAAATTTAACAAATAAAGACAAACGAACATGAATAGGTTCATTTCGTTTACAGATGAACACGAACAGAAATCTCGTTCGGTATCTGTTCATGAGCAGTTCGTGAAATGTTATTTCCTTAATAAATGAACACGACATAAAATCTCGTTCGGTAAGTATTCATGAACAGTCCGTGAACATGTTATTTCTTTAACAAACAAGCACTAAAAAGACTTCATTCGTATTCGTTTGGTTCATTTAGAGCCCTATTTACACCTACTTCAATCTAAGTTAATAGTTATTATGTCTGATTAAATTCCACCTTTTTGTGGGAATGCATAATTCGAGTGTTTTCCTTTTAGCTATACATGTTTGGTGACCACTTAATACATTCACCACTTTAAAAGATTAATACACTAGTTGTGAAACCACAAATTACATACTATCCTTATTAAATAGCACGTTGTGGTATCGTGAATAAATGGAACTCACCTTCAAATGACATAAACCAGGGCATGCATCTTTAGCCGCATTTTCTTTGCTAGCGCACAACAATTTGGAGTCAATAAGATCAATACACACAAACCAGCACGTAGCACAAAACCACATAAACCTAGTGGCTTAGTTAGGATTTCTTTCCGAGGTTCAGAAAATTTTGAAAGACGGACAACCAATTACCTATCACTAAGTTTTGGCTTTTCCTGCTGAGTCTAGATAACAAATATATCAAAAATCAAATCAAAATGCAAATAATTAATAAAAATAGATCAATCGAAATGAATTGTGAATAATAAAAATTAATCTACTGAAAACTAAGTAAATCTTTTTCAATAAAACAGAATCAACTATCACTTAAATGTTCATCACCAATTCAATTACGGAAACCAGACTTCATGTACTTCATTGCTGAAAGTATCTCTTAATAGTTGCAGTGGCGATGGGTAACACAAGAGTTACTTTAATAATCAGTATACCAATTGATCGCGTGTCGAGTGCTAATCAAAAACTATATTAAAAACAACTCCTTAGCTACAAGGACTGCAGTATAGGGAGTAGGGTTGTTGAACCACGAGGAGTATGTGGTTAGTGTTACTAGCAATTTTATTAGTTGAACTAATTAATTAAAAAATAATATTTTATGAAGTAGAATGCTGCTGTGCTTGCAAAAGTTGATTAAGAGATTTGAATAAAAAAACAATAAAAGTAAAGAGGTAACTCCCTCTAAACTTCAGGTTCTAGCTTTCACACAGTTTTCAGTTTATAGATTGGGAACCACATAGACATAGTTCTGGAAATTAGTTAATTAACTGGTAGCACAAGTTCTTGTCATCAAACCTATTATCTACCCAATTGTAAGCGTCAAGTCAACCCTCTTTATGTCACCCAACCCGCTACTAAGTTTTGTCATCAACCGAACAAGTTGTAAAGAAAGGACTCAAAACACAAATCAATTGTTTAATAACTAATGCATCAAGAATGTTTTAATTGTTTGTCATCACAAGCAAAACATAATCCAATACTAAAAATAAATAGAAAAAGTGCAAAACCTAATTAAACCATTCATCTAGAGGAAGTTACAAAGATTTAGCCTTGCATCTTGATCGCGTGCATACCTCTCCTTTATTCCTGTTAATGTGCGAACTAGCGTCCCCAAGAAACTGTGTCGACCTTTTTTGATGTTGTGCGATCCTGTTCTCCAATAAAATTGCCGTCAAATTCCTTTCAAGAGGATAATCCCCCTTTCTCCCAATAGCTATTTCGAAATAATATACCCCAAAAGCCTTTTGGGCTTTGAAATGTCAACCCACACTTCACGTTCATTTTTTTGTTCTTTTCTTTTCTTATTATTATTATTATTATTATTATTATTATTATTATTATTATTATTATTATTATTATTATTATAAAAGTACTATTATTATAAATATTAATTCCATGCTCGCTCTCAAGTGTTCGCGACTTGATCATTTTCCTTCGTATTAAGCTCATATCTCACGAACACCTACAAGACACATGTACAGTAATAAATAATTAAAACCGACTAAAATTACACAATAAAAGACTAAAATATATACAAAATTAACATAATAACAAGGTGTGTTTGACAACACATCACACCCCCACACTTATCTTTTTTCGTCTCGAAAAAATTATATACACTCTGCTCAAGACATTATCACAGACAAGCACCCCAGTCGCCCATCATACTTTAGCTAAGGTCCAAAGTCATACCCCATTTACAGAGCAGCATTAGATGTGTTGATTCAGCAAGTCAATTTGATTTCCATTTGAAAATAGAATTAACCTGACCAAATCTACATGCTTCCGGTTTTTATTCTCATGCAACACACCCCTCACAATTTTTCACTCCACTCGGTTTAATATCTAGACTAGCATGTAATGCGCTAGTATTGTTCACTCAAAACCAACATGTAACTCTGTTATCATAGGCTTGTATAACAATCACACCTCAACTGTAAAGAATGCATGTATCTAAAGGTAGTGAACGTTTAGGCTGAAAGTGGCTAAAATAAAATGGTGAAACAACTTGAATGACAATCCTTATTCACAATACTGCTAATAATCACAACTTCGGTCATATTCGACCTATAACACATACTTTTATTTTTTTCTTTTTCTTTTTTTTTTCTTTTTTTTTTCATATATATATTTTTTCTTTTTTTTACAACTTAAACATAACTCAATCACTTGAACAAAAAACAAACACAATGGATGTCATCAATTTCTTAAACAATGGCCAACGGGTCAATTTGGGTAACTTTATAGGTTTAACAAACGAAAAGGTATAAGGCTCAACATGGCTACTAAGGGTGATTTTAGGTAAACAGGTAAACACAAAACAACTAAAAGGTGTCAAACAAAAAGGGAAATCCTAAATCGCCTTTGTCATTTACGTGCATATCTAGTCTACAACCTCAGCATGTATCAAATCACACAAGTTCTGCAACAGAGAAACATTTGGTCTACTCTCAACAAATGAAAATACAAATGTATCAATCTATCATCTAGTAGGCTCAAGATCTCACCAAAGTAGGGAAATGGGTTACCGATGTGTGCATGCATTTATTATACCAATAGCTTGTTAAATCTAGTCAGACAATTCTAAACTTTTTTCTTAAAAACACCTGCTGAAAACGGTTCATATTACTTTTCCACAAATTAGACCATGACTAAGGATCTACTGCCAAAACAATCAAGAAACAACTAGCATGTACTGAAATAGCTGCTTTATGTCTGATTAGAATGCTTTTTAGGAACAATTTTCAAGACATTTTCAATTTTTTTTTTTTTTTTTGAATTTTAAAATTTTTTTAGACTCAAGAAGAAATAAAAACGAAGTTTCCCCACCCCCACACTTGAACGACACATTGTCCTCAATGTAAGACAGGGAATAAAATAAAACAAAAATAAAATTAAAATACAACAGTAAAAGGAACAGACTCCCCTGGATATAGGCAATGCGCGTATGAGTCTCTGGAGTTCCTCCCAATCGAGCCGTATAGCATTTCATTCGCGGCCGATAAATAAACCTGAAAACTAAGACTCAAAAGAAAAATAAAAACATAAAATTCTGGGATGCCTTATACACCGAAGATGTACAGCTTTACCCCGCCTGAATGGAGATTGAGTACAGGCGAGGTTATCTGATTGCAAAGTTAAACTCCAAGCATTCCCAGAAAAACAAAAACAAATTCAACAATAAAAATAAAATAAAAAACGTACCTGTAATACTCTACACAACTATACAAACTCTACAAGTAAACATACCTGACATATCTACTCATGGTGGTCTAGTGGGATGTTTGTGTCCCCACACCTCCAAGTGTGTGCTCCTCCTACACCCAGGTAACTCGTCCACAGTTTTCCCTATTAGCCCCAACAATGCCAACTTTTCCTTCTCACTATCTGGTTCAGGTGGCTTCTTGGCCTTCTTCTTCCTTCTCTTTCGTTTTCTCTTAGTGTTATTCTTGCTCACTAGTTCCATCCTGTCAATCACAAAACATTCTTTCTTTTCTTTTCCATTCTCCTTCACAGGAGATCCACTTTTGTCAGTTTTATGATTAGCGGTATTTGAGAACACCTTAAGACTCATCTTCCTATCCCCAAACCTCATCTTTACCGTCCCCTCAACACAATTAATAATGGCTTTAGCAGTAGCTAGGAACGGTTTACCCAGAATGACAGTTGGTTGTGTGTTTTTAACACAATCAAGCACTAAAAAATCTACCGGGTAATAAAACTCTCCAACCTTAACAATCACATCCCTTACAATCCCCCTAGGACACGAAGGAGTTTGATCGGCCAACACCACAGTTGTGTTGGTTTTCTGTAATGGACCAAAATCATACCGATCATATAAACTCCCTGGTAGAATACTCACACTAGCTCCTAAATCCAGAAGCGCTCTATCCACTTGAAAATCACCAACTTGTATAACAATAATAGGCGCTCCCGGGTCTTGGAGTTTTGGGGGAAGGGTGCCCAACAACACGGCATTCACACTGGCACTTAAATCTAACTTTTTAGGAAGTTTATGCCGTCGTTTTTGGGCACTCAATTCTTTCAGACACTGAACCTGATCAGGACATTCTTCAATTTTATTAATTAAAGGTAAATTGATTTTGACAGTTTTAAAATTTTCCCACTTTTCATCCTTCGGTGGGTCCCGTTTAATTAAATCTTTTGTCTTGGCAGGATCTAACAAGGCCATAGGAAATGGCACCTTTTTCACCTTCTCACCCCCACACTTAGCCTCATTAGACCCATTGTTCACGTTTTTACTCTCAAGATTAAATTTGAAATTTTTTTCTTGTTCAGGTTCAGACTCAGATTCAGTGTTACACTCCTCCACCACTCCTTCAACAAACTTTGGTGGAGTACTCTCTACACTACCTATTTCAGAGGTGGGGAAAAGACTTACCGCGTTAATGTGCACACTTCTAGAGGAAGACTGGTGAGCAGGATTTAGTGTAGTATCACTAGGGAGTTTACCTGGGTCTCTCCCTGACATCTGAGCAACTAGTTGGCCTACCTGTTTTGACAAGGCATCCACAGTCTTGTCCCGCTTTTCATTATCCTGCCTAATTCCCTTAACATCCTCCTGGATTGCCTTGATAGCTTCCAGAATCACATGTAACTGATTACTGCTTCCATCTGAAGTGCCCTGCTGTTGGTTCCAGTGTTGCAAATGATTTTCACGCTGTTCACCTGGTTTTTCCTGTCCACCTGCACATTCGGCTGCAATATGACCCAAATCATTAGATTCAGTATAAACATTAAAAGCACTACCTACCTTCACCTCATCACTTTTTCCTATTCTCAATAGGGCTACCTGTTTTTCTAAGATTAAATTCTGCTGCTTAAGTTTTTCTATCCTCTCTTCAGCCTCATAATCAACAGCCCTAACAAAAGATGGTTTACATTTCCTATTAGACTGTGCCTGTCTCTTAGAAGTTGCACTCATCCTCTCTAAGTACCCCAATCTATAGCTACTGTGTTAGTGAAAAAAGTACCACTGCTAATAGCTATTAGATCCCTAACCTCATCAGGCAATAATCCATCATAAAATGCTTTAATAAGCTCCCAAGTCTCAATGCCATGATGTGGGCACTTCCTAAGCAACTCCTTAAATCTAGTAAAGGCCTCATGAAATGTCTCACCTGAATTCTGCTCAAAGGCTCTAATTGCTTCTCTAGCCTCAGAAGTCTTACTCATAGTGTAATACTCTTCTAAAAACACCTGCTGCATTTCTTGCCAAGTAAAAATGCTACCTGGGGTCAGGGTTGCAAACCACTGCCTAGCCCTATCCTTCAAAGTGAATTGAAACAACATAAGCATAACCTGGTCCTTAGTAAACCCAGCCCCTCCTACAGTGTTACAAATAGACTCAAAAGCTGCAATATGTAAGTAGGGCTCCTCTGATCTCTTACCATAGAACTCAGGTAAGTAGCCTAAATAATCGGGTTTAACCTCAAAAGCTCTACCATTCCTACCTACGGGTGTCACTACAGCTGATGAATTAGGCATAATGACTGGCCTAAAGTGACTATCTACGCCACCCCTAGCTGGTGCCCTCTGAACAAGCTGTGGGACACCATCTACAAACTCTAAATCATCCCCCATATCACCCGCATCAAATCGTGGCACACCTCTTGGTGCCTGGTTATTTACCCTTTGCCTCCCAACCAGGTTCCCTTGATTAAAGTGACGTACCTGATTACGTGGGATTGGGCGCCTAGGATGCAAGTCGAACCCATCCTGATCAAAATCATCATACCTGACGTCGGCATATCTGCCGTCATACCCCTCATGCTCAGATTCTCTGTCCCAGTCAGTCTGCCATGTACTGTGAAAACTCTCCTCATCAAACTGTTGAGGGATGCGATGCAGCTGTTGGTTTTCAAGGTTTCGCTGCTGTGGTATGACTGTTCGGGTGTTTCGGGCAGGTTGGAATTGTGGTACTGGTGGTGGGTTCTGTGGTTGTGGTGGAATGGGTGGAATAGGTGGCGGTGGATTTTGAGGAGGTGCATCCTTAGAGATGCTGTGATGGCTGTGAATACTCATGGTGTGATTAGGGTGGTGAAGGGATCGGTTTCTTCTGGCGGTTCTCTCAATCTCCGGATCAAAAATCAAAGGCGATGTTTTCCCCAACCTTCGTGTATGGTGCATACAAGTAAAGTAACCTGCACACACAGAAACAAGAAAACCAGCGTAGTACTGAACAAAGAAAAATAACTAAATAAAGAACAAAAGGTAAATAAACAAGAAAAGATACTATTTTTTTTTAAATTTATTATATTTATTTTTATTTTTTGTTTTTAAAATTTTTTTTTTCTAAAACTAAAGACAACTAAAACTAGAAACACTAAGCGCACGTCTTCCCCGGCAACGGCGCCATTTTGATCGCGTGTCGAGTGCTAATCAAAAACTATATTAAAAACAACTCCTTAGCTACAAGGACTGCAGTATAGGGCGTAGGGTTGTCGAACCACGAGGAGTATGTGGTTAGTGTTACTAGCAATTTTATTAGTTGAACTAATTAATTAAAAAATAATATTTTATGAAGTAGAATGCTGCTGTGCTTGCAAAAGTTGATTAAGAGATTTGAATAAAAAAAACAATAAAAGTAAAGAGGTAACTCCCTCTAAACTTCAGGTTCTAGCTTTCACACAGTTTTCAGTTTATAGATTGGGAACCACATAGACATAGTTCTGGAAATTAGTTAATTAACTGGTAGCACAAGTTCTTGTCATCAAACCTATTATCTACCCAATTGTAAGCGTCAAGTCAACCCTCTTTATGTCACCCAACCCGCTACTAAGTTTTGTCATCAACCGAACAAGTTGTAAAGAAAGGACTCAAAACACAAATCAATTGTTTAATAACTAATGCATCAAGAATGTTTTAATTGTTTGTCATCACAAGCAAAACATAATCCAATACTAAAAATAAATAGAAAAAGTGCAAAACCTAATTAAACCATTCATCTAGAGGAAGTTACAAAGATTTAGCCTTGCATCTTGATCGCGTGCATACCTCTCCTTTATTCCTGTTAATGTGCGAACTAGCGTCCCCAAGAAACTGTGTCGACCTTTTTTGATGTTGTGCGATCCTGTTCTCCAATAAAATTGCCGTCAAATTCCTTTCAAGAGGATAATCCCCCTTTCTCCCAATAGCTATTTCGAAATAATATACCCCAAAAGCCTTTTGGGCTTTGAAATGTCAACCCACACTTCACGTTCATTTTTTTGTTCTTTTCTTTTCTTATTATTATTATTATTATTATTATTATTATTATTATTATTATTATTATTATTATTATTATTATTATTATTATTATTATAAAAGTACTATTATTATAAATATTAATTCCATGCTCGCTCTCAAGTGTTCGCGACTTGATCATTTTCCTTCGTATTAAGCTCATATCTCACGAACACCTACAAGACACATGTACAGTAATAAATAATTAAAACCGACTAAAATTACACAATAAAAGACTAAAATATATACAAAATTAACATAATAACAAGGTGTGTTTGACAACACATCACCAATGTAAAATCAATCTGTTTCTTTGTTCCAACTATCAATTGCACAAGACTAGGTATATCGTTCAAATTGATTAAATCTTGTATCTTCATTCATATTATCTATATAGACTTCGAGTTCCACTCTTTGTCGAGTTTTCTCTGGGTTCGATGTCGACGCTTCTATGAGTGTGATATCGGAACACACTTATATGTAGCACTAAAAAAAGTTTTTTGTACGCCTTGCATAAACCAACTTAGTAATTACTAACCTTAACAACATATTTTACGAAAGATATTTATAATAAATAACATTTCTGTCTATGATAAGGATGGCTTAATGTGACTCGGTCCCACCATTATCCAAAAATCCATATAAAGTAACATGATGAAGGTTTTTTTTTTTTTTTTTTTTTTTTTTGACAATAGATGCTTTGTTATTGGAACTCTTTGCCACAATTCGTGGACAATTTCTTCGCATGGGAGGAAAGGGACATTCAAGTTTCAAATCAAGCCCATCAAACTCGGGCTGAAGAGTACAGTCTAGGAGCCTAGGACTATGATACTATCTATATAAGGCCCAATTAAATTTAATTTCTAAATAATGAGTTTTCGGAAATTATAAACTAAATACTTTCTATTAGGGTTAATTTGTAAATAATGAGTTTTCGGAAACAACAAAATAAACACTTTAGCGTTCACAATGATCATTATCGTATAGATTTACTTCAAACGGATCCTTCCATCAAATCAGTAAGACAGTTCAAACACTAATACGGTTATGAAATATTGCCAATAACCCACCGGCGCACATAAATGTATACTATAATGATTATAGTGAACCCTAATAGAAAGTGTTTAATATATTAGTTCGAGAACTCATTATTTAGAAACTAGATTTAATTGAGCGTTCTATAGAAAGTATAATAGTCCTAGTCCTAGAGTGTATTCTTCAGACAAAGTTTGATGAGCTGGGTTGTTTACTTATACTAGCAGGGAATCCGTGCGTTGCGGCGGAGTCGACAATACAAGGCGAAAACATAATTCAAACCTTGAAACGATTAAAAGAATCAATATGTAAGGTGTATGTTTGTGTGTGTTTAAGCACTTGTGCTTCGTAGTGGGGTAATTTTTAAAGTCTACAAGAAGACATGATAGCATGCTGCGTTCTATATACCATATGCAAGTTGACCTACATGCTGGTAAAAAATGGAAGTAGCGGTTTGACTCATTAGTAACTATTATTATTTTTACGTTAACTTTGATCACGTGGACCCCACATGAGGTCATTTTCGTCTTTACACCAGCTGATTAAAACCCTTGTATATCACTCCCTTCCATATCTCTGAATGATCTGATCCAACATCCCACCACCAACAAACAAGGAATAGTGAACCTCACATCTATCCCATCTCTTCTACTTCTCTCTCGCTCTCTTCTCCACCGCCCCCACCCCCACCCTCCACCACTCTCGGCCAGAGAACCTCGTAGGACCCCCACCTCCACCACTCTCAACACCAACGCCGCCGCCACCACTAAACACCCCCATGTCAACCCCAACTCCACCATTGTCATTACCACCATCACTCCAACTACCACCCTAAACACCAACCACCACTACCGTCACCCCTTGTCAGCACCACCTCCACCATTATTGACATAAAAAAACGTGTAACCTAACTCCGAATCATCAAGTTTCAAACCTGTTACCTCTACCTCCTCTCTCTACCTTCCAAACCCTAGATCTGGTTGAGCCACCGTCGGTTACCAAAAATAGAGGCGGGGTTGGTTTCGAGCTCCGATAATGAGGGTGTTCACGGTGGTACGACGATGGCGTCTAGGGTTTGGTTATGGGTTATCGGTTCAAATGAGGGGGCGACTGTGTGGTTTTTAGATTAGTATGATTTAGGGGTTTGCTCTTTAGATTGGTGACATTTAGGGTTGTTTTTGGAATATTTGATTTTCAGATGGGTGGTAGTGGTCGGTGGTGGTGGTCGGGTGGTGGCAGCTGATGGTAGCTGGGAAAGAGAGAGGGGTGTTAGAGAGAGAAAGAAAAATAAAGCATGTTTAGAGAGAGAAATGGTAGGTGGGTTGTTTTTATTTTTCTTTTTAAAGATATTTAGGTATTAGGATGGAAAAAGACGAAAATGCCCTCATGTGGGATCCACGTGATCAAAATTAACGTAAAAAATAAACTGGGTTTGTGGTAAAGAACAAAACGTGCAATGGTTTTCAAACATAAAGTACGGTTTTTGCAATTTTTGTTTTTAAAGGACATGATTTGCAATCCGATACAAACTTAAAGGACGATTTCTGTAATTCACTCTAATGTAACTAATAAAAGCTATAGAGCCTAATTTCATGTAATTATCATGATTAAAATGTAAAACAAAAATGACTGCGTTGAATGATATAAAAAAGGTGCTCTTGTTAGCTTGACTTTAACTCTAGGAAGACTTCAGTCACTATATTTTAAAGTTTTAAAACTCATACAAGTTTAGCTGAGATAAGATTATTCATTGTGGTAACATAAATTATTATCTTTCATCGCCATTATATGAAATTTGTTTAAAAATATTGTTATCCCTTGTGTTTATTTAGTTTGGGTGAGTTCCATTTTCATATACAAGTTGATTATCTTCTAGGGGCATTTAGGGAAGAAAAGTGGTAAAATTTAGAAAATTGTAAATAAACATTTGGTATACCATCTTAACATTGAACCATTTGGACCTATTTGCCCATTCCTCCTCCTTTATAATGTAGTATAGATAGTGCTTTGAAGCTTGAATATCCGTCTTTTCCTCCCATACAAGGAAAATGTGCACGAATTGTGGCAGAGTTCCAATATCAAAGCATCTATTGTCAAAGAACTTCATGATATTCCTTTAAATGAGGCTTTGGATAATGGTTGGACCACACATCTCTTTCAACAAATCACATATAATAGCTGATGACGTAGGTAGGTGAAAATATAAATAGATCTGATAAAGCTACGAGGTTTAGAAGGATAAAGGCTTAAAAAAATCGACCTAATTAATGGGTCATCTACAGTGACGTCCATCACCCCTGTGCACCGAATGTGAGTTCCCAAAAAGTCCCACCGCACATGGTTGAATGGGGAAGTCCCTATTGTCTAGCATGCAATAAGCCCCACTCACTAAAATGGGTAAAGTCTTCCTGCTCCTTGGGAAATAAGAATTCTTCCTTACCGCTTTAAGCCTATCAGATGGCACATGAAAGCTCTAACAATCAATGACAAAGCACAAAAAAACTAGTCGTCGAACAACATGAAATCTCTAAATCTAGTTCATCATTAGTCAAATTAATAGAAAACCTGCAATTATTAATATGAAGTGGGCTAGTGGGTGGGGATGTGCCCACCCTACTAACTGAATAAATCTGTCACTGGTGCGTGACATTTTGCATGTACGTTGTATAGCTTCTTACATAGACATAGTATAGCAATGCGCATTTATAGATTGCGTGTAATAGTAGTAATTTACACTCACTTTAAGAAAAATTATACTTCATATGCCACCTGACATTATGTGTGGGCATGGGATTGCGATTGGTGTGGCTTATGCAAGTTGACGTTTAGGCATAGGTCATGGGAAACAATACTGACATCGCGCTTATACGTTTGAACCAAATTTGACTTAGGACTAAGAGTGACGAGATCCTTCATTTTTCTATAACTTAGAACAAAGTGCTACATATGAGTTTCTAGACCCCTTTAAAGTAACACCGAAACCTCATCGGTTTCAACGATCTAGTCATAAAAGCATCTAAAGTAACGCTAGTGTCTAAATTAATACCGATAAAGGGAAAATGTATCTGTGACTTGCCAGTGGTTGTATAACTACTATTAACATACTATGCATTTTACAGTTTTATAGTAAAGTCTATATCTATTACGTAGCGTTTAGTTATATAATTTAATAATGTGCTTTACAGGTATTTTGTATTTATTGCTTGTCAAAGTTTATGATTTCTCTATTAAGCTAGAATATTTTGTATTTACTGCTTGTCAAAGTTTATAACTTTCTTATTAAGCTAGAACTCACCCAACATAGTTGACTTCTAGTATGCGCATCAGGTTATTATTATTTAGGCTTGAGCATGACTTGGCTAAGCAGATGAATACTCCTGAGGGCATACATGCGTCCCATTTATCTGTTAAAGTTTTTGTTAAGACTTGTTGGTTAATGGTTTTTAATGACTTTTGAATGTATTTGACCAAAAGTTTTCGCTGCTATGAAGGGAATTTTTATGGTTGAACTACTTGCCGAAGATTAAATACAACAGACGAGACCCTCCATATTTTGAGGCGTTTCACCAATAATATTCAGTATTTTAAACAGGACAGTCATGATGCCATAAATAATTATCAAAATCAATGGTGTCAATCATAGGCATCATGGTGACGACCGATAATCTATACAAGCTTGTTTTCTCGATATCATTGCGACTGATACTCCCCACCAAACATATATGTGTGTGTGTATATATATATATAGGGGGTGGTTCTATGGAAAACCCTATATTAGGGTGAAAACCGTGGAAACTCTGACTTCCCGAGCTTTTTAGGGCCTGAAAATTTTAGGGCATGTAATATACATAATTCTAAGAATTTTGAGCCAAAAAAATCAAAAAAGTGCTGAGCGTTTTTTTTTAAATAAAGTTTTCGGGTAACACATGTTACACGAAAATAACACATGTTATTTTCCACTAACATGTGTTACCAGAAAACGATTTTTATTTTTTTTAAAAAAACCGCTCGGCGCTTTTTTGATTTTTTTGGCTCAAAGTGCTTAGAATTATGTATATTACATGCCCTAAATTCAGGCCCTAAAAAGCTCGAGAAGTTAGAGTTTCCACGGTTTTCACCCTAATAATTGTATTTAATGTTAAGTAAATGACTAATTTTTTGTAACCCCCTTAAACAAGTTAAATTAATGAAACTCTTAATTCAAATTCAAAATATATTCTTTTCATATCATTCTTAATTTATAGTGAAGGGTAATTTCGACATGGGTAGGACAAATGTAGGTTGAATTTTTATATGTGTAGGATTAACGTATGATAATCTTGATATGTGTAGGATAAACGTGTGATAATTTCGATATATGTAGGATAAAGTGTTAATTACTAATTAATTAAAGTGATAATAATTAATGTGATAAGAGTTAAACTATTTAATGTTCATTTCTTCTTTTTGTTCTCACAATAAGTTTGTTCTCATTTGATCCTCCCCCTATATATATATATATATATATATATATATATATATATATATATAGGCTAAGTATCCATGGAAGACCCTATATTAGGGTGAAAACCGTGGAAACTTTAACTTTCCGAGCTTTTTAGAGTCTGAAAATTTTAGGGCGTGTAATACACATAATTCTAAGCATTTTGAGCCAAAAAAAATCAAAAAAGCGCCGAGCGTTTTTTTAAATAAAGTTTTCGGGTAACATGTGTTACCCGAAAATGGTTTTTTTTAAACCGCTAGGCGTTTTTTTGATTTTTTTTGCTCAAAATGCTTAGAATTATGTATATTACATGCCCTAAAATTTGCAGACCCTAAAAAGCTCGGAAAGTTAAAGTTTCCACGGTTTTCACCCTAATATAGGGTTTTCCATAGAACCATCCCCTATATATATAGGGTTGGGATCATTAGAGAGCTAGGTTGAGTTGTGAGAACCATAGGAACTCACTTTATAGTCACATACTTATTTTATTGTGTAATGAATTTGTGGTTGTAAATTAAATCATAATAAAATATTGAAAAAAATATTAATTTAGTTACATAGTTTACTTTGGTGTAGTCGTTTTGTTACGCTGGTGTAAAACGTCATAAATAATTTATTTATTTATTCAATTTCTTTACGGCGGGTTAGCCGTTTTTACATCAGTGGGTAAAAAAAATTTTAATTCACATTTTACGTCGGAGTTCTCGCGGTTCTTACAAATCGATGTAGTTCTCATTTGATCCGAATCCTATATATATACTATATCTATACTATATTATAAAGCATTTGATAAGGACTTCTTAAAACTTACAAGAAAATGAAGCTATTGCAGCACCACTAAAATGTTGCATTAGGCCTTGAAAAAGTTACAATATGTCTAATGCAACCTTTTATTGGGGGCTGCATCAGAAGCAGTTACCTTAGACCTAATGCAACCCTTTATAGGCTTAATGCAACCATTTTTTATAGTGTTACATTTGCTACTCTAATGCAACTTTTTTAATATGCAACTTTTTTATATTCTAATGCAACTTTTATAATACTCAAATGTAACTTTTATAATACTCAAATGCAACTTTCGTTACAAAAGTGTAACCTTTTTTACACTTAAATGCAACCTTTATTATACTCAAATGCAACCTTTATTATATTTTAATTACAAATATGTAACATTTTTCTAGTCTTATTGCAACCTTTACTATTTTTATTATAGAAATAGTGCAACCTTTTTTTTAATAGATGCAACTTTGTTTATGAATTTTAATTACAACAAATGCAACACTTTTACACCAAAATGCAACTTTGTAACATAAATCCAAGTACAAATAATTAAATTATGCATTAAATAACGATTATGCAAAAACAATAATAACACAAATATCATCATAATCAAATGATTTACTTAAAAATACTTGTCCTAACTTAAATAACAATAAAGTGTCAATTACAATACTCAAGAGAAATGTAAACCTTCTAGTCATCTTGATCTTCAACTTGTAGTTTTTTCATAACCTCCTGCATCATAGCTTCAAAGTTTTTTCGTTGGTTGTCAATAATATCTTTTCGAATAACTTCAAGTTCGGCTTTTTTTCTTTCATGGTCCACTTCAAGCTCGATTTTTTTCCTTTGATGATCCTCTTCGATCTCTTTGCGCAATTCTAGCAACTGGTTTTTCTCAACTTCAACGTTTGCTTTAAAAGATTCTATCATCCCCTCTGGAACCATGTATGACGTGCAAACACCATCCACTTTTTTTATCAATGTATTTGTAACACCTCTACCATAAATTCGACGATGCCCATAGTTTTCTTTGCTCATAACAACTAAATAAGGATCAACTGTAGCGTTGTCATCCTCCTTTGGCTTGTAGTTCTTCATTTGTTCCTTATATATTGTCAAAAAAAATTAAGAAAATACTTTAGAAACAATTTTATAATTAAAATCATGCTATGGATAAATATTAGAAAATGGATGTCTATTTTCATGTGTCACTGGAGCTTTCATCAAAATTAAATTAATCCTATATGTAATAAGCAAAGATGATAGATGAATATTTACGTAAGGTGAACATAGAACATGGATATTTACATAAAGATAAAAGTAGAAAGAACTTACAATTTTCCTTTGCGTGTCATCATATGTATCAACATATACACGCCCTTCTGTCCTTTTACGTGTGCGTTCAAACATTTGTGTTAAAGTAGGTAATTGTTGGTTTGGGTCCGCATTTTTCTGTATTCATAATAAAATAAATAAAAGGAAACAAAAACATTAGTGTATTGCACAACAAAAATAATACAAATCATGGGCAAACTAGAAACATATTACCATCTCCTCACAAATCCTAGCAAAACTTTTAGGACCGTGTTGGGTCTGCTGACCTGGAGAAGAACAGATGATTGAAAGCCAAAATATACTAAGTGTTTGATCAAGAATAAAGAACAGTTGTTACAATAAAGCTTCCTCCAAAGAACTGTTGATTCCTAAACTGCTGCTGCTTAACAACTGTTAGAAGACAACTGCTGCTGATGAAAAGTCTGATGGATAAAGTCTGTAGGTTATAAGTCTGATGAAGAACAAGTGCTGATCAAAGATCTGAAGAGCAAAGGTCTGTTGAACCAACAGCACTTTGGTTCAACAGATGATAAGAAGACATCAGAGCTTTAGATTAACAGAGTTTTATTATCAGTTGTTTCAATGTAACAGTAGTTTATTGTTTAACAGTTGTTAGAGTTTGTTAGTCAGTTAGGGGTCGCTTTCTAGGTGACGTCAGCAATTGATCATCAGAGGTTTGTACTTGTCTATAAATAGAACAGTACTTGTACTGTTCTATTGATCACTCGTCATTCTCTTTTAGACAAACATTCTCTGAGTGATCAGGCTGAGGGGGAGTTAATTGTACAATTGTAATCTTTCCTTTTAATGAAAGCATTCGATTAAAAACAATTATACTCTATGTTTTGATTTATTTTTATTCCGCTGCACTTTCCATTTATACTTCATTCATATTTCATACTTAATCAAAACAATCCAATACTCAGATCCTAACAATTGGTATCAGAGCCTGGTCAATTAAATCTGATCTAATCAATCAATTTAATACACAGATCAGCTCATAATCATTGATATCGTTTGTTTGTCGGGTTAAAACAGAGTAATAGTTTATTTTCATTTCAACAGTTAGTAAACAGACTTTGTTTTTGAAAAACCAAGAGAATGACTTCACTCAATCAAGATCCACACAACACTGGCACACACAACAAGCCTTCGATGCTTGTCAGGTCAGAATACAACATCTGGCAGCGTCGGGTAGCTCATGTGTTAGCACAACAGAACACAGGGTGCTGGAAATCGGTAGTATTTGGACCACATGTTCCAATGGTACCGAGTGCCGAGGATCCAAAGATCCAAGTACCAAAGAGTGTTGAGAACTACTCAGAGCAAGATTTTCAAAAAATCGAGCTAGATGCCAAGGCTTTCAGCATAGTAGCCATGGCACTGCCGAATGATATCTATGCCGGTCTCTTGCACTGCAATAGTGCTAAAGAACTGTGGGATGCTCTCAAAGAGCAATTCGGGGGAACTGATGATGTGATTGAAAACAACCGTGAAATACTTAACCAACAATATGAAACGTTTAGTCACATAAAAGGGGAGTCATTAACACAGCAGTTTGAAAGGTTTAACTGTCTAATTAGTGAACTTAAACTGGTTGGTCTAACTTTTCCTAATTCAACACTGAATCATAGGTTTCTTAGATCACTTCAGGACAAATGGGACACTATAGCCATAGTTATGAGAAACTCTATCGGATTCAAAGACCTAACCCTGACCCAGCTTCATGGTAAGCTCCTGACTTATGAAAGGGAGTTTAACCAGAAAAAGAAGCTCCAGGACTCTGGCAAAGTGTCAGATGACTATGTATTTGGTAATACTGCACTGTTGGGTTAGGATGATGGTTCTGGAAGTAGTAAGGATCAGAGTTATGATCATTACATTGACATAACAACTGGTTTCAATAATGATTCTTACTCATCACCAAACAACTGTGCTTTCACAGCCAGTGGTGATATCCAGGCTTCTGATAATTCATCTCTTGTGTACAATGACTTGCAATACATTGACCCTTTGGACCTAGAAGAAATGGACATCTTACATCAGGTTGCCCTGCTCAGTATTAGAACCAATAACTTCTATAAGAAAACTGGCAGGAGGTACCTAGGTTTACATGGTGGGTCAAAGGTTGGGTTGGATAAATCAAAGATAAAGTGTTACAAGTGTCATAGAATGGGTCATTTTGCTAGGGAGTGTAGGAGTCAAAATGGAGTTCCTATGATTACCTATCCAAATCAAAGACCACAGACCAACACTTATCAAACCATCCCTAATGTACCTAATGTGCAAAACACTGCTCACTTTGCACAAACCCAAACCACTGTTCCTGTGCATTATGTCCAAACCACTGTTCCTCAGTATCACTATGTCCAAACACCTGTTGCTCAGGCACCAGTGCCAATGACTGTTACTCCACCCTCTGCTCCTGCAGAGACCAGTCAACCAGGTCAACAGAGTTTCTTTACTCAAGGCTTTGTTGATTGGAGCAGTCTACCAGATGAGATAACAGATGACAACATTGCTCTAGTTGCTAACACTGAAAAGGATTTTTGTTTTATGGCACTAGAAACAATTGTTGAAGAGACTGATTCTGAGGAAGTGGTATCTATGTCTGAAAATGTGACTGATGGTGTTGTTGGTGAGCTTGTTTCAGCTGAAGAATCTGAAGTAGAGGTTGTGAATCTCTCAGACCCCTGGGGTAGTGATGACTGTGACTGCTAGTGTAACTGTGCCTTGATGGCTGCTGCTAAGGTATCTCCTCAAATCTTAAATGACTTGTGCTCAGACAAATGTATTGTGGCATTTGCTAAGATAAAAGAGGTGAATGAAAACTTTAGAAAGAAAATTTTGGATTCTGAAATTCAGTTTGAAAAACTTACAAAAGAGTTAAAATCAAAAATATCTGAAAAAGAGTCTGAAATCAGCAGTTTAAAACATGAAGCAAGTATAACCAAAGACCAGCTTCAGACTATGATAACAAAATATCATAGTTGTAAGAAGGAGCTTGAGTCCACCCAAGTTGAATGTAAGAAATGGGTGGAATCCTCAAAGGGTTTTGAGATGATTGTCAACCAACAATCTAAAAGTCATGTGAAATTTGGGTTTGGTTTTAAAACCACTGACCAAGTTTCACAAACCACTGACAAAAAGGAACCACAGTTGGTTAAGGTCATCCCTACAAACTCTAAAGGTCAAGAAATCAAGGTCACTGAACCCAATGGCAAGAAAATCATTCTTGAAAAGTTGGAAGGTACACCCTCATTTGATGAAATTGAGAAATATCAATTCAAACCAACATGGTCAGATGAGTGTGAAGTCCTTGAAAATTTCAAACCAATAACCTTCAAAACCTCTGATGGTAAAATGGCACCACAGGCCAAAGTAATCCCTCTAGTAAATCTTCCAACAGATGATGAAACATCTGTTGAAAAGAAGAAAGAAAAAGGGAAAGCCAAGAACAACTTGTTTTGTGATTTTTGTGAAAAGAAGAACCATGTCACCAAAAACTGTTTTCTTCTAAAATCATATGACATCAACAAAACAACAAGTTTAAATGATTCTAAATCTAAAGAATGTTCAATCTGCAAGAAAAAGAATCACAAAACAAAAGAGTGCCTATATCTCAAAAATTTTGATGAAAAGATAAAAGAGTATAAGGCTAAAACTCTGGAAAGTCAAGTGGTAAGTACTTCAAAAGGAAAACCCAAACAGACTTTTGAATCAGTTCAAACATCTGTTACCAAAAGTCTGAACAAAAACTCTGCTCCCAGAGAAGTTCAGGTAACAGATGCTCCACCTGCTAACAGATTACCAAGAGGATATGGACAACCCACTTGTCATCGTCTGCCACATGTTTATGAAGAGCCCAAGAGGCCTTCAAAACCAAAAGTGAACAGACACCCTCATGGTTTTCAACAACTGATAGGAAATGATCAAACATCTGCTGGACCAAGTGTTGACATGCAAACACTGGCAAATGGTCAATTGCAGCTGTTGAACCTAGTTCAAAAGCTAGTCCAAACCACTGATCATTCTCCTCAACTTAAGGCTGAGACAGTTAAGGACCCATCCAAAGCCAATTTGGCTTTGGACACTCACCAAAACTAAAATCCTTACTGATGTGCAGGGAGCTTCTGCTTGTTTAGACAGTTTATGGTATGTAGATAGTGGAGGCTCCAGGCACATGACTGGATGTAGAGCCCTTCTTCTGGACTTTCTTGCTCATGGAGGGGGTGATATATCCTTTGGTAATGATTCTAAAGGTAAAGTGTTGGGTTCTGGTACTGTCAAAGCAGGGAGGCTTAAGTTTGAAAATGTTAATCTAATAGACAATCTAAAATTTAATCTACTTAGTGTATCTCAAATGAGTGACAAAGGCTTTGGGTCATTCTTCACTAAGCAAACTTGTAAGATTGTTGGCCCAGAGGCTGTAGAAAAGATTAACACCATCATTGCTGAGAGCAAAGCACAACTTGTTGCTCACAGAAGTGGCAATGTGTATGTAGTTGATATGTTGAAGGATAATCCTACTGCAAATGTCTGTCTGTTCTCAGCTGCCTCTACCAAAGAGACAGAATTGTGGCATAGGAGACTTGGTCACACCAACCTTCAAACTATCAACTCACTCTCCAAACAAAACCTTGTCAGAGGTTTACCATCAAAAGAATTCAAATGTGATGAGCATTGTGTTTCCTGTTTAAAAGGTAAACAACATAAAAGCTCTTACAAATCCATTGATGAGTCCAAAACTAGTCAGTGTTTACAAATGTTGCACATGGACTTGTTTGGCCCTGTAAAAATCATGAGTCTAAGAAGAAAAAGATTTTGTCTTGTCATAGTTGATGATTTTTCTAGGTTTACATGGACTTACTTTTTACACTCTAAGGATGAGACTGCAGGTATTTTGAAGGACTTTGTCACCAAAGTTGAAAAACAATATGACTTGCCAGTAAAAGTCTTTAGAAGTGACAATGGAACAGAGTTCAAAAATAAGGAGTTAGATGATTTCTGTGTGTCAAAAGGGATTGTAAGGCAGTACAGTATCCCAAGAACACCAGAGCAGAATGGGGTGGTTGAAAGGAAGAACAGGACTCTCATTGAGGCTGCAAGAACAATGCTAGCAGATTCTGGTTTACCTCTGTCCTTTTGGGCAGAAGCTGTAAACACTGCCTGCTATGTTCAAAACAGAGTTTTAATCAACCCTAGACATCAAAAGACTGCTTATGAAATTCTGTTTAAAATCAAACCACTGATATCATTTTTCAAAGTCTTTGGCTGCCCATGTTTCATTTTAAATCTTAAAGATTCCATTTCAAAATTTGCAGCCAAAGTGGATTGTGGATATTTTCTGGGGTATTCTTCTAATGCCAAGGCCTATAAAGTGTTTAACACAAGGACTAAGACAATAGAAGAAACTCTGAATGTGAAGTTCAATGAACTTTCATCTTTGAAAATCCCAGCAAACCCTGCTGAGTTGTTTGATTTAGATAAATTCAAATTTGAAGATATTACTGTCAAAACTAACCCTGCAGGTACTCCACAATCTTCACAACAAGACTACAGAATAGATGTTGTGGTTCCAGACCACTACAAAGTCTATCCTGCATCAGAGGAAGCAGTGGTTCAAAACAACTGTCAAAACTCTGTCATAGCTGAGTCAGCCACTGTTGGCCAGTCTTACCTTCAAACCACTGATTCACCCATCCAATCCACTACTCAATCATCTGTTGACAAAAGTCAATCATCTGTTGACAAAAGTCAGTCCAACTTTACACCACTTGGACCCATTCCTCCACCTCCATTCCAAACATCTGTTGACTCTTCAAAAGTGCCAACAGATGTTATGTCAACAGAGTCTCCAAACCTCTGCCCTTCACCACAAAATGCCATCATACCATATCAGGGAGATCTAATCTACCTAAGAGCTCATCCACCAGACCAAATCATTGGCAACATCAGAGAAGGTGTGCTCACAAGAAGTCAATCTTCAAACATCTGTCTTTTTGCAGGCTTTCTATCCCTTACACAACCTATCAAGTACCAAGAGGCACTGAAAGACAACAGTTGGGTAGAAGCCATGCAAGAAGAACTTCTTCAGTTCAAAAGACAACAAGTATGGGAACTTGTACCACTGCCTAAGGATGTCTGTCCAATTGGCACAAAGTGGGTCTTCAAAAACAAAACTGATGAAAGGGGTATAGTTGTCAAGAACAAAGCCAGGTTAGTGGTTCAAGGCTTCAGACAAGAAGAGGGAATTGACTATGATGAAACCTTTGCTCCTGTAGCAAGGTTAGAAGCTATTAGACTTTTCCTAGCATTTGCTGTCAACCACAACATCAAGGTGTATCAGATGGACATCAAGTGTGCCTTCCTATATGGCAAAATTCAGGAGGAGGTCTATGTATGTCAACCACCTGGTTTTGAAGACACATTCCATCCTGATCATGTCTACAAGCTTAACAAAGCATTGTATGGACTGAAACAAGCACCAAGAGCCTGGTATGAAACTCTCTCCACTTTTCTCTTATCCATTGGTTTCACAAGAGGTAAAATTGATAAAACCTTGTTTTTAAAATGGAAAGGAAAAGATTTAATGATTGTTCAAATATATGTGGATGACATCATTTTTGGATCCACATGTAATAAAATGTGTGAGGAGTTTAGGGAACTCATGACAGCAGAGTTTGAAATGAGTGCTATGGGTGAACTTCAGTGCTTTCTTGGTCTTCAAGTAAAGCAACTGCAAAATGGCACTTTCATTCATCAAAACAAGTATGTGAAAAACTTGTTAACAAAATTTGAGATGAATGATTGTAAACCATGTAGTACACCCATGAGCACTGTCAAGCCACTCACTGATGATGAAAAGGATGAACTGGTCGATCAGACACACTATAGATGCATGATTGGGTCTTTATTGTACTTAACAGCATCCAGGCCAGACATTATGTTTGCAACCTGTGTGTGTGCTAGATCTCAGGCTTCTCCTAGAAAGTCTAACCTTATTGCTGTGAAAAGGATATTCAGATACCTAAAAGGTGCTCCCTATCTGGTATCCTGCTAATGGAAACATTGAGCTTTCAGGTTATTCAGATAGTGATTTTGCTGGCTGCCATACCACAAGGAAGTCCACCTCAGGAGGGTGCCAGTTTCTAGGGAATGCTTTAGTTTCTTGGCAAAGCAAAAAGCAAGCAGCTGTTTCAACATCCACTGCTGAAGCTGAATACATTGCTGCTGCAAGCTGTACAGCCCAACTTATGTGGCTTCAAAATCAACTACTGGATTTTGGGGTAACTGCACTAAGGACTCCACTCATGTTGGATAGCCAAGCTGCTGAAAATATCATCAAAAATCCAGTCTCTCATTCAACCACCAAGCACATAGATATCAGACATCATTTTGTCAGGGATAGCTATGAGAAAGGTTTGATTTCTCTGCACCATGTTCCAACAGAGGATCAGTTGGCAGATGTGCTGACAAAAGCTTTAGACACATCTACCTTCACAAATCTCACTACAACAAAAATGGGTTTTTAGTACGCACAAAAGCGTCCTAAAATGTTATTTTATAGGACCTTTTATTTAATGGGACCAACGGTAAAAGCGTTTCATGTAAAGGGGTCGTAATAAGTCCCGAAACTTAAAAAGCGTCCTAATATCTAAAATAAGATTATGAAACCACTTTTATGGTCGCATAATATGTCTATGAACAACGCAAAAAACTCCTAATAAAAACATATTAGGACACTTTTACAATGTTCTAACATGTGTTTACCTACTTTTTATCTTTTAATACACAAACAAGCGTCCTTAAAAATTAATTGATAGGACCCTTATGATCTACATTATAGGTACTTTAGTACCAAGAAAAGGGTCCTAATATCCCAAATAAGATTATGAAACCAATTTTATGGTCGCATAATATGTCTATGAACAACCCATATAGCGTCCTACGAAAAGCATATTCGAACACTTTTACAATGTTCTATCAAGTTTAATAGAACAAAATTTCAAAGTCCTGATAAGTCATATGATACAACGCTTTTTAAAACATCCACACACACAATTTCACAATATGGTTATGGACATCCAAATTATGGTTTTTATTATTCAATAAAAAAGCCATCAACATATAAAATCCTAATAGTTATTGTGTATATAACATCAACTAATAAAAGAAATAAAACTTTATTATATTTCAAATAAGCATATTCTTAACAAAAACACTAAACATAAATAAGTTATAACATTATCCAACATAAAGTCTTGCATCACCATTTAAATGGGTAGAATTTTCTCGATTTAGAAAATATGAATCGAAATAAAATATAAAAAAATGATAAAGCAATCTAGTATGAGGTGGGTAGTGTAGTGGGTTTAGTAGACTAATTAAATATTACCTCATATCGTAACTAACATTCAAACATCAACCATACGTTTTAATCTTTTAATTGTATATGCTAAAAAACGGTATAAGCATATAACTTTTTCATTTTGCGTGTATATAATATATAAAACTAGTAGGATTCTTCATCACTTAGTGCGGAAATTCGGTTGGTACCGATTTAGTTCTTACGTTACAAACACTTGTTATAATAACCGAATAGGAACCTAAAAATAAAATCGTAATATGTCAAAAGAATATCAACACAATTTTTACGTTGAGCGTAATCATATAAACAAATTTCTGTACAGTTTTCGATAATACCGATACCTGTACCAATGTATTTCAGTTGAAAGCTTATATGATCATAAACCCGAAGTTTATGGATCTTTTAATGATTAGCATGACCAGTTAGACCTTACCGAGTCAATGATGATTTGAAATGCATAGAAGAACCCAAAGATTCTTCAATAATCATATATGTAATGTTATTTACCAACAAATTTGGGTGTAAATCACTAAAATATCAGGAGAGGACATATTTATTATGTATATTGTTTAGCATTTCAAATCGATCCATCGTCTAAATAGTTATCAAATTTGCAGCATGAAGTTTGCGTGACTTGTGGTTAGCTGATAAAATAACAAGTACATTATTTCAGACTATGAAGCTAATTTTGATAAAATTGATGATCTTAATTCCCGTTTTGGTAATGATTACTAGACTAAGAGTTAAATTATATGTGATGAGTGTTGATACATGATATGCTTTTGTTGAAGACAATGATGAAACGTCTACAATTAATTGCAAAGCCAATAGTCATGATAATAAAAGTTCATGTCGTTTGTGGGTTCATATGATTTTACATTCACATTAGGCAAATAAGTTATAAAACTTTCTCCCCATTATAATTGGTTTTAAGTCGGGAACCAAATACTTTTCATCCATATTTTTGGTTGTGCAATATATGTTGCAATTACTCCACCATAATACACAAAGATGGAACCTCAGAGAAGGTTAGGATTATATGTTGATGTTAACGGTTTGATTCGTTTGTGACACAATTGATTGATTTTCATTGTTGACGCTATTCGTAACATGAGGGGGAGATGAAAGGTAGATGGAAAAGTTGCAATGAATTATCAATATTTCATCTTAATCCTCAAATAAAAAGTGTTAACCGAAAGTTTAAAGGATCATTCATTTACAAAAATTAATGAATTAATTACCAGACATATCCATCGACCTAAATAGAGTGACTACCTAAGTCACATGTACCAACTGCTAGTGCTCAAATTAAGATTAGTGTCCCAGAAGGACAACCATATATTGGGATGAGTCTATGGGACGCCTGAAACATGGTAGACTAGCCGGTTCCAACTCCATGACTAAGAATCCTAGAAATTGGAGCAGATAATGCAAATGGTCAAGTCGAGGTATAGTAAAGGGTCCCTTGAAGAGACGACATTAGACATGATGGTTCTAGAAGAACCCCAGGTACCTAAAAATAAAGAGATCTCGCTAAATTATATAATGTCTAGAAATATATGGAATCGAAATAGAATCGACGTCGGTGATAATTTTGTATAAATATAGCTCTTGGAATAATGAAAATGATGAGGATTAGGAACTAAGATATGTCGATAAATGAAATGTGAAAGGATTGGCCAAAATTGAAAGATGCAAGTAAGGCAGATGGACAAATGGTCCGTACAAACTAAAAGCTGTAAAATATGTTAGATATAAATGAGCCCTTGTGCAGGAACATAATGAGAAACATGGTATTATGTAATATAAGGCATAATTTTTGGCACGAGTATTTTCGTAAAGACTCATGAAAAATTATGAGGAGAAAATTCTCTAGTGGTGGATGCAACAATGTTGGAATTTGATAATATAAGAGAGAACTGATATGCATAATGAATTTTATGATATCCTAAATCTATGATAATGAATTTTACATGAAATCCATGAAGGATTTAAGTCTTCAAAATCATGTAAATCAAGTTCTTGAAAATGATGTAATTGCTGTATACAAATTTGGATCCAGATACATATTATATACGATGTAATTGTTGTAAATGCAAGAGCCATTGAAACTAAAAGCTCAAGAAATATGTTATATGAAATTAACAATTTCTATGTACAGACTAATATAGTCGAGTTAAACATAGTATAATCAACTGGGTAGTTATCTCGAAGAAAAGATATATGAGTATGATGTACTCGATCATGTGTTTTGTTAATTCAACAATATCATGTTTAGAAAATTATAAGATATGTTGGCGATATCATTATATCTCTTGAAGAGATGGTATGCAGGTCGGGCATTTGTTTAACAATATTTTATTAAGTTACATCCAAAAAAGTTCGGGCATTTTAATATATCAAAGTCCATCTCTAAGAAAGTTGAAAATTATTAAATCATTTAGTATATAACAAATTATTCTTATCATAAATATTATTAGTCTATAAGTACCATATTTAAGTGCAGTTGATGCAATATTTCTTGCTAGTTATACACAACTAGATATATCATTAATTTCTTGAGTATATTAATAAGATGTGGTTTATTTTTAGTGAGTAGACATTGAAATGGTTAAAACAAATATTTGGATGGAAGGTATGAAAGATATGAGGTTGTATTTTACTAACCTGTAAAAAAAAGGTTTGGCTAGTCTTATTGACGCAGGGAATGTAAAACAACATGGTCGTTGATCTTATATGAGAGGAGGCACTAGAAGTTTGACATGAAGACTTAGCTTAATAACTTGCACACATGAGAGCAAGGACTAGAAGCCTAAAATTAATATCATGCATCAAAGGAGACAGAACCAAGTATATTTTACCAATGTTCTTTTCTACACATAATTTATAAACGAATGGTGCTATTGTAGTCAAACAAATTCGTTCTAGTGAAAATTTAGCAGACTTGTCTACCAAATCCGACTTCAACATTCACGGGATCGAAGAGTCGACTCAAGGAGATTAAATCCTCAGGGGGAGAATAATACGCACTGCACTCTTTTTCTGTAGGACCGACTTTCGGGTCACCCGACAATCACGAGCTATACTATTCAGAGTGCGAAATCCTCTGAAAAGGTTCGGACAACAAAACGACAATGAAACAATGATAAACGAGGTATCAATACACACAAAATATGGTCAAAGGTTGTATAGATTAATAAAAAAAATAGAGCACAGGTGTTTATAAGAACAATCTCAGACTTTCAGACCTCGGGAAGGGTGTTTGGGGGCTGTGTGATATGACAACTCCTGATTAGGGCAATGATTGGATGCTTTTATACCCCTACTACTCGTGCAGAGCCCAGCAGGTGAGTAGGAAAGCTATGCCATATGAAGATCAGGCGATTAGCAGCTATCACATATGCAAAATAGAGATAATCGCCTCTATGATATGCTAATCGCCTCCAGCATTCCAATCACCCCAAAATGCTTCCAAACACACCCACACACCCTAAATACTGTCCAAACGTCGTATATACTAGCCTAGGAACATAAAAACAAACATCAAAATGTAGCAAACAACTATACAGACAACTATCAAAAACAAACAAGACATGACAAAAAGCAACGTCTTCAGTATTCAGCTCTACACAGTCCTGATCCTTGAAATCCTTGACCAGTCGCATCCAGCATGAACCTTGTTAGCATGGTAGAAACGTATCACTCGCTGAAACTTCACAGCTTGATCTGCTTCGTCCTTCAGGTGCTGAATGGGATACAAGAACAATGTCTCAACATCCTTCTCTGAACAGTTTACCAGCCACATAGGATCCCCGATCCTAATCTTTCGACACATCTTCAGAGCGTTGTCCAGAACGATTACTGCTTCAGTAGTTGCTGCGTCATAGTGCCAGAACTAGAACTTCGGATTGAAGTCCTGTTCAATAGGGGTAATCGGTATCTTGGACACGCATTCTGGTGGCTTAATCTTGTGTTCCCAAATAGGATGGTTAGTGATAGGATGCAGCTTCTTGGTTTTGGATGATTTCGGGTACTGAGGCTTGAAAGTGTCCCATCCCTCCCTGCTTTCTCTTTCCAGAATATTATAGAAGGTATCCAGGCTACTACATTTTGAATAATACAAAGGGAAATCTAATCGAATCAAATCACGAACATACTAGAATGGCAGACTTAGTATCTTCAAATAAGGCTTGAAATAGAGTACCCCTTCCTGCCATTTGACCCCCAACATCTTGGTATGTTCAACATAGGCCCAACTGATCACATTTCCTAACATCTTTGATAATCGCTTCTTGAAAACAGAAGCTTGGATAGGACCTTTCTTCTTCTTAAGCTCTTCTACTGATTGGTACCATTTGGAGCATAGTCTCATGATCCGATGTTCTTGATAGTACTTCATCAGGGATAGGGGTCGGATTAGCTTTGAGCTTTTCTTCAGCATCTTTCATCATTTCCTCAGTAATGTCAGGAGTCCCAGTGGTAGAGTCATCAACAACATACTCTGGTGTTACCACTCGAGTTCCATAATGCATTTCAACTTCATTATGTTCTGAATTTGTTTCTGGAGGAGGACTATTGCTTGCACCGAAAGATTCTCCGCGTGACAAGTCGTAGGTCTGATTGATGTCCTCTGTAGAGAGCTCGGGTGGGATTTCACTTTCTTCTAGATCATCCTCCAGAAACTTAGGTTGTTCCCTGAGGTTCCCATAGTCATCATAAATGAACAAGTTCCTCAATGGTTCGGCTACCTCAGTAGGGACTACGCCATGCTTGATCTAGTCTTGCATTTGCTTGATCATATCGCCAATAGACTCCTGATGTCGTGTGGATTAGGTCTTTTTTAAACTTCCTTTTTAAAGCCAAAACTTTCCCGAAAGAAGTGTGAAGACTCGGTGCAAAAGGGTAATTAAAGGTGACCTTCAAATTAAAACACTTATCAAAGTTTTAAATTTATAAAAGTAAAACGATATCTGCTGACTAGTCTAAACCCACACGATAGGCAAGTGGACCTATCGAGTGTAGTATAGGTAATAGCAAGTACCGAGTATCGAACCCTAAGATACGACTTCCCCTACTCAGTTTCAAGTTGCTTTTAGTAAAAACTAAGATAAAATAAAAGAAAGAAAAATGAGAGCGATCAGAATAAAAATCAATACCGACACGAAGTGCTGCTTTGGGATCCGACTTTACCTTGGGATAGATTAATAGTAAATAGTTTATTAAAGTGGTGTGAACTAGTGCGCACTTATGCTTAACGTGGAGTTGCTACAGCATTTTCCAGAGGTGACTGTTATCGCAAGACTAGCCGTGTTCTTGTCTTTAAGTGAGGGTCTCCCGACCCGTTAAGCTCACCTCTCAATACTGACAAATAGATGACTCAAGACTGTGTATACCCAACCCTGAATGATCCACCTCCCAATACTACGATAATGACATCTAGACACTTAAAACTTTTATGGACAACTTGCCGTTGGCCGGAGCATGACCGAACAAGAAACCATTTGATATCATAAAAGAGTCATGACCAACCGGTACAAGCTCATCTTTTACTTGAATTAATTATCTTTTTAAAGAGTGAATGATCTATCATTAACTGTGTGGCAGTATAATGATAAAAGAAAATAAAGACCGTTTACTTTTAACACGGGTTCACCAACACTTAACCTGCGCCAAAGCTATCACATAGACCATGTAGCTAAGTCGCAAGATCAAGCCTTGGTTTATCACTAGGACCAGGTATAAAGACCGTACCGACCCTAAGTGAGATCTTGGTAGTAGAGGATTAAGTCTCTAAGTGTGTGTATTTCTACCCACAAATGGACCAAACACTACTCGTGGGATTAGGTTAGCTCACAAGTGCATGGGTTGTTACACACCATGGGTACACTCATGAGTCCTCCCACTTCCTACTAAGACACCCACAAGACCATAGACTAGTTAATTAGTTAGTTAATTCATCAAGCAAAGTTTAAGTGAAAAGAATTAAACAAGAACACAACACCACTTAACAAACATAAACGATATAATCCATACCAAAATAAGTCTTCACCCTAGCAACATTTGATTAATCTAGCCAAACACTGGCTGTACAACTATCACACTATCTTGGGTGTATGAACAACACATAGTGGTGAGTTTAGGTGGATTAAAGAAGGTGTTTTGGATAAGTTTTAGTGATCTTTCTCTCAACTCTCTCTCACCAAGTATTTATGGAGTGATCCCAGGCTCCAAAGGTCACTTGCAAGACCCTAAAGGTGGCTGAAGTGTGAGTAAAACTCGGGTGAAATGGGATGTCCAAAATGAGGAGTGGAGGGCTCTATTTATAGGCAAAACAGCTTAAACACGCCCTTGACAACGAGTTGCCACGCCCATGCCAGACAACGGGTACTGTTGCAGAGTCCTTGCATGCAGAATTGTCGGTACGAGTGTAAGCACGCCCGTGCTTAAGTGGTTGGCACGCCCGTGCTTCACAGGCTTTTTGTAACCGTCTGTCAGTCTTGGTCGGGTTGAGACTTGGAGAACACGCTGCTGTAAAGCACGCCCGTGCACACCCTTTGAGCACGCCCCTGCACATCTGAAATCTTCAGATTTGACTCCTGATGACATGGAAATGTTGACTTGTTGACCTAGAACAACTGGCACGGCCGTGCCTACCCAGAGCGCGGCCGTGCTTCATCTGGAACTTTTCAAAAAGTCTTCAAATCCTTGTCTTTTAAGCCGGTTTTCACTTCATTTCACTTTTCACCTTCAATACATACAATTATCATCAAAAGGAAACAAACCGTGACAATACCAAGATAAAAGCCTGATTTTAGGTGATAATAAGGTGAAAACATGTATATAAAACCTGCTAATTTTGGGACTCATCAACTCCCCCTTAGCAGAAGAACCTGCTTCGGGATCCTTTTCTTTCTTGTCGTGTTCTTTCTTGTGGCGCTTTTCTTGAGTACCTGATGATGATGATCCGCCACCACCTGCATCACCATCCTTACCATCACCACCATCATCATCTTAATCAACATCATCTTCTTCATCATCATCATCATCATTGTCACCTTCTTTTTCTTCATCACCTGTACCAGCTCCAGAACTTGAGGCACCAGTGAGTCTAGGATGATCCTCAATCAACTTGTCCACCCTAGCCCTTAGTTGCTGGTTTTCTGCCTTGTACTCCTCGATTCTTCTTTCATTATTAACATTTGCAATCTGAAGCTGGCCATACTGAGACTCAACATTGGTTAGTCTAGCCACTGTGTCTTGGTTTGACTGAACCAATTGTTGATTTGATTCGACTAGCTGCTGATTCGACAGTTGTAGCAATCTGTTTGATGCTTGCAGCTCCTTGTTCACACGAATCGTCTCACCAATCAACTCTAACATAGCCTTTTCATTTTCTTTTTCTTCAATTGTTGATATTTTACCTCTCAACTCAGCATTCTCGCGCCCTTGTGCAGTCACAATAGCAGTTAACGCACTGACTTAGCGCTGTAATTATTCATTAGTAGCCGGTGCTGAGGATGAGGAGGGCTGACCTGCTGTGGCTGAAGAAGAAGGATTTATTTGATCACGCAGATTCTTTATGAGATCACCAATAGGATTAGACACCAACTGAGAACCCGTCGCTGCACCAGTAACTGAGACAGGCTCAGTGAAGATTAATGATGCAGACATTGATGTGGTGACCCCTGCAGACATAGTTGCACCTGCTGTTGCTGTTGTTGTTGTTGTTGTTGTGGTTGTTGCTTGTAACGACCAACGAAAAATAAATAATAATTTATAAAATAAATAATATTGGGCCACCTTAAGGTCTAGCCCAATATCCTTACCCGGATCATAACCGTAGGCCCAGTTCAAGCCCAACTAGTAAAGTAGCCCATTAAGAGAACCCGAATACAGGCCCAATGGACCCGGTATTGATTATGGGCCACCAATTGGGCCAAAGGGTCAAAATAAGGTATTGGGCCTATATTATATGAACCCGATATGTATATTGGGTCAAATAGTGTGTTAGATAATTATTATTGGGCCGGTATTAATAAACCCAATACACTTATAAAAACCCGGTATTAAATTGGGCCGAATAAGGTTCCGGTTATAGGTTTGGGCCAAATTGGATATATTAGTTTGTAAAAACTTTACATAGGCCCATTACCCTACCCAAAATCTAATCGGCTAAACCCCCTCATATGCCGCCAAACAATTAACACCTCACAAGCCACCTATACCATTAAAACTACACTCCATCTCATGACAATGCTCCACCTAATCACCCTACAATCTAGGAACATCATTACACCCATGCAAATCTTGAATAAAACACCCAAAACCATCGACCATTTAGATCTCCATTCCAAAAACCACTTATCCCTTTTCCTTTAACATGCAAACCAGTAACCTCCTTCCCTTCAATCCAATCGGAACCCTCTTCAATTAATAGCAACTATCCCTTTCAATCTTAAACTATACTATAAGCTTGAACCTCCTTCCTTTAATAACAAGATCCGGCTACGGTTACTTACCGGCCGGTTATATTAAGCATCCGGGTAAGGTTCTAATCTTAATCTAGTAGGAAACACGAGTGCCAAGCTGTAATGGCCAGCTTACATACGTATTTATAACCTAAGCTGTAATGGTCAGCTATATATATACGTATATATGTGTATATTAACCATATATGTGTAAACAGGTGATCCGCATAATTCCCGAGCAAGCTTTTCGTCTTAGAACCAACGAGGAAGAACAACAAGTGAGTGCATGTACCCCATAATCGTTTTAATGTTTCCGGGGTAAATGTATGTTTGTGTCGTTTTTCATGAAATATGCACGAGTTATGATCTAATAGAAATAATAGAAACCGGTTAAATAGAAACTACGTAGAATGGATCCATTCGGTATCATAGAGTATAGACCCGGGCCGATTAGAGGCCACGGGACCATACATAATCGATCTATACTCGGAAAATAGAATAACCGGATCATTGCATGCATGTACGATTTATGAGTCGAAATGGTTGTTTAAGGTCTTGACATCACTCACTAGTTTCGACTAACGTATTTTAAACGTACATTTCAGGAAGTTAGCGTATCTATGGAACCCGAGCTTAGTTGTGATGTTAGTGAAATCATGAAGGAAGTTTAATGTTGATAAATAAAGTTGTGATCATGTAATCAAGTTTAGTGTTTTCGAAACAAAGTGTACTCGGCTTGGCCGAGAGGAGTTTTCAAAGTTTGTTGATGATGTATAATAATATTATGTTTGAAGTATAAAAGTGTTGTGAAATGGATTAAGTAATAATCGGCTTTTTAAAAGAAAACGAGATGATTAGATTTATAAACTAGTTAAGAGATTAACTACCAATCGGTAATGACTCGGTTAAAAATCGGGTCGTTACATTGCTGTTGTTGTTGTTGAATTTACATGCTCAGATAAAAGAAAAGCTTCAGGGAGTCTCCCGGGTCTTGACTTCTTCTGTTTTGTTCTCTCGGGAGACCTATGAGCCATTCTTTTTAGTCCACGACTCTTCTTCGCCTTAGTCTTTTGTCTACCTGAGGGCGGAGTGCTAAGCTCTGCGTCTATGTTAGCAATATCAGTATCCGGATCCATTGTGAAAGTAGGATCCTCAGCTAGAGCTTTCTTCTCCGCCCACTCTCTCTTTCTCTCAGCCACTTTCTTGGCTCTAGTACCTGGGGAATCATCTTCAGAATCATCAGACTCTGTCTCACTTGTTATGTTTACAGGAGCATCAACATCAGCAATAGATTTTCCTCTAGCACTTTGAGAAGACTCTTGGTCCTTCCCTGCTGTTGATGGTTCTTGGGTATCCAACACATTCATATCAAGCACATCATCATGAGTGATAGCAGCCTCAGCAGTGCTACCAGGGATGTTTGTTCCCAACTCTGTCAAATCTCTACCAATAATATCACCCTCTTTGAACGTTCGTCTTTGAATTTCAATATCATCCTCTGAATCACTATCTTCATGTCTCCAGTTATTAACCAATGGAGCTTCATAATCAACTTTCCTCAAATGCCCATACAACCGTCTGTTTTGTGGATGCTGCTCTTTTGGTTTGCCTTTATACATCAACATTCTCCCCATCTCCCTTTCGTCTATATTAATTAACTTAAGACATTCTGACTTGTTCTTCACAAAATCAGGTACTTGTCGATCAATAATCATTTGTAGAAAGCGAGGATAAACAATAAATGGGTGCTTTGTTGTCTTTGACTGAATGACTTCTTTCAGGTGGTGCATTATCATCCCAGAGAAGTTGTATGGTTTGTTGAGAGTCAAGGCAACAATAGCTGATGCTAGCGTATCTCTGTTTGCGTAAAAAATCGCCTTTCTAGGACCAAGGCACTTTAGGATAACGTGTATGAAGTACTTGAACTAAGGCGACACATTTGCTTTCTGCAACATCTTTTGTCCTCTAACATCCCCATGATACTTCATCCTCGGAAATCCCCCTCGGATAAGGATAAAGTCGAACACAACAGGGTCTTCGGATGAATCATTGAATTGAAGCTCTTCACGAATAATATCTTCTGAAACAAACACCTCATTCTCTTGAACTCGGCTCTTGATGATAGCGGGTGTTACTATACAGTCAACCTCCGCATGACGATAGAATTCACGTAGGATGTCTGTGTACATAACGTGCTGTTTGGATATTACATATATGACCCGCAACCGCTTCAAGAATTCAATAATGTCTTCAAAAACCTTGTTTTTATCCTTCTTGATGGGACCAAGGAAGGCACAACAGTTATTCTCAGGAGAAGTTCCCCAGTTCATGATTCTAAACACATATGCAAACCATTAGATCATAAAAACAACAAAGACGGACAAAAACGGACATCTTTTGGTTGAACAACTGCAACAGGCGAGTAGCAAGAGCTAATCGCCCCTTGCAGACACGAGTAGCTCCTACTCGCCTGTAAACAGGCACAATTAGCTCCACTCATGTTACTGTTCATGCGAGTAGCATAGCTACTCTACTCGCCTGACAGCTTGTCTAGTTCACCAAATGGGTCAGATTTGATATGGTCAATTTGGGTTGCATTCTTGGTGATTCTTGGACCTAAGAGTGTCGATTAACAAACCCCAAACAAGGTATTACATTAATATTCGGTTATAAAGGTTTATTAATCAAAATTAAAAATTAGGTTTCTTAGTCATTCAAATTTGGGTATTTCTGATTTGGAACTATTTATTTTGAAATTCTTGTGTTTTAAGAACCTACAATGATCGATTAACAAACCCTCATTAAGATTTTGCATTAATAACCATGTTTCAGAGATTGTTTAATCGAGTTGAAAGAGTTAGGGTTTTGGTTCTAAGAACAAGAATTTAGCCTATCAAATCAACATAATATGATCTAAAATCTTGGATAAACGTTACCTAGGTATGGATAAAGAAGATTCCAGAATCAAACTAACACGGGCAACAAGATTTTGTATAAGGGCGATTAGGGGGAAACCAAGAACAGGGAGTAAAAGTTTGAAATAAGAGTGAAAATAACTTACTGTTTCTTTTATATGGTCAGCTAATCGTGCTACAGTGGTAGCGATTAGCAAGACTAATTGCTTGAAGACACAGGCGAGTAGTGAGCCATACGCTTGAAAGCACACATGATTAGCTTGCAATCGTCCCAAAGTCACACGAGTGGGATAGCTAATCGCCTGTTTCTAAATTTTAAATATTAAACTCTATGGGAGGCTACTCGTGTCTACCAAACACATGAGTAGGAACAATGTCACACGATTATGAGCTAATCATCCCTATTGTCACACGATTAGCTCTTCTAATTGTGCCCTCTTTCACTGAATTACCAAAATGCCCCTTAAACCTTCAAAAATGATATATTTAACCCCTGAACTGTTTAAAACATTCATTTTTCACCATTTTTTAACAAGTGATTCAGATTCTGACACGGAAACTTTCAAATTTTCATTTTTCACCCCCATACTTTAAGAGAAAGCACGGTTTTGACCCGGCAAAAACACAAGTATCGATTAGTTGACTTTTCGGCGATTATCTCTGAAGAAGTAAGATTACAATGGGTTAGGATTCCGGTAATCAAGAATGGATAGAGATAATAACTAAACTGAAATTAAACAAAGACATGAAATCAATTAACTGTACACTAACATATTTTTGCGAGTTTCATCAGTTAGGGATTCATATCAGTGTACGGGCTATACTAGAACCCTTATATGTTCAGTTTTAGTTCAAATTACCAATAAGAAGCCTACAACAACTGTCAGATATGTTATGGTAATATTTAGACTGATTAAAGGTGTTTCCCGCACACGTGACATATTCCCGCATCAAGGCATGCACAAAGCTTCCTCGTAACTGGTGAATAAGCTGTTGTCATCCGTATTTACAAGGAATGGACTCAGTGGTGATCAGGTCTGCAAGAACGCTGCAGCAGAAAGACCACTGAGATCCAGACCAGGGTTCAAGTCAAATACCGTTAATTGATTTTTCGGTACGATGCTTTAGGTATATGATTTGATACCTTAGAGCAAATTCTCTTTGAGAATAGGGTTTTGGCACTTATGATCTTTTTGCTCTTAAAGGATTCCCAGACGTCTCCTTATCAGAATTTATTCAATTATTTTTTTGTTTTTCTTTTCATTTTCTTTGGGAATGACATAGAGGTGTCTCTGCGAACCCAACGTACGTCACATATGCCACCCCATTTTTATTCTGAGAGACGTTCAGTTCACCATGGATGTACCAACCTCTTAAAGACCAGAAACCTCGGATTTTGGCATTCTATCAATGAGATTTAGGTTTTGAGACCTTATGCCAACGCGACGATAATCCACACAATTCTCAGTTGATTTAGGTTTATATCACCGTGCCGAACTTGGAAATGATTTCGAGCCTACTGACACATCATTGTAGAGGCTACTTATCGATTCCAATACATTTAAAATGATAAGAATTCAGACAGTCCAACTGAGTAATTGATATCATCTTCCCTGTTTCACCAAAGAAACTCATTTTTGTTTTTCTCATTTTCATTTTTTTTATTTTTGATTTTCTCATTTTTTTTATTTTTGAAATTTTATGATGTTTTTGTATTTTTCTGATTTTCTCCCCTTAAAAATCTAAACATTTTCAAAAAGACAATATTTTTGGATTTTTTTGATTTTGAAGAAAAATATTTACAAAAACAATTACCAATGAGGATCTAATCCTGCTTTTCTTTAATGTCGTTTAGAATTAACAGATACTCAAAACGAGGTCCGTCAAAATCTTTGGTGAATAAATCAGCATGTTGGTAATCAGTGTGGATTTTAACCGTATCGATCAGTTTCTTTTCATAGCAATCGCGTATGAAATGATACCGAACCAAGATATGTTTCGCCTTGGAATGATTAACTGAATCTTTAGAAAGTGCTACAGCGGACTCATTGTCACAGTGAATGGGAGTATTAAGAAATTTCAAACCGTAGTCACTCATTTGTTGTTGTATCCATAAAACCTGGGAGCAGCAGCTAGAAGCAGCTACATATTCCGACTCACAAGTAGATAAGGCTACCGAGGCTTGCTTCTTGCACTGCCACGAGACTAATCTTGATCCCAAAAACTGACATCCAGCCGATGTGGATTTTGCGTCTTTCTTGCATCCGCCATAGTCAGCATCACTAAAAGCGATGAGGTCAAACTTATTGTCATTAGGGTACAATAGACCTTTGATCGGACAACCCTTTAGATGACGTAATCAGGTGGGACTGTTTCGGCCTGGACTGGTATCTGGATAGTAGACATGTTACGAACATTATGTCAGGAGTTGATGTAGTGAGGTACATTAGTGAGCCAATCATTGCCCGATAAAGAAAAGGATCAACGACTTGTCCTTTATCGTCAAGACCAATCCCGTGATTGGTCTGAATAGGGGTGCCTACTGGAGTAGAGTCTTCCATCTGGAACTGGCTCAAGATGTCAACAACGTATTTGGTCTGGTGGATGAAGATCTCCGACGCTTGTTGTTCTACTTGTAGACCTAGAAAGAATTGCATCTCCCCCCATCGAGCTCATCTTGAACCTTTCCTGCATAAGCTTTTCAAATTCCCTGCACATTTCATCGTTAGTAGACCGAAAAATAATGTCATCAACATAAACCTGTACCAGCAGACGGTCACCACCCCTTTCCTTGGTGAATAAGGTGCAATCCACGAGTCCACGGCTGAACCCATTGGATATCAGATAGTTGCTAATCATTTGATACCATTCTCGCGGAGCTTGATGGAGTCCGTACAAAGCTTTGTTCAATTCGTAAACCTTTTCGCGATGAAGTGGATCCTCAAAACCCGATTACTGAGCAACATACACCTCTTCCTTCACTATACCATACAGAAAAGCACTTTTCACATCCATTTAATACACCTTAAACCGTTTGTATGAAGCGTAAGCTAAGAACATTCGGATAGCTTCAAGGTGAGCAACTGGACCGTATACTTCGTTGTAATCTATTCCTTCAATTTGACGGAAGCCGAGGACAACCAATCGAGCCTTGTTTATGATAATCACCCCGCGGTCATCCCGTTTGCACTTATAGACCCACTTCGTTCCAAGCTTCTTTGCGCCTGGAGGAAAGTCAACTAAGTCCCACACTCCTAGCTTTTGGAACTGTTGAAGCATAGTTTGCATTGCTTCGATCCAAGGTTCTTCCCTCAGTGCCTCTTGCATGGTTCTTGGTTCCAGTTGAGAAACATATAGACCGAAAGACCAATCGTTCTGATGACCTGCTTTTCTGATCTCTGAGTAGAGTGCTAGGGTACATGCATTGTCACTTGGACTAGCATTTATGAGCTGACTACGTGTCATGACTCTGCTAGCCGGATCACCAATCACATTCTGCAACGGATGAGTGTCGTAAATCCGAGATTCCGGATGTGCCAGCACTGGATCATCCGAATGCAGATTGAGATTTTCCAATCCTTCTGAAAGATTTGTCTCTGCCGCACTTGAACTGGAAGGAGCAGCAGGTTGCATATTAAAACCAGAGAGATCAATCCGAAGACCAATTCCTGGCACTGCTGAAGTAGAAGGACCAGCTTGATTGTTTCCTGTAGGAACTACTGGAGCTGTGTGGTAGATTCACCATTTCCAGCTAAGTCATCAGTAAGTGTTTCACGAGACTCTGCATATTCCTCATCTGAAGAAGATTCTAGAACCTCTACTGACGCTTCCTGAAAGACTTCCTCAACTTCTGCTGCTGCGGTTTTACCAGGGGGACCCGCGGATGTTGAGGAATCTGATGTTGCTAGTGTTGGTTCATTAACGACGATCGGACGCATTGGCGGTGAGCTAGCTGCATTTTCACACTCATAATACATTTTCGGAACAACATCATCTACCGTGTTATCCACATTGAAAGAATCAAATAAACGCTTATAGTCGAACAACCAATCGTGTCCAACACCAGATGCATTGACAGTATAGCGTTGAACATCGACATTAAGCCATTCTTCAACGCATTGGGTTCTTTTGTTGTGCACTCTTTTATTGGGAGTGCTGTATCCAACAAAGAATCCTTCTTCTGCCTTTGCACCAAACTTCCCATCAGGTAAGATCATGGTGCATGGAGCTCCGAAAGGTTCCAGAAACGCTAAGTTTGGTTTCCTCCGGTTCAATAACTTGTAAGAGGTCTTACCAAGCTTCTTTACCATTAGAACCCTATTCAGAGTATAACACGCGCAGTGAACTGCCTCGTTCCAAAAGATCACAGGAAGGTTCGAGTCTGCGAGCATTGTTCTGGCTGCCTCAATAAGAGTCCGATTCTTTCTTTGTGCAACCCCATTTTGCTGAGGAGTGTACGATGCTGTCAATTCATGATGAATGCCCTTTTCTACACATAGCAACTCCATAGCATGATTCTTGAATTTTGTTCCATTGTCGCTTTGAATCCTACGGATCTTTAGTTGATAGACATTTTCAAGTTTGGTGAACATATTCTTCAAGTATTCGAAGGTCTCACTTTTGAGCTGCATACACACTACCCAATAGAATCTTGAATAATCTTCTATGACAACCAGACAGTATAAGTCTCCATTCTTGCTTTTACGATTGACTGGGCCGAAGAGATCCATGTGCAACCGCTCGAGAGGAACACTGACTGAGTTGGCCTTCTTAGGTTTATGAGACTTCTTCTTCTGCTTCCCTTTCTTGCATGAGACACAGACGTCATTCAAGTGAAAATTCTTAATTGAGACACCTTCCACAAGCTGATTCTGAATTAAGTGATTCATCTTCCTCAAGTGAATATGTCCCATTCGCCTATGCCACATAATAGACTCATTCTCTGTTGCTTTAGACTGAAAACAAGTGACCTGCCCCTGAGCTGTGATGGCTTGACTCATGTCCAGGACATACAGATTGTTAACTCTTGGAGCAGAAATCATAACCCACTCTTTCGGAATCTTAAAGCCAGACTTCAGAATAAAGCATGCATTGTCATCAAAGAACACTGTGTACTTCTTGTCACAGATTTGTGAGACAGTCAGCAAATTGTGGTCTATCTGCTTCACGAAGCTTATCTTCTTGAAGCTAACAATACCATTACTCATACTTCCTTCTTTTGTTATATAACCCCCTTTATTACCAGCGAAAGCAACATACACCCCGTTGATATTCTTGATGTCAAATAGCAGGGATAAGTCACCCGTCATGTGCCCAGAAGCTCCACTATCAACAATCCAGAGACTGCTGATAAGGCCTTGTGAAACTCCCTCCACAAACATTCAAAGTTTAGTGGTTAAGGGGGACCCAAGCCTTCACGGTCTTGGGTCTTCCATCTTCATCTATAGTAGGAAAATCAACCCACTTTCCGTTAGGAGTTGGTGTTGTTCCCGATGGTCCGGCAGTAGTAGATACAGCAGATGAGTATCCAGATTTAGTTGGTGACTTGGGTCTCCAAACCTGTTTCGGTTTCTTTGACTTTGACTTCTTCTTTGCCTTGGGGCTAGAAGGTCCAGTCTCAGATTCCTTAGGTGGGACGGATTTTGGATCCACTTCAGACTTAACTACACGTGGAACAGCTTTAGGGTCACCCTTTGGTTTAGCTGCAGCCTTAGCTTGTGGCTTAGGCGCTGCTTGAACCTTTGTGGGAACTGGGCTCCCCCTCGACTGTGGACCCCTGCCATAAACTGGTTTTGGTTCATAGCAATTTTGTTTCTGTTGTCAAACACAGTCTGCTTCCCATTTTGTTTTTCCAAAGATTTTGGAGAAACTGACCGTTTAGTATTGCTAGAACTTGGAGCATCATCCACTTCGATCCTTTTCCGTCTAAATTCAGGGCACGCAACAACTAAATGCCCACGTTCACTGCATTTATGACATGATCTATACTCCTCAAATGATGGTGCATTTGAAGTCTTACCCTTTTTCTTAGATTTAGTGGCAAATGAGTTCTTATGCTTTAGATCCTTGAGACATTTGCTTCGCATATCTATCTCAGGATCGTCATTGATCTCATTTCCAGAAGATCTAACAATCTGGGTAACATGTTTTCTAGGAGATTTCTGCTGAGCTTGAGTTGACGAGTCAAGAGTGTATTTTCATTATTATTTTTCTTGGACTGATTACCCTGTCCCTGTTTGCCCTTACCTTTACCCTTTCCGCATTTCTCTTTTTCAACGGTAATAGTGGACTCTTGCCAAATTTTACCAACAAGGCCAGGTGCTAAAAATCTGAGGGGAAATTCCTCATCAGCATAGATTTTATCAGATCCTTTCATTTTATAAAACACTTTTAAACTCTTATCATTCGCAGTTTGCACTTTCGGTATAAGCTCACTCATAGGTTCATTCGTAATGATATGATTTTGAGGAGGAATATGGGCATCCTTGACTAGTGCATACCTCGGAGATTCATCAAGCTCATCATCTGGCATGTCTGTCTCCCAAACACTCACATTATCTGCAATCTCACCAGCTTTGGCAGCTTCTGCAGCCTTAGCAACTTCAGCAGCTTTAGCCGCCTCTGTCGCTTTAGCCGCTTCTGCAGCTTTAGCTGCTTCTGTAGTAATATCCACAACCTCCTTTTTTGGCAAGACATCAAAATTATGATTTTCGAATCTCACCGGTGGGGGACATTGTGCATATATAGGACTGGTGGGATCGCTTTCCTTTTCTGAGTGATTGATTATGTGATCAAGAACAAACATGCAATTCAGATAACTCTCAAGTTTCTTCTTGATCTTTTCATAATCACAGTTCACAATGGCCAATTGTTTCTTAGTTTCTTCTAACTCGTTTATGTAATTGTTTATAGCGATTTGTTTATTTGCTAGAGTCTAAGACAATTCAGAAACATCCTTTTTGTAGTTTTCAACAGTACTTAGAAAACTTTTCTCTTTTAACCTTAAGGAATCAATTTACCTTTGTAAAGGACCCACATCAGCTTTCAGATTCTCATCAGTTACTTCTTTGATTCTGAATCTGAGCTGATCACACTCAGATTATCTTTCTTAAGATTCTCAATGGTGTTTTGAAAACCTTTTTCATTTGTTCTTAAAACATCATTGGTCTGTTGACACTGACTTAAATCAGCTTTGAAGTTCAGGATCTCGTCTGTTAAGACATCGATTATGGATTTCATCTTGCCACACTCAACACATTCAGCTTTAGAGTTGGAAGATGAACTTACCTTACTAGATGATTCTGTAATGGCCATTAAAGCATAATGAGCAGCAGTCTTCTCAGCTCCAAAGAATCCACCAAGGTTGTTCTTTGCACAGTCAGCATCAACAAGAAACGATCTTTTGCTAATCAATTCATTTGCTTCAGCTAGTAGTTCTTCCAAATCTATCCCCGCATCAGAATCACAGTCAGAGTCACAATCAGATGCATCAATTTCAGGAATAATGACTTCTGATGGACTTGAGCATTCTTGAACTTCAACTTGTGCATCAGAAATTTGTTGGACATAACATGCTGCACCACCCTGCTGAGCATCGTCTCCCACTATGAGATGGTTCCAGTTGAACCCTTCATCAGATTATATTACCAGGGCTTGTCCTTGATTATTGTTTGCAGGAGGCCTCTGGTTCTGGTTTTGCACTGGGACGAGAGCTCGTTCAGTATTTGGATTAGGTTGTATCGGAGCTTGTTGTCTCTGATTCTGATTGCCACTGTTGTTGTTGAAAGGATTCTGATTCCCCTGCTGCTTAGGTCGATCACATTCTCTTGCAAAGTGTCCTTTGGTGCCACAGTTGTAGCACGTGACCTTAGTCTTGTCAAACCCAAACTTTGTGTTGTTGTTGATCAGTACATCTCACCTCCCGGTTCTATCCATGTATTCCTTTGCCCTCCTAACCACACTTGCGAAGTGCCAGTGGATGTCTATCAAATCCATGTCATCTTTATCAATCTGTGCATAATCTTCTTGAGTGAGATGAGGATTCCCGATCTGCCCCGCAACTAACCCACTGTAGGAGTTGACCAAGGTTGACAGTAGAGCCTTATGTTCTTGGGCTAACTCTAAAGTCACCTTCTCGAATCCCGAAGTGTTTAGCTGCTCGGCGATTGGGTTGGTCTGTAGCCACCTTGATTCGATGTAGAAGCAACTCCATAGCCACCATATCCTGAAGTTGGAACACCACCAAACCCTGATGAAGAAGGTCCACCAAAGTTTGAAGTTGCCTGAGCTGGTGCTGCAAGATGAGAATAAGGATTAACACCAAACTGGTTAGTATTATAAGGTAAAGGATACTGGTTTCCTTGTCCAAACGGATAGACTGGTGGAGGAACATCAGCTGGGGGACCATAGTTGTCAAATGCATAAACTGGATCAGGATTAACAACAAATGCAGTCTGTGGTTTGGATCCTCCCCATAGTAGATGCTGGGATTCTGAGGAATGAATGTCTTATTCGCCCTTCTGATCTCATCGATCTCTTTTTTCTCTAGCTTAGCCACGAATTCATTGATGGAGAGTGTCTGATAAACGTTGTTGGACTTCTGGATGTCAAGCCACTGATGCCAGTGTGAAGGAAGCGCATCTGCAAATCTTTCCACAAGTTCTGCTGATGTGTATACTACCCCATACTGATACATCTCTGACATCAAATGATAGTATCTTGCAGTCATATCCCGCAGCGATTCATTATCGATAGCTGTGAAGTTTTCGAACTCTTTCTTGAGTTGATCCATCTTGATCTTTCTAGTCTTCACATTTCCCTCGTTTCTTTCAACAATCGCTAACAAAAGCCTCTGTGAAGTCGTGCACTGAGCGAACTAATGCAGTATATCTTTGGGAAGTGCTTGCATCAAAGCTGCCATGGCATTCTTCTCGTAGTTGTACTTCCTTCTTTGATCCTCTGTCATGTCTTCCACTAAGATTGGAATGTTTGAATTTTCAACCATCGGCATGCTGTACCCGTTTTCTATGGCTGCCCACACTAGTCCATCGATACCCTCGACATGTGTCTTGAATCTGCCTTTCCAGCTGTGGTAGTCGGCCATAAACTGAAGTTTTGGTGCCCTATTAGAACTACCAGTTTCCAAGTCGCTCAGGAGTACCGAAGACAAATGATGTGTCTGTTGAGTCACCACAGCTGCGAGTGCCCATGGATTCGTGTTCTTAACTTGTTGTTGCTAGGCCTGCTGTTCAGCTGCAAGCGCCCACGGATTGGTTTCGGCAACATTAGCTTGGATTTACTGTTGTTGCATCCGTTGTGCATTACGCTCGGCTGAAAATTGCCAAGGGTTCGTGGGTACACTCATTTGATTGTTAATTGGTTGGTTATATTGTTGTCTAGGTTGATTTAGATGTCCCCACGGGTTTGCCATATGTTAAAGTTCGTTAAAAGTCTGATACTTAGTCAAATTTTGGTTTCAGCAGGTTTACACACGAGTAGGAGGCTAATTGCTAGAGTATCAGGCGATTAGGAAGTAAACAGGGGCGATTAGGAGCTATGGGGTGTGAACAGTAGAGCGATTAGGACTTCAGAGGCGATTAGGCTTCTGTCAGGCGATTAGAAGCTATCAAGTATGTAAAACACACGAGTAGCTCCTAATCGTGTGGAATAGGACACGAGTAACACAACTAATCGCTAGTAAAGTGGGCTAATCGCCTGCAACAGGTCTGAGATGAACTTTTGCACAAAAACAACATTTTGCTTCAAAATCTTACCAAAAACGACGTGTTTAATCCCCAAATGATTAGAAAAGTTTCTAAAATACTTTTAGAGCAAACCCTAATAAAAAAACATACGTTTTAATCCATTAAAACACACTTAGATTTTGAAAAATGAGGGTTTTTGTGAAAAACACAAAGTTTCAAACAGATTTTTGATAAAAATCACAACTTTTAACACAAAAACCACCTACTTTGACTAGTTTTGTTATCAAAACACTCATGATAAGAGCCTCGACTCTGATACCACTTGTAGGACCGACTTTCGAGTCACCCGACAATCACAAGCTATACTATTCAGAGTGCGGAATCCTCTAAAAAGGTTCGGACAACAAAACGACAATGAAACAATGATAAACAAGGTATCAACACACACAAAATATAGTCAAAGGTTGTATAGATTAATCAAAAAAACAGAGCACATGTGTTTATAAGACCAATCTCAGACCTTCAGACCTTGGGAAGGGTGTTTGGGGGCTGTGTGATGTGACAACTCCTGATTAGGGCAATGATTGGATGCTTTTATACCCCTACTACTCGTGCATAGCCCAGCAGGCGAGTAGGAAAGCTATGCCATATGAATATCAAGCGATTAGCAGCTATCACATATGCAAAACAGGCGATTAGCTCTGCTAATCGCCTCTATGATATGCTAATCGCCTCCAGCATTCCAATCACCCCAAAATGCTTCCATCATGCACTAACATTTTCCCTTAGCTATGGTTTTATCCCACTGGATTTTCCTAACAAAGGTCTTTAATGAGGCAGCATCACTAAGCGTATTTCATCACGTGAATAGTCAAGGGGGAATGTTATTACTTTTATTAGAGTGACCGTCCATCTGCTTAACTCCTCTCATTCATTATTCTTGTGTTAATGTGGAGGTCTATAATTGTATCTTACATTAAGATCAATAAGAAAACATTTCCTCCATTATCTCATTATTGTTTATATATTGCTAATAGGTTATATTTGATATATAACAAATTTTTTAAATTATAATTTGGTTAAAAGTATGTTACTGCCGTGTAAATTTAATGGAAAGTAAATTGGTAATGGTATGATTTCCTTTAGGTAATCACATGTAACTATACGTCAATACGACTGGTGGTAAATTAAATTTCATATTTAATAATTGACATAAAACAAGATAATATATACTAATATAACTTGAATATGTTTTTCGGAGAAAAAGGTATTCCACTTAGCAAAGTCATAACTCATAAACCACATAATGATTATTTTAAAGTAAAAATAATCAGAAACTAGAATTTCCATTGTTCATACCTAATTTCTTTATCCTCCAAGGATCCAACTTAAAAAAAGAGTAGAGACAAGAGGAAAGACGTTAAATACACAATCAATTTGAACATAGAGAATTTACATATTATTTTAATTTGTCATTAGTAGACAAACTCAATCTAAGGTTTTGTTCATAGCGAAATTATAAACAAAAGATCTTTTCAATCCTTTTATGGTGGAGTGACCCTATCCTTGCTTTTCTTATAGGATAGGAGGTGGGGAGTTCGAGTCCTATCGGCACCAAAATGTTGCTGGTGGGCCGGGTTTTACCGTAGTGGGCCTTCGGACGGCAGGTTTTCCTCGAGAACTGCTGAACTGGTGTGAAATTACTGGTGAACCCGGGTTACTCTCGGAGTACTCCTTTGTCCAGTGGGTACTTCAAGAGTGCTCGGGATTGATTTGTTGGCCGTTAAAAAAAATAAACAAAAGATCTTAGATAAAAATAGAAATCTTAACTGTAAAAGTTTCTACAAACAAAAGTCTCATACAACGAAGATCTAAGACCAATATACTGAGCCGGGCCATTTAGAATATGTAATCTAAATACAGAGTGAAACCGTTCGTAATCAAGATATTCCATATATATATATTAAAATATAGGCTGTTCAGAAAATGAGGTAGTGGTGGTCTGGTGGAGTGGTTGGGGAAAGATTTAGTGTTCCTTGTGTCCCATGTTTGATTCTCACTCTTCTCATTATTTTCTACGATATCCGGGCAATGATGGTGACAAACGCACCAAGGAGCGTTTAATCCTGAGCCGCACTCCGGTTTTTTCATCCAGTTGTTACTCCAGCGAAGAAACTTGTGTGGAGGCAGTACGGGTTTCCGGGAAAACGCCGTAACCATGTCTGATACGTTAGTGCAGACCCTGTTAAGACAACGTAGTCTGGAGCAGACCTTGGCTAGGACCGCCGACTAGACGGTATGACATTGGGTCACTCATATGAAAGTCACCGTTCAAAATAAAAAACTTGCACACCTATGTCAATGGAGAAGATAGAAGTTTTATTGAGGACCCAAATATATTATGACAACTCATTTGACACATAAAATTGCTTAAGGCGTAATGATAACATTGTTGGTATTTAGTTAGAACATACGGTGTGGTTATTGTGGAGTGTTCATGGAGTGACGTTGTATGTGTGATCACGAAGGGAACACTGCCATGGAGTGTCTTGATTGTGAAGATGATGGCCATGAGATGAATCCAACCGTTGGTGATGGTGAGGGTATTGAGGTGGAGGAATGGGTGTCATGGCGAGGGTAGTGAACCACACCAAATAAAGAAAGAGAGAGATAGTGGAAGAGAGATGACGACATGGAGGTTCTTCACTAGTGACCACCCCATAGCCTTAAGGGAAGAGTTATTGTACAAAATCTCCTTAACATAAAACGCGTAAGAAGAAATATGGACCATTAGATCAAAGACTGGCCATATCATCTAATTAATCACATTTCAATCAAACCCAAGGGTAAATTAGTCAAGACGTTCAAAAACCCATTTAAATTTTTTTTAATCTAAACCGTCAAAACACCCAAATCAGTAGACGGTTACTAAAATTGAGAAACAAAAGCAACTCGTTCTCATTTAATTAGGGTTTACACAATAAAAAACACACATTACAGCAAATCATTTTGAAGAAACCATACGATCAGAAAATAGAAAATGGCGTCCAAAAGAAAATCAGGTATCCATTTGATGATTATCAACTATATATTTGGTTTTTACAAGCAAACAGTAAAGTAACAAAACAATATTCGATAAATGAAACAGATAACGAAGGCGAGAGAAGAAGCAAGCACAACCATGATAGACCTGCAACAAAACAAGGTAAAGGTATGAAGAAGATGATCATATTTCATTAAAGAACAAACGCACTTTAGGTTATTTGAAAACGCACTTTAGGTTATTTCAATGTTTATATTTTTTGTTTAATTAGAATCAATATGTTGTTCATAAGTTATTGAAGGTGCGTTTATGATTACTTAATCATAAAAGTGCGTTTGTTGTTGCTGTTGTTATTGTATAACAAGCGTCCAATGTAGATGTATATTTGTGTTTTTTGTTTTGATAATGTTTAAGGTGCGTCTAAGTGAGAAAATTAATTTACAACGTGTGTCTGTTTTATGTTTTGATATTATACAGTGTGCGTCTGAAATTGTTTTGTAAGTGCGTCTGTTTTATGTTTTAATAATATATAGTGTGCGTCTGAATTATTTTCAAAGTGCGTTTGTATGTTAATTGTTTTTTTATTACACAGAACCAAATATAACTAGCTTGGCAGAAGAAGATGATGATTTCCAGGAACCTATAAGAAATCTTATTAATATTAAAAAAAAGGATTGAGAAAGTAAATAAAGATGGTGCTAAAAAGTTAGAGGCTGATGTTGAAAAGATGAAGCATAAGTTGAAGAAACAAAAACAAAATGTTGAACCAATGTCAGAATCAGATGATGATTTCGAGAGGCCAAACAAAAAATTAAAAATGGATGAACCTAAGATGGTGAAGAAGATAAAGGAAAGGGAATTTGGGGAATACATAGATATAAAGTTAAGACTACGATGCTCTCCTGCTGACTTTATTGACAGCATCAAGGAGTACACAGATGAACAAAAGGAAGATATGAGAAAAATGGGATTTGCATTTGTGTTAGACATTAGGATTGATACAATATCCACAGGTTTGGCCTACTGGTTATTGGTCAATTATGACGAGGGAAGAAACATGCTAAACGCAGGGAATTGGAAAATAAAAATAACATCATCATTGGTTCATGAAACTTTGGGCATGCCAATGGGGAAGAAGCCAGTACTAGAGAAAAACAGGGCAAGGAAGAGTTCTGACTCTACAATAGATGAGTTCAAGAATCAATTCGACCAAAACAAAGTCAAAGTTTCAATGGTAACACCGGTTATTAAGTAGCAACAAAGAGGTGGCCATCTGTTTAATCTGATTTTTCTTGTGTTATGGAACACAGTTTTCGGGGAGATCACAAAGTCAACAACAATCAATCAAAGCTTTTTGCATAGGGTGGAAGATGAGGCTGATATTCCTAATATGGATTGGTGCTCGTACCTGATCGAATGTCTAAGGAGAACAAGAGCAGGATGGAAAGAATACCAGTATAATGGTCCAATTGCAATGCTGAGCGTAAGATTATAAACTCACCTTCATTTAATTTTAAACGCATTTTCTTTTTTTGAAAAATATATAGACGCACCAATATAATATTTTTTAACATATATATGATATATGATGTTTTATAACATGCAGGTTATCTACACACATGAATACAACAAAAGACATCCGTCCCAATTGAAAATTAGCACACCAGCAGTTTCTTACATAACATCCAGTTCATTGGCAGCAATGGAAAGTTATCTATACGAAAAAAACCCATTGACTGATGTGGAAAGAGATGAAGAAGATGATGTGGGAGATGGTGAAGAAGAGAATGCAGATGGTGAAGAAGACGAAGACAGTGACGAAATAAACAAGGATGAAAATGTGAAAGAAGTTGTAGATGTGCTAGTAGGAATGCAAGGCAAAGAGACAGCTGATAAAACAAGTCTGAATGGGGATGATTACACTCGGAATATGGGGAAGACTCCACAAAGAAGGATCCAAGTTGATGATGATGATGATGATGATGATGATGATCAAGACTGTGAAAATGCAGATTGGAGAGATTTTGGAATGAGTACTCAAACGCAACAAATGTTTGAATATTACAACACTCAACCAGAATCGAGTTATAATTTGGAGATTAGACATATGATGCAACAATGAAAGCAAAGAAGGTACAAACTTTAAAGACATTTTGAAATTTAAAAGCACATGAAAATGATTTCAGACGCACATGTGTGAAACTTTAAACGCACTGTATAGGTTTACTGAAAATGCACGTATATTTTACTTAAACGCACTTGTTATGATATACTGAAAATTTAAACGCACACATGATACTTTAAACGCACATATAATCTAACTATGTATTTGTCTTCTGTTGTCTCAGATTTGGATTAAAACCATGGATAAGAACATAAAGAAGTATCAAGCAATACAAAGGAGATGGAAGAAATGGTTGAGCTAGCAGGAAGGAAGTATTTCTGGGTGCCAGAAATAATGGAGAGGTGTACAAAGTAGGATGAAGTGAATAACACACAATCGAAAAGCAATGTTGAATTTGAGGTTGAACAAAATGTGGTGGACATAGAAGAAAATGTGGTACGCCTTGAAGTTGAACAAATTGTTGAGCCTGAAGTTAACGAAATTTTAAACAGGAATGAGGCGAAGAAAGATGATTGGGTTGAGGAACAAGAAGAGGATGTTGAAGGTAATGAAAGTTAAAAAAGGAATGAGGGGGAAAATGATGTTCGGGCTGAGGAACAAGAAAAGGCTGTTGAAGGTAATGAAACTTCAAAAACGAATGAGGGGGAAATGATGATCAGAATGAAGGGGCTGATGAAAGTAATGAATTGGCTAAGGATGCAAACTTGGAAGATAATGTTGTTTCGGACAAGCATGAATTGGATAAGGATGCAAACATAGAAGTTGAAAATCTAGAGGAAGAGATAACAGACACAGCAATAAACATGTTGCAAACCATCGAACCCGGTGTTTATGCGGTCAAAGATGTAAATGAAACACCAAATGCACAAAAGCCCGAAAAGGAAAACCCAACAAAAAAAGCTCATGGGAAAGATAAGGGAAAAGCAATGGATGACGGTGGAAGGCCAAACAAGGACAAAGAGCCATCATGGGATAACTCCATACACCTGAAAGACCGTTTGCCTCATTGAACAACTAATAGAAGATGGGATAACAATAACAAAATACATGTTTGCACAAATCAGAGATAAATTGTAAGTGTCTTTTTCTTATTGTTTGTTAAATATTGTCGAATGTATACTAATATTTAATTTCGTGAAATCAAAGAAAATTTGTTTTCACTCCGAAGCTGGGACAGAAATACCGAAGGTGATCTTTGAAAGTTTCCATCCAGGAATTTGGCTTCACACATATGCCCTAGATGCATGGACTGATATCCTAAATTATGAGGAGGCTGAACGAAGGAAAGAGGGGTCTGTTCGCAGATTGTTTTTTAGTTCAACAATGATGGTATGATTGTTAACTTTAGACTCACATATATAATAAATTAGACGCATTCATAAGAAATAAATCTTTTGTAAACTGGAACATGGTAACATTTAAATGCACGTATATTAAACTTTAGACGCACATATAGAAGCACTATGTTTGGTAAACACACACATAATGTATTAAACGGACGTTTATATTTTTTTATTGTTAGTTGGACTAGGCTTGACGTTTTTAGTAGCAATGTTCAAGATATACTATGAACATTCAATGCAAACTCATTAGATGATTTCGACTTGATTATCGTGCCAATATTGATAGATAAACATTTCTATGTCTTGAGTTTTGATGTGAGGAATGCAATCAAGGAGTTGCTTGACAACTCTAAAGAGGTACAAGACTTTGAAGAGCGATATAAAGGGATGCCTGAAATATTGGTATGTAACAATATAATTTCACAACTAACACAAAAACATAAACAAAAATTATGATAACCAAACTAAATTTTTGCAAAAATATTTGTAGAGAACCACATTGTGCTATTGCTAGATGAGAACCTGTCCTAGAAGTCCAGGGGTTGACAATCTTTGAGTACATCCTATTATAAGATGAGAAATGTCGTGGAGGACTCTAAAAAACAGCAAAGACTGTGGCATATTCGATATGAGGCACATGGAAACTTTTAAAGGGCAGAAATTTTGGAATTGTGGTTTTGCAGGTGAATCGGATTATCAAACGAAACAGTTGAATGAATTGCGGTTCAAGTACGTAGCGAAGATTGCACTCTCACCTTACAACCTGGTCAGAGATCATATTGTAGACGAAGATAACAAGTTCACAAAAAGACCAATCAAGGCAAAGACAGAGATGTTGGAGAATGTCTATAAAAAATTACTTAGGATGGTGGATGCAATATAAAGATGGTCATGGAATTAGTCATTGTTTAATGATTCGAACAGTTGCAGACGTGGTTTTACATCTTTTTAGTTTAAACACACTTTTGTGTAAATGAATGAACATTTGAAGGCACGTTATAAAATAGAATAGATTATTTTGACTTCACTTAAACGCACTTGTATATGTGTTTACTTATTTCAAACGCACGTTACATATAAACTAAGAAAAAAAACACACATTAGAAACAGATAATAAAAACTACAAAAATCGTACATAATTAGTTCCCCAGGGAGTTTACATAGATTTTAGGAACTGGATTTTAAATTCAATAGAACACCTCAAAAGGGCTATGCATTTTGTAAGTTGTTCGACAAGATTAACAGCGCCTTTTTTTGCATCAATCATAAACATAACTGCAAGTTCATGAAGACTTGAGTCAGGCATGCGCATAAGAAGTTTGGAAATCTCATCTCTCTTGCTCATGCCATCATTTATCCTGCTTAGATTATCGGCCAGACGACCCTTAGAAGCATAATCTTTTGAAATTTGCTCCTGAATCCTTTTGATCATTTCAGATTTTGATGATGAAGATGAAGCCATTACTGAAAAAAAAAAAGATAAGTTGTGATTGAATTGTGTGGTGTAAAATTGATTCTGTAGAGATAAATGTATAAAGAAAACAATAATAACAAGGTGACAAAATATCATTCACGAGAATTACTGTTATTGTTGGTTACCAATAATTGATTTGCAAACGCACGTGTATAATATTATAGACGCACGTATATGGCTTGGATAGACGCACGTGTATACTGCTTAAACGCACTTACTAAAAACAATGAGAAACCACATAATTATTTACATAAACGCACGTTGTAACCATTGGTTAACCCTAAACGCACGTTTAATATCATCATCTTCATCATACAAAAGCTGTTTACCCTAATTCATAACCTGTACATCTTTCTATCTGTAAATACATCCACAATCCTTGATTTTAATTAACAAACATATAATCAATATGTAAAAGTAAGAAAATCATACGATAATCAGTTGAAAATCAATCGTTAAAAAAAGTTGATCGATCGAAAAACAGAGCATGCTTATAATCGAATAACAGTATTGTTAATTGAATCATTAATTGATTAAATCATCAATCTAAAATACATAATCGATCGTTAATTGAATCCTGAATTGAATAGAATTAATATCGATTATAATTGAATCGTGATTGAATGGATCAGAGATTACGAACAACAAAAGGATTAAATTACCCTTTTAATCAACCATGTTTGGGTTAAGTAAACTTAACTATGGTTTACAGATGGCATTCTCTGGTTGCTTCCTACACTTCTCACGTTAAGAAACATATGTATCGTATACTTTCTCTAGCCTTAATATATTATAGGCACACACAATTAGCCCATTTTACTTGTTAATGATGCAATAAAGTACAGTTACTAGCCTTAAACGTCAAGATTTAAATAGAACCATCAACTAGTCCTTGATCTTTCCTTTTTTTTAACGGCTAATGTTACTTTCTTTATACTAATAATTTTAATTATATATCGTTGTCTAGGTTCGAATCTAGGACCTCTCTCTCTAAGAGGCAAGTGTCTCTACCATTTGTGGGTAGGGTTGTGAATTTTTGAAACGACCCGAACCTAACACGATATTAACGGGTTTTGGTTTAGTCTAAACGGGTTCTAGTCAGTTTCAGGTTGAACCCGTGAACCCGTTTAGCAAAACGGGTCGGGTTTGGGTCAACCCGGACGGTTGGCGGGTTAACCTGTTTAAACCATTTATACTATATTTTACTTTTTTACAGTATGTTTTGTGTTAAAATTAATTTGGTTAGGTACATTATGCTATACTTATAGCTTAAAATAGAAATTGGTGTAAAATTTTATAATTAAAATGCAAATGTTTTATATACGCTTGTGTTTTTTTTAGTAAAATTTTAACTTTAACATATTAGTTTGTGAACAAAAATTAAAAAAAAAATCGGGTTGAACAGGTAGGGTTCGGGTCAACCCGTAAATATTCGAGTCGGGTTCGGGTTCATATGTATGACAAGTTTTTCGTGTTCGGGTTTGTGACACGCCCCATTTAGCACCCTAATTGTGGGGTCTCCATGCTCATTTCACGAAAATGAATCGTTACTTCGTCATATTTTTGTATTCACGAAAATATGATGTGTTTTTACTACTTAAAAGACGATTTTGTGTTTCTTAACCCTTATTTTTACAAAGGCGTAACTCATGCTTGATTTTTCTATATTTACCATTGTGCCGTATTTTTTAATATATATTATGATATTCAGAATCAAGCCACCTCAACGTGGAGCAGCGTGCACTAGTCTATAATAATATATAATAATATGTGTGTTTAGTGATGACTATGATCTTGAGAACCTGTAAAAGCAAACATGAGTGACAAACAAATTAGGGAGTGGTTATATAGTTAAGATTACGTGACTAGATGCATGTGCTAATCCCACGTGTTTCATTAAACACCATTAACTTTTTGCTACTGTTTTGGAAGATTCGTTAACAAAAGATTGGGAAAGCCTATTGTTCAAATTGGTTCAAATCAATTTTCTGAAGAGGGCGTCAGTGATGCCTCCCTGAAAATGCAATTTTTTGATTTTTAATTCTCCAAACGAAATGTGTATGGCCACCGACCATACCAAGAAAAAAGGGTATGTGGAGGAGACCCTCTGGCCCCTGGTATCCATATTGGATACCGATCATCCCACCCCACAAGGGTTATGATCCCGGCAAAATACCTCAAAGTGTTGCCGACAAGATTCGAACTTGTCTCCTCTCATGCCCAACACTTATCATTGGTAGTGGGTACCACTAGGCTATAAGCCCATTGGTCGACCATACCAAGAAGATGATGTGTTTTCTTCGCGTGCTTCGTACAAAAACACAATGTCATGGCTTTTCGGTCTAAGTAAGAAATCACTATTGTATAATCGAATTATGACAAAATAGAAATATTGTAGACATTCATGCGAAGTTCTTTCCGCCATACATAAAGACTCATCATATTCGTCATAAGGATTACCGCTTGCGAGTTATTTAATGGTCGATGTGCATTTTTTTATCATGGTAAAACTTTTTTCCATCCTCCTGTATAGGCAGTATTCAAACCATTCATATTTTGCTTTTGTAACTCCTAATATTTTAAAAAACAAACGTTTTGACATACGATACATTGCTATAAATGTATCTTCAATGTATTTATGGTTGTTGACGAGATAATCTTCCATTAGAGCTTAGTGACCTTTTTTGCAATCACGTGATACATATAGCTTGGTCGACGAGATCCTTAAGAAATTATAGGCTACTATCGTTTGAGAATGTTCATCATAATCAAGGGGTGCAATATTGTTAACCCATGTTCAACATCCATCTTGTAGTGTATAGGAATATAGAAGAGAAATGGTCATATAATTTGTGTATAACAAGTAAAAATGATATACACACACGTATTTATATGGGGGAATTTATTAATTTTTGGGGGTTATTTTTATTTTATTTTTTGAAAAGCTAACCCTACTACTCCATGAATTATGTTTCCGATTTAAATATCCGAATGGTCGATGGCGATGTAAATGATCGGGTACTACACCCGAAAGGAGGTATCTGAGGACACGCCGCCTACCCTAATCATCCACCCCTAAAAGTCATCTACCAATTCCTAATCATAATCTTCCACACTATTAGCTATATAACTTAATTTTTGGTTCATATTCTGCACAGATACATCTAAATTTTATGTTGGTGTCACATGAAGCTGAGACGATACCCAAAAAATATTGAAGATCAAGTTCAAATTTGGTGGGCACAAAAACCTACCTTTGAACTCAAATTCTGTGGTGGTTTAGCCCTGAATCTAACCATATCAGTTTACCCTATTAAACCCCTCATTAGCACCTGCTACTAACCAAATCGTCTCATCATCTTAAACGATGGGGCGATAGGTAGATTTAGATGATGATTCTCTTACTCAAGAAAACCGCCATCCCTGCTACTAACCAAATAAATTTTTCCCATATCGATTTTTCGATAAGATAACCATTTTGAACTCATATGGTTTTTCCTAGAGTGTCTTGCAAGATGATTTTGGATGAGGTTATATTTGTAGGATGATATAAAGCCTCAAAAATATTTGGGATAAGAAGATTAAAAGAGTAAAAACTAATGGATTGGAAGAAGGGTAAAAATACCTTGTAACGCTCATATGATAGTCACATGACTAAAGTAAACTGACATTATGAATATGGATTAGTGAAAAGACAAAAAGTGTATCAAACTATTCAAATAAAAACAGTTAGTGAAAGTTATTTTCTTAACTCATCCATTCTATAATTTGAGGCTAATAAAAAGACAAAAGTTATAATTTAGTAAAAAAGTATCTCATATTCAAATAATCACTCATGTCACACATTTTCATGTTTATAAATTGCGAAGCCATGAAGTTCTTGACCCAGGTCCATCTCAACCCATCTAAATAAAATTGATTTTGTTGATCCAACCTCAGATATTCAGCTGAATTTAATCTAGTGGTTTGCTAATGCAGCTGCAATTCTTTAAAAATAAGTCGATTGGTTTACCACAATACATGAGAACAAAATCGACTAAGAGTTAGGTTCTTAATACATTGGATTCAGAAACATTGATTTCAACTTATTATCATGATCTTACAACTTCTTACCATGATCTGTAGACGATTGTTTTAAAATGTGTTCTTGTTTATTTAAAATTACTATAGTTATTCAGTTTTCTTAATATCTAATAAAGTAAATTGTCATTTTGACAAGATGCAAGACAATATGAGATTCCATGCGACTCCAGTTCGACTAGTATCGCTGCTACCTTAGTGACTTGAGAAAACATGTTATGTTAGTCGGCATACACAATGCTGGTGAGTTCACAGAGTTTTATATTTTCGAAAGTAAGTAAACGTTCGAAAACCAGACCCAACAATCTTTACATTTATACTTGATGCTAGCTAGACATCGTTACATGATACTAAAGTGTTGTGAACCATTGCTAAACATTAGTAAGTTGCCTTAAATACCCGCCACCGGTCATCAATCGATGTCGTAAGTTAGATAGGACAAATATGCGCTCGTCCGACCTCCAGTCGACCCGAGTGGGGCTTGTCGAGCCCAATAGATCTATTCAAACTTTCCTCGCTATGTATCCACATATTCATGGTTCACAAGTTAGAAATGACTTAAGATGAAAGTCGCCTAGTACCCTTGTGATATAATGTAATACCGTGGTCTAAAAAGTAAAGTTTATCCAGCATATGTTTCTCCCCTGAAAATGAAAACAGTAAAAGTGAGGTTGTGAAACTCACCTTAGGTTGTGTCTTCTAGTAAGTAACAACCAGGCGTGTTATCATAGTCCCAAATACTTAACGTTTAACACGGCCACACAAGACTCGACATCCCGTTGGTGACCCGTTATTTCAGTTTAACAAGCATATATAGTTCCCATACAAGTAATGCACATAAAACACTTCGTTTATACATAAGATTCACAAAATTTCATGCTTCTGTGAATGAGGAATCTTTCCTCTCATTCATACTAATCAACCATGCGAATGAAGAGACTTTCCTCTCATTGCACCATCGACCATGCGAATGAGAGCTCATTCGCACTGTTCAGCTGATAAACTATTTCGACAAACAAAAACCTTTCAAATCCAAATGAAAACCCAACGAATCATAACTAAACTCTGCAGTAACAATTATCTAACCTAATAGCATTTTATCACACCTGATTCAGTCACCAATTTGTTCATTTTGCATACCAAATCACATATTTCCCAAAATGGCAAATTATGGAGATGTAACATTATTTGCATGAAATGTTTACCCAAAATGGAAAGTATTGAAATTAATCTAAAAACTTCATTTTCCAGATTATCCAACATAGACTAAATCATCCTATGTGATGCTAACATGTTACTATCATCAAACTCATTTACAAGCCCTAGATCTATAACATAAACCCCTAAAATGGGTTAAAGTTCACAAAGCTTCATTCAATCATTCAAAACATCAACTAATCATGCTTCTAAACAATCTCAAATCATTTTAACATCATCCTATTATCATTCTATCAGTACCAAACACAAAAACCCCAATTATATGGTCACTAACATCATCTGAACGTGTGTCCTTATAAAAAGACTCATTATTTAGGTGTAGATTTGTTTAGAAAGGTTTTCATTTAGGAAAACACTTTAAAATCAGATCTGGACATTTAGAATTTATAAAAATACATAAAAATGTAATGAAAAGGGCTTACATGATTAACACACCTTGAATCTTCACTTGATATTGTTTATAAACTTGATTTAGCTTAAGGATCTAAGAAATGAAGGCAAAAACTCGTTTTTACAGGTTGGGGTTTGTAAGAGAGCACTTGGAGGCGAATTAGGGTTGTGAAATAATGAGAATGAACCAAATAGATGCTTATATAGTCTGTTATCATTCGCACCTTCATAGGTGAGAATGAGAAATTATGTCTCTCATTCGCACCTTCATAGATGAGAATGAGAAATTATGTCTCTCATTCGCACCTTTATAGGTGTGAATGAGAAATTATGTCTCTCATTCGTCCAAACGACCAAAATGACACTTGGAACATATATTATCATAGCAATTCACATATACACGTATTCACAAGTTGTTAATTGATCGTAGAACATATTATACTTGATAAGTTACCCCCAATTATGTACATTCACCAACCACGTGACTCAAGACTTATGTGTATGTTTATGTTTCCCCAAATCATCAAACTATGGACATTGTGTGCGTTCCTACCTGATGATCCTCCGAATCACCAACCCTTGGACATATGTGTGTAAACCGATTCCCGATGATTCCCTAAATCATCGAACCGACTCAACTAATCCCGTTAAGTATGTGTTATGAATGTTTCGCTAAGGTAGAGTTAAATGTTTGTAAAAAACATTAACCTGAGCTTGCCATATGTCACATCATCCCCTTGTTGAAAGAATTTTCGTCCCGAAATTTTCTCGAAGTTGAAAGGAAAGAAGAAAAATTTTCCAGTTGCTACAAATGATTTGGCCATTTTTGTGATTTTCGTCTAAAAGGTTTTGTTTTTTAAATCCGATAATATAATTTTCGACCATACCAAAGGGATGAAAATGGCATATAACTTTCAAAACATCTTAATATCTTCGAATCCTTGCTATATATGAATTACAAATTCTCTGAAATTTCTTGTTTAATCTTGTAAATGTTGATTGGATTGATCTAATTTTGCTAGTTTATGCTCTCTCCTCACTTTTGTATTATATTGAGAATGGGAAGATTAAACGGTCTGTGCATATACTCTCTCTCCTCTCTCATGTATAATATCATGAGAATGTGAGGGAAGAAGATTACATGGCTCTGTGCATGGCCGGATACAATTATTAAGACAAGCAATTGCTAAACGTTGTTTCATGAGCTTCCCTTTTCGTACCTTATGGACAAGTTTTTAATGAAAATGTAAAAAATTAAGCCGCAATAAATAATAACCCTTGATGATAATCATGGAGGGCCAAGATTAAGTTTTCATGGTTTTTTAAATGTGAGGAGGGTTCTCAATATATATATATATATATATATATATATATATATATATATATATATATATATAGGGTAGGGTTCAAATAGGAACCAACCCTTAAGTAGGAACTATAGGAACCAATCTGAGCCATCCATCTTCAATGGCATGATTGTAAATAAGTAAAACTTTAATTAATTGTTATTTTAATAAAGGGGTATTAATGTCTTTTGTTCAATATCATTGTTATTAGGTAATTAATAAGAAACTACTGTATATTTGGAAACAGCAAATTAGTGTTTATGGTATACCCAAACGTATTTATTGAATATATAATATTAAAATTATATCTCAGTATATATACAACAGTGTACATTTGTGTATATCAGTTTTTTTTGTTCATTCATTATCGTCATCAACACATACATTGGTGTATATTCGTTTTTTCATTCATCATCATCACCAACACAAGGATATACATTGGTGTATATTGAGTAACACACAGGCAGTATCATACTGCACATTTCATTTTTCCTAATGAATATACACCTGTGTATATTTAACGTAACATTTAGAACGTCATTTACCTACTATAATACACTTGTGTGTAATAATTAATAGATATGTTGTTATACACTGGTGTATAACAACTAACAAACTAACAACAAATCTTTTCATCGCTGTACAACCCAATAACTACATATAATACACCAGTGTATAACTATATCGTCATTCCAATACTTTACGTAAATATGAATTCCAGAATACAACACAAACTTTTTCGAAAGTCAAAAATAAAACCAAACTATACGGCTCATCCAATACAAATCACAAAAAACGTATGAGAACACGAGATACAGTTAAAAAAATAAAAACAATACATAAATACCTTGATTATCCATAACTTGGAATTATGAATCGTAGGACGATTTTATTTTCTTTTTAATCGCAAGTTTTTTCAATTCAATTGAATTAAATCTTCTGATTGCTATGAACCTGGTTTTTATGATTAAGGAATTAGAGATGATAATGGTTGAGAGATTTAAGGAAACTCAATAACTATGGTAGGAAAATCGCATGAAGTCAAAATAACTGCCATATATAAAAATTTTAATTAAATTAAAAGATAATATTTAATTGTCTAATTACATAACTACCCCTTAGATCAAGATCAAAGATGAATGGCTCAGATTGGTTCCTAAGTTCCTAACTAGGGTATTGGTTCCTATTTGATCTTATTCCTATATATATATATAAGATTAGGATCATATGAGAACCACTAGGCTAATTGAAACCTGTGAGAACTATTTTTGACCTGTCATTTTCCAAAGAAAAAAAAATACCAAATCGCACAGTCTAGTTTTTTTTTTTTTTTTTTTTGCATTTATATAGATATGTATATACGTGTCTAAAACAAAAAAAAAGAATAAATATTGTACGTATATGTTTTATAATGTACCTATATGTGCAAATGTGTAGAAATAATTGCACATATATGTATATAAACGAAGATTATGGATAAAAATATGCTTTTCTAACGTACATATACATACGTGTTCATGTTTAAATATGAAAAATAAGTATCATACATATACATTTACCAATATACACGTATATATAATAAAAAAAATGATAATATATACGCATATGTATAAATGCAAACAAGAAAAAAAACTTATAACTGTGCGATTAAGCTATTTTTTTCTTAGAAAAATGAGTGGTCCATAATGGTTCTCTCGATTCTCAATTAACATTTGATTCTCTTAAAATCCATATCCTATATGTGTGCGTTTATATATATATATATTTTAAAGATTGTTATTAATAAACTACATATCATTTTCATTTATGATATATTTATAAGATATATTAATATGTATGTATTTTTTTAAATTTTTTTTAACAATATTAGTTTTTAAATTGAAAAACCAAAAATTATGTGACACTTCATTTAACTAAATACGTTTCTCACTTAACTAAATATATATATAAACTAGTCATATCTCGGGATAGACAAATCTATATTAAGACAATATATGTGTTACGATGTAGCATAGAAATTAATGTACTACAACAGCAATAACAACTAAGCCCAGTAAATCCCGCAAAATAGCAGAGCCATTGGTAGGGTCTGGAAAGGGTGGGATATAGGTAAACCTTACCTCTAGCATAGGCGGTAGAGAGACTGCTTCCAGAGAGACCCTATGCTCAAAACACACACTCAATCCCTAAAAAAAGGTATACACCCACACACACACTCCCACTCACACTATGATTTTATAAAAGTGGACATTTGCTCATGTTTGGCTCATTTACAAACCGAACTGAGTCGATAGGCTCATTTACAAATGAGCGAAAAATCAAGTGAGCATTTTCCGAGCAAATTCCAAGCGAGCGGCAGACGATTTGAACAGCCCTAGTGACTATGGTCACACCCACCTTTTTTGACAAGTGGATGCCATTATGTGTGATCATATGAGTGGTAAAAATAAAGTAGCAGTGTAGGTTGAGAATGAGTATGAGAGTGGAGTTTTTTATTGGGCCAATTATTAAACAATATTAAACAAATCTCTTCCTTTTTTTTTTCCTTTCTGTGCGTGACCAAGGTCACGCACACACTTCTCACATGACCTTATCACTTACGCTGTATTTCAGAGATTGACTTAAGGGGAGGAAGAGAAAGGATATCCCTCCTCTTCCTTTCTCTTCAATTCCTTTTAAATTAGAAAGATTGAAAATAACCCCAAAAATCTCTGTATTATCCCTCTCATTTCCTCCCTTACCCTCCTACAAAAAACTCTGCAACACATTTTTCCCTCACTTCCTTTCCAATTCTTTCTCTTCTCCTCTTAAATAAAACTCTAGAACAGAGTAGTGGTGGGAGGGGGGTTGTACCTTGTGAGTGAGCCACTCCCGAAAGGCCGAGGCCTCTCACGAGACCACTACGCAAGTTCTAATTTGAACATACCCAAATGAATTAACATTTAATTGGTTGTACTATAAAAAAGTGTTATATATACCACTCACTATATACACGTTAAAGTTAAATAAAATAACCGTATTACATATAAACTTTAGTTTCACTTAAGTTTACTTGATCGATAAATATACGACACCTATTTCATTTGGAAAAAGATAGCATCATAATTTACTTTACTAAAGCGTGAGATTATCATTACTAAATACTCATTATGTTTTATCTTTGATTATAATTATAATACTTATGTTACTATTTCTTTATGCCATTTGTATAGCCATTGTCTTTAGTGCCTACATTGCCCGAGCCAATGATAAAACATGTTTCCCCTCTCTCCTCCACATCAGCACCTCAAACGTTTAAAAGTTTATTTTTCACGTCAGAGTGTTAGAAAAATGATCTTATAAGGGGGGACAGGGCGCCTACCGATTTGGTCACGGGTACCCACTACCAGCACGGTAACACCGTCGCCACCCATGCTGGTAGTGGTCCCGTAAACTATTTTGCTGGTTCTTTTTACCGAACAGTAAGCACTGAAGTTTAGGGAGAAAAGTGTGTATCTATAACTTTTTCGAAATAGTAGCTGAAGTTTAGTGAGAAAAGTGTGTATCTATAATGTTTTCCGACGTTGTCTTGCATCCTGGTGAGACAGATTTAGTTGCAGAGGCATGTGTGTGAAGAAGATGAGAGTTGTTTTAGGTATTTATATTTAGGTTTAACTAGTAAAAATCAGCCGCGCTACGCGCGGCAATTCGGTTTACAGCTACAACACTGTATCGTAAAACTGTGCTAATTAGCAAATGATAATTAAAAAGACGCTAATTTATACTGGCTCATAACTAAAAACGTAATGAAAATGTATCTTGTAGAACTTTATATACATAAATTGAGAAAAGCCTATGTAAAAAAGGGTAAATAGACAGACATACAGAGGCCTAACACCTTCACCTTTGAGAAAAACAAAGCTCTCACCTACGCTTTATCTCTCTGTCTCTCTCTCTAGTCTCTAAGCTCCCTCTTCCAACAATACACCTATCTAAATCTTTTACCACCTCACAGGCAAATAAACATGAAGATCTCACTATACAATACTTCCTTTGCGAAAGACAACCGCCACCACAAAACCGAAATGGCGCTGCAAAAAACCACCGTTCATTGTCGGCACTCGAGTTAGCCATAATTGCCTCAAACTGTGGTTTAGGGTTTTGAAACGGAGACGACAGAGATGAAGCAACGACAAATCATGGATTAAGTTGTACGGACACCATGTTTGCCGATTTGCATAACAGTTCCGCAAGCGGAAGCCGTGGTGGTTCAGTATACAGTCGCTAACAGTTTGATATCATCATAACACAGATCCACGTCACCAGTTCTAGCCGGAGAAACGCCGGCTACTCACACACAACGTTGACCTGTCACCGGAAAGAAGATGGCGACAGTACAACCTCCTAGTTGCTCTACCTCCGTCACAAGCAGCGGTCGGGCACCATGGCTACTGCTAGCTGTTGAAGGAAGGCTCGAGACGTTACGCTCGTTTAAAGGGAGAACCAAAACCGTGGTCAAAATCGAAACACCGAAGACTTGTGGGAAAAAGTTGAAAACCGAAGAGTCGGCTGTTACGCCGACATTTATCGATTAGTATATATAGTAATTTCAATTTTGGGCTCAATTCAGTTAAGCCCAACAACAAAAGTTTTATTTTCTTTTATTAACTCAGTAAACAAAATATACTATAAAAAATCAAGTTTCTTTTATTTAACGTTATTAGTTTTTTTTCTTTATTTATATAATATTGATTGTTAACAAAATTATAAATATAAATTTAAATATACATTTGAATAACAATTATTATTATTATTATTATTATATTATTGTTGGGTAAAGAACAAGTGGAGTGTTGCTTTCAAAAAACGGTTTTAGTGAAGTGAATCAGTGAAGTGATGTGGCAGTGCAAGATTGGTAAAAATCAGTGAAGTTGAAAATGTTTAGGGGTAGTGCCCCTCCACCCCTAACAATATAGGAGTAGGTTAGTTTGCCGTTTAAATAAAGGTAACCTCTTTGGATTAATATAACTTCCATATGATGCAAGGTGAACACAAAGTTGCAGTGTTAGACGATTCAAACAAGAATCAAATTCGATTCTATATTTCAAAAACAAGAATATATACATAGGTAAAGGGAGGGAATTTAGCTTCCATTTTAATACATTGGAACTACTATATGCGGCGGTTTGGGCGGCTTTTGAGCCTCTTCTAATGTGATCGTGTGTAGTCGTGGCGGTTCACATGGGCAAGGTAATGCTATGAACTTTGCAATTCGATCTCCTGGCATTATCACCGGTAAACTCTCGGTATTGGTTTTATTCTTCTCCTGTTAATAACACAAACACATTAATTTAATTTAATTTAATTTTTAATTTGAACTGATGTAGAGGGGCAGGCTCAAACTGTTTGGACTTTGGCCCCAACTTATAATAAAATTTTGGTCTTTTTGGCAAATAGATATGTTTTGATTTAAATTATGTAATTCATGTGTTATTTATGAGTATGTTTAATTATAGACTACAAACCCCATAGCAAAAAATACATAGTCTAAAATACCATATATATTTTTGTTTTAAAAAAAAATGGGGTGTTTAGCAGAAAGCTCTTGCTTTATTTCACCCCAAAGCCGCTCATGCGTGAGACCCAAGTGGCCTGATCCATGCATGCGTGAGCCTTGTACCCCAGTGTCAATGCTACGGTTCATGAGTAAAAATATATATCAAATTGAGTTAACTTACCATGGAGGACGAATTCGGCTTGGAAAGCGACTCGTCCGAACCATCATCAGCGGCTCCACGGAGATGCCGAAGCTTATCCCAATGGTAACAACACGAGAAAAATCCGCTAAGGCTAAAAATGATGATCAACAACAAGGCCGTGCCCAGAGGAAACCCTAGTGTCGGGCGTGACGAGTCAGACTGGTGAGGTGGCGGTTCGTAGTAGTATGGAGGAGCCTCCACTAGCCGAAGTACAACTTCCATAACTACTAGTACAACACACCAATAATAACAGTAACAGTAACAATAACAATACGGAAAAACAAATCAAGTACACCTGGTGGTTATTATCATGAGGTGTTGTTTATTTAGAGGGGATAGAAGAGGTGATGTAGATAGTGGAGTGGATGAAGGGGTTAATTTATAAAGAGTGTAAGGGGTTAGTGGGTGCATGCGTGTAAAGGGGCCCTTTTGTTTGTCCCGTTTGGGGGACGGTACGGATGGAGGATTATTAGTGGTGGTAGATTTTGTATTCTCTATACTTTTTACATGAGATTTGAAGTTATTCTCTGATTTAAAGCTAATGCATTTGTTGTGAAATATAAATTTAATGAACTATTTGGAGTTATATCTCATGTTTGGTACTGTTAAAACTGACAAGTTCGTCTTAAAGGGTGATTTGTTGTGGATAGGTAGCACCTTGAAAGGGATCTTGGTAGATTAATTTTGCAATGGATTTTATTTTATTGTTCTAGCATAGCGTCAATCATCCTGGAATTACTTTTGTAGAAACATGTTTTACTATGTAGTTTTGGGATTTGTCTAAGGTGTTATGGGTGATAACTTTATGACAGATATTCAATTGCCAACTTTTCTTAACAAATCACAAGGATTACTAAATGAACATCATAATGGATTTCCAATGAAATCTTGTTCAATAGTTAATCGATTTTGACAATGCGGTATAAAAAACACGGAATTTCTTCGTCCCCTTTTCAGTTTTCGTTTTTATAAAGTATATAGCAAGGGCCAACCTTGGGGCTGGGCACGCCGTACCCACAACCAAGGCCTGCTTTTCCAAGGTACCAAAACTTGTATGTATGTTTAAAAAATATGAAAGCAAAAAACTTGTTGGACCCGCTTTAAAAATATAGAGTTTTAAAACAAATTGGGTCATTTATGATTGGACATTTCTAATTAAACCCACTTACTTCTAATTCAACCTCCTAAGAAAAGCGTCTTGCTTTGGTCAAAGCGAGGCGCCTGGGTTAATTTTTTAGAGAATCTAAGGCTTTATGTCTAATCCATATTAACTCATACATATTATTTTGGTATGAAACGTGAGTATGAGGAATGCGACTAATGTTCTATTATATGGTTTGAGTTATATGTGTTATTCGAAGTGGGATAGGCCTGCTCTGATTTATGGTATTGTTTTTGTCATGGTTATCACATGGTTTAGGTGTTATTAGAAGTGGGATATGCATTCTCTGATTTATGGCATAGTTTTTGTCATAGTTCACATAGTTTATCGCTTATGTGTTATTATAAGTGGGATACGTCTGCTATGATTTATGGTATTAGTTTTGTGTCATAGTTGTTACATGGTTTATGTTGTATGGGTTATTATAAACTGAGCTATGACAGAAGTGGGAGATGTCTGCTTTGATCTCTATACTTGGTTGAGTTAAATAGAATTGATTGTACTTTGTGTTGATTACTTGTTTATATAAATTTATAAAACTTCGTGAAAATAACGTTAAAAACGACGGACGATTAATCATGCATCATGTGGTGGCGTTGATAGCCAAAAGACAAAGGGGTACATGCACTGATCGGGTTTGTACCGATTGCTAAGTGTTCTGTGCTTTATGTCCAAGGCTTGATACCAAACCACATCGAGCCGGGGGTCTCACTGGAAGCAGCCTCTCTATTCTTAGGGGTGGAGGTAAGGCTGTCTACATCTTACCCTCCTCAGACCCTACCTTAGCTTTGCTATAGGTGGGATTAACTGAGTATGATGATGATGATGATGATGATAAATTTATAAAACTTGAACTCACTCAGCATAGCTGACCTTTTCCATACACGTTACATTGATTTCTGGTTTGTTAATGAATAAAAGGGACGCCTTGACATGCAGTGGAGCTACTTGGTTGCAGTTGACATTTCAAATAAGAAGGCGCTAAGGGATTTTGCTCGAACGTCATTTATATTATTTCTAATATTCTAGTTTGTTTATAATTACTGTTTTGACCCGTTTCGGGAAACCCATGTTGGGAAACTTAAAAACTTATTTGATATTCAGCTGCGAAATTTTCTGAAATAAAATAAGATTTCTTTTGAATTGTTAGCATGGTTTTAGTCTTTGAATTCCAACTGTTTGACACCGAATTTGCGGGCCTTACAGTGGTGTGGAAGCTAGCGTGGGGTAGGTGATGTGGAGTTTTCTACCGGTGTGGGGCAAAAGGTGAGGGGTGAGGTGGATGGTTGTGGTTGGTTGTTAGATTATGGATGACTGTGAATGGTTGTTTGATAAAAAAAATCCTAGACGCCATTCTTCCACGCCGCCACCACCCGTGGATTTTTTTGAAATTGGAGGGGAATTGACGTGGCTGCCACATGTCGCTTCGTGTCTCCTTCATCCCCATGATCACACCGTGTAGTTTTATGATCAGTCAACCATCATTTTCTAATCACCAACATTAAGCAAATTCAAACATCTTTTAAACTTTGGACCAGGGACAAATCTGGCAAGAAATCAGTTGCATTCTCTCCTGTTACAACATACACTGAAACCACCTACTTAGAACTTAAATCACCTCCCAAATAAAGTGCATTTTAACACTCATATGCTTGATCCTTTCATAAAATATTGGATTCTTTGACAATTGAATTGCACTTTGATTGTCCCATAACACCTAAGCCTTCTCTACCTCAATTCCAGGGTATGATGATACCCATGTGCACTATATATGCTTTGCAACATATATGTGTTATGATACGACTTAAACCTTATATTATAGTTTTAATTTAACACAATATACATGATATTCGTCCAACGTGTTGCCATTGAATATGATAGAACTAGCTTGAAATGGAGCAACAGGCCAACAGACAAGACTACTCAACATATACAAATGGGAGAAAGCTGTTAGTATGTTGGAATTTGGGTGGCCGATGAAATTGTTGGTTCTCTCAAGTGGGGAAAAAACCATTTGTATATCACTTTTTTTTTTGAAACAACAACTGAACAACGCCGGGTACTTCGTACGCGTCCCCTCAGTGGCAAAGACAGGGGCACATCCAGCCACCCCGGACGCACGAAGCCCCTAGCCCGCCCGACAGCCCGCTTCCAGGGAAAACCCGACCCACATACCCGCCCGAAGGCACGACAGTAGTGAACCGGTAAAACCTGGCGAGATCAGGACTCGAACTCATGACCATAGGCCATGAGTCGTCCATCATTTCTCATTATGTCCTTCGTGAAAATCGAACCTGAGACCTCCAAGAGAGATCTCTGGTCCATTCATTTTTTTCAATCTCTTATGATCCAATACAAAAAATGAAAGTATTTATTAACCTTTAGAATAAAAAAAATACCTCGTGAATCGTGATGAAACAAAGTTATTTTTATTTACTTTTTAATTTATTCAGTTTTACTATCGTAAAAGATAACTTGTTAATGGAAATGCATGAATGTTGCAAGTTATGTGCATGTTTGGTTATGATATTTTTTTTTTAAATGATGTCATATTGAACGTAAACACATGTTTTTTTATAATGAGGATGGGACATCACTATAAGGCATAAATGTACTCTCTTAGTAACTTGGAGAAAATGATATTTGAGGCTGATTGGTATGGTTTTGGTGACATTCTTGATGAGGGTGAGGTGGACAACTCCCTCAAGGGTAACCCCCCCCCCCCCCCCCACCCCCCCAAATTAATTTCGGTGACTTCGGCCATATTTCCCTCTCCTCGCGGAATGGAAATATGATGACTTGATTGAATGGATTTTGTGGTTTTTGTTTTCATCCTCTTAAAAAATAATAAAAAAAGGAATGGGGAACCATTTCCTTGATTTGAGGGAGGGGAATGGGGAAATGACGTGGCGCTGATGTGGAATTTGGGAGAGTTGAGGGAGGGTGTCACCACCCCAAATAGCCTAAGTGAAATTGATGAGTGTAGCAAATGGTATAGAGTACGGATATCGAACTATTATTGGTGTTGAATTTTCCGTACCGAATTATTTTTATACTAATTCGACACCGACTTTTTGGTGATCTTGGTACCGGTACTGGTATTCCTTTCAAATACCGGTACCATGCCATACCGAACATTTTCAATTCCGGTACTTAATTTTGACAACTTTCAGTATCATTATTTTCGGTGCTTGTACCAATGGGTAGCCTCGAGGTAATACCTACAAGCTTGTTATGACTAATAATTTTTAATTATAATTGCAGTTGTGCCTAGAAAAAAGACAAGGGGGAAAGCAAAAAATGCGGGACTTGATTGAGAGTTAAAGAAGAGGAAGGGACGGCCTTTGAGTACCCCGTTTGATGATTGTACGCATCATCCGGTCGGGAAACCATGTGACTATTTTACTAGAGAGGTGGCACTCTACATTTGGAAAACGATTCCACTAGACAGAGAAGGATGGAGGAATGTTGATGAGCCTGAAAAGAACGCCTTGGATGAGTATATCAAGGTAAATTAACGATTTATAAGTATATTTTATATATGTTTTCTGATGATTCTTTTTTTTTCTTACGTAACTTATTATTTATTTGTGTATGTAGACAAAGTTTAATTTGGATGAGGTTGCGAAAGATATCAATGCCTCAAAAATTCAGGGTGGAATAAGGCAAGTGATACAAAAACGGTACAGCGATCGAAAAAACAAGGCAAAAACCAAGTTTCTAGAAGCAGGGGGTACGGCGATGTTGAGGGAGCAAGGTACGTCCAAAGTACCGGAGGATATGACTAATGAGAACTGGCAGAAAGCTATAAATCATTTCCTGACGCCAGCACATATCAAACGGTCGGCAACTAACAAAGAATGTCGCGCGAAACAAAAATACAATTACCGAGGAGGAACGAGATCTTATGCTAGCCATTGTTATAAAGAGGTTATGCTTTATATAAAGAGTTTCTATTATATATATATATATATATATATATAGGGTAAGGTTCCTGTAGGAAAATTGATTTGTGTAGGAAGTGTAGGAAGTGTTTTCAACCATTGGATCTAGAAATGGATGGTTGAGATTAAAAGTTTGGGTTTGTTAAGATTCTACTAATTATATTTTAATAATTAAGGGTAGGATGGTCCTATATGTGTTTTAAGTGAGGTTAGTAATGTCATTTCTTGTATTTTGATATAGAAATCATTTGACTTTCACCCTTAAATCATGCTCCCTCTCTCTCTCATCTTAATTTTAATCTTAAATATTATTAGTTATTATAATCTCTCTCATACATTCAAACTTGTTCATCTTCCAAAAAGAAAAAAAAAACAAATAGAACCACAAAACCTTTTTGCACCGGTTATTCTTCATCTTCTATAATAGTGGGTTTAAAGTAATAGTGTTCTCTTTTTTTTCTTTTTTCTTTTTTTTTTGTTGATCTAACCGAATAATAGTGTTTTTTTTACTAAACATGATTCGTATCTGTTAAAACACTTCTATTGTTTTAAAACACTTCTACTGTGTTTAGTTTCAATATAAAACATTATTGATGTTATTATGAAACACTCCCGATGATATTATAAAACACTCATTATTAATGTATACTAGTTTCTCTTTTATTATAAAACACTCCTGACGTTATTATAAAACACTCCTGATGTTAACCTTCTGCCATGACTTGAATAATCGAAAAAGTGATAGAGATGAGTTATATGTTTGAAGAATCAAACAAGTTTTTGGGTATTGATCAACTTATTTGATATGAATATCTTATGATTCTTATGAAAAATAATGAATAATTAGTTAATTTAGGATGATCAATCTTCATAAATATATAGATGTTAGTTGCTAATTTAGTGGGTTTGTAATAAATAAAAAAATGGACAAAAAGTCTATAATGCCCTTCATCTAAAGATTTAATCAGATTTGATCTAATGGTTGAAAATACTTCCTACACTTCCTACACAAAACAATTTTCCTACCGGATCCTCTACCTATATATATATATATATATATATATATATACTATTGTTCATTTAGTGTCTAATTTTGAGTTCTAATGTTAAACAGGGTTTGCAACGAATTGAAGCGTTTTATAAAACCAATACTAATAAAGAAGGTATTTTTTTGGACCCGATAGCCGAGAAGGAGTATGTAAGTATTTATATAAAGTGTATTTTTTAAAATAATATATATATATATATATATATATATATATCTAATAAATTATCTTTGTAAATACAGCATGACTTAGTTGCAGAGTATGACACATACATTAATCAACAACCGGGTGATGAAGGTGGCAAAGTGGATGATGTTGCAATCTTTGAAAAAGCGTTGGGTTCGAGACGTGGACATGTTAAAGGTATTGGGCCTATACCTTGTTCAAGTAAAAAGCCGGTTGTTGGAGGTGTGGAGTCACAAACTCCACAATTTTCAAAGGTAAATTTAGCTTATGTTGGTAGTTTACAAATTGGGTTATTATTGTTGATGCTTTTGATAGTTTGGTAAATCTTAGTGTAATTGCTAAATGTTAGTAGGACTTGATTAATGTTGATACTTGGGCATTTTGTATAGAACTTGATACTGAATATGAATTTAAGTTATATTATGGTCTTTGCTAGTATATAGGAACAATTGGTGTAATTGAACTGTTAATGACTGTTGTGGTTTAGTCCTTAGAGTCGAGTTGACGGTAGGCTTAAAATGTTAAGACCTATTATTACTTTTCGCAAGTTATTTATTTACACACCTGTTTAGCTATAGTAGTAACTACTAACTAGCAAGTGATTAAGATTGTCAACATTTAGTGTGATCTTTTTCTTATCTGTTAGACTATATGGTGTGCCTCCCCTTTCCCCCAACTCCCCCAATTGCCACATCAGCGCCACATCATTTCCCCCATTTCCTCCCCCAAAGTTTGGAAATGCCTTCCCCCAATTCCCCCATTCCCCCTTCCTTTTTTTATTCTTTTTCCTTTTTTTTTAATTATATATTTTATATTTCATAATTATTTTTTATAAAAATAAAATAAAAAACGTCAAAATAATATAAAAAAAACCGTAAAAATTAAAAAAAAAATGGAAAAACATAAAAAACCGAAATTTCATAAATAATAAAAATTACAAACCTAAAGTTCACAAAGTAAAAAAAAATATTACAAACTAAAGTTCATAAAAAATAACTAAAAACTACTCGTCATTAACGTGGTTGACATGAAAATTATTCCAAATGTGATCGACCAGATCCGAAACAAGGTTCCCATGAACATTAGTATCGCGTAACGCCCACCTGTTTGATTCTTGTTGTCCGTCGTCAACTGGCTCGAGCACCTCTTCAACCTCATTCGGATCGTAAACGCATATCGCACGACCTTCGTCTTCAATTATCATGTTATGAAGTATCAAACACGCGTACATAATGTATCTCAATCTTTGTGGATGGAATGCACGTGCTGGCCTTTCTATTATGTGCCATTTTGCCTTGATCACACCATACAAGCGTTCGACGTCTTTTCTTGCCGCTTCTTGGCACTTTGCAAACTTTTTCCTTTTCTCGTCTGTAGAATTCTGTATTGTCTTCACAATAGACGACCAACTTGGGTATATGCCGTCACATAAATAATACCCATGCTTGTATTTTACGCCATTGAGCCAAAAAGAATCATCGGGGCCGGTGCCTTGAATCATGGGGTCAAAAATCTGAGATCTTGCAAGAACATTTAAATCGTTACACGAACCTGCAACGCCAAAGAAAGCATGCCAAATCCATAGGTCTTGTGAGCAAGCGGATTCTAGAATAATTGAGGGTTCTCCCACGTCACCCCGAGTAAATTGACCTTTCCATGCGGTGGGGCAATTACGTCATGGCCAATGCGTACAATCAAGACTTCCTAGCATGCCAGGAAAGCCGTGTTTCTCTGCATGGTGCGCGTAGATCTTTTCGATGTCGCTTTTTCTTGGCGTACGCATATAAACCTTGCTATATAGCTTCACGACATCTTCACAAAACTGGTACAAACATTCCCGACTCATCCTATCAGACATCCTTAAATACTCATCCCACGAATCGCTAGCAGTGCCGTATGCTAATTGACGAATTGCAGACGTGCATTTTTGTAGGGTCGTAAAACCACGTTTCCCTCTACCATCGTATCTTAGTGTAAAAAATTCATCGTAATTAGCTAAATCATCAGCAATTCGTTCGAACAATCTTCTACTCATTCGGAAACGACGCCTAAACTGTTCGGCAGTGTAAACACAGTCTTCAGCAAAATAGTCGGCCACCAAACGTTCATGTGCACCTTTAAAAAATATAAGACATGTTAATAATTTTTTTTCAAAGATGTTATAAAAAATATAAAACATATTAAAAAGAATTAAACATTTTAACAAAAAAATAAAACATACCCTCACGATCTCTATCAAGCGCCGCGCTCCGTGTCAATGGTACCGAAGATGATCCACTCTCGTTTTCTTGTTCCAACTCGGCTAAAATTTTTGCCGTTTCCATCATCGCACCAACGTAAAAGTTTATCACGTTTTGTTCCTCCTCTTCCGACGAACTCATGGTATAAGAAATAGAATTTTTATAAAATTTTGTGGCTAAAAAGTTGTATAAAATGTTGTATGGTGGTGTAGATTGTAGAGATGTAGTGTGTTTTGTTTTGAATTTGGTTTGGTTTAATATATATATATAAAACTTTGATTTAAAAAAAATAAAAAAAATAAAATAAAATGTCAAACGGTAACCCCAACGGCTACTTTTTTGGACCAATCAGGAGAGCCGGTGCAAACAGGATTATTTCCCTCATGTCCCCGAAAAACTCACGGGGGGGCGGTGTTCCCCGAACTCACCGAAGCCAAATCAGCACCCCGGGTTCCCTCCCCGGGTGCACACCGTTTAGTCTTATATGTTACTAGATTACTAGCTGATGCCTAGAAACAAATATGATATTATATTGTTATTAGCATATGGATAATTTTTTTTATTAGCATACTAAATATGATAGCAAAAACATATAATCAGTAATACTCTATTTCGTTATTAACATATTTTAGCTATTCTTTATTTTACTTGTTTGACCCGTTTGAGATTAGTTATGACCCAAATTGACCCATCTACAACTAAATGAGTCGATATCGACGCATCTTATCCACTTTTTTTGTTGTTGAGAAACTGACCAGGGCTTTGCGCGTGCATATGCTAGTTGTACAGCTGTTGTGTTTGTCGATATAACACCAACAGAGTAATTAATAAGAGCACCCAACTGCAGCATAGATTAACAACATATGAACATTAGCTTACCTTTAATTTTAACAAATGCAGATTTAATAACATTTAGTTATTACTGGTAGGTTGCCTATTATGTACCCTATTTGATGAAAGCCTAGAAATGAATGGCTGAATTTATTCAAGTGTCATATAGGAAAATAAACGATTAGTTGGTTTGACGATTTTTTTTCGGTAAGTAATATATATGGTTAACTTTAATATTTTTGTAGAGCTATGGTAGCGGCGATGATCTTGATTTGACATAGTTATGTTGTAAAACAATTTGTGTTAGGATGATTGTAGTGTTATGTGGGTTTGTAAAATGATTTGTGTTAGGATGATTGTAGTGTTATGTGATATATCTTATTATGGTTTGCCGTAACCGGAAAATAACAGGTTTTTAACAGCTATTAAACAGGTTTTTAACAGGAAAAGAAAATTGGAAAAATAGCAAAAAAAAAAAGCCAATAGAGGCGACAAAAGTCGCCTCTATTCCTCCAGAAATACTAGTGACGAAAAGCAATAGAGGCGACAAAATTCGTCTCTATTGTTCTATTAGTATTAGTGACGAAACGCAATAGAGGCGACAAAAGTCGCCTCTATTGTCCTATTAGTATTAGCGACGAAAACCTTTAGAGGCGACTTTCAATAGCGACGAAAAAATGAGCAATAGCGACTAACCTTTAGGGACGACCCAATAGGGACGACAAGTCGCCTCTAATGCCTTTAGCGACGACAAATTGAAGCAATAGAGACGACAAAAGTCGCCTCTATTGCTCACTTTTCTTGTAGTGAAGGGATACACTAATGATGTACAATAGTGTGGGTGTACCACGTTCATATTTGGTATAATTTATTTGAAAAGTAATAAAAAAAAAATAACAATGGTAATGGTAATAGCAATGGCATTGATATTGTTTGGTCAATACAGTATTAATACAGCACGGGTAGCGGGTTGGTATTGGAATAATACTGGTACCGGTAATTGGTATAGTTCACGATACAAAAAATATATTGTTTGAACACAACTTCGTTTTAGATAAAATTTACATTAGATTTTTTTTAAAAAAAAAAGAGTTAAGGAACTCAAGTTATTAAAGAATAATCAAATAGAATGATCAGTGACTTATTAAAAAAAAAATCTAAACATGGCAATATTTGATAGGGGTGAACCCTATTTACTTCATTAAATTTTTATTGAGAATAAGGTTTTTTCAAGCTAAATCAAAGTAAGGCAAGGTGACACTTGAACTCTTATTATTTACCAATCAAGTTAAGCTGGCTCGTTTACAAGCAAGTCGATTTTAAGCGAGCTTCAACCTAAATAAATAATCTTAACTCAATACGATCATTTATTGGAGTTTTGTTTCCTCCAATTGATTATTTGTTAAATGGCACTGCTACAGAACTTGCTAGGATCTTTAATAACATACAGTATAAATCTATATAAATTCTATATAAATTAATGCAACCGACACTTTGAGATTAAAACAAGTAACACAACAAATGTATAAGATAATTATGTTAATTAGGAAAGCCCAAGATTTCCTGAATGTTATCCTAGTCGAAGGTTTGGGTCAAACCATGTCTAGGGTTGAATACAGGGCAAATCTTAAATATCGTTTGGTGATCCTCATGTACCATGAAGATGAAGTTTGTCCGATTTGCCGTAAGGCATGCTTGGACAAATACGGGGAACACGCGGTTCACTGTAAGGAGTTGCCTGGTTTCAAATATAGGCATGACTGGGTCCGGGACGTTCTTTGGGACATTTTAGGAAGGGCTGGGATCTCAGCCAAGAGGGAGGCTCCTGTGAATTTCCTTTCGGACCCCGCTGACGGGAGATCCACCCTACGTCCAGCAGACCTGCTTGTCTTTGGGTGGGCCGGAGGGAAACACGCTTGCGTCGACCTAACAGGTGTATCTCCCCTGGTTGCTTTAAGGGATAGTGGTTTTTTAGCAGGGCAAGCGGTGCGGAAAGCAAAGGCGATGAAAGTTGAGAAGCATGCTAAAGCTTGTGAGGAGAACCAACACGTTTTCGTTCCCCTGGCATTTGATACCTTTGGCTCTTTGGCACCGGAAGCCATCCGTTTCCTGACCAGAGTCCAACAGGTTATTTATAGCAGTGTCTCGACTCCGGAGGGGGGGGGGGGGGCATGGGTTCGTTTTTAGTAGGTTAGGGTTTGCCATCCAGAAAGGGGTGGCGACGCAGCTTGTTGCCTACATGCCCACTATCTTGGTGTAATTAGTCGCGTTGGTTTTCAAAAAAATAGGAATTAAATAAAATTCAACATGATACAAAATATACACATTGTCAAGTTTCAACAAATTACCTGAGTAATCAAACACTAGGCCACCAAAAAAAGTGAATAATAAAAAGAGAAAGTACGGTTTTAATTTAGGGGCAATTTTATATATACCCCTGCAAAACATCAAATTTTCATATATACCCAAAACATGCTTTAGGACCATTGTACAATATGCATGAAAAACTTGTACTTTGGGTATATATGATATTTTACAAGTTTACAATGGCATATATGAAATTGTCCCAAATTTAAAACTTGGGTTTAACTTAAATGAGGCAACACAAGCCGAACCAAGCCTAGCCAAGGTCAAGCATGAACTCAGATTTTTTACAGACCAAGCCAGCTCGATTACAACCGAGTCAATTGCAAACAAGCTATTTTTGAGCGAAACTCCAGCTTCGAGCTTAAATAGCCCCAACCATTAACATGTTTTGATTTTTGAACGACTTGGTTATGGATAAAGAAATAAGTTTAGAGACAGGGCCGGCTATGGCATGGGGCGACGTGGGCGACGGCCCCAGGCCCAATTTTCCCGAGGGCCCGAAGGTTTTTTTTTTAATAAAAATTAACATATATTATAATTATTATATATATTTATATGTTAGAATACGTTACATTAAGGCATGTAACTCAGATGGCTTCATGCTTTCATTGCAAGCGGGAAGAACGTGGTTCGAAACCATGGAACTGCATTTCATTTAATTAATTTTTCTTAATTATTTTATCTTTTTCATTTTGGTTTTGATCTTTGTAGTATAGGAATAAAATCTATCAACTTGGGTTGAGTTTGTACGCTCTCTTTGTAAAATAAAACCTATATATTTTGCGCTATTAAGGTTCAAGTGTCCAAATAATTTAAATCTTTAAACCTAATAGAATAAGCCAAACCTAAATCCATTTAACAAGTTTAAGCTTGATTAAAAAACAATTTAGCAGTGTGAAGAGCGGGAAACGATGAGGAATAAGAGAGGCGCACATATAGGCCACAACGATCGGAACAAAGGAGCCAAAGTAAGCTCTTTTAAATATAACATCAACGTTCTAATGTTGAGGAAGATAATGTTATGGTTTTTTTTTTATATATGATTATTGAGATCAAATTATGTGGGCCCAATATATTTAATGGCCCCAGGCCCAAAACGTTTTGACATTTCTTAGAGACGACCCTGCTTAGAGATAACGTGTACTTTGTTGGGAATTTTTCACCCTAAAACAAAAGTAAAGTCATGAACTCTATATGAATAAAATGAAATCGGCATGAAGGAATAAATGTTACATTAGGTATGAACTAGATTGTTATTTGCAATGGAAAATTCCCCTTAAGATGTGACTACAACAATAAGAGTCCTTGAACCAATCAAGGGGCAAAGTTGTCAATTCAAATCTTATAATAATAATAATAATAATAATAATAATAATAATAATAATAATAATAATAATTAGTCACACATTGAATTCTGAAATCCAATGTCAACCAGTTGCAATCCACCAAAACATGAACCCAAACATTGCCATTAACATTTAATTTCAATTTCAACACCACAATTATTCAAAACTGTCAAAAAATTTAAAAAAAAAATGAAATGGAATTTAATAATCCCAACTTTGTGGGGTTGGAAGGCAACAGTCCCAACTTGAAAGTTGTAAGACAGCAGTTCCAACTTGTCAACATTTTTATTTTGTTGGTCCCAGAATAACCTCAGTTAGTTTTCTCTGTTAAGTGTCACGTTGGCATCACACGTGGCAATCCTACGTGGCATAAGTGTGGATCTGTCAAAAAAAAGGGTGGGCCCATTATCCACCATCTCCATCATCTTCACCACCAGCCACCACCGTCATCTGCACCACCACCACAACCACCTGCCACCACCGTCATCTTCACCACCACCACCATCTTCACCAACACCCACCACAACCACCTTCAAATCGAACCCAATCACAAACCCACTTATTGAATCGTTTATAAATACCACGAATTGAAGCCATATAATCATTCCTGCATCTTAGTCGATCCATTCTGTGCAAAAACCCCCATTAAAAACATCCAAATCAAGCTCCAATTCGTTGGTTTTATGCTCGGTGACCGAACACCCTTTTTAATCGATTACACCTCGAAAACGAACAGGTTAGTGTGATTATTTAGTATGGTTTTGTTCGGAATTCATTTTTCTATAATAGCCCTAACATTAATTTGATTAACAAGTTCGAATCGTTGGTCAATTGATCGAGTATAGAATTAGGGTTCTTCGTAACAGGTGGTTGGTGGTGGTGGCAGGTGGTTGGTGGTTGGTGGTGGTGGCAGGTGGTTGGTGGTTGGTGGTGGTGGTGGTGGTGGTGGTGGTTGGTGGTGGTGATTGGTGGTGGTGTAGGTGGGGTGGTATGGGGCCCACGTTTTTAAAGATTTTTTTAAATAATTAATAGATTTTTTTTTTAATTGAAAAAACAAGTGGGGCTCACGTTTTTTGCCAGCTGGACATACTATGCCACGTAGGATTGCCACGTGTGATGCCACGTGGCACTTAACAGAAAAACTTAACTCGGGTTAGTTTGGGACCATTAGAATAAAAACATTGACAAGTTGGGACCGTTATATTACAACTTTCAAGTTAGGACTGCTCCCTTCCAACCCCCCAAAGTTGGGATTATTAAATTCCATTTCCCCAAAAAAAGAAAATAAACTAAACTATCGATCCATTCATTGAATCTGCAAATGATAATATCACAAAGTTTAACATCAAAACAAGATTCAATAAACTAAGATGCACCAAAAAACTTAAACCACTAATCAATAGATTCACATCTACCAACCTATCTACCTACACCAATAGCCCACAAAAACTTAGTTTCATCATCACCAACAACCGAATCAGTCAACCCATCAGCATCTAACCTGACCCGGGTCCTGCAAACGGGGTAACTAGGCACCTTCATCAGCCACCTATCAACACATCTAGCATGAAAAACATGGTCATAGAAAGAAACAGCCCAACAGATCTCCCCTTCATTAAAATAATGATAATAACAACTCATATACAAATCTGTGAACAACCCCCCCCCCCCCCCCCCCCAATCTGTCTCTTCTTCTCTCTTCCATTAACCCACAAATTTGTGAACAAAACCCCACAAATCTGTGTTCACGATCAATTACAACAAAAACCCCCAAATCTGTGTTCATGATCAATCACTCTAAACACCACCACCGGAATCACACCCCAAACCCCTAAATCTGGTAGCTGCAACACCATGGACGAGGCGGTTATTGATGGTGTCGTGGTGTTTGGATGGCGACGGTGGAAAAGGTGGAGGTTGGATGGAGAAGGTGGTCTTTGGAATTTGGATGGTTTGGAATTTGGATATGAAACTCTGGATATGGATATGGATATGGTATTTAACTTTGATGGTATTGTTAAATAAAACAATAATTTTATTATAAACGATAAGGGTATTTTGGTCTTTTAACCAAAAGTTAAAAGAAAAAATGGATGGAGTTAACGAGTCGGATGGAAACGGCAAGATATTGAAAACTTTTGGATTCAGACGAGAAAAAATAAACCTTTGGATGAAACTCGCAAAATTGGCCAAACCTCAGGGACGAAAATGGCATTTAACTCTATTATCGGGTTAATTATGTTTCGCAAATACTATTAAAAGATAACTGCGAGAAAGAAAGTCAGTTATGTCGTTAAAATATACATAACCGCCTTATACATTACACTTAATTAAAACAATTGGAATAAATGTTCATACGATTCGCAGTTTTTTAGAATTGACTTTGTATTACACATTCCATTGTATATGTATGTAATATATGCATGGACGTGTACAACTTTTTTTTTTTTTTTTTTTTTTTGAACGGCAAATCGCTTTATATATAGATATAAAGAGCCAGCAAGGGGCTGAAAACACAAACGAAAAGAAACAAAAAAAGGCGAAAACAAAAGACGCCCATTACAGACACCCTAAGACATTGAACTCAATCCAGTCCCCCCAATTAGGATTCGGGATATTAGCCCGATTACAGATCCATGCAAAGCTGTCTTCTTTGATCTTCTCCACCGTCTTCTGCGTGTTGATAAACTTCCTTTCAAAAACCATGGCGTTTCTCGCGAACCAGAGGCTCCAAACAGTGGCACAAACAACCGTCCTGACGAGCCGCTTCCATCTTTTCGACCCTGGGTTTTCAGCAATAGTCTGCACGAACTCTCCAAAACTGTTGCTATCATTCGGGAGCGGGATTTTAAGCCAAACACACACCTGCCACCAGATTCCTTTAGCAAGTAAACAGGTCAGGAAAATGTGATTTGGATCTTCGGTACCATATCCGCATCGGTCACAGAGCAAGTTAGGGACATGAATACCCCTGGACTGAAGATTGGTTTTGGCCGCGACTCTACCCATCATGGCTCTCCACAGAAGCATGTTGCTTTTCGGGGTAGCCCACGGTTCCCACGCGGAGTAATCATCAATCGTCGGCCCCGCTTTGATCGCATCTAACTCGCTTCTAATCTGTTTAACAGAAAAAAGAGACCCACCATCATTCTCCCACAGCCACACATCGCTGTCGTCAATGACCCGGACCTCCCTAAGCCTTCTCAGCAGCTCACCATACTTCAGCCAAGCACCAGCGCTTAAAGATCTGCCACCCCAATCCAGAACCCACTGCACCTCATTGCCATTTCGAACCACAGAAGCAGCAACAGAGGCGTTCTTAGACCCAGCAAGCTGATACAAATCTGGGTAGACCGAACATAAAGGACCCTCCGGAAGCCAAGGGTCCGTCCAGAATCGAGTATGGACGCCATTCCCAATCTTGACCCGTAATTTATCGTGGATACGGATGCCAATTTTGGACAGAGCCTCCTCGATCCCCGCAATATCCTTCCAGACCCCAGTGATCGTTTTCTTAAGCGGGATAATTTTCTTGCCAGAAACGGAAGCATGTATCGAACCGACAACCCTGGCCCAAAGTTGATTCGGGTCCCTCCTATACCGCCACCACCATTTCGCCCTCATCGCTATATTAAAGTCTTCAATGCTCCCTAAACCGACTCCACCACGACCTTTCGGTCTAATCAGTTTGTTCCATTTAACCCATCGCACCTTACGGGCTCTGTTCGTAATGCCCCAAACAAAATCTCTCCTTATGCCTTCGAGCTTATGAATGATCGCCTTCGGGGCTGCAAAAATAGAAAGGAAGTAAGAGGGCAGACTGCCCAAAACTGCCTTGGCTAAAGTGACCCGCCCGGCAAAGGATAGGTGTCTCGCTTTCCACCCCGACAGCTTTTTATTAAATCTGTCTATAACCGGCTGCCAATATCTCACCCTTTTCATGTTTGCGCCAATGGGAACACCAAGGTACGTAAAGGGGAAACTGCCCGGCTTACAGTTCAGCCAGCCAGCCAACCGATTAACCTCATCTTCATCAACCCCGACTCCAAATAACTGACATTTCTGGTGATTGACGTGCAGCCCGGTGACCAGGTTTAACCACCTGAGAAAACGGCATAAACCTCTAACATTATTATCCGACCATTCCCCAAGAAAAATCACGTCGTCAGCGTAGCTAAGATGGGATAGGACCGGCCCGTTATGGGGGAGACTGACTCCCGTGAAAAGCCCCTGCTCAACCGCTCTATTCATAAGCATAGTGACGACTTCCATCGCAATAATGAACAAGAATGGGGAGAGCGGGTCTCCCTGCCGGAGTCCCCTTTTGAACGGAAACTCTCCAGTAGGCACGCCATTTATTAACACTGAGCCCTTCCCCGACGATAAACAGCTACGAATCCAATCAATCCATTTAATCGGGAACTCCATCATCTCCATGATCCGGAATATAAACTTCCAATTTAGAGTATCATAGGCCCTTCTGAAATCAGTTTTGAAGATGAGAATTTTTTTCTTGTTGCGTTTCGCCCACGAGACCACCTCACTAAGAATGAGGGGGCTATCAAGGATGTATCTGCCCTCAACAAAAGCAGATTGGTTGTGAGAGATAATGGAGGGAACCACCTTTTTCAGCCTATTCATCAATGTTTTGGAGATAATTTTGTAAACGGATCCGACAAGCGAGATAGGTCGAAACTCCTCCAACACTTGAGGATCTGTCACTTTCGGGATGAGGGCGATGAAAGAAGCGTTACAACCATCCGATATGCTTCCGGTTCTAAAGAATTCCTCCATCAAAGCGAGAACAATCGGCTTTAAATTCACCCAATAACTTTTAAAAAATTTGAGCGTAAAACCATCGGGGCCCGGGGCCTTCCCCCCATCACAGCTTCGGACAGCATCCCAAATTTCCTCAGGCGAAAAAGGCTTGACGAGAGCCTCGGCTAGCTCCGAAGGGAGTTTAGGAAGACCCATATTATTAAAGACCGGCCTTCTACGAATAGGTTCAGCGAACATTTTTTTAAACCAGCGCTTAGTTTCCTCCAAAATCTCCGCTGGCTTGCTCACCCACTTATCCCCAAATTTCAATCCATTGATTCTTCTAGTGGCTTTGTTGACGTTAACCAGGCTGTGGAAATACGTAGAGTTTTCGTCGCCGTCTTTGATCCATTTAACTCGCGCCTTTTGTTGAATATCTCTAACTCTAGACGTCTCCAACTTTTTTAACCTCAATCTAAACTCAACTCTAAGCCGTTTTTCCGCTTCATTGAGCTGAGCGACTTCGGCCAATTCTTCAAGATCATGAACAGCCTTGGTGAGCACAATTTTTTCTTTCTCTTCAATGACTTTAACCTCATTTCTCCATTTCTTGATATCCAATTTTAAATCCCTTAGGACAATAGAAAGGTATTTATCAGCCTTCCCAATAACCAAACCACTTCCCACACGCGACGAAATCAGCTTCCCCAGCGTCTCTGCCCCGATCCAGGAATTGAAGAACTTGAAAGGAGTTGGACCAAAGTCCGACGCCAAACAGGACAATACCACAGGACAGTGATCAGAAAAGCCGCGGCTAAGCACGACCAGTTTAGCTGCTGGCCACATTCCCATGAACCCATCACAGACAAGAGCTCTATCCAGCTTACTCATTTTAACGTCGACGTTATCCGATATATAAGTGAAACGACCCCCACTCATCCGATACTCCATCCAACCCGTTCTGCGAACAAAATCATTAAACCTTGCGGCTGCAAGGGGGTCAAAGGTGGAGTTTATCCTTTCGTCGGGCCCCCTAACATCGTTAAAATCGCCCAGGGCCAACCACCACCCCTGGTACTGGAGCCTAATATCCGCTATTTTATCCCACAACTGGGCTCTCCTCGATGGATCATTAGGGGCGTAAATGTTGAGGATATTAATTTTACTATCCACCCCAACGACCGAACCCGACACCATCAGGAAGTACCGGTCTTTGACCACAGCATCAGCCTTAAACACTAAGGGGTCCCAAAGGGAAACTAACCCCCCGGACCTCCCAACAGCATCCACCGAAGCCGACTCCATAGGAAATCGACCCCAAAATCCCGACCAATCAAAATTACTAGACCCCGAAAGATGAGTTTCTTGTAAACAAAGGAAGGTACCTTTATGATCTCGCTTGAGGCTCCTAACCCAGCCCGGTTTGTCAACACCCGAGACTCCCCTGATATTAAGAGAAATGAAATTCATTGAGGACCGTTATTCGCCAGTTCCCCCTTAATCAACTTTCGAACCTGGTTGTCAAAGCCAATTGTCTCAATGCCAAGAGCCTCACCGAATTGCATCGTGCCTACCACTTCCTTGTTGAAATCATCCATGTTAACCTCGAGATCCGGCACTGAGTATTCACACCCCTCGTTGTTACTCCCAGGGTCTTCCACTTCGGTAGCCCCGTCCGAATTTACATCGCCCCTCTTCATCATTAGCTGCTCAGCGGCATCCTTTTGGATAATTTCATCTAAACTGAAAGGGTCAGAATCCACCGGGTTGTTTAAGTCTGGGGTCTGAAACAACTTTGCCCCTGTTCTCCTTTTGTTCCTTTTGTCTTTAGCCCGGATCGTAATGAAACTGAGCCCAACACCAGTGTCTTCATGGTGGGCCGATGGGGAAAGCCCATTATTATTAATGTTGCTGCAAGATTTCTCCATGGGGGTAGGCCCACTTGGATTTTTTGAAGAAAAATTCACTCGCCGCCTTTCATTAAAAGCAGAGGCAGGGGTCCCACCAGAGGTGGGGCTATGCACAAGTTTCGGGGTAGGGGTTAATGGGGTTTTATCATGCATGTTACCCATGCAAGACGTTTGGTCTTCCACCTCCTCCTCAGGCGATTCATCTTCCACCTTCCTAATTTCCGATTTGATGATCGGCCGTCTTACCGGCGAGGCTTCCTCCGACTTCATCCTCCTGGCCGTAGGAACCCAACCAGGATCCGTTTCGTTAACCCAGACTTTAAACTTCTCCTCTTTCCACGTGATGTAGAATTCAGCCGAGAAACGTTCACCTGAATGGACCAGAATGGCCATCGTGTTACTATCCACCACCATATCATCGGTAGACGCTTCCGATCTAATCAACAATCTCCCACATCTCTCGGCTATTTTATTGAAGACATGTCTATCCCATAGACATATGGGAACCCCCGTAATTTTGATCCAGGCGATTCTGTCATACTTCGGAGGGCAGCCATCCCAAACGTACATTCTTGAGAACCAAACGGACCACAAATCGTACTGCTCTTTCAAGAATTCTTCCGCTTCTAAACAGGATCCAAAAGTGATCAGAATCTTCAGACCGCCCATGAATCTGATCTCCGTTCCTATGTTCATGGCATCAACCAGAATTTCATCCATTTTCTTCAACGTCTCCACCTCTTTGACTTCCCCAATCTACTATAACAATATAAGCATTTGTACGGTTTCAAATTTCAAAAAAAAAGCATTTGTACGGTTTCAATTCAGATACAATAAGAAGAGAGAGAAGAACAAGGTTCAATTAATACAATAAGTGTCTATATTCAATTCTCACAGTTATTTAACTAAATTTAGTATGTGAATAAGACTCTATGTGAGTGTGTGTATATAATATTTCTTGAGTTGATTTAAAAGCTAATACAAGTTGTAATCGTCATATTATCTTATGCTTTTGTAGTAACCATTATTAATAATAGTGATCCTTATCCAAGAAAACAAAAATATATATAATAATCCACAAATATCTATTACCTCAATATTTCAGATCTATACCACACTAAAACATATTCCATATTCTTTGAAGTTGTCACCAACATTAGAAACGTGGTAAGTTGGGTGTTTCGGTTATGATTGGTTGATAATGTAATGCAGCCATCAACTTGCAATAAAGCTTGTGAATCAATATATTGTTTATAAAACTCTCAGTCTATATGTATAGTTTGAGATTGCCCCCACCCTTGTGGTGGAGTGACACCCAGGTGAAAAGCGAATACGGGTGTCACCAGTTTGACTCGGATGGAAGGCTAGGTTTTACCGATTATTTCAGTGTCGTGCCTTCGGACGGGTAGAGGCTGGGTTTCCGCTCATTTGGGAGAGGCAACGGACTGGCGGCGGTCGAGTAGTCGACCTTAGCCACATGAGGAGGGTGGCACGTCGTGCCGTTAGAAAAAAAAAAGTTGCTTGAGATTTTTGCAATAATGGTTTTCTAACAAAAGATGTACAAAAGGACATTAATACACTATTTTTATAGTACTGATGTACGAATGTTACACATAGTAAGAACCAAATCCTTTTTAACCGAAGTGTGTTGGTGCATGTCTATTTCGTTTGTCAATTATTATTTACCTTATCATAAATGATATGAAGTAAGAACTGCATGAAGAACCATATGATATATTTGTATGTAGTATCTAAAAGATAATCAGAAGTAGTGAAGAAAGAAAGAAAGATATGTGGTTGTATAACTATTTTGAACATCATATTTTCAAACAATTATGTACAAATGTTATTACGATTTTCTATTTAAATTTTAATCTATATTAATACTCTATATAAAGAATTGAAAGTTAACTAAAAAGTTACACAAAAATCGTAAAAGTGGTGCGAAAAGACAATACAGTCACCTCAATTGGAATGTTACGAAATTATAATCGTGAACACATCATTAGATCGAACAAGCTAGTGGGAAATGTCTTCATGCCATGATTCAATAAAGAATATAGCTGGCATTTGATGATATTTACACAAAGGAAAAGTGTAATAATATATTTAGACTAGATTATACCCCGGGAACGTCCGGGTTTGATAAATCTAATATGACATATTAATCTTACTTATGAAATAGAATGATTCATTTTACAGTTACATACAAGAAATCTTTGGGTAGCACCTAACCTAAAACAATTAAAAATGTATGTTAACGCCTAATCTTAAACAATGTATAACTTTAATATTAATATCTAACCTAAAACAATGTATAACTTCAATGCTAACGCATGTTGAAAATAGAATTCATATTTACTGATTTGAACATAATTAGTGACTTGCCTATACATGATTAATGATTTACCTCAACACTTTGTTTTTTTTTTCTGTATGAACAAAACCCCACAAAAGAATAGTCTTTTTTTTCTCCGTTTTTTATATAGCACTATGGTACTCGTTGGAAAGATAAAAAAACGCTCGTTAATTTGGCGTAATTTTTTTCTTTAAAAAATCTCGTATATAAAAGATATTAATGTTTAAAAATTATAGGAGGAAACATAAGAGAGAAAAATCCAATTTTATTTTTAAATTTTTTTCCTTAAAATATCTCAATGCCACATGGGATGACACATGACACACTCAAGGAGAAGAATGCCTCTTTAAGTGACATGTCATTAAAATGGCTTTGGTTTATTATATGTATAGATATTTATAAGTTAACATATAACATTTTATTTTTATTTAAGGGAAGTAGGTGGTTTCTTGCTAGACAATATTCAAGGATGTTTGGGTGTGTTTGGTAAGGAGCTTTTAGGAGCTTTAAGCTTCAAGCTTTTAAGAAAAAGTTTCTACTCAATAAAAAGTCTTGTTTGGTTGAAGGAGCTGGAAGCTTTTAGGTTGGAGAAAAAGCTGATGTTTGGCAAGGAGCTTTTAAGAGCTTTTAAGAAAAAGCTCTACTAGCTACAAGCTTATAATTAGTAAATGACACAAATACTCATTCTATTTTAAAAATAAAATAAAAACCTTCTTTACAAGTTTTTAATTATGTCCATTTTGGTCATTTTATACATTTTATTAAAAGCTCCAGCTACTCTGCCAAACACCAAAATATATTTAAAAAGCTTCCAGCTACCAGCCACCAGCTAATTTTGCCAAACATACCATGTATGGTTACTAAACGATCATGGATCTTCATACCAAACAGTCGCATTACAAGTGCAATCTCCTCGCTTTTCAGTTTTCATTCACCTTTCCGATGTCAGATTCTACAACATGTGGAGTCACACTGACGAGTGGCCAAAAACATTAGAGATAACGGGTATGTTTGGTAAGGAGCTTTTTAAGAGCTTTTAAAAGGTTTTATGAACTTCAAGCTTCAAGCTTTTAGGAAAAAAAAACTCATACTCAATAAAAACCTTGTTTGGTTGAAGGAGCTTGAAGCTTTTAGTTTTAGAGAAAAAGCTCTATATTGAAAAGCTACTAGTACTAGCGTTTAGAAAAAAGCTTCTACTAGCTACAAGCATTTAATGAGTAAATGACACAAATACCCATTCCACCATAAATAAAAAATAAAAACCTTACTTAGAAGCTTTTAATTATGCCCATTTTGGTCATCTTATACATTTTATTAAAAGTTCCAGCTACTCTGTCAAAACTAAAATATATTTAAAAAGCTATAGCTACCAGCTTCTAGCCACCAGCCACCAGCTACCAGCTTCCAACCACCAGCTTCCAGCTAGTTTTGCCAAACATACCCGTTTTCCAACCGTGGATACATGGCAACCAAGCCATTTCTCTAGTTTACACGCAAAGAACACGAGAGTTATGGAAATGGCAAGAAGAAAAAGTGTTTTCAACGACATCGCTACTTCGTTAATTAAGTCACTTTTATTTCCCTTCAGTTTTTAGTATACATGAGAATATGCCTATAAGGGTGGACGGGTGGTCCGTGATGGTCACCCTGTGATGGCTGTGATGTCTGCAAACACTGCCTCGCCTATTGTATCACGCCCGTGACGTTAGAAACCTGTGATGGTCATCACAGCCATTTCAGAAAGTTGGCAACAGTCTGATGACCGTTAGCTAGCCGTTTAAAAAAATAATAATAATAATTAAAAACTTTATTTAACCTCATTTTTTCAACCAAAGTTAATACCACAAACAATCAAACAACATCTCCAACAATTAAACAACCCAAAAAAATGTAAGGCCCTTCGTATCCACTCGACTCATCTAGTTATTCCGACTCGTCAGGTGAAACAATGAATTTTTTTGCAAAGGTTTGCCAAGCCGCGGAGCATCAAGATGTGACAACCACACCCAGATAAGGATGCACCATGCACAATTGATACCAACTTACAACATAAACACTTATTTTATTAACATAAACTGCAAGGTACAAGAGTTGGAAACTTAAAAGTACAAACTTCAACAACTATTCTTAACCGGCAATATACATCATTAAAACACACGAGCTAGCCTATCCTATTCCATTGGTCATATAGCTTCCTGATAAACAGCTTGTACAAACACTAGCCTTCACTACCTGCGACACATGCTTAAAATGACGTCAGACAATGCTGGTGAGTTTATAAATATACCCAATTTACAAAACACATTCATTTATCATTCATGACTTGTATATACCCATGTCACTATAATCTTTCCGCCACGCCCGGCACCCACGCATGGGCCCTCGTGACGGTGTCAACAAGACTTCAAACATCATACAGTCAATGCCCACTACACCGTAGCGTAGTACCGACAAATCCTGCCGTAGCAGCACGTATAAGGGACCACAGATATCGTGTGTATGTGTGATTTGATTATATGCATGCGTACTAACAGTCATGAATGCAATATTAACAATTACCAGTTTGGACAAGCATGCTCCCATTTGAAAACATTCATAGAACTCACCTTTTTCACGGTTGCTTAACACTTGCTATTCCAATCGGGTACTAGCTCAGGGTCCTGATACAATTACATCATCCTAGGTTAGGTAATGGTTCACCTAACTAGTTATTATCATGGTTGGATATTGGTTAACGTTGCCTTGTTTAAGCATGGGTGATCAGTCCATGCCTAACTAAGGCTAGGCTACCCAATACCCACCCCTAATAATAATCTTAATACCTAAAAATAATAATACTAAACTACTACTAACAACACTAATAAAAATAACTAAACATAACTTAAATGGAAACATACCTCAAAACTATCTATGGCAAGATGATTTAGAGCCTCCCTACTCGAGCTTTACTAGTGCTCCAAAAACATCTAATAACAACACCCAACGGAGTATCGTAGGCTCGGGATCCTCTTTATAATAGAGTGTTCCCCAAAAATAACTTATACTTTAACTAGTTCCTATGTAGCTCTATTTATACTATATGTTGAATAGCACAATTCTTTCCTTCTGTCGATGTGGGATAACATTCACATGCTAGCCTGCCTGCTAGCTTACATACGCACACCTCCATCATATCCTAAAAATCGATGTGGGACTCTTCAATATTTCCTTTTCCTAACATTTTCGATATGGGACTACTTCGTTATTTTCCTTTGCTTCGATGTGGGACAAGGATATCAACACACTATACACAACACACGTAGACTAATATACGTATTTTCAATTGTTAAATTTTAATATTTTATATTATTATAATTATAATTAATTCAGCTGCTTCACTCGTTTATCTCGTATAACTTTCAACCTACAACGTTTTATATAAATACGAACATACTGTTAAGACGAGTTTATTATTCTCTATGTTTTGACCTCAGTTTCATTAAAAACGGAGTTGGGTCAAATATAATATCTTTTGTTAATATAACTAAACGGTCTCTTCTAATACTAACGGCTCGACTAGATTCTTATATCTCAGATAATTATATTATTCACGACTAGATCATTTAATACTCATGACATAAATTTCTTAAACATTTCTATTTTATTTGATCTCAAAACAGGGTGTTACACAAGATATGCGACACGCAAAGGAAAAAATGATTGAACGTGATCGGTGGGGGAGGGGGGGGCAGTGAAGTATTGATGAACGATTACTTTGTAGAAAACCCAAAGTACAATGACGCGATGTTTGAAACTCGATTCCGTTTATCAAAGGAATTATTATTAAAGATTGTCGGAGACATCGAAGCTAACCACAAATAGTTTCAACAAGGGTACGATGCTAGGGGAAAGAGGAGTTTTACGGCAATACAAAAATGCTAATCTGCGATTCGTCAACTTGCTACCGGTAACAATCCTGACGAATTTGATGAATTATTATTAAGGAGCTTTTAGGAGCTTTAAGCTTCAAGCTTTTAAGAAAAAGTTTCTACTCAATAAAAAGTCTTGTTTGGTTGAAGGAGCTGGAAGCTTTTAGGTTGGAGAAAAAGCTGATGTTTGGCAAGGAGCTTTTAAGAGCTTTTAAGAAAAAGCTCTACTAGCTACAAGCTTATAATTAGTAAATGACACAAATACTCATTCTATTTTAAAAATAAAATAAAAACCTTCTTTACAAGTTTTTAATTATGTCCATTTTGGTCATTTTATACATTTTATTAAAAGCTCCAGCTACTCTGCCAAACACCAAAATATATTTAAAAAGCTTCCAGCTACCAGCCACCAGCTAATTTTGCCAAACATACCATGTATGGTTACTAAACGATCATGGATCTTCATACCAAACAGTCGCATTACAAGTGCAATCTCCTCGCTTTTCAGTTTTCATTCACCTTTCCGATGTCAGATTCTACAACATGTGGAGTCACACTGACGAGTGGCCAAAAACATTAGAGATAACGGGTATGTTTGGTAAGGAGCTTTTTAAGAGCTTTTAAAAGGTTTTATGAACTTCAAGCTTCAAGCTTTTAGGAAAAAAAAACTCATACTCAATAAAAACCTTGTTTGGTTGAAGGAGCTTGAAGCTTTTAGTTTTAGAGAAAAAGCTCTATATTGAAAAGCTACTAGTACTAGCGTTTAGAAAAAAGCTTCTACTAGCTACAAGCATTTAATGAGTAAATGACACAAATACCCATTCCACCATAAATAAAAAATAAAAACCTTACTTAGAAGCTTTTAATTATGCCCATTTTGGTCATCTTATACATTTTATTAAAAGTTCCAGCTACTCTGTCAAAACTAAAATATATTTAAAAAGCTATAGCTACCAGCTTCTAGCCACCAGCCACCAGCTACCAGCTTCCAACCACCAGCTTCCAGCTAGTTTTGCCAAACATATCCGTTTTCCAACCGTGGATACATGGCAACCAAGCCATTTCTCTAGTTTACACGCAAAGAACACGAGAGTTATGGAAATGGCAAGAAGAAAAAGTGTTTTCAACGACATCGCTACTTCGTTAATTAAGTCACTTTTATTTCCCTTCAGTTTTTAGTATACATGAGAATATGCCTATAAGGGTGGACGGGTGGTCCGTGATGGTCACCCTGTGATGGCTGTGATGTCTGCAAACACTGCCTCGCCTATTGTATCACGCCCGTGACGTTAGAAACCTGTGATGGTCATCACAGCCATTTCAGAAAGTTGGCAACAGTCTGATGACCGTTAGCTAGCCGTTTAAAAAAATAATAATAATAATTAAAAACTTTATTTAACCTCATTTTTTCAACCAAAGTTAATACCACAAACAATCAAACAACATCTCCAACAATTAAACAACCCAAAAAAATGTAAGGCCCTTCGTATCCACTCGACTCATCTAGTTATTCCGACTCGTCAGGTGAAACAATGAATTTTTTTGCAAAGGTTTGCCAAGCCGCGGAGCATCAAGATGTGACAACCACACCCAGATAAGGATGCACCATGCACAATTGATACCAACTTACAACATAAACACTTATTTTATTAACATAAACTGCAAGGTACAAGAGTTGGAAACTTAAAAGTACAAACTTCAACAACTATTCTTAACCGGCAATATACATCATTAAAACACACGAGCTAGCCTATCCTATTCCATTGGTCATATAGCTTCCTGATAAACAGCTTGTACAAACACTAGCCTTCACTACCTGCGACACATGCTTAAAATGACGTCAGACAATGCTGGTGAGTTTATAAATATACCCAATTTACAAAACACATTCATTTATCATTCATGACTTGTATATACCCATGTCACTATAATCTTTCCGCCACGCCCGGCACCCACGCATGGGCCCTCGTGACGGTGTCAACAAGACTTCAAACATCATACAGTCAATGCCCACTACACCGTAGCGTAGTACCGACAAATCCTGCCGTAGCAGCACGTATAAGGGACCACAGATATCGTGTGTATGTGTGATTTGATTATATGCATGCGTACTAACAGTCATGAATGCAATATTAACAATTACCAGTTTGGACAAGCATGCTCCCATTTGAAAACATTCATAGAACTCACCTTTTTCACGGTTGCTTAACACTTGCTATTCCAATCGGGTACTAGCTCAGGGTCCTGATACAATTACATCATCCTAGGTTAGGTAATGGTTCACCTAACTAGTTATTATCATGGTTGGATATTGGTTAACGTTGCCTTGTTTAAGCATGGGTGATCAGTCCATGCCTAACTAAGGCTAGGCTACCCAATACCCACCCCTAATAATAATCTTAATACCTAAAAATAATAATACTAAACTACTACTAACAACACTAATAAAAATAACTAAACATAACTTAAATGGAAACATACCTCAAAACTATCTATGGCAAGATGATTTAGAGCCTCCCTACTCGAGCTTTACTAGTGCTCCAAAAACATCTAATAACAACACCCAACGGAGTATCGTAGGCTCGGGATCCTCTTTATAATAGAGTGTTCCCCAAAAATAACTTATACTTTAACTAGTTCCTATGTAGCTCTATTTATACTATATGTTGAATAGCACAATTCTTTCCTTCTGTCGATGTGGGATAACATTCACATGCTAGCCTGCCTGCTAGCTTACATACGCACACCTCCATCATATCCTAAAAATCGATGTGGGACTCTTCAATATTTCCTTTTCCTAACATTTTCGATATGGGACTACTTCGTTATTTTCCTTTGCTTCGATGTGGGACAAGGATATCAACACACTATACACAACACACGTAGACTAATATACGTATTTTCAATTGTTAAATTTTAATATTTTATATTATTATAATTATAATTAATTCAGCTGCTTCACTCGTTTATCTCGTATAACTTTCAACCTACAACGTTTTATATAAATACGAACATACTGTTAAGACGAGTTTATTATTCTCTATGTTTTGACCTCAGTTTCATTAAAAACGGAGTTGGGTCAAATATAATATCTTTTGTTAATATAACTAAACGGTCTCTTCTAATACTAACGGCTCGACTAGATTCTTATATCTCAGATAATTATATTATTCACGACTAGATCATTTAATACTCATGACATAAATTTCTTAAACATTTCTATTTTATTTGATCTCAAAACAGGGTGTTACACAAGATATGCGACACGCAAAGGAAAAAATGATTGAACGTGAACGGTGGGGGAGGGGGGGGCAGTGAAGTGTTGATGAACGATTACTTTGTAGAAAACCCAAAGTACAATGACGCGATGTTTGAAACTCGATTCCGTTTATCAAAGGAATTATTATTAAAGATTGTCGGAGACATCGAAGCTAACCACAAATAGTTTCAACAAGGGTACGATGCTAGGGGAAAGAGGAGTTTTACGGCAATACAAAAATGCTAATCTGCGATTCGTCAACTTGCTACCGGTAACAATCCTGACGAATTTGATGAATTATTATTAAGGAGCTTTTAGGAGCTTTAAGCTTCAAGCTTTTAAGAAAAAGTTTCTACTCAATAAAAAGTCTTGTTTGGTTGAAGGAGCTGGAAGCTTTTAGGTTGGAGAAAAAGCTGATGTTTGGCAAGGAGCTTTTAAGAGCTTTTAAGAAAAAGCTCTACTAGCTACAAGCTTATAATTAGTAAATGACACAAATACTCATTCTATTTTAAAAATAAAATAAAAACCTTCTTTACAAGTTTTTAATTATGTCCATTTTGGTCATTTTATACATTTTATTAAAAGCTCCAGCTACTCTGCCAAACACCAAAATATATTTAAAAAGCTTCCAGCTACCAGCCACCAGCTAATTTTGCCAAACATACCATGTATGGTTACTAAACGATCATGGATCTTCATACCAAACAGTCGCATTACAAGTGCAATCTCCTCGCTTTTCAGTTTTCATTCACCTTTCCGATGTCAGATTCTACAACATGTGGAGTCACACTGACGAGTGGCCAAAAACATTAGAGATAACGGGTATGTTTGGTAAGGAGCTTTTTAAGAGCTTTTAAAAGGTTTTATGAACTTCAAGCTTCAAGCTTTTAGGAAAAAAAAACTCATACTCAATAAAAACCTTGTTTGGTTGAAGGAGCTTGAAGCTTTTAGTTTTAGAGAAAAAGCTCTATATTGAAAAGCTACTAGTACTAGCGTTTAGAAAAAAGCTTCTACTAGCTACAAGCATTTAATGAGTAAATGACACAAATACCCATTCCACCATAAATAAAAAATAAAAACCTTACTTAGAAGCTTTTAATTATGCCCATTTTGGTCATCTTATACATTTTATTAAAAGTTCCAGCTACTCTGTCAAAACTAAAATATATTTAAAAAGCTATAGCTACCAGCTTCTAGCCACCAGCCACCAGCTACCAGCTTCCAACCACCAGCTTCCAGCTAGTTTTGCCAAACATACCCGTTTTCCAACCGTGGATACATGGCAACCAAGCCATTTCTCTAGTTTACACGCAAAGAACACGAGAGTTATGGAAATGGCAAGAAGAAAAAGTGTTTTCAACGACATCGCTACTTCGTTAATTAAGTCACTTTTATTTCCCTTCAGTTTTTAGTATACATGAGAATATGCCTATAAGGGTGGACGGGTGGTCCGTGATGGTCACCCTGTGATGGCTGTGATGTCTGCAAACACTGCCTCGCCTATTGTATCACGCCCGTGACGTTAGAAACCTGTGATGGTCATCACAGCCATTTCAGAAAGTTGGCAACAGTCTGATGACCGTTAGCTAGCCGTTTAAAAAAATAATAATAATAATTAAAAACTTTATTTAACCTCATTTTTTCAACCAAAGTTAATACCACAAACAATCAAACAACATCTCCAACAATTAAACAACCCAAAAAAATGTAAGGCCCTTCGTATCCACTCGACTCATCTAGTTATTCCGACTCGTCAGGTGAAACAATGAATTTTTTTGCAAAGGTTTGCCAAGCCGCGGAGCATCAAGATGTGACAACCACACCCAGATAAGGATGCACCATGCACAATTGATACCAACTTACAACATAAACACTTATTTTATTAACATAAACTGCAAGGTACAAGAGTTGGAAACTTAAAAGTACAAACTTCAACAACTATTCTTAACCGGCAATATACATCATTAAAACACACGAGCTAGCCTATCCTATTCCATTGGTCATATAGCTTCCTGATAAACAGCTTGTACAAACACTAGCCTTCACTACCTGCGACACATGCTTAAAATGACGTCAGACAATGCTGGTGAGTTTATAAATATACCCAATTTACAAAACACATTCATTTATCATTCATGACTTGTATATACCCATGTCACTATAATCTTTCCGCCACGCCCGGCACCCACGCATGGGCCCTCGTGACGGTGTCAACAAGACTTCAAACATCATACAGTCAATGCCCACTACACCGTAGCGTAGTACCGACAAATCCTGCCGTAGCAGCACGTATAAGGGACCACAGATATCGTGTGTATGTGTGATTTGATTATATGCATGCGTACTAACAGTCATGAATGCAATATTAACAATTACCAGTTTGGACAAGCATGCTCCCATTTGAAAACATTCATAGAACTCACCTTTTTCACGGTTGCTTAACACTTGCTATTCCAATCGGGTACTAGCTCAGGGTCCTGATACAATTACATCATCCTAGGTTAGGTAATGGTTCACCTAACTAGTTATTATCATGGTTGGATATTGGTTAACGTTGCCTTGTTTAAGCATGGGTGATCAGTCCATGCCTAACTAAGGCTAGGCTACCCAATACCCACCCCTAATAATAATCTTAATACCTAAAAATAATAATACTAAACTACTACTAACAACACTAATAAAAATAACTAAACATAACTTAAATGGAAACATACCTCAAAACTATCTATGGCAAGATGATTTAGAGCCTCCCTACTCGAGCTTTACTAGTGCTCCAAAAACATCTAATAACAACACCCAACGGAGTATCGTAGGCTCGGGATCCTCTTTATAATAGAGTGTTCCCCAAAAATAACTTATACTTTAACTAGTTCCTATGTAGCTCTATTTATACTATATGTTGAATAGCACAATTCTTTCCTTCTGTCGATGTGGGATAACATTCACATGCTAGCCTGCCTGCTAGCTTACATACGCACACCTCCATCATATCCTAAAAATCGATGTGGGACTCTTCAATATTTCCTTTTCCTAACATTTTCGATATGGGACTACTTCGTTATTTTCCTTTGCTTCGATGTGGGACAAGGATATCAACACACTATACACAACACACGTAGACTAATATACGTATTTTCAATTGTTAAATTTTAATATTTTATATTATTATAATTATAATTAATTCAGCTGCTTCACTCGTTTATCTCGTATAACTTTCAACCTACAACGTTTTATATAAATACGAACATACTGTTAAGACGAGTTTATTATTCTCTATGTTTTGACCTCAGTTTCATTAAAAACGGAGTTGGGTCAAATATAATATCTTTTGTTAATATAACTAAACGGTCTCTTCTAATACTAACGGCTCGACTAGATTCTTATATCTCAGATAATTATATTATTCACGACTAGATCATTTAATACTCATGACATAAATTTCTTAAACATTTCTATTTTATTTGATCTCAAAACAGGGTGTTACACAAGATATGCGACACGCAAAGGAAAAAATGATTGAACGTGATCGGTGGGGGAGGGGGGGGGGGGGGGGGGGCAGTGAAGTGTTGATGAACGATTACTTTGTAGAAAACCCAAAGTACAATGACGCGATGTTTGAAACTCGATTCCGTTTATCAAAGGAATTATTATTAAAGATTGTCGGAGACATCGAAGCTAACCACAAATAGTTTCAACAAGGGTACGATGCTAGGGGAAAGAGGAGTTTTACGGCAATACAAAAATGCTAATCTGCGATTCGTCAACTTGCTACCGGTAACAATCCTGACGAATTTGATGAATATTTAAATATGTCGAGTAAAACTAGGGGTGTAAACGAGCCAAACCGAGTCGAGCTCGACTAGGCTCGAGCTCGGCTCGTCATGCTCTTTTGAGGCTCGAGCTCGGCTCAGTTCGAGCCTACTATTCTGAGCTCGAGCTCGAGCTCGAGCTCGGCTCGGCTCGGCTCGAGTTAATTAAAAACTAATTTTTAAACAACCTAAAAGCTCGGCTGGAGCACGGCTCACTAACATTATTAATCAAAATTGAACATGTTAAAAGGACAAAATCACATACATAAAAAAATAAAATATTTGTCTGGGCTCGTTTAGGCTCGTGAGCCAAAACGAGCTTTGTATATAAGGCTCGAGCTCGGGCTCGATAATTAAATGAGTCATATTTTAGGCTCGAACTTGGGATCGGGCTCGTTAAGGCTCGGCTCGTTCACGTTTTTCCCAAGCCGATCCCGAGTAGCTCTCGAGCTGCTACGTGTCATTTACACTCCTAAGTAGAACTTCAAGCGAGTCTCTTTACTTTTTTTTGCAATGCTACTATTTCTATATACGGTAAAGAGTATCTACAAAGACCGACTAGACACGACATAACACGTTTGTACGCCTCACATGAAGCTAGATAGCATTTTCCCGAGAAGGTTGGGAGCATCAACTGTACCCACATCGAATGGAGAAGTTGTCCGACGGCTTTGCAAGGGCAGTTTATGAGAGGTGACCATAAAAAACTGACGATCATGCTCGAAATTGTTGCGTCGAACGATTTATGGATTTAGCATGCGTACTTTGGTCCCCCGGGATCAAACAATGACGTGAACGTTCTACATCAGTCACCGCTATTCGACACAGAGAGACAAGGAACCGCTCTGATGTGCCCGTTTATGGTGTACGGGAGACAATATAGACGTGGGTTCTATCTTGTTGATGGTGTCTACTCTACTTGGTCAGTTTTTGTGAAAGCTTATTCGTTTCCGACAATCGACAAAGAAATATTATTTAAGAAGCTACAAGAATCGGCGAGAAAAGACGTTGAACGAGCGTTTGGTGTATTGAAATCTAACTGACACATAATAGATCGCCCGCTTCGTTTGGTTGATCAAGCAAAAATAAGGAGTGTTGTGTACACGTGTATCATATTGCACAATATGATACTGAAGGAAGAGGGGCTCGCAATATCTGTCACACCCTCAAATTCCACTCGCGGGCTTTTACCGCGAGGCGCGTGACATACCAGGATCCAAGTCAACGGTCACAATAAACAACTATATGATATGAAAATGACGTTATAAAAACCAACCACGCAGTTTAAAAGTTACATAAACCAAATAGTACAGCGGAAGCAAATAAGTTTACAAACCAGAGTTTAAAAGTAAGTAGTTAAACCAAACACGGTTTACATTGTGCATGAAACGACAAGACGCAGTGCGACTCCAATGCGCCTAAAACTCCCTGCTACCTTAGTGACCTGAGAAAAGATGCAATGTTAGTCAACACATAAAGTGCCGGTGAGTCACAGAGATAAGTTTGTAAAAGTTTGTAACGTTTGTAAACCAGACCCAACAATCCTTACATCTATACCTGATGCTAGCTATACATCGTTACATGATACTATAGTGTCGTGAACCACTGCTAAACGTTAGAATGCCTCAATACCCGCCACCGGTCATCGTCCAGTGTCGTAAGTTAGATAGGACAAATATGCACCCGCCACCGACCTCCAGTCGGCCCGAGTGGGGCTTGCCGGGCCCAATAGATCTATTCACACTTTCCCCGCTATGTATCCACATATTAATGGTTCAGTAAATGTTAGAAGGACTTTTACCGATGAAGAATGTCACTAAGTATCCATGTGACATAATGTAATATGTTGGTCTAAAAGATATTAAGTTCATACCGCATGTTTCTCCCCCAAAAATATGAAAACAGTAAAGAATGGGGCTGTGACACTCACCTTAGGTTGCGTCTTCTATAAAATGAATTACCGACACGATCTGATAGTTCCAAATACTGGAGATCTATCATAAAAGTTTGTATAAGTGTTTTGACTAATAACCCTAAGGTTATCTAGTCCCCGATTGTCCAGATCGTGATTAAGTATGTTTGAAAACATGTTTGACTTTTGACCCGACACACCAGACAAACCCGACATCCCGTTGGTGACCCATTACATCAATTAATCAAGTGTATGCAGTTAACACACAAGTTTCAAGCATAAAACACTTAGTTTGCATCAAAAATCGCATATACGATGTCGTAAGGTCAAATCAGAGATTTTTAGGGTTGGTTCGACCCTCATGGGTCCTCGTTCGACCCCCTTGTTCCTTGATTCAACCCATGTATTGTTTATTTGACCTATACACAAGTTCATTCGACCTAACACATGTTAATTCGACATAAATCATGTTCGTTCGACCTGTATGAAGTTCATTCGACCCTGAATGAAGTTGGTTCGACCCCCTGTGTTGGTTCGACCCTACGATGGTCGAACCAACACTGGTTCGACCTCAATGCTGCTACAATCTCCCAAAACACACCAAATCGCATCTAAACAGTCCGAAAACATCACGAAACATCACAAATCACAGCAGTCAACTATCATTAACCTATCCCCACAAAACCCTACCAATTTTATCTCGAAATCAGTCCGTTTTACAACTTTCCCAAAATGGCAAATTATGGAAATGTCACATCAATGCATGCAAACTTTACCCAAAATGGAAACTTATTAAATCTACCTCAAAAACAGATCATTATGCTCAGATTATCATGTATGTGAAAACCCCTAATCATTTCATAAACAATATTATCATGGACAAACCCTAGATCTAACACAAAAAACCCCAAAATGAGCAAAACAACATCAATAATCAATGATAACCTATAATAATCCTAAACCACCATCTAGAACAGTTAATAATCATCATCATATCATTTACACATCATTCAAACATCAAACATATTCATAAAAGTTCCTAACACATCATTTATTATCATTAACACATGTATTTTTGCACAAAAACTCATTATTAATGGAAGGGTTTTGTTTAGCAAGATGTTAGAAAGGTTTTTATCCATGAAAACATGTTTGAATCAGATCTGTACCCTTGGGGTTTGAGAAAAACGAATGAAAATTGATTAAAAAGGTTTTAGATCATGAACACACCTTGAATCTTCTCTTGTTTATGATGTAGAACGTATCTTTATGTTAGAATTTGAAAAACAAGGTCAAAAACTCCTTCCTACAGGTTTAAAGTTGAGAGAGAGCGCTTAGGGGCGTATAAGGTTTGTGAAATGATGAAAAAGTTGCAATGTGTGGTATTTATAGCTGTTGTTGGTTCGCACCCTTAAGGGGTCGAATGGGGAAATTGGGAGGTCGAATGAAGACCTTTTTAACTGGTTCGAACCCCCTTAGGTCGAACCAGTTTCCCCCATTTTCCAGTTTATGAAGTTTTGTCGTTTAAACGCGTTTTAACACATCCTAACACATGAACATGCAATCCTAACATATGTTAAGCATGTATAATCATATAAACAACATTCAAACACGTATTTGCACATTTCACATCATATATGGATTAATTCATGTTTATTACTTAATTCAATTCATGTAATTCACCAACAACGGGACTCAAGACTCGTGTGTGCGTATGATATCCCCAATGATTCTCCAAATCATTGAACCCTGGACAATACGTAATGTAAACCGACTCAACTAACCCTGTTAAGTACGTTTGATAAATGTTTTTCGCTAAAGTAGACTTATATGTTTGTAAAATATTAACCTGAATATGTCGGGTGTCACAATATCTCCGGATTACATTATGGATCCTCCGACACAAGCAATCGTTAACGATAATATTCTTTTGGAGTTGAGGAATGAAGAAACCCACTTTAAACTTTGACACGATCTAACGGAACACGTTGGTAGTTTAGATACCGTGTTCGAGGACCCGTACCCACCACTCACTTATTTTATTATTTCATTTTTACTTTATTTTATTTTATGTTTTCTAGTATTTTTTTTAATTAATGTAAGTTTTTTATATAGTGTAATGTTGTATTTTTAATTAAAAAAAAACTAGATTGTGATAGTATCATTCCACTCCAATCTTTTAGTGATGGATGTGATAGAGTGTGATGAATGAGTTGGCATCATATTATTGGGTGTGATGGTGTGATTTTATCACCCACCACTCCATCCACCCTAAGAAGATAGCGTTGTTTCAAAAAGAAAAAAAAACTTGTACCGAAGAAAAATATTGAAACCATAACTCAATTACATATTTTGTTTTTTATACTTTTAACTTTATACAAGTTTTGTGTACAAGTTTAGAGATAAAAACTTTCTACGATTAATAGTGTAAAAGTTATCTTATGTATAGTTCTTTGTGCTTGTATGAATACACCATATCTACATGCTACATGATTTGAACTTTCAATTTTTGTGTTGTGGAATACACCACCAGGATGTCCTCATATGGATGATTATAGGTCATTAGGTCTAGTGAATGTCTTACTACCAATATACAAGAATTGCATGAGCCCACTGTTAACCATTGGACCTCCACAGCCGTCGGGTGTAATTCGTTAGTGCTTGTCGACCGCCCTAGGGTTATGGGTTTTGTTGGGAAACTATGACGGATCAATGAGCGACGACTTACTAAATAATTTTTTTATTTTTCTTAGCTTTTTAGTGTATTCCATCGGGATTTCCGATGAATTCCTGTAATCATTATTATCCTGTCGGTGTTTGGCGGCGAAATTGTGTTATGCTATTCCACAAGTGATACTTGATTGTGTAGTAGTGTTTAAAGTGAATGTTTGGTTTATATATGAGTTATCGGTACAATTTGTCATCTATTGACACGAAATATGAGGAGTATGGATTCATGGTATAAAATGTTTTAGACTTCTTTGGTTTTAAATGCAACTTAAGCAGAAAAATAAAGGAATAACATGGAATTGAATTCACTTGACTTTTAAAGCAATGTAACATAAATGGCTTGTACTTAAATGTTAGCTTATAAACACCTAGGGGGACGGTGTGCTCACCGAGGGAGGACACCCTAAGACGATGGAACGTCGCCTACCCGGCGAAACCCACCAATGACCAGAGCCCAGGCTGAATTATGATTATACCACAACTAAGACCTTCATGAAGCATATCTAAAATCTCATATGCATGAAAGTTAAGGTGAAGGTTATGATGTTCGTATAAACGTTTTACACTTAAAGTTGATTTTAAGCACATAACCTTTAATGGTTAGAAGCCTTCGCATCGAAATGGAAACCCCTCACATAAAAGTCTAATCTTAGTTTAGTCATTTATTAGTGTATTACATGAATATCAAATCTAATGTAAATGTTTAGATATGTGAATATAACATTGTAATTTCAAAAACGATTATGTTGCACACTATTTTGACAACTTGTCAACTTTACAATAGCAATAGCAAGCAATAGTAACTTAAAAATATTGCTAGTATTAATGTTGGCATAAATAAAAGGGAAAATGACCGATATAGCCCGTTGACCGGGCCATTTGCACAAATGAACCTTGCACCCCCCTTAGGAGAGACGGGACACGGCTCCCAATGAGCCTGAACCGTCTCCCAAGGGGGCTTACCGTTTCAGCCAACAGACGACCGCCACGTGGCGTTGTTGATCCCGAGGATGTCCCTGCCGTCTGAAGCCGTCTTGGGAACCGTCTGAACCGGCTCAAAGTGTTTCGGGAACCGGCTTTCGGGTCTTTCGGGAACCGGCTGAAGCCGGGTCACATTTTACAATGGTGACTCGCCGTCTCCCGAGACGTCGTCTCCGGTGAGTCCCGATGGTTCGACCGACGCTTCGGTGTCCAGGTCACCACCTATAAATACCGTCTCCCGTCTCCCGTCAGAACATCCAAACCACCACCACCGTCTAACAGTAGCAGCACTATCCAAACCACCACCACCACCGTCTAACAGTAACAGCACCACCACACAACCACACCGTCCACCACCACCGTCTAACAGAAATGGCACCCCAAAGATGGACAGAAGAACAAGAGATTGCACTTGTATCAGCTTGGCGCCACGTTGAAGAGAGCACCCACCAAACGAACAAATGGTTTCGTATCCAACACGAGTATAACCGGCTGGTTGGAGGGTCTGACCGGACAACGGACTCACTTAGCCGGAAATTGAATGATTTGACAACGAAATGTCAAATCTTCAACTCGTACCACAACGCGACACTTCAGTTGGTACCCCATGGCTTTCCCGAAGACACGTCAATTCGACACTCCAAAAGACAGTATAAAAACGGGCAGGGCAAAGAATTTAAACATTTGTCCGCCTGGCAAATGATGAGAGATTATCTTAATTAGTTTATTTGTAATCGAATTTTATTTATGTTTTTTATGTTTTTTTTATTAATGTTTATTTATGTTTTTTTTAGTGTTTTTTTATATAAAAGTAAATATTTCGTTAATATTACAATAACAATATTATTACAAAAACAATAAACAAACTATACTATTACAATAACAATAAACAAACTATACTATTACAACAAACTTCCCAAACTATACTATTACAACAAACTTCCTAAATTTACTTGCTAAGAACTAAGAACTTTGTTTGAATGGTGTATGTGCGCTACATAGACAAAGAACTCTTCTTGCAAATAAAATAGACTACCACATTGTCAATGCAAATTACACGGGTTAACCCACGCGCAGATGCAACAACAATCCAAGTAGTCGTACGCAGATGAAACAACAATCCAAGTAATCGGCCATTATTTTCGTAAGCCGGTAGGCTTCGGTTGGCAAACCAAAAAACATTTTGGAAGATGAAAGGTTTGGAGAGGGTGGTTGGTGCAAATTTTGTTAAATGAAATCCGGTATTTATATACAATTTTCAGACGGTTCAGACGGTTCCCGAGACGGCTTGAGACGGCATGGGGAAGTGTGAACCGTCTGGGGAGAGAGACGGTTCAGCCTCGGGATCAACAACGCCACGTGGCGGTCGTCTGTTGGCTGAAACGGTAAGCCCCCTTGGGAGACGGTTCAGGCTCATTGGGAGCCGTGTCCCGTCTCTCCTAAGGGGGGTGCAAGGTTCATTTGTGCAAATAGCCCGGTCAACGGGCTATATTGGTCATTTTCCCTAAATAAAACTGACATAATCAAAAGTTCAAAACTAAATATTTGCTCAAAATTTTTATTGGGTCACAGCGACGAGTCTTTTATGGTTAAAAAGCCCAATATTGGTTGGATCATGGATGGTAGATATAGCAAGTTTGACTTCAGGAGCCACTTTGGTAGCCCAAGAACATAAAAATGCTGCAAAATGAATTTCATCCAATGTAATTAAAGCCCAAACTGGCGCTAATGGGCTTATATGTACTTTGTGTGGATAAATAAAACTAAGTTATACATCTTCAGTTCTTCACAGACATATATTTAAACCGATACAAATATAAAGCAAATTAATTCTAACATTATAAGCGGCCTGGTCTATTTCAACCCCCCCCCCCCCTTCTATTTTCACCCCCTGAAAGCGCCTCGCTTAGGCCTAAGCGAGGCGCTTTCTTTGCTTTTTAACTACCTCGGTACGAGGTCAGAAAAAGCTGATTTTTGACTCGAAGCGCCTCGCTTAGGCCTAAGCGAGGCGCTTCGAATAAAAAAAAAATTTTGTTATTTTTTGGTCTTTTGAGTTTAAGGTTTAACAATTTTTTTTTTTTTTTGTCTTTTGAGTTAGTTTTTTTTTTTTTTTTTTTTTTGCAGTCAGACGTTTTTCAAAAGAACATTTTTTATGTCAATGGGAGGGTAAACAAAATCGTCGATCCGACTGTTGATTTCTTTCTGCAACAAGGAACAAAATGTCAGCTTTTTCCTGCCACCTATCAATCTCACTGTCCGAACAACTGAATTTTACTTGCTTGCATGAAAAGTATATTTTAATTGTTCGTTTGACAAACGTCTGGCTAACCTGTCCAGTTATCAATCTCACTGTCCAACAACGGAATTTTACTTGCTTGCATGAAAAGTATATTTTAATTGTTCGTTTGACAAACGTCTGGCTAACCTGTCCAGTTATCAATCTCACTGTCCAACAACTGAATTTTACTTGCTTGCATGAAAAGTTTATTTTAATTGTTCGTTTTGACAAACGCCTGGCTATTGAATTTTACTGTAATGATCAGAAACATTCCAAATAACTGTTCAATTTCAGCTTTTGTTTAACTATTTTAGCAACTTCCATAGAGAAGTTATCAATCTTACTGTCCAGTTATATTACTCACTGTCCAACAAACTGAATTTTACTTGTTTGCATGAAAAAGTTGTTTTTAATTTTTTTGGGAATATATTTTCTGATCAAATCATGCAAGATCAACCAAATCATTTCTTCAAGTTCATTTCACCAAAAAAAGCAAAACTGTAAATATCAGGAACATTCCAAATAACTGTTCAATTTCAGCTTTTGTTTAACTATTTTAGCAACTTCCATAGAGAAGTTATCAATCTCACTTCTCACTGTCCATGTTTACCTTCAACGGTAATGAGTAACCTACTAACCTCTATAATAGACTTCATTTATTCTTCTTCATCTTTTTCTACTTGAAGTAGCAGAGTAGTAACCCTTCATCTTCTCTTGTCGGAGAGATATCTGTCAACGATGAAAGAGGTATATGTACAATGATGTGATTTGTTTTTAGATAAGGAGGTATATGTACAATGAACTTTTTACGCTAAATAAAACTTACACACAACTTTTTGCCCTAGTGGTGGACTTCTATTGTTTCGGGTTCCCTTTCATCGTTGACAGATATCTCTCTGAGATGATAAAGGTAGATCATGGAAAGTTCAACTCAAGAAAACAAAGATGAAACCGATTAATGTTCTAGTGGTGTGCTCTACCTTTACGCAGGTTTGCCAGAGGGTTACACACAACTTTTTGCTCTAGTGGTGTGGTCTACCTTTTTGACAAACACCTGGCTAACCTGTCCAGTTATCAATCTCACTGGCTTTAGTCCTTTACGCAGGTTTGCCAGAGGGTCACTATTCATACACACAACTTTTTGCTCTAGTGGTGTGGTCTACCTTTTTGACAAACACCTGGCTAACCTGTCCAGTTATCAATCTCACTGGCTTTAGTCCTTTACGCAGGTTTGCCAGAGGGTCACTATTCATACACGACTTTTTGCTTCTTTATATATGAATAGTGACCCTCTGGCAAACCTGTGTAAAGGACAATATGTGGCTTTAGTCCTTTACGCAGGTTTGCTAGAGGGTCACTATTCATATATAAAAGACATTAATCGGTTTCATCTTTGTTTCTTGAGTTCAACTTTCCATGATCTACCTTTACATTATTATTATTATTATTATTATTATTATTATTATTATTATTATTATTATTATTTACATTATTATCGTATTTGCAACTTAGTTCCTTTGTCTCGAAAAACAAAAACGAAGGTTTGCGCGTTAGCGCCGATCCGATTGTTTAAAGTATCAAGACTATGAAATTAGTAAAACAACTGAATTTTACTTGCTTGCATGAAAAGTTATTTCAGTTCAAACTTTTCAAACACCTGCAACATCTCAAGAGTCGAGGTCCTCTGAAAAAGACATCGTACAATGATTTGGACTTGCAATATTTGAAAATTATCATTTCTTGACATGCTTGGTAACACCTTGATCTGCAATATTTGAAAACAGGAACATTCCAAATAACAGTTCAATTTCATTTCAAACTTTTCAAACACCTGCAACATCTCAAGAGTCGAGGTCCTCTGAAAAAAGACATCGTACAATGATTTGGACTTGCAATATTTGAAAATTATCATTTCTTGACATGCTTGGTAACACCTCTGTAATATTTGAAAATTATCATTTCTCGAAAAGTAATTAAAAACACTTAAAAATGAATTAAAAACAATTGTTGCGAGTTAGGTTTAGTCGGAGGACCACTTACAATGATTCATCAAAGTTGTACAAAGCTGGATGTTTTTACTGGAAAACCAAAACGAGCAATAAACGAAGCGAAACAGAGAGATATAATTTTCTTGGCTTGGAAACAACTTAAAAGAAGCAAAAATGAATTAAAATTATTTTTTGGTGATTAACAGATAATTTTAAAGAATTAAAAGAAATTCAAGCTTTTTAAAAAAAAGGCCAAAGCGCCTAGCTTTGGTCAAAGCGAGGCGCTTGAGTGCCTAGCTTTGGCCAAAGCGAGGCGCTTGAGTGCCTAGCTTTGGCCAAAGCTAGGCGCTTGACTGGTTTGATTAGACCACAAGCTCCTCGCTTTGACCAAAGCGAGGCGCTTTGGCCTTTTTTTTAAAAAACTTGAATTTCTGTTAATTCTTTAAAATTATCTGTTAATCACCAAAAAATAATTTTAATTCATTTTTGCTTCTTTTAAGTTGTTTCCAAGCCAAGAAAATTATATCTCTCCGTTTCGCTTCGTTTATTGCTCGTTTCGGTTTTCCAATAAAAACATCCAGCTTTGTACAACTTTGATGAATCATTGTAAGTGGTCCTCCGACTATACATTCGATACCCATATTTTTTCAGAACATAATTTTTGCATGTTTAATTGATATGTTTGACTTCCGGACTATATTATAATTGATCGTTGGTGGTTTTCATAGCACCTTGTACATATACCGATAACAACTAACTCAGATCGACTCTCACACTTATGCGTAGATCAAGGAGATTGATGAAAATATCTCTCCGATAACAACTGACTTTTACTTATGGAATCTTTGTACGAAAATCGAAACCATCTCATTCCATGTTCTCCATATCCATACCTTGTTCCAACCACTAATACCAGATTGATGATACTCAATTTCGGTTGATTGTTGAAAACAGAGAGAGATTTAGTTGAAAGTGGATACAAAATGAAACTACATGAACATTTATAACCTTTCTGTACCGGTGCATGTTATGTTGTAGCATCTTTGATCATCTTCTTGTAATTACAACTTTTTCAGTTGTTATCCGAGAGATAGCGGTCAACGATGAAGACAACCTGAAAGTGGATACCATGGATCAGAGATATTTAAGCTAATCAAACTCATATCTCAAGCCGGTGCAACACACACCTTCAACCCATTCCTGGTAAACCCAAGGGAAAATGGCTATATTAAAAAACTTCAAGATTATTGTTTTGTTTTGTGGATCAGACGAGGACTTGCCTGTGTCTTTGAAACACAAGGATGACACACGAAGCTTTAGACTCCAAGCGGATCCCTTGATTGCCGCATTTAATGAAACTTAACGCGCATACCGCATTCGGAGTCTGATTGCACCGAATCCAGTCTTCAAGGTGGACTTAAGCACCTGAAAGGGAAGTTGAAATTTTGAATGATGTTCGTCGACTGCACCTTGACATGCCGCATTTAATGAAATTTAACGCGCATACCGCATTCGGAGTCTGATTGCACCGAATCCAGTCTTCAAGGTGGACTTAAGCACCTGAACGGGAAGTTGAAATTTTGAATGATGTTCGTCGACTGCACCTTGACATGCCGCATTTAATGAAATTTAACGCGCATACCGCATTCGGAGTCTGATTGCACCGAATCCAGTCTTCGAGGTGGACTTAAGCACCTGAACGGGAAGTTGAAATTTTGAATGATGTTCGTCGACTGCACCGAATCTAGTCTTCAAGGTACCATGGATCAGAGAGATTTAAGCTAATTAAAAAACAATTGGAAACACAAAGATGGAAAAACCCACTAAAAAGCCTAAAATTTCGGACCCTAACACACACAAGACGAATGTTGCAACATGAGTTCGACCAAGATGACACACGAAGCTTTAGACTCCAAGCGGATCCCTTGATTTGGGTGGAACAAGGTATCATCAATCTAGTATTAAGCACCTGAACGGGAAGTTGAAATTTTGAAGTAGGTTAATGATGTCAAGTTTAAGTCATTGACAATGATTAGGGTTATTACTTTGTTTTTTAAATTTTTTTAACTTTTTATAATTATTAAATTAAAAAAAATAAAAAAAACCAACTCAAAATATCAAAACAACTACCAAAATAAATTACCCCCTCGAAACGCCTCGCTTAGGCCTAAGCGAGGCGCTTCGAATTTAAAAATCAGCTTTTTCTGATCCTCGTACTGACCGTCTCGAATTTAGCTCAAAGCGCCTCGCTTAGGCCTAAGCGAGGCGCTTTAAGGGGGTGAAAATAAAAGGTGGGGGTTTAAATAATACAACCCTTATAAGCACATGTAGAGATGTACTTGTTCCTATTAATCTTATGCATAAGAGGATAGGTAACATTGTGACCGCTCTACCTCCTCGTTTCCCTCTCTCTCTCTCTCTCTCATTGCATCTGATTAGCATTGTACATAACTGTTTATTTTGGTTCCCGTGGTTTCTCACTTAAACTATAAAAATAAGTTTGCATATATCATCTACTTTATTATAATTTATTTACATCAATTGTTTAGATATAAAATTTATATTATCAGAGACTATTTTTAGAACCGACCGGACATTGAGCCAGTCCACTGGTCCGACCGGATGTAAGAACCGGATGGTGTCATAAGTATTATATAAATTTGCTAGGTTAAAATTTGAAAAATTATATAAAAACACAAGTTGAACCCTCTAAATTCCGGTCCAACTACCGGTTCGATGCATATCCGGTCCAATACCCTGAACCGAACCAGCCTAGGTCTCGGTTCTCGGTCCGACCCACCGCTCCTTTCCGGGTGTAACAACATTGATTAGAAATCAAAGAAAATGATGAAAGAAAAGAAGAAAGATGATAATGAATTTTTATATTATCAAAATGTGATTAAAAATTTATGAATTTAGAGAAAGTCAAAGGTGAGATAGAAACAAAAAAAACAGACCATGTGTGAGTGATGTGTATGAAGAGAATAAAATATAATGTTGTACACACGTGAGCCATGTCGATATTATGATCACTGGTACATCACTCCCGCTTGTTCAAAACCAATTTTATTTTATATATAAAAATACTAGTACACTTGCAACACTTGCAATGCGTACGTCAACGTCACTTGTCAGTCAACGCGTCAAATTATTATTGGATGTGACCATTTATCTAAAAAAATTCATGATATGTTACAAGTAAAAACGTAATTTCGGGGGAAAAAATAACACCTCTAGCACAAAGGGTCGTTACCACAAGCTTGTTCTGCTCAATTAGTAATGAGCAGTTACAAAATCAATTGTTATCTATACTACATTATAAAGGAGGAGATATGGTTAAAATAGTCATTTCATGTCATTTTTATGATGGCATACAAAAGGTCACAAGGTAAACAACTATATTTTTGCCAAATCCTCCCCTTTATGCCCCTATGTGTAGTGGACTGAACGTATTAACTAGGGCAAATCTCAGGGACAGAAATTGCATTTTACTCTTTGAAAAAAGAAAAAACATATATTAGATGACTAAAATCAAGGTTTAGATAGAAGAAAAGTACTTATCTATACTCATTATAAAGAATCAGAGATGACTAAAATAGTCACTTCATGTCATTTTTAAGACGGCATACAAAATGTCACAAGGTAAACAACTATATTTTTGCCAAATCCTCCCATTTATGCCCCTATGTGCAACATTTGATTACAATTGTACAAATAACTAATGCAAATCATCTCTATTATTATTTGCTTCACCTTTTGATTTTCTCGTTTTTAATGAATTCAATTTGAGATTCAATGTCTCACCTTTTCCTTTTCTCATCTTCAATGATAAATTAAAATCAACATCCCTCAATTTAATCTCTAAAACCCCTCATACCATTACCTTATCACACCATTTTTTTTATTTCTCTTAGAAGCAGTCATCGAATGATATTGTTCAACACTTGTAATCTTGTATATTATTTATGTATATTTAGTTATTTAGTTTTTAAGTTTTTTTGTTAGTTCTTATATATGTTTTTTTTTTCATTATTTTGTCCGTGTTTTCTTTTACATTCTTTTTATTTCAACTTCTGTAAATTGTGGTTTCATGTTTATCATTCAATTGAATTGTTTATTTTTTAGGATCAAATCTGTTTTGTTTTGGAGACATCACAGCTCATCAACTCATTTCCATGTACATACATACTTTAGTTTATGTTATATTCTCTAAAGTACACTTATTTTCTTCTACGGTTATAATGTGATATTCGCTTCCAATTGTCATTTTCGTTTTATCCGCATGGTTTACAATAAGGAGAGGGAAGCAAATCCCAGCTTATTGATATTTGATAGTGATGTGTGTGAAAGATTTATATTGTAATCTATCTTGTCAAGGCGCATAAGCACACTCATAAGAGCTAGAAACCGTGTTTTTCAGTTAACTACTCATATGGTGCGTTGAGCTGACCTTGAGCACCGCGCCCTTGGCGCGCACCTTTGACAACTTAGATTATAATTGGTGCTCACAGTCATGCATTCCTATGTCATCATTTGAGTATAAATTTGAAGTTTTGTTGATTTCACTTGAAATTTTAAAAATAAATTACAATTTTTTCTCAATTTACTTTGAATGATAACATTAGAGCTTTAATGACAATTTTCATTTTTTATAGATCCTAACATTATTAGGGGATGGCAAAACAATCCAAGCCCGATGGGAAGTTTGAAATATCACGCCTGTATATCGCATTGGCGTGTTCGATGGGAAGTTCGGTTGGGCAAATTGTGACTGTGTATCGCATAAGTGTGTTCGATAGAAAGTTTGGTTGGGCCAATTCATGGGAAAAATAATTTTTGTCGTGTTAAGAAAAACATTACAAACAAAGAATAAGATTACAACTACGACTCACCTATGTAAATAAAAGAAGAAACATAAATGATCAAATAAGACATCTTACAATCAATTACATCGCAACTATAAATATTCGAGGTTGTTTTTTTAAGTTTGGGTTCAAGAGTTCTGTGAAAAAATTACCCTCTTCTAATTTGGAACTAATGCTTTAATGATTTTGATACTTATTTGACATCTTTGTGTTTTTTAATTTACAAGTATGTGTGTTGGATCTTTATGACACTAAAGTTGAATTTGCCAGGTAAAATTTGTTTCCTAGAAGGATTTTCCTCTCACATTCTGGTGTTGCTTTAATTGATCAATGACTGTGTGTGTATATAAGCAAGAGGAGGACTTGCTTAAGAAGCATCAAGAACTACGCTCCCCGTATCATTTTCTTAGAACTTTATACAATAAGTCGACCAATACGAACCAAACTTTAAGGAATACATGTTTGTCGACAGGATTTACATGCTGCGCGATGGGAAAACTGCTAGCGTATTACAAGTTTTTTTTGAAACCCGTCGCAACGCGCGGGTAAACCCACTAGTAAGGCTAAATGGAATGGAGTTGGGGAGGAGATCAGTGATGATGATGTGGACAACTCCCCCAAGGGGAACACCCCCCCCCCCGGCCCCAAATCAAATTCGGTGACTTCGGGGTTTATTCCTCTAACTCCCCGAGTGTATAATATTATATTTTATTATATATAATAATCTAAAACATGTACTTTCCTTCTCTTTTATATATAATAGTATAGTATTATATAAAATAATAAAAAAAAGAAGAAGGAATGGGGGACTACTATTTCCAAATTTTGAAGGAGGAAAAAAAGAAAATGAGGTGATGCTGATGTGGCATTTGGAGGAGTTGATCTCCACACCATATAGCCTAAAGGTTTTAAAGTAAGTGTTAATATTGGTATACCCCTCCTTTTCATATCTCCATGTATAAAAGATAGATAAAGAGAAAAGGGTATGTCCCAATATTAATTTAAGATGTTTTTTAAGAGGAAACTATATAAGGATTTGATGTTGAAATTATTTTCTTGGAACATTATCTATACTACATTATAAACGAGGAGGCATGGGTAAATATGTCTAAATTATCCAAAGTTAAGATGGTATACCAAGTGTTTCTTTATAATTTTCTAAATTTTACCACTTTTCTTCCTTAAATACCCATGGGGTAACTTTATTTCATTAAATTATCAAAATTCACAATCAAGTTATTCTTCATTATTTTTTTATCTACTTTGAATTATTACATCTTCCTATGGGGTAACTTTATTTCATTAAATTATCAAAAATTCACAATCAAGTTATCCTTCATTATTTTTGTATCTACCTTTGTGATACACCATTGTTTATACTCCCAACCCACTTGAAAAATACTTAGTTAATAATTATTGTATGTACATGTCTTAGGATCAATTACATGTAAATTAATGAGAAGCACACGGAATTTGTAGGTTACTATACAAAAGTCCGGTTAAGTTCACATCTTCTTTCACTTCAATAAACTTGTTTTTACTCATGACCCTATGATTTAAATATGTTAGTATGAGTTGTTTGTTCTAGCACTTGAAACATGACTCCAAATGATGGCAAACAAAGCAAACAAAATGTTAGCGATGTTGATTGCTATAGAAAGTACATATACGAGTCACGAGTAAGAGGAAGTGGTAACGGTCGATGGATGTTCATATTTGAGTATTTGCTAATCCGCCTGCCCAACGGATTTCTTGAGTGTTCGAGTTTATTTATGGCATGAAACAACCCGCAGCATGGGTATAGCTTATTAATACATTACAGAAACCCCTACTTGAGTCCATTTTTTTTACCGCCAAAACCTGTGCCCCAAAATATTTTTATTCTCTCATCATCTATAAGGTCCCTTAATTTTTAGGTAGTTAAACAGAAAACAACATAATTTTTTTTATCCTTATGATAGTATAGGGCTAAAACAGTGAAACCTACCAACATGATTTGAGTTTTGAATGTTATATATTTTTTTTAATTTGATTTACTGACACTGTTATATTTAGAGGTTACATTTACAAGTATTTTACGGTTTTACCCAAATAGGTTCAAAAGGGAATAACTTGCTCAAATTCCTCATAACATATACATATTTTTACCCAAATGTATATTTTTAATACTCCAAAAAGAAATATGATTCATGGCAATATTATGTGTTTGTTTACAATCATATAATCTAACTCTTTTAGTAATGCATTTGAAGTACACTTTGGTGATCTTCTTTTTGCATTAGTAATATTGCGAGTGAAGAAGGACATGCTATATCTTCGAAAGGCGAAAAGAGACTCAGTTAAAATACATGCAAAATACTTGTGTCTAATGCATTTCATGTTCCTACCGCGTATTGTTGACTCCGCCGCAACGCGCGGGTTACCCACTAGTATATATAACTACTAGAGTTGATGGCTAAAATCGTCCCTGAGGTTTGGTCAGCTTTGCAACATTAGTCTAAAATAGAAACCTTTACATCTGGATTCTGGATCCTTTAGTTATTATTTATTTTATTTTTTTGCCAAAATCGTCCCTGACACTAACACGGTTAAATTATCTCGTTAAGTTGAGGGGTATTAATGTCTTTTTGCATGACCCTTTATTTTTTAATATTTTTTATTTAATAAGTGGGACCCACCTCCCCACCTTCTACCTTTAGACCTGTGAACCCTAAACCACCACCGGCCACTACCACCACCAGCCACCAACTAAACCACCACCTGCCACCGTCAACAAAACACCACCAAACCATCATGACGCCTAACCGCGACCCACCGACACCCACAACCCACCCCAACGTGTTCTACCTCTAGACATGTGAACCCTAATCACCACCCTCCTGCCCCACCCACCTGCTGCACAAACCCGACCCACCGACACCCGCAACCCTTCCAAACGCCAATTAAAAGCCACAATTTCGCTCAATAAATTCCTTTTTAGATCCAATCTAACTCGATCGTAAACAGTAAGTACAATTCAAACATTTCGATTAAAAAGTGTAGAGGAGGTGGTGCGGCGATGGGTTTAGGGAGGTGGTAAATCGACGGGTAATGGGATGATTGTGGTGGTCTTGTGGTTGTTTTTTATGGTCTTGGATCTGGTGTGTGCGTGTGTTGTTTTGTAAAGAAAATGGTGGGTTGAGTGGTTTTGTAAAGAAAGAAAATGGATGGTGGTTGTGTTGTAGGGAGTAGGGCCACCGGGCCCCGGCGGAGCTCCGCCCTGTCTCTTTCTCTAGATGGGTATGTGCGTGTGTTGTTTTGTAAAGAAAATGGTGGGTTGAGTGGTTTTGAGGGAAAGAAAATTGTGGGTTGGTGATGTTAGGTTGATGTTGTGTGGTGGTGGTTGATAGTAGAATGATGATAGTAGTGGTGGTGGTGGTTTGAACTTGAAGAGAGATGCAAGGGAGAAAGTAGAGGGTTTTTTTTTAAAGGCTAAAAAAAGATATAAAATTTTTTAAATAAATAAAGTATACAAAAATGTCTAAAATGCCCTCGATTTCCTAAGTAAAAAGTCAGAAATATCCCCCAACTTAACGACAATATTTAACTGGGTTAGTTTCAGAAACGAATTTGGCAACAAAATGTAAAACAGAAAGATCCAGATGTATAAAGTTTCAAATTTGGACTGGTGTACCAAAACTGGCCAAACCTCAAGGACGATTTTGGCTATTAAATCTAACTACTAATACTAACTTTATTATACAATTAAGATATAATGGTACCCTTAGCCTTTGATACTTTTAGATCACTAACGAGACGTTCACAGCAATCCCCCCCCCCCCCCCCCCCCCCCCGGCAAGGGTTTGTAATTAGTATGTTAGATTTTGTAATTTAGAAAGGGGTGGCGGTGTAGCTTGTTACACATCTACCGGTCATCCTAATGTAAAATTTGCATTCAATTGTGTATTCAAATTACTTTACTATGTGTAATAAATAAATACTCAAAATACTCAGAATAGACGAATAGTGTACATAGCCAATATGATTATTTCAACACCCGGATTTTAATGATGATAATATAGCTCAGTGATTATTTTCGTTGATTCTATACATATCATTGGGGGATACAAGAATCCACCATTACCTTGAATAGATGATCAAAGTAACTTGAATATGATCCAACATTTTTGTGTTTTTACGGTTGAACAACCAAGTTTAAACAAACCTTATATACTAAAAGGCTCTATGCCTCTGTACATTTATTTTCTAATTTATAAGGTGGAACAAACATTATAGATCATAAAATTAAATTTACTGGAATGAAATCAACTTTTATGATTAACGACTTTTGAGACTTTTAGATCAAACTAAATAACTAACCATTAAGACGACCATTACTTGCATACCCTCATATAGTCATATGTAACTAATATAGTTATATATGGTGTTGAACAAGAAATCAACAATGAATTACCGTATTAGCATCCTAAATTTTAGACATCATATCTATATAGATACATCCTTATAATATAAACCGACCACGTCCACATTCAGCATGAGTGACCAAATCTCGTTTATATCAAGGGGAAATCATACATAAACCCATCGATTATCGGTGTCATTGGTATCAACCATCAATCCATGGTTTCAAATAGAACATAAAGTCCACTTACAACTTAATTGAGTTCACTAATCTATGATCTGATACAATACAATACTTCTAGACACGTTTATTAGCCATAATAACTAGATGAGAAGGAATCATATTGCGTCCTTTAACACATCTTTCGCACCGTTAACACGTTTTAATCATAACATGTCCAAATCCTAACCAACCATCAATAACTTAGCCTAACATTTTCTATAAAAACCATCACCACAAGAGTCATTGTGAGGTAAGGCTGAGGTAAGCAATGACAATGGTAAGGTAGACAAGAACAAAATGGTAAAAGTAAAATTATGAGCAAGGCGTGCAAAGGTAAGTGACAGCTAATGATGATCGATTTTAAGCCTATAAGTAAGGTTCATAAGTGGAAAAGCAGATATTGGAAGTCTGAGTAAGTCAGAGGACTAATCATGTAATATTCAAAAGATGTGTGTATGTGAGAGAGACAGCGTCTGACTTTGGATCACCACCCGGCAAACCATCTCTAAATGCCGCTTTCTTGTCCCCCTTTCAAGGTTTTCCTTTGTCATCACTTTTAGTTCTTTATATTCTTCTTAAGCACATGTTTACCCCCTAAACTTTTTACTTATGACATTTACACCCTTTGTTAGAGAATATTGGAAAACGTTAACGTTCAGATTAAGGATGACAATTCTTGACACATTACTCATACCCCCTAAACTTTTTACTTATGACATTTACACCCGAACATGACTCATTTAAAAATGGGTAAACCTGAACATAAGCTGTTAAATAAGTGTGTTGACCTGTTAACATGTTTGAGGGTTATAAAAAATGTTTAGATTTTAGAGATGATAAATGTCATAATTTTTGTTATATGCATTGATTTTTAATTTTCTTCTTATATTAGTGAAGTTAATTTGGCTTTTGAACTCTATAATTGAGTCTTCGTTTCCAATAATTATAAATGCGTAGTTCTAACTACCTAGTTATTGCAATATATTTGTTTTATTCCGAGTTTAATATATAAGCCCAAATTCAATTATTAATTAGGAATAAGAAATAACGAAACAAAACCGGTTATAATGACACCACTTAAAAAAAGTTTCATAAGTTAAAGTAATTAAACATTTAAATCATAGATAAATACTCATATTCGTAAATAAACATAAAATGAGTCGACATAAAACATAGCCTGAATTTAAGTGAGTCCGATACGACACAAATAAGTATGTGGTTCAAGTTAAAGTTGAAGATATCAACTTAGGTGGGTTGTAGATTTGTTTTCCTTTGGTCATATGTGTGGATGTTCTAAGTTCTGTTTGGGCTGTTTGTACTCTCCCAATATTTAGCTACTAGCTAAGTGTTGGTGTTTGGTGATGGAATGAGAAAGTTGCGTTTGTTATTTTAAAAAAAATGAAAAGGCTAGTTGCATTATTATTGTCATATTTTGATTACACTAATAATAAGTAATTATGGTAATATATATATTTATAGGGTGGCTACTATAAATATTGATGAGCCGACTAACAGTCACGACCCTTATTAAAAATTATCATTTGCAATAATGTAATATTTTAATTATGTTAATACATTATCACATACATAAACAACATAAGGAACTATGATATAAATATTAATGGCCGATGCAACACTTCAGGCCCCTTGTATATCATTTTTATTTAAACTCGTTTTAAAATATTATTTGATCCATTGGACATGCCCATTTTAATACTCCAATCTTAAAAAGTTAGAATATATATATTATCACCTCCATTTTAATAGTCCAATCTTAACAAGGTAGAATATATATTATCACCTATTTGTAAAACATGTCATCAACAAAATTTTGAATTACTATTCACATTCTACAATAAAATTCCTTAAGATGATGAGAGACCTAGTAATCAATCTAAGAATGAGATAAAAAATGACAAATATAGCACAAGAGATTAGAACAATTAAGCCTTAGTTAAGCTTAAATTATTAAATTGATTTTGGACCCCTATAAGTCTCTTGTTCATTTTTTTCTTATAAAATACTCACTTTTTTTTAACTAATTACCCACATATATGTTGGCTTTTAAAGTGTTTTATATGAAACCCTAAGATTTACGCTTTTAGTTTTCTTTTGTTTGGGTGGGAAAAAAAATGGTATTAGATCTTATAACGATACAAAGTCAAAGTACAATGTTTGTGAGAACGGTAAGTTATAATCCATCAAAATTAAAACACCATTAAACACAAAATCTTTAAACACCTCCTTAATTCATAAAATTTCGATTACATGTAATCTTCGATTTGGTATTTACAGGTTCACGCGTCAACCTAATTATCTGATCTCAACCAAATTCGTTTGTTAGCAGCTAGGTAGTTATTAGCAATGCGGACCAACCCATAGGATTTGGTGTCAAGCGAGCATGTTGTTTTTTATGCTAGCGTTTTTCATTTGACCCCTGGTATTTCAAACAACAACCTTTTGAAATATTAATTGTGTTTAAATGTAACAATGATAGTATTTATGCAAAACTAAAAAAGAAATTAACAATCTTTTGTATTGGTTTTTTTTTATCATCTTACTTCCTATGCATTCAATGGCATTGTATTTGTTATGTACCCTGACCGGACTAGACAATTGATGCCGAGTTGATATCCATGCACCGAACATAATGATTTGCTAGAAACAAATTAAAAAATCAAGGGTTTGTCTATTTTATTTAAGAATATGTAATTTTCATATTATATACTATGATTTTCAGATATATGTTATGTTATCCACTTTGTTGTTTTAAACTTTGATGTGGTAGTAGTCTCAGTTCACATGTTATTTACTTTTACGTTTAGAAGTTGCTGGTAGAGGTCGTTAAGCATGTCGCATCGCTAGATATGAATTTCTTCTTTATTAAAAACAAAAGGAAGCAATGGCATCGGGTATGGTAGGCACTAACGTACCCATAATTTTGTGTCTGGATTTATATTTTTATGGGTAGTATATGGATATGGTTATGGAGGTTGACGTGCAATTTCTTGTTGTATGTGATGATATGTGACATATGACATGAGGATAGGGATGGCAACCTCAAGGGTTAATTTTATCAAATATACATAATACAAGGGTGAAAATAGATGGTTTAATCTATTGGTTTATGTTAGGTAAATGGTTTGTTTGCACCCTTTAATTTAGTACGACGTGATCGTTTTAGCTTTTAGTTTTTCTAACCTTTTATTAAAAGTTAATACTTTTTTTCTTCTATAACCAGAGCCGCTCTTAAGGATTCAAGTGCCTTGTACGAGTTGAAAAAAAAAGGCCCTTATACCCTAACAAATCAATCTTGCACGTTACGGCGAGCTGGAACTCGATCGGTTTTGTTACTCACTATATTAAACAGATAAGAACATGAAGGTTTACGGGCACAACGCATAATGCGTTAACAAATTAATATGTATATTTTAATCTTCTAAAAAAAACATTTTTTTTTTCAAAGTGAATTAATTCTAAAATCATTAAGATATTGTTATTTTGAATTTAAATATATTAATAATAATTAGTCATTAGTCATAAGAAACGAAGTAAAAAGGTTATAAAATAAAATATTAATAAATATTTTTATTAATATTCCGTTATTCGTAAATCAATATTTAATTTTAATGGTTAAACAAACTTAATAAACAATACCATCGTGGAAAGCATGTAAAAAACGGGGGAGAGACGAATCGAACTCGCGCAATGAAAGTAGAGAGGAGATGAATTTAACCACTCCACCATATAGGTTTTTTGTTGATAGTTATTATCATTTATATTTATATATATAATGTATAAAGGAAAAAATAAAAAAAAATAGGCCCTAAATTAAAACGGGCCTCGTCGGGGGTGCGGCTCGCTCACCCCTAGGGCCGGCTCTGTCTATAACCTTTAGTAATATACAATATTTTATATATAAATATATTAATTTATATTCAATATAATTCTTAACACAAATCTAATCGAATCAAACCAGATAAAAATATTACATATCATTCAATTTCTATGAAACACTAACGCTATGTTCCCGAGTTTAATAAACGAAGGAAGAGAAGAGAAAGGGAATTAAGGAGAGAAAAGAGAGGGAATGAAAAGGAAATATTTAATTAACTAGCATGTCCCCGAGTTGGAAGGAAAGTAAAAGAAAAGTGAGTGTTTTATGTTTAAAAAATCATTTCCTTCCAAATCTCTTCAATTTGGAAGGACGAGAAATGAAGAAAATAAACCAAAATTTTCTTTTCACTTCCTTTCCTTTCTCTCCTTAAAAAAACCGTGGAACACAAATTTTTCTTGACATCCTTCCCAATCTTTTCTTTTCTTTCGTTAAATAAAACTCGGGAACATAACGTAAATATTAAAAGCTGTAAAAGTGATTAATTTAAGTGTTTCTGTAAATGATCAAAATATGGCTTGATTACTTATTATGTTTTAACAATATATCTATAGTTGATTCTTAAGAGAACTACACAAATGGTCCTTGTGATTTACCCTAAGTGTCACCTTCGAGTAATAAGGTTTTTAAGCTTCATGTTGAGGTTTCAAGTTAAGTTTTTGTAACATTATGGGGTAAGACTAACAGGGTTAAATACTTAACTGGATTATCCCTCCCGTGACACACACGTGAGGATATTTTTTGTCAAACCCATTTTTTGTATAATATAATTGTACACATCTTCTTCAAAAACGTTTACTCTTCCTCTGCTACTTCTCGTTTACGATCATAATATCAGCGCCGAAATTGAGTCTAGGGTTTAATAATACGCTTACAACATGGTCAATTAGAAAAGAATACAATGATTTGGATTACGATGATGACATATATCGTAAGTATTTTCATTATCATAGTTAATGACTGTAAAAACTTTGGATTTTTTTTTTAAATTTGTTTCGTTTCAGGGATATATCCAAAATTGTTTTGTCTCAAGGTACATCATAGTAGTGAGTTTTCAGAGTTTCCTGAGAGGGTATCTGTAAATGGTAAGGTAACTTATGTTGATTTGCTTAACGTAAGAAGTTATCTGTTTTGGAATTACATGACATCGCTAAAGAACTGGGTTATGGTGATGGGTCGGTTAGGTAGCACTGATGATCCATTAATTGAAGTCTGTCCACGAGGTTCGAACTGCAGCCACAAGTCCACAGTAGCACTAATGATCCATTGTTTGAAAGAGTGTAGGAATTGTGTCCTTGGGTGTTTGAAGAAGTGTAGGGGATGGGTTTTCAGACGAATGAAGGGGATGGATTTGAACAATGGTTTTATATTATGCATAAAGTGGGTTAGACAAATTTAGCCTCACGTGAGGGATAATCCAGTTAAGTATTTAACCCTGTTAGTCCTAAATAGTAAATACCCTATAATGTTACAAAAACTTAACTTGAAACTTAAAAACCTTTATACTTGAAGGTGAAACTTACGGTAAACCACAAGGACCATTTGTGTAGTTATCCGACTACTCTCTTGATTCTTTTATAAATTTTTATCAAAAGCTTGAAAAATTAAGGTGCTTTCTATACTATAATTTTATGGTGTTTTCTTTTTTAATTGAACTCAGTATAAACGAAATAAAATTTATGTTTAATAAGCACGTCTCTGAACAACATTAGTAAAAGCTTTACATACTTAAGCGACATGTGTAAACATTATGCCAAAATTTACTAGACAATGTCTTAAATGATGATAGTGATAGTCATGTTTCGTTTCGTGCATAAACAACTAGCATTGATTTTGTTAAGAGATGTTTTTACATTATGTTTTAAATTTGTGATAAAAGCAATTCATGTGCGAGTGCATCAACAAAGTTTCCAATTTCTAAAACTAGAATGTCTTATTTTCTTTTCTTATGAGGAATAAAGATGTGTGTCTATTGTCTTGATATAGAAACACAAGTTCCGCTTCCTACATATTTATTTAAGAAATAAATAAAATATTTAAAACTAGCTTTTATCCCGGGATCGTCCCGGATTGAAATATTTAATATAACATATCAATTTTACATATGGAATAGACTGGTGCGCTTTACAGTTACATGCAGGAAAGCTGTAATCGATCATTCTAAAAAGAACTAACATGAAATAAGAAAAAAAAAGTTATTTATTGAAATAGTATTATAATAACCATACATATATTTTAGTTGCATGCTATAAAATTTTTAGTTTATGATGGTGTACGTATATTGCAAATATCGAACACATTAGTCTAAGGGTTATGTGATGCGTTAAAAATTCATGGGTATATAGTTCGGGTATTTGGGTATGTGGTTTCGGGTAATGGGGTCGGGTATCACCTAATCCCAGACCCGACCCAAACCCACAATTTTTTTTAAACTAATCCCAAACCCAACACAATACTTGTCGGGTTACAAAAAATAGTCGTTTTTTTCTTCGTTTTTTATATAGCACTATGGTACTCGTTGGAAAGATAATAAAACGCTCGTTAATTTGGTGTAATTTTTTTCTTTAAAAAATATCGTATATAAAAGATATTAACGTTTAAAAGTTATGAGAGGAAACATGAGAGAGAAAATAATAAATGTTTAATATTTAGATTTAGTAGATTAGGTTTTAATATATTATTTGGTTTTTTTTAATTGGTGTAATAGGTGTCACCTATGATCCTACATGGCATCTCTTAAAGGAGAGAATACCTAAATAAATGACATGTAGGATTTCTTCCTTTGCAATATATATATAGATATAGATAGATATCCCGGGAGTGTCCCGATGTTGAAAAATATAACCATTCTAATACTACTAATACTAATAGTAATAATTATTACTCTTGTAATTAAATAAATAAAAAAATAACCTTGCTATAAGGTGACACCATGTGTTGCAGTGTTGCGCGATTCTTTCTCGTAGCTTCTCTTGATGAAGTATACCTATCCATCTTTAGAAGAGTACAATTCCAATGATAACATGACGATTGGGCTAAATTTCAACATTGTATATAAGAACCTGGTTTAAAAGAAAAAACATGATTAATGAATAACCTGAACACTTTGTGTTTTTTTTCCTGTATGAACGAAACCCCATAAAAAATAGTCGTTTTTTTCTCCGTTTTTTATATAGCACTATGGTACTCGTTGGAAAGATAATAAAACGCTCGTTAATTTGGTGTTATTTTTTTCTTTAAAAAATCTCGTATATAAAATATATTAACGTTTAAAAATGATGGGAGGAAACATTAGAGAGAAAAATCTAAATTTGTTTTTAAATTCTTAAAGAGATTAGGGTTAGATAAGTGTAGGAGAATGGATAAAAACAAAATAATCTAAATTTGTTTTTAAATTCTTAAAGTGTAGGAGAATGGATAAAAACAAAATAAAAAAATAAATTAAAAACTCTCACCTTAACGTGCCACGTGGCACATTCAAAGGAGGGTTGAGGCCTCCATTGAATGCCACATCATCAATATTCAATTCTTTTATTATAAGTTATAGATTCCACCTTTTTTCTATTACAAATTTACTTGTAGTCACTAGTCAAAAATATTTACAAGATTTTGTATAATGCATCATGTAAAGGAAAACTAAATACCTTTTAACAAGGAGTATTTGTTGAAGTGGAATATGAAACATCCTCAAGCATGGGTGTTCATCGTCCGGTTTTCGTGGTTTTTTAGTCAAATCATGAACCGAACCGTTAGTAACGGTTTTTGACAATATTGCATACAGGATTATAACGTTCTTATGTATGATATATACTTTTTAACAATATTGCATGAAACAAGTTTAAAACTTGAGGGACTAATCATGGTAGTTCAAGCATACAAGATTATGTTCTTAGTTTTTGTTAGTAGTTATGAGCATCATGCACGCATTCATGTTGTAAATACACTTTTAGTTGTATTTTAAGTGAGCAGAAAACATATTCCTAACAATTTGTTGAAATAGGTTGTTTGGGTGTATCTTGACCTAGAATGGAGAAATTTGCTTTACAAATGGCTTCGTTCGTGCTAATATTTGGCCAAAGAAACGTTTCATATGGTTATAAATCAGGTAAGATAGCAATAGTTGGGCTTTAACGAATTTAAGGTGATGCAATATATGATAACAAATGAACACCAACAACATATTTAATGTGTGACAATGTACACATACCATTAAGAAGCATATCGTAGACTTTGACACATATAAGTGTCTTCTTATCGTAAGTTAAGATTGTGGCAATTGAAAGTAATATGGGGTCAGCGGTACAAGTGCGACTATATTGTATAGGTGTTAGGAGAACAAGGTAACATTAAGGATATGGAGGGGTTGTTTGATTGATTAATTGTTGAATCATTAAGAGGTCTGAATGGTTAAGTGCTGAATCATTAAGTTGGACATCTTAATGGTTAGTTTTCTTGTCCCACATTGGTAGGAGAACCTCATTAAGGTTCAACCTAGTTCAGTGCTTAATGGTTCAGCAACATCCCAAGTCTTAATGGTTTAGCCTTAACCATTCCATTCAGAAGCTGAAACAAACGTGTTGAATGCTGAATCATTCAACGCTGAATGGTTCAGAGCCTCATTAAGAGGCTTACCAAACAGCCCCGCAACTAGTTAATATGATGCATGATAGATCTTTATTATGACAAACTACAATTTGAAGTCTATATAGCATGAAATGGAACCAACAGGCAACTTGAATTTACTAACAATTAAAATAGCATTTCAAATGCCTGGAAAACTTTCTTCTCAACCACTTAAGAAAATGCATGATGCACAACTTATCCTCATAAATATATCAAACTTTTGTTAACTAATACTAAGAACGTTTAATGAAGTTACTAAGAACGTTTAATGAAGTTACATTGAAGAAAAGATAAAACTCGATAATACGATATGGTATCACCTAAAATCCAAATTAACCCAACATTTATAAGTATACATAATAATATACGAGTAGAGTATATATACCTACCTAACTACGTTGTCATAAAAAAATTTAGGGGGTCGGGGCACTCCCGGCAAAGTTGCTGAGCCCCACTTAACCACGCCTTGCCTTGTCAAAATCAAACCCAATCCCATATTTTCAATTGGTTACTTCTTGACGATCGGTGAAGTTTTTGACCGCTGTCAATGGAGTTGCCAAAGTGTTGCCGATCAACATGGGTATCCGGATGAAATTACCCGCAGAGTGCCCGGTCCCCTTATACTTGTTGGAAACATTTTCTTACTAAAAGTGATTCTTTATACAACCTTTTCACTTTTTTTTTTCAATTATATTTCCAACACAAATAGCAAATAAATATATATTTATTTTATTATACATTGAACAAGTTTGAGGGCACACAGCTCAAGCTCAAACCCCCCCCTTTCTTTTTGTTTGCTTTCTGCTTGTTTAATAGAGCCTCCTCCTTAATATCCTCTCTCTCTCTCTCTCTTCACCATTTCTTCACTCTTCAGATCAACCAACTTATTTCAGGTACACTTTCTTCATTTCCTTTCAATCCAACTAACCTCCTAATTTTTATTTTCCTAATACTCCAAGATCTGCATTACCCTTTCCTTTTTTTTACTTTTTTTTTTTGTAAATTTTATCGCTACTTTTTCGTTAATATTTTTTTTTCTTTCAAAATCAGATTACATGCAATTTGAGATACACAGTTTTAGGTTTTGAGACTCAGTTTATGCTTATTTATTGCATATTTGTGGCTGTATGTATGTATGTATTTATTTAGTGTGTTGGTTTGTTTAGTTGATCGGACGTGTGTGTTTTAAGCCAAATTTATGTTGTTGTGTCATAATATATATTTTGTTTGTTTTTTTTAAAGAAGAGAATTAAGGAGTGAAAAGAAACGAAAGATTTAATTAACTCTCGTGTTTCCGGGTTCCAAGGAAATGATCTTTCCAATTTGGAAAGAAGGAATTAAACATAAATTTTATTTCCATTTCTCCAATGGAGATGTGTGGTTGGTTATGGAGTCGGTTATTACTTTTAGCCGATCAAACACGTAGTTGTTAAATGTCATCGCCTCTCGCGCCTGGACCCATTTTTCAGGCGAGGTGAGGTAATTGGGCTTTTAAGTCTAGGAAATTGCGCTTTACTTCTCCAAGTGATGGTTTAGGCGCATATTCTTGCGAGATTCCCAAATATCTAAAGTTTCCAGCCGGATTCTCTAAATTACCGCTAGATTTTCGACCAGCCGGTGATTGGTTACCGAGTCAGTTGTCAGTAATTTAGGGCAAATTTATGCCATCATGCTTTAGTTTGCTGTTTTTATTGTCAATTTAGGGTTGTTTTGGTTAAAGATTTTGTTTCCATTTTCATGGTGCACTTTGATCTGATGGAGTTGGTGGTTGGTTATCGAGTCGGTACTAATTTTCTATTTATGTCATTGAGCATTTGAGCATTACGTTCGTGTTTTCGTGTTTAAATATCTTCAAATTAAACGGATTCTGATGTCACAGGTATTTAATCAAACAGATTGACTAGCAAATCTGGAACTTAAAAGTATCTGATGTCTTCGCCGCTGTTAGGTATTAAAGGGGGCGGGCAAGGGAATGTTTCTATGGAATCAGTTTTCGAGAAAAATCCTAAATTAACTGAAAGAAATTATTTGGGATTATCTGATTGTTCTTCGGTGGACAGTTCTAACGTCCCCAGTCTCTCGGAAGTGAACAAAAATAGTCTGAATCTTAAGGCTACGGAACTAAGGCTTGGCCTTCCTGGATCTCAATCGCCCGAGAGAGATCCAGAAAGTAGTTTAACAAGCAATGAAAAGCTTGATGAGAAGCCGTTGTTTCCGTTGCTTCCTTCCGTTGATGGGATTTGCTCGTCTTCGACGAAAACGGTTGTCTCTGGACACAAAAGGATATTCACTGATGCTATGGACAGTTGTTCTGAGATAAAGGGATTATCTGAAGGAAAATGGTTGTTTTCTGCTACTGGGTCGGATTCAGATCCTTCGAAATCTGTAATTCAAGGAAAGTTTTCTAGTAATTCAAATGTAAATGGAATGGTGTCGTCAGGTGATCAGCCTGCTAAAGGGGCGGCGAATAATCTTAACAAAGTAAACACATCTAATCCTCCTGCAGCCAAGTAAGCGCATAAACATAATTCTTGTTAAATAAGAGGTTTTTGTTGATTTGTTGCTAATTTGATTCATATTTAACAGAGCGCAAGTGGTTGGTTGGCCTCCGGTTAGATCATTTCGCAAGAACATTATGGCTACGAGTTCAAAAAATGAGGAAGTAGATGGAAAACCTTGTTCTGGTGCTTTATTTGTTAAAGTTAGCATGGATGGTGCTCCTTATTTAAGGAAAGTTGATCTGAGAGGCTACTCTTCTTATCAACAACTCTCTTCGGCCCTTGAGAAAATGTTTACATGTTTCACCATCGGTTAGTATTTTTTACCGTTTTATGTTAACTAAAACCTGAAACTATAGATCTAACCGGACCCACTAGAACCATATACCCTTTTATTGTTGAAATTGGGAACCACGAACCGAACCTTAAAAATTGGGAACCACGAACCGAACCTTAAAAAGCTATGTGGTTCCAGGTCCTAAAGGTTCTCATGGGTCGGGTAAAGGGTCTGACCCTCTAGAACCTTTTAATGAAAAAAGCTTTTAAAGGGTTACATATTCCTGTTCTTTTACCATGCTCGTAAAAGAGTTCCTCCGTATAGTTCTAACAATAACTCACGAGTTTCCTCTTTTTAATCATTTTTCGTTTCTTGACGTATGTTTTGGTAACAATTTTGTCGTTCTCATCACTCGAAACATTTTGTGAATATGTTATGTATACATCACAAACACACACACACATCAGAGCAACATATATAAATATTTACTTCAATTTGGATATACACATATATTATAATTATATCACATCTATGCATATACATCAAGTCGAAAAATATTTCAAGAAAAATACATTGTTATTTTTATAAATAATATTTTTTTAATATTGTATTAACATTACGTGAAATCGATTACAATAACACTTAAAAAGAATAACGAAAAGACTAAAAAAGAATATTGTTTTATTTTTCCGTTAAAAATGCATATCTATTGGGTCACTTTTATAAATTATTGTTTTTCATACATTATCAATCTCTTAATAAGTCATGTTCTAATTAAGATACAAACGGTTCTTGTGGTTCTTATATTAGAACCGTGGGTTTGGAACCGACCCGACCCGGAACCGATAATTCATATAAATCTAGAACCGCGAACCGACCCATATATTTAAAATGGTTCGGGTCCAAGGTTCTCGCGGGTCGGGTCTAAGGTTCTCGTGGGTCCGAACCACGAAATGCTCACCCCTAGGTGGCGTAGTGGTAAGTGATCGAGTCCCTCTAGCATAGGTATCATGTTCGAATCCAACTTCCACTAGTTTTATGTTTTTAACCCTCTTGAAGGCCACCTACCCAGCGCAAGCTGTCTTTTACCTGATCGTACTGATTAGCAGGGTATGGTGGAGCCCCATGACTTTCGCTGTAATGGGTTCTCACGGTTAAAAAGGAAAAAAAGAAACCGTAGAAGGTGGTTGAAATGTTGTATAGCGTACTAAAGTTACTCTTTTTATTTGTTCTTGTTCTAGGTCAATGTGGGTCACAGGGAGGCCCGGGAAAGGGAAATCTCAGTGAAAGCAAATTAAGGGATCTTTTGCATGGATCAGGATATGTTCTTACGTATGAGGATAAGGATGGCGATTGGATGCTTGTCGGCGATGTTCCTTGGGAGTTAGTATCAATTATCAAATAAATAACTTCCTTAATAAATCTTTCCATAACGAGTCATTTAACTTGAATCTATACGTTCTTGTTTGTTACAGTATGTTTATCGGCTCCTGCAAGAGGCTGAAGATCATGAAGGGTTCTGATGCTATCGGTCTAGGTATGTATATACACCGTATATATAACTCATTTCGTATTTAATTATATTACTAATTACTAATGTGTTTATAATGTCAAAATGTGATAAAATGTCTATCTTGTTTAAATGCCTTACAGCTCCTGGAGCTACAGAAAAGCCAAAGAACAGAAGCTAGATTTTGCTATTGATGGATTGGAAAGCAAATAGTAGATTTTGTTTGGGTGGAAGATGTGGGCTCGGCATCGGGCTCGGGCTCAGGCTCATGTGGGCTTTCCTTTCTATTTTCTGGTTGCATCACTTGCTTGCTTCTACTGAATGGGAAAGCTGATTTGCTATGGAAACAGTTGCTTAATTACTTCCCTATCAATTATGATTCTTATGATTAATATAATATTTCCATTCTAGGAATATGTTCTATTTTCTTTTCAGTTAGTACTGCATGATGAATGTGTGTGATTTCATAACATGTTGAAAAACAACTCTTTTAACTTGTAATTGTAGTTGATTTGTGTCAAATTTGTATGTTTGTTTAGGTTTAATCTTGTAATATGTTCTCGCCGTTCTAAAGAAAACTTTGATCCAACTTTGAACCATCTACCGATTCAAAGGGTTTTCGTTTGCTAACAGCCGATACATAGTTGTAAGAACCTAAAGAGGCGCGCAAATTTGAAAATCAACAATAATAAAGATGTTTGATGGACAGATATCACAACTAGCTATCTATGTTTAATGATCTTGAATACAACAGATGTGTCTTTGAAAGCTCGGCCCATGTCTTTGAAAGCTCGACCCATGTATTAATCGTCTTTGAAGGTTATAACTTATAACCATTGCCTCTTGTTGAAATCCAAACAAAAGGGGGTCTCCACTTAAAACATCTAGATCGAGCATCTTACAAATGTAGGCTATACCAACTAGGTTTGAATCAATAATTAATAAATGACAATGTCATTTTAAATTGAAGATTTGTTCTTGATGTTTATTAATCTGAGTTAACTTTTACAAACCTTAGACCATACTACAAAGTTAATGCTTGTTTACAAAAACTGTGTACGTTTACAATATTTAAAAATATGCTTTTTTTAAGTGACATTTAAAAAGTTCTTTAGCAAATCATTTATTTGCCCATGACATTATAACCTAATGGCATTTTGGGGGACAAAGCTTAGGACCATTTGGTTCTGAGTTTGATTCCCACAACGGTTTTTTTCCCAGATTTATTGGGTTTCCTTCTGAATTGGTGTGTAAACAATAATGGCTAATGGAGATGGATATGATCGGGTGGTTTTGCTGGTGGCACGATGATACTCCAGTAGTAAGTGACCCCAATCTGCGCTTAAAAAAGAAAACAAATCATTTAGCTTAATTTAAGTATATCTTTAATGTCCAAGTATGATCACGTTGAGTTGAAAAATGGAAGTTGACTTGCTCTGTTTTGTTTAGACCCTACATTTAGCATCCCAAAATCATATCTAATTGTGTGTTGGTATTTTAATAAGTACGGTATACATCCCTTAATCTTACTTTTTTGGACAAATCTTAGGACTTTTTTTTGTTAAAATTTTTTTTTGAGCGGCCAACAAATTGAAATCACTCACGGAATACTGGAGTATCATCGTGCCACCAATGTTGCCACGCGATCATATTCCACCACCAGGTCACCAGTTCAGGAGGAAACTCATAATTATGAGAAAACCCCCTTTGTGAGATTCGAACCCAGGACCTTATGGCCCCTAAATTTTATCTCACCACCAAAATGCCACTAGGCTATAATGCCTTGGGGCTTTTTTTGTTAAATGATGAGAGAGTCGAACATTTAGACAAAAGGAAAGAGCTTTTTAAACCTTCTATGAGATACAAATGAATAACTGTTATTATTAAGTTAAATAATAAAGACATTATTATTTGGTTGGTGTTAGCCAGGATATAAATTGAGCAAATTATTATTGTATAAGATGTTAAAGTCAACTTAGGGCAAAATAGAAATATATCAAGATGAGTAACAAAGTTAATAGATATAAGGGACTAAATATAACACTTTGCGTAATTTTTTTTGAGATTTCCTTGCGAAGTAGTGTAGGAGAATTTCGTTCTAGCGAGAGAGAAACTAATGATGATTAGTTCTAAATGTAAGTAATAGAAAACATAATAATAATGATACAAGATATATTGGTGAGACCTACACCTGATGCGAAGAGAGTGTTGGAGGATGACATCATGGTCAGTATTGTTGGGTTCTCTTTAGGGTGTATCGTTTTGATGGAGTTATGAGTTCTAGAAGAACTCGGTCATATGGGAGTATGATAAAAACCCGAATCCACTGTTGGATCAAAGTGGGTCAGTTCTGCTGGGGCTACTGTTAAATGGAGGGAAAGTAAATGGAAGAAAAAAGTTTGAAATTTAGAGGAAATGGGCTGATCCACAAAATCAGGAAGTGTTGTTATGGTTACCAACCCCTAAACCTCTAATTATCTCTCTATTTATATGCACCCAGAGGACACCCTAATAATGTTAGTAATGATAATTTGATCTGATGTGTAGCGAAACACATGCACTTTTCCTTAGCATTTTAGTAGCTTTTCGAGTCATTTATTTATTGTTTTAGTTACTTTTAGTTGATTTTTTTATTTATTTAGTAATTTTATAGGTTTTATTTATTTTTAGTTATTATTCACGTATTTTTTGTTGTTTTAGATGTTCGGCGGAAAAAGGACATGAATCAAAGAAATAATATTTGTTCCGAACATCTGGGCTCGAGAATTGATGAGTAAAGAAGTTCAGGTAATTCATTAAAAGTAATCTCAAAAGTGTTAGATAAAGTTCGTAGGTTCGATACCTGGTCTTGCCTACTTGCTACTTGCGACCAGTACACTTGCCGATACTGTGTGATTTTAGAAGAGTCTAGAATTTAACTTGATCAATTTATTTGCACTTATTATATTGATTTCGCATCAGATCTATATGCATGCATTTCAAGGGTTCAAATTACTAATGTGTTTATAATGTCAAAATGTGATAAAATGTCTATCTTGTTTGAATGCCTTACAGCTCCTGGAGCTACAGAAAAGCCAAAGAACAGAAGCTAGATTTTGCTATTGATGGATTGGAAAGCAAAGAGTAGATTTTGTTTGGGTGGAAGATGTGGGCTCGGCATCGGGCTCGGGCTCAAGCTCATGTGGGCTTTCCTTTCTATTTTCTGGTTGCATCACTTGCTTCTATTAGTATTGAATGGGAAAGCTGATTTGCTATGGAAACAGTTGCTTTATTACTTCCCTATCAATTATGATTCTTATGATTAATATAATATTTCCATTCTAGGAAGAAGATGTTCTATTTTCTTTTCAGTTAGTACTGCATGATGAATGTGTGTGATTTCATAACATGTTGAAAAACAACTCCTTTAACTTGTAATTGTAGTTGATTTGTGTCAAATTTGTATGTTTGTTTAGGTTTAATCTTGTAATTTGTTCTCGCCGTTCTAAAGAAAAACTTGATCCAACTTTGAACCATCTACCGATTCAAAGGGTTTTCGTTTGCTAACATCCGATAAATAGTTGTAAGAACCTAAAGAGGAGCGCAAATTTGAAAACCAACGATGATAAAGATGTTGGATGGAAAGATATCACAACTAGCTATCTATGTTTAAAGATCTTGAATACAAGAGATGTGTTTAGTAATAATATATGTTTATATTAGTAAATAGATATTGTATTTGAATTGTAACAATCTCTCCCAAATTATAGGAGATTGCATATTGTACTATATATGTTGATTACAGTCAATGAAAATCATCAAGGATTTCATTAACCTACATGGTATCAAACCTAACCTAGAATCCTCCTTCACCGCCGCTGCTACTCTTCAGCCGGCCGCCCCAACCTCCTCCGATCACTCTTCTGCTACACTTCAGCCTCCTCCGATCACCATTCTTACTTTACCATGGACTCTAAATCTCTCCATCCAGCCCTAGCTGTCACCAACATCAAGACCCACATCCCAATTCTACTCGAAAAAGACTCCCCATGTTATACCACTTGGAAGACTCTCTTCCAGGTTCATTGTCAGGCTTATGAAGTATTTGATCATCTCTCTCCTAGACCGGCGGCCGCCCCTATACCACCTTCTTCTACTGACCCTACGGCTATTGCCAGAGCCGAAGCGGCTGCCCTAGCAGCCGAACAACTCTGGACACGGCTTGACGCTCTAGTCAAGCAGTGGATATATGCCACGATCTCCCAACCCTTGCTTCGTATTATCTTACAGCCGGGCCAGACTGCCCATGAAGCCTGGTGCGCTGTAGAGAGCGAGTTCAATGATAACCAGAACACAAGAGCCATCTTCCTTGGGCAGGAGTTTGCCAATCTTTGTCTCGAGAATTTTTCGTCAATGGCCGATTATTGTGAACAAGCCAAACACTTGGCGGACCAACTTGCAAGTGTGGGCTCTCCTGTCGATAATAGAATGCTTGTTTTGCAGGTTTTAACCGGACTCACAGAGCAGTATGATAGTATTTCAACGGTACTTCGCAATCGTGAACCGCTACCTCCTTTCAGCGAGGTCCGTTCGCGTCTCAATCTTGAGGAAAGCACCAAGAAACGACAGGTTACCCGGGGATCTCAAGCTGCCGCCACGGCCTTGGCTGCAACCACTGCCAAACAACCTGCTGCTCCCTCCCAAACCGGCCCTGCACCCCAGTCTTTCCCAAACAGGCCTCGCCGTGGTCGTGGACGCGGCAGGCCCAATAACACCAACAACTGGCCCAACTCGCAGCCCAACCCCACTCACCCTTACATCATCTTTCCAAGCAATTGGACCGCTACCCAATGGGCCTCTATCCTAAATTCCAACAAATCGGCCCAACCCCCATGCCCATGCCCATACCCCACCCGGCCGAACTCACAGAACTCGCAGGGTATACTGGGTCCCCGTCCTGATCAGGCTCACCTCACTGGCTACACACCCACTGATATTGAACAAGCTCTCTACTCCCTGGCTCTTAACCCCCCGGATCATGGTGTGATGGATACTGGTGCCTCCTCTCATTCGGCCAACGCCCAAGGTATATACTCCCCGTCTAACTTTAATTCGTGCACTAATAAATTTATTATTGTTGGCAATGGTATGTCTATCCCTGTCGTGGCCCAAGGCAACCAAACCCTACCACCACCATATCCACCCCTTAAACTTAATAATGTTTTGTTTGCCCCAAATATAATTAAAAACCTTATTTCTGTCCGTCGCCTAACCACTGACAACTTAGTCTCTATTGAATTTGACCCATTTGGCTTTCTTGTGAAGGATCTCAAAACTCGGGCTCCTATCCTTCGATGCAATAGCACCGGCGATCTTTATCCTCTCACCGCTCCGCTTCCCCTCAAGACCACTCAACCTTCCTCTTTTGTTGCTGTCTCTCAAGATCGCTGGCACCAGCGTTTGGGTCATCCAGGAGACAATTTATTAAAATCTTTAAAGTTGTCGTCTTTTGTTGACTATGAAAAACATAATAAATCACTTTGTCAATCATGTGTTTTTGGCAAAAGTGTTAGATTGCCGTTTTATGATTCAGTTAATTTTACTAGACTTGCATTTGACATTGTTCACAGTGACTTATGGACCTCCCCTATTCTTAGTATGGGAGGTCACAAATATTATATATTGTTTTTGGATGATTTTACAAACTTTCTGTGGACATTTCCATTATCCAATAAATCACAAGTGTTTCAAACATTTGCCACCTTTCACCACTTAATCCACACCCAATTCGAACGTAAAATCAAACAATTCCAATGTGACAATGGCAAAGAATATGCAAACCAAAATTTTTATAATTTCTGTAATCATAATGGCATGCAATTTAGATTTTCTTGCCCCTACACCTCCTCTCAAAATGGTAAGGCGGAATGCAAAATCCGCACCATTAATAACATGATCCGTACCTTACTAGCCCAAGCCTCTTTACCCCCCAACATGTGGCATCATGCTCTTGAAGCTGCCACATATCTCCTTAACATCCTCCCTAGCAAACTACACCACTTCAAATCCCCCACATCCCTTCTTTACAATTGCACTCCGGAGTACGACCATCTTCGTGTCTTCGGGTGCCTTTGTTACCCTCTAACTCCGTCCACCAAAATTCACAAACTCAACTTTCGTTCCCAACCTTGTGTCTTTCTGGGTTACCCTCCAAATCGTCGGGGTTACAAGTGTCTAGACCTAACCTCACACCAAATCATTATTTCTCGACACGTACACTTCCAGGAATCCATCTTTCCTTATGCTCTCCAATCACCCACTACCGCCCCTTCTTACGAATTTCTCAATCCCACTATTAATCCATTAGTGTGGGAATACCTTCAACAAAATCGCCCCACCAACCCCCCTTCCACACCCAATGTTCCCAACACTGCCCCACCCACCGGCCCAATGCCTTCCAATTTATCCGGCCCAAATACCACTCCTGTTCCACCTCCTTCCTCTCCCGCTGATCCAGCCCATCAGCCAAGCCCACCCACCCCTCCTCACCTGGGCTCCTCCAATCAGCCAATACACCCTACGGCCCAACCTACCCACTCGTCTACCCAACCCCCTGGCCCATTACCTGTTCCCCCACAGCCAAATATTCCTCCACCTCTTCCCCCTCCACCCGCTAGAACCATACACACCCGCTCTATGAGTGGCATCCACAAACCAAAACAACACTTCAACCTTCACACTTCCACCACTGTCCCAATTCCCAAAAACCCACAGGTTGCCTTGTCCTCGCCAGAATGGTACATTGCCAGGCCAGCGAGTTTAATGCGCTTATTAAAAATAAGACCTGGGAGCTTGTACCTAGGACTCCTGATATGAATGTTATACGTTGCTTGTGGTTGTTTAAACATAAATACAGGTCAGATGGAAGTTTGGAGCGTTATAAGGCTCGTTTAGTTTGTGATGGTCGAAAGCAGCAGACAGGCATTGACTGTGGTGAAACCTTTAGCCCAGTTTTCAAGCCTTCCACCATTCGACTGGTTCTCTCTTTGGCTCTCTCCAAGTCTTGGCCTATTCATCAGTTGGATGTCACTAATGCGTTTCTTCATGGCAACTTGGAAGAGACCGTCTACATGCACCAACCCATGGGATTCCGCGACAGCAACTTCCCTAACCATGTTTGTCGTCTTCGTAAGTCGTTATACGGTCTTAAGCAAGCCCCACGCGCATGGTACCAACGCTTCACGGATTTTGTCACTATGCATGGGTTTTTGCAAAGTAAATCGGATAACTCTCTATTTATCTATCATCATGGTTCCGAAATTGCCTATCTTCTTATTTATGTGGACGATATCATCCTCACTACGTCCTCTGAGGCACTTCGGACCCGCTTGTTATCCATCTTATCAGGGGAATTTGCTATGAAGGATCTTGGTCCTCTTTCATATTTTTTGGGTATTCAGGTAACCAGGACTGGCGACAAGTTGTTTCTTTCTCAACAGGCATACATTAAAGACATCATTCATCGTGCGGGTATGGAATCTTGCAAGTCTGTCTCCACACCCGTCGACACTCAGTCGAAGCTCTCAGCTGACTCGGGTCCTCCTCATGATGATCCCTCTTCGTATCGCAGCCTTGCTGGCGCCTTGAAGTACCTCACCTTCACTAGACCTGACATTTCTTATGCAGTTCAGCAGATTTGCATGCATATGCATGACCCCAGGCATGATCACTAGAATGCTTTGAAGCGTATTATTCGATACTTGCAGGGCACGTCTAACTTAGGCCTTCACCTGGGTCCCACTTCCCGAGTGTCATTGGTTGCTTACACGGACGCTGACTGGGCAGGCTGTCCGGACACTCGCCGCTCCACCTCGGGTTATTGTGTCTACTTTGGGGATAACCTCATCTCTTGGTCCTCTAAGCGCCAGTCTACTATCTCTCGCTCCAGTGTTGAAGCGGAATATCGAGGAGTTGCCAATGTTGTTGCAGACATTTGTTGGCTACGAAACCTGCTACTCGAGCTACATCATCCTCTCTCACGTGCAACCTTGGTGTATTGTGATAATGTTAGTGCTGTTTATCTCTCTGGCAACCCCGTGCAACATCAGCGTACGAAGCACATCGAGCTTGACATACACTTTGTTCGTGAACAGGTGCAACGGGGTCACATTTGGGTCTTGCATGTTCCCTCTCGTCACCAGATTGCCGATATATTTACTAAAGGTCTCCCTCGCATTCTCTTTGAAGACTTTCGGTCCAGTCTCAGCATCGGTCCACCCGACGTTTCGACTGCGGGGGTGTAATAATATATGTTTATATTAGTAAATAGATATTGTATTTGAATTGTAACAATCTCTCCCAAATTATAGGAGATTGCATATTGTACTATATATGTTGATTACAATCAATGAAAATCATCAAGGATTTCATTAACCTACATTTAGAACTTAATATCGTCAAAGGCCGAGTTAAGTATCTTGAATTTTCGGTTTGCGACAGGCAAGTATATCGTTAAAGAACGATTTAAATAACTTGAATTTTCGGTTTGCAAGAGGTAAGTATGAACGTCGGTTTGGTGCTTAAACAAGACGAAATGCAACCTTGAGAAAAATGATCAATGACAATGTATTAATCATCTTTGAGAGTTATAACCATTGCCTCTTGTTGAAATCCAAACACAAAGGGGGTCTCCACTTAAAACATCTAGATCGAGCATATTTCAAATGTAGGCTATACCAACTAGGTTTGAATCAAGAATAAATGACAATGACAATGTCATTTAAATTGAAGATTTGTTCTTGATGTTTATTAATCTGAGTTAACTTTTACAAACCTTAGACCATACTATAAAGTTAATGCTTGTTTACAAAAACTGTGTACGTTTACAATATTTAAAAGAGAAAATTGCTCGAATGGTCCCTGTGGTTTGCACTTTTTTCACGTATAGTCCCTAAGTTTTCAAAATTACAGCCATAGTCCTGAAACAGTGATTTTTTTTAACTCGGATAGTCCCTGAGGCTAACAGACATTAAGTCACCTCACGTGCTCAACACGTGAGGGTAATTTCGTCATTTTAAGTTTGAATTTCACATTATTTATAATTTCTGAAGTTCTCTCTCCTCAAACCTAACGTCTCTCTCTCCCTGTACAACAACGAAGATCAACAACAATGGTGATTTGTGATTGTGGACAACAAGCAAGGATTCTCACAACTTGGACCGATCTTAACCCATGCCGACGCTTCTACTCTTGTCCAAACATGGTAATTTGTTGTTTTCGATTACAATTTTAAATATAGATGCAAGATTGATTTGTTAACATCATCAGCTTAATGGGGTTTATAGAACCCTAATTGCAGAAGATTTTTAGGCTGGGTTGACCCCCTATGTGCAGACGTTCAGTTGCAATCATTCTTGGGCTACTAAGACACAGAAACCAAGTGGAGGCTGAGGTTGCCCAACTGCAACATATGAACAGGCTGAAGACCAAGATAATCTGTTTGTTGGTGATAATATTAGGGTTTGTATGTTTAGGGATATTGTTTGGATAATATGTAATAGGTAGGTCTACGATTAGGAATCATGTTATGTATGGATGTTCTATGTTTTGGTATTATGCAATGTATGGTTGGTTTTGATAAATGAAACTGCAAATTTTGGTGAATTTTTGACCCATTTGCCTCAATACAACAATATTGAACAACAATATTTGACCCATTAACCAAGTAAGTTTGAACAGCAAACTTGGGGACAATATTTGACCCATTTGACCAAGTAAGGATTGAACATTATCCAATATACCGCAATAACAATATTTGACACATTAACCAATATACCACAATAACAACAACATTATTTGACCCATTAACCAAGTAAGGATTGAACAAGATTTGACCCATTAACCAATATACCACAAGAACAATATTTGACCCATTAACCAATATACCACAATAACAATATTTGACACATCTCAAACTGTTTTACAGCAACATACCACAATAACAATGTTTGACCCATTAACATGTTAATTCACAACAACAATATTTGACCCATAACCAATTGACTTAAACATTATCAACAAAACCAACATATTATAATTACCATACCAAAACATAAATACCACATGATTAACCATTAATACCAAACTGTTTTACAACAAAACATCCATAAAGTTAAACTGTTAAACATCAGACATAACCACCATAACTACCATACCAAAACATAAAATACCAAAACATACCAATTGTCATAAACATAAAGTTAGACATTAAAATCATAAACTTAAAGATTAAACACATGCATGTTGACTTGCAGGTTGACTTGCAACTTGACTTGAACCTGCACCACCACCATATTTGCCTTGTTTCCCTTTTCTTTGTTGTTTCCCTTTCTTTGGTTGTGTCCCTTTCTTTCCCCCACCACAAGTTCTTGAATTGTGATCCTTCTGTCCATATTTCTTGCATTTCACTGTCTTCCATTTCCTTGTAAGCTTCCCATTTATTTCCAACCTATCATTTTCACTCTCAGCAGCCTTTCTGACCCTCTTCTTCCTTGCCTTCTCAAGGTTATCCTGCAACTCAACCTGATCCTTTCTTCTTTTCTTTTTGGGCCTAACAATTGATGTTCTATGTAAAGGTGGGGTTAATGTGGTTGGAACATCACATTTTGGCCACAACTCCCTACCATTAATAGGACCAATGGTGTGGGAATAAACTCTTTTCCAGGTGTCCAAGAAATAGCATTCATTGACCCATGATTCTGGGGACCAACATCTTGACCATTGAGTGCCATCATCCTCACTATCAAATTCCACTTCAAACTCACTATCTTCTGGGCCTTCATCATCCTTTATTTTGAGATGGTTCCCCATTCACAGCTGCTTCCTCATCATCCTGTTCAAGTTGTTCATCTTCTACAAGTCCTTTACCTAAGTCAACCTCATGTTCATGTTCATCTTCTACATGTCCTTTACCTAAGTCAACCTCATGATCATGTTCATCTTCTACAAGTCCTTTACCTTTGTCAACCTCATGATCATGTTGGTCTTCTTGATTAATAGGAAAGTCATTATCAAACTGAGCACTATCAATGTCATATGAAAAATCTTTCATGAAATCAGTATTAAAAATGTCATTCTGTTTTTGATCATTAACTTGCTCAACCACCACTTTGTCAACCACATTCTCAACTACATCATCAGCCCCTACATTACCAACATTACCCTCAACTACATTCTCAACCCCTGCATTATGGACTACACCTTCAATTCTAGTCTCAACCCCTGCATTATCAACATTACCTTCAATTCTAGTCTCAACCCCTGCATTATCAACATTACCCTCAACAATTCTAGTCTCAACCCTACCCTCTACATTATCCACATCAACCTCTACATTATCTTTCCACTCAAGTAACAACTTTTTCTTAACCTTCAACTTCTTTCTTGGTTTTTTAGCATTATCAGTGTTTGCAGATATACCTACATCTTCTACTTCTTCAATAACAACTTTAGATGATTGTGTGGGACTAAAGAAAGTTTTTATCTTAGTTGTACCATGTTCAACAAACATTTTAATAACTTTGTTCTTACTTACATAATTGCCTAAAAGTAAAACATCTTGATCATTCCCTAAAGGCCTTAAGCCGTAATCTAAATCTAGACCTGGTATTTGAAAATGGTAATACAATTTTGTTTTAACATCGATTTTTAGGTCACTGATCATAAAGCTTATCTCATGCACAGAAAACTCGTCAATGTTGCAATAATCCACATAATGGTACCTTCCATGGGAGTACCTTCTTCCAGGAGTGTCGGTAAAATTACCACCATGATGAACTTTTAGTGAAAACAGGTGCTCATAAACAGCTGAAAAAGAAAAAAAAAATTGTTAATTTTAGGGAAAAAAAAAGGTGCCACGAACGAACCTCATAAAAATGGTTACTTTTAGGGTAAAAAACTTACCATACACTCTCTCTGGGACGAAACGCCTACCATACTCAGATTCTTCTCTGATTGACCAACTGTTGTGATACTTGGGATGTTGATGATCGTCTTCTTCCATGGATTAGGGTTAACAGAGCACACAGAGTGAAGATGAACAGGTGAAAAATGGGAGGGAAGATAAAAACTGACAACTGGGGATTGGAGTTGAAATGACAGGGTTTTAATGCAATTTCAAACATAAAAGGACGAAAAAACCCTCACGTGTTGAGCACGTGAGGTGACTTAACGTCTGACTGTAACGTCTGTTAGCCTCAAGGACTATCCGAGTTAAAAAAATTCACTGTTTCAGGACTATGGCTGTAATTTTAAAAACTTGGGGACTATAGGTGAAAAAAGTGCAAACCACAAGGACCATTCGAGCAATTTTCTCTATTTAAAAATATGCTTTTTAAGTGACCCTTAAAAAGTTCTTTAGCAAATCATTTATTTGCCCATGACAACATAAAATTATACCTGCCCATAACATTATAACCTAGTGGCATTTTGGGGGACAAAGCGTAGGACCATTTGGTCCTGGGTTTGATTCCCACAAGGTTTTTTTTTCCTAGATTTATTGGGTTTCATTCTGAATTGGTGTGTAGGCAATAATGCCTAGTGGAGATGGATATGATCGGGTGGTTTTACTGGTGGCATGATGATACTCCAGTAGTCTGTTAGTAACCCCAATTTGCCGTTTAAAAAAGAAAACAAATCATTTACCTTAATTTAAGTATATCTTTAATGTCCAAGTATGATCACGTTGAGTTGAAAAATGGAAGTTGACTTGCTCTGTTTTGTTCAGACCCTACATGTAGCATCCCAAAATCATATCTAATTGTGTGTTGGTATTTTAATAAGCACGGTATATATTCCATAATCTTACTTTTTGGAAAAATCTTGAACCTTTTGTTTGTTAAATGATGAGAGACTCGAACATTTAGACAAAGGAAAGAGGTTTTTAAAACTTCTATGAGATGCAAATAAATGACTGTTATTTTTTTTTTTTTTTTTTTGAACGGCCAACAAATTGGAATCACTCACGGAACACTGGAGTATCATCGTGCCACCAGTGTTGCCACGCGATCATATTCCACCACCAAGTCACCAATTCAGGAGGAAACTCATAATTATGAGAAAACCCCCTTTGTGAGATTCGAACCCAGGACCTTATGGCCCCTAAGGCTTATCTCACCACCAAGATACCACTAGGCTATAATGCCTTGGGTTCTCTTTAGGATATAAATTGAGCAAATTATTATTGTATAAGATGTTAAAGTCAAATTAGGGCAAAATAAAAATATATCAAGATGAGTAACAAAGTTAATAGATATAAGGGACTAAATATAACACTTTGCGTAAAAATTTTTGAGATTTTCTTGCGAAGTAGTGTAGGAGAATTTCGTTCTAGCGAGAGAGAAACTAATGATGATTAGTTCTGAATGTAAGTAATAGAAAACATAATAATAATGATACAAGATAGATTTGTGAGACCTACACCTGATGCAGAGAGAGTGATGGAGGATGACATCATGGTCAGTATTGTTGGGTTCTCTTTAGGATGTATCGTTTTGATGGAGTTATGAGTTCTAGGAGAACTCGGTTAAATGGGAGTATGATAAAAACCCGAATCCACTGTTGGATCAAAGTGGGTCGGTTCTGCTGGGGCTACTGCTAAATGGAGGGAAAGTAAACGGAAGAAAAAAGTTTGAAATTTAGAGGAAATGGGTTGATCCACAAAATCAGGAAGTATTGTTATGGTTACCAACCCCTAAACCTCTAGTTATCTCTCTATTTATATGCACCTAGAGGACACCCTAATAATGTTAGTAATGATAATTCGATCTGATGTGTTGCGAAACACATGCACTTTTTCTTGGCATTTTAGTAGCTTTTCGAGTCATTTATTTATTGTTTTAGTTACTTTTAGTTGGTTTTTTTATTTATTTATTAATTTTATAGGTTTTATTTATTTTTATTTATTTTTAGTTATTATTCACGTATTTTTGTTTGTTTTAGATGTTCGGCGGAAAAAGGACATGAATCGAAGAAATAATATTTGTTCCGAACATCTGGGCTCGAGAATTGATGAGTAAAGAAGTTCATTTTGAGGAGCCGAGAAGAAATTGGGCCAACAATGTTTATTTATTGAAGATTTAAAGGTTAAAACCCAAGAAAATGAAGCCCAAAACAAGAAACAAGCCCAAACAAAGTTGGGCCATATCCATAGGCTGATAACCACGCGCCGTGGGGCATGAGGAGCTCCCCGTGGGGCGCGGGAGGATAGTATGTGAGAAAATTAATTTTTAATAAAAAATTTAGGCATAAAAATCCCATATTAATACTTAAACAAACCCTAAATCGGGACATACACGTATTGGACGAATTTGGAGACCTGATTTGGAGATTTTGGAGAAAGATGAGCCTACCGGAGCTATACATCGCATATTCGAAGAGATTTCGGTTCAGTTTTAAGTTATTTATTTGTTTCTCGTCGTTTTGAACATGTTTGATTTCCATTGTTTGAACCTAGTTTTTGTGTTTATGGATGTTATGAGTAAATAAACCTTTCATTGGTGACTTAGGATGATGAACTAGATTTTGGTTTTTAATTAAAGACTTATGTTTACCGTTTTGGATGTATTGAGTTACATGATTTAATTTTTATGATTGATCCTGAATAATTGTGTACATGTGCTTTGTGATTTAATTAAAAAAGTACAATTTTCCTTTTACAATAAAGCACCTAATCCATTTACAACAAAGCACCTAATCCACTACAATGGTGGATTTAACTTACATATATTGTTGCTAACACATGACGTACTATGTTCAATATGGTTATGTTTCTTATTTTAGCCACATCATTCTGCCGAGAGATACCTGACATGGTCTATTAGTTAACAATTTCCCTGGCTTTTGCAAAACTCATAAAATGGGCCAGCGGCTTGACCCATGCATATCAGTATTTCTAAAATAATATTCACATTCTCTATCTGACCTAACAACTTTAATCTGACAATCTAATTGCTTTTCAACTTCAACTTTATAAACTTTAAAAGTTGTTAGTGACTCATATTTTTCCTTAATGAGTTACAACATGTAACAAGAATAATCATCGATGAAAGTGATAAACAAGTAATGTTATAAGAACCACTAGTGTCAGTGTGAATGAGTTCTAATAAATTAAAGTTCCTAGTGACACCTTTCTTATTTGTTGATGTCATTTTGCCTTTAAGGCATTTTCAAATGCTTTCGGTAGTTTAAACCCAGGTGTAGAAGGAAGAAAAGCAAGGTCTAAGATGGATCATAGAAGGTTTAAAAGCCCAGAAGATTGGGCCCTTGACTGTCGCACACCCCCACCCCTTCCCAGCCAGCTTTGCCTATTTTTATATTATCTACATAGTATAGACATTAAATACAATTTGAAAGGTACAATTCAAACCAAAGTTTGCAACTTGCCATGTAAGCATTCAATTTAAAGGTACATGGGGCATGTTGGTATGGTCGATTTAAGCCTCAACCAAACCAGAATAGAAATGCTCGGTTCGCTTCATTTATAGGTAGGTTAAGAGTATGTGCCAAGAAGCATTCAGAACTCATTAACCAAAGGTTAAACTTAAATATTAAAATTACTTAAGCCAATGGGCCAATAAAGCAATAAAAACAAGTGAACTAATCTTTTAGTGATCTTTCCTTTTTATAGGCAGTTTCCTGTGCAAGTTTGTTTCTAGTATCCCTAAACTTTGGATATATAATTTATTAACGTTAATTATACTAATCAAACTAAGTAGAGACACAACACATGTATATTGCATTAGTTTGGGGTTGAAATTTGATCGTGTCCCACAACACTGACAACATGCATAAGGAGTAAGTAGCATAAAATTCATGCAATACCATAGTACATATTACATGGGGTACATAAGTACTCCTATGTCTTTAAGAATATCATATTTTTGAATAGTAATACGTTTATAATTGGTTGGGTTTAGTTAATTCAGTTATGTCACACATCAAATCGGAACTGAAGTACAATTTTCGATTGATCAGTTATGGCTTACCCGAACAATTAATTAATTGTCTGGTTCATTTAATTTGGTTATGTTAAGTCGATTGAGGTTTTTTTTTAATCCAAATGATATTTTATTTCTTAAACTTGCCAAGTTACATCAAAATAGAAGGTAGACTGACAACAAGCTGCGCCGTCACCCCTTTCTGAGTTGCGAACCCTAGTCTACCAAATACAAACCCCTGGCACTTTGAAGATGAACTATTGATGTGGACAACCCGTTGGACCCTGGTTAAGAAATGAATAGCTTCTGGTGCTAGGGAGCCAAATGTATCAAAGGCAAAGGGGACAAAGATATGTTGGTTCTCTGCACAAGCTTTAGCGTGCATATCCACTTTATTCGATTCTGCATTTCTCGATGTCTGGCCCATTACTATTTGGTTAAATTTGGGTTATTTGCTCACCCCTAATTTGATCTATTGTCTCTACCGTATAAAACCTAAAGTTGCATGACACACCTTCCAATTCTTTGAAGTTGTAAATCTTAAAATCGCTATCTACCAACATTAACTACGTTTTGAATGTACCTCATGAATGTACCTCATGAATGTACCTCAGACTGCCACATAACCTTATTGCACACCACATCGTACCAATTGGTTTTGCATGCAGCCAAGTTGACCACACTCAATACATACACCTATTATGCATGCATTTATACCTCAATACACATATTAAATACAATAAATTATAAATGTATTTTTTTTTATTCCATAAACATTTTCTTCTTTAATATTAATCAACTTTTCAAACATAAAATAAAAGAATGTTTTCTTTATCCTAGAATAATTATTTAAAATTTGATTTTGTTTTCGTCCATATATTATAATTTACAATATAAACAAATATTAATAATAGTTATTATTGTTATTTAGTTTATTTATGGTGTATTATTGGGTGGGCCTTAAATGGATGTGGGCTTGAGGTGGATTGTTAAGTCTTTGTAACTAATGAATAATTCCACAACATAGACCCTTGACCACCTATTGAACAGCTATGTTTATGGAGCCCGATTACAATAGCTATTTATGACCCGATTAAGACTCTTGAATTACTATATAAAAAAATACCACTTTTGGTATTATTTCAACTAAAAAATTTTAATTAATAATTCCAATATGTAAAGTGCTTTTAGTTACGATACTGTGGTTCAAAAGTTAGTGTGATAGGTTCTTTTTTTACTAGTCACTTTATGTAAATGTATGGTGAAATAGCCACTCGACTGTGTGTAAATTACACATAAAGGCTGTATATCATGTGATACCGGTGTTCACAACTTGGTTTCGCCTTAATATATTGTGACACCTAGGGATTAGCAAATAGTACCGGGTAACGAACAGGTCCCGTACCTGACACCGATGCTATTTTCTTTGGGTTTGGGACATAGAGGCTATATTTTTGTTATTAAAATTTATATATTTTCTATAACAATTGAGATATTATGCATTTTTAAACTAGATTTACTTATAAAAAAATTATGTTGTAATAACTTGTACATATTGCCTGGAAACTATGATGTTATGTTAATTTGGGATTTAGACGTTTTATGGCTATAAACATCGTTTTACATACCAACTAAACGTCTCACTACTAAAGGTTGTATTAAATGGAAAACCATTATGATATATATTGAAAGAGTACCATTGCTATCATTTTAAGTACGCATTTTTTTTGGTAAAAGCCGGATTATCATAGAAGAAAGCAATGATCAAATGTTTGTAATAAAACAACATACATCTTATAGCATTGATCATTATGTCTACTTTTATATTAATTCTATTAATATCATGATAGTTATTGTTAACATATGGATTGCATAACCCTTTTGCTTTACATTAAACAAGGGGATGGGAGTGGTCCACATCCTCCATACTCAATATTTCCTTGGGTAGGCTTAATGAACATTATGGGGGTAGAATTTTAAAAATTAGGATTTAGTCATGTGGGGTGTCTAAATCATTTCATGTTGGTGCATATAATATTGATTTACAATATAATCACTTATTTTATGTGATGAAATGACTCTTTTGCCATTGATTAAGGGGGTCTTGTCCAATGAAAGTAGGGAGGTTGTGGTGCTTTCTAGTTTCTACTCTTTGGTACCTAAAATATTGGGGGTGTCCACATCACATGCCATACATTTAGCATATCCATATGAATAGTATTGGGATTTATTCCAAAAGGGATGATGACTTTAAAGTCAAATATTGAAACCCATAGAATGTCAAAAGGGATATTAGATCTTTAACTTGGAGTGACAAAAGGGTAAAGTGGTCTTCTAGCATTGCCCTCATGCCCTTTTTCAATGAGGCATACGTCAAATGTGAGTGCATGTGCCCTCACATGTCAACAGAAAGAAAGGAAGCTACCACCATAAATATATATTTCATATTTTATTTGATAAATAGTTAAAAAAAAATATATGAGTATTGAGTTTTACCTATTAGGTAATTATATGTGAAAAGAGTCATCAATTTTGTATTATTCTTACATCTATGTTTATTTAGTTTGCATCATTTCTGCTTAAGTAACAAATAATGTTGTGAGGCCAATTATTAGAAACATGGATTTGTAAGGCCTTCTTGGTTCCACAAGAATTAATAATATTGTCGATACAATTGAAAATTTTAATTATATTTGTAACTTTGTTCGGAGACGCAAATGAAAGTCGCATGATAACTGTTAAGGTCTACTGATATGAATCTGGTATCTACATATTATAAATTCTTTTTTTTTTTTTAAATAAATCGATTTTCATTCCAGAACAAGGAAAATTACATTAAGATAACGGGCAGACGGGCAACAAGCTGCGCCGCCACCCCTTTCTGAATATAAATTCTTGGAAAGGAAAATAAAAAAAATAAGAAATTTAATCAAAGAATGTATCATCTCATCTCAAAAAGGTGCATACAAATATTGGTTTGGGAACTTGAACCGGAAACGGTATTAAAACCGATTTGGCAAGAACGGTGAGGTACCAATCCAAAATGTAGGGTTGGAACCTTAGACTTTGAAACTGGTCAGAGGCCGAAGACGTGTGCATACATTATTCAAAACATTTTTTTTATAAACTGCAAGAAGATATCCATAGACGACACATGTACATGCGTATATGTTTGGGGGTTTGACAACAATATACATAAGTTATGTGCACCATTACAATTCAGGGCTCGACTTTCAGTTGTATTGGGGAAAAACAATTAAAAACAGTACGGGAACCAAACCTAGAAAGTTGGGCGCCGTTGTAATGGGTTGGACACGTCGTTGTAAACACTATAAACACACATCGAGGAAGATATCAAGAGACAAAACATGTACATATGCGAGTATTAGGACTAACGGGTATGGGTATGCGCATCAATTTAAGTACGACGGGATTTGACAACAATATACGTAAGTTTCAGGCATGTAGTGGGTTTGCCCTTCGTTGTGATAAGTAAAGGTTATTCAGGTAGCAGAAACTCGTTATGAAATGAACTAGCTGTTAAAAGTTGGTGATTGTTGAATAGGTTGGACACGGTTTTAATCATTATTGCATGACTCATTATTCATACACACGAAGATTATTCAAAATGTACATCTTTTTAAAACCATACAAAAATATTAGATGCGTGAGTACGTGGGGTTTGACAACAATATATCTAAGTTAAATCCACCATTGTAGTGGATTAGGTGCTTTGTTGTAAATGGATTAGGTGCTTTGTTGTAAATGAGTTTTTCACTAATTTTGGACTTAAAGAAATATATTTATATATGTGTTATATAAATAATTATTTGTGGGTTTGTGTATTATATTGTGAGAGCATCACAATGAATCAAACCACGTCCAAAATAGAGCTAAGATGAATGTGATATCGAAGCTTGAAAGTTGTAGGTTGGAATAACCAAATAGGAGAAAATGGATTATGTTTTGTCCCACATTGGTGGGATGACAAAACATAAAGTGGTCTAGTACATGGCGAAAGACCGGGGTAGCGTCCTGGTCTCCGCGTTGACGTGAACCGTAACAAGTGGCGCATAGGCACTGAGCCGCTTGGCATCCGCGCGCGGATGACGTGGCGTGCGCGTGACGGGTTCCATATGACACTGGTGGTCATCCGTAGATGACGTAGCTGCGCAGGACTATAGTGGCGCATGACCAGGTAGCACCCTGGTTAGTGCGCGTCATCTTGGTCAACACGCGGCTCACACAGCATTGGAGCAAGAGTCTGTTAAGCCAGTTGACTTGGTCAAACCATTCAATTGACTTAGTCAGAGTGACTGTTTCAACTCATGCCATTAAGTACTATGGGAGTTACGGTCTACCACTTAAATCCATATTATTGCAATTCAGTATTGTTTTAATAATCCTATTAATTACAATATTAATTGGAAGAATGTTTCAATTATTTTGTCAAGCTATATATGATTCTTATGCTCATTTTGGCTGATATATATAAAAAAATATACGAGATTCTCATGACAAAATTAGTAGAAACATTTTCACCAAATGAGAGTAGTCGTACTACTGTTCTGGTTGTTGTATCCTGGGAGACAGACCGTCTGAGAGGAGGCGCGGAATCTGTTTTAAGGGCCCCGTGTCAAACACGATCCTCAACCAAAACCATCGACTATTTCCTTATTCTTGCAGAGACGATTAGTAGAAGATGATGCGGTTGAAGTTGCTTGAATCAAGATTCGGTACATTTTACGTTGTATCTTATTTCATTTATTTAATTTTGTAAACGATATTGTACTTTTGTATTTCCTACGAATAAAGAGAGTATCGTTATTATATTTATTTTATTATTTTAATAAAAGAGTGAACTCTATTTCCTACACTTTATTGTAAAAGGAAAATTGTAATTTTTTTAATTAAATCTCATTACAAAAAATGAATCAAAACTAAAAAAAATAAAGTACGCACCCATATATTACACCGTTAGAATAATTAGAATCAATATCACAAAGAATAGAATGGTAGTGTTCACGTCAAGGTGGTGAATATCCTATCTCTTAGTTGATTATAAACCTTGTTGGTTTTATGAACACAGTGACAACCATTTGTACCTTTGGAATTAAATCTCATTACAAAATACAAAATATAGAACGGTAGTCGTTGATACCATGTAAAATAATGATAATCCTGTGAAGTGTTTATCAACTATATATAGTGATATAATCAACATAATTATAAATGAAACTCAATCAAATGATATCTTCTAACTATGGTGATAATATACTAATAAACCCTAACAACATATCATCTAATAGTTTGGCATTAATTGTTAATCATGTCATAAATGTGTCGACCTAAGACTATTTGGTGTGCCTCCCCTTTCCCCCAACTCCCCCAATTGCCACATCAGCGCCACATCATTTCCCTCATTTCCTCCCCCAAAGTTTGGAAATGCCTTCCCCCAATTCCCCCATTCCCCCTTCCTTTTTTTATTCTTTTTCCTTTTTTTTAATTATATATTTTATATTTCATAATTAATTTTTTATAAAAATAAAATAAAAAACGTCAATATAATATAAAAAAAACCGTAAAAATTAAAAAAAAATGGGAAAACATAAAAAACCGATATTTCATAAATAATAAAAATTACAAACCTAAAGTTCACAAAGTAAAAAAAAATATTACAAACTAAAGTTCATAAAAATTAACTAAAAACTACTCGTCATTAACGGGGTTGACATGAAAATTATTCCAAATGTGATCGACCAAATCCGAAACAAGGTTCCCATGAACATTAGTATCGCGTAACGCCCACCTGTTTGATTCTTGTTGTCCGTCGTCAACTGGCTCGAGCACCTCTTCAGCCTCATTCGGATCGTAAACGCATATCGCACGACCTTCGTCTTCAATTATCATGTTATGAAGTATCAAACACGCGTACATAATGTATCTCAATCTTTGTGGATGAAATGCACGTGCTGGCCTTTCTATTATGTGCCATTTTGCCTTGATCACACCATACAAGCGTTCGACGTCTTTTCTTGCCGCTTCTTGGCACTTTGCAAACTTTTTCCTTTTCTCGTTTGTAGAATTCTGTATTGTCTTCACAATAGACGACCAACTTGGGTATATGCCGTCACATAAATAATACCCATGCTTGTATTTTACGCCATTGAGCCAAAAAGAATCATCGGGGCCGGTGCCTTTAATCATGGGGTCAAAAATCTGAGATCTTGCAAGAACATTTAAATCGTTACACGAACCTGCAACGCCAAAGAAAGCATGCCAAATCCATAGATCTTGTGAGCAAGCGGTTTCAAGAATAATTGAGGGTTCTCCCACGTCACCCCGAGTAAATTGACCTTTCCATGCGGTGGGGCAATTACGCCATGGCCAATGCGTACAATCAAGACTTCCTAGCATGCCAGGAAAGCCGTGTTTCTCTGCATGGTGCGCGTAGATCTTTTCGATGTCGCTTTTTCTTGGCGTACGCATATAAACCTTGCTATATAGCTTCACGACATCTTCACAAAACTGGTACAAACATTCCCGACTCATCCTATCAGACATCCTTAAATACTCATCCCATGAATCGCTAGCAGTGCCGTATGCTAATTGACGAATTGCAGACGTGCATTTTTGTAGGGTCGTAAAACCTCGTTTCCCTCTACCATCGTATCTTAGTGTAAAAAATTCATCGTAATTAGCTAAATCATCAGCAATTCGTTCGAACAATCTTCTACTCATTCGGAAACGACGCTTAAAGAGATCGGCAGTGTAAACACAGTCTTCAGCAAAATAGTCGGCCACCAAACGTTCATGTGCACCTTTAAAAAATATAAGACATGTTAATAATTTTTTTCAAAGATGTTATAAAAAATATAAAACATATTAAAAAAAATTAAACATTTTAACAAAAAAATAAAACATACCCTCACGATCTCTATCAAGCGCCGCGCTCCGTGTCAATGGTACCGAAGATGATCCACTCTCGTTTTCTTGTTCCAACTCGGCTAAAATTTTTGCCGTTTCCATCATCGCACCAACGTAAAAGTTTATCACGTTTTGTTCCTCCTCTTCCGACGAACTCATGGTATAAGAAATAGAATTTTTATAAAATTTTGTGGATAAAAAGTTGTATAAAATGTTGTATGGTGGTGTAGATTGTAGAGATGTAGTGTGTGTTGTTTTGAATTTGGTTTGGTTTAATATATATATATAAAACTTTGATTTAAAAAAAAAAAATTAAAGCCTCAAACGGTAACCCCAACGGCTACTTTTTTGGACCAATCAGGAGCTCCGGTGCACACGGGATAATTTCCCTGATGACCCCGAAAAAATCACGGGGGGGGGGGGGGGGGGGGGTGTTCCCCGATACCCCGGATGCCACATCAACACCCCGTCCCCCTTCCCCGTACCCACACCAAATAGTCTAACAAGAAGCTTAGATAACTCAAACCCAAGTTGTTTAACTCCATGTCGTATTGTATCATGTTAAAAAGCATGTGCTAGAAATTATCAGCCATACTAAAGCACATAGTTTGTTATATCTCGCTAACCTACGATGACTATTCATGGTTATGCCAACGCAGAGTGGGCAAGTTGCCCCGATGACAGATGTTTGACCAAACGTTATTATGTTTTCCTTGCCTCCAACCTTAACAGTTTAAAGATATATTAACAAAGGGCTTTATAGTACTAAGATTACATTAAATTGTGCCTACATATTGATATCGTTGTTCAGCTTTCAGGCAATGGCGAAGCTTGGTTCTCGAATCGGTGGGGGACCGGACTCGATTTTTTCCGATCAGTAATGGCAAATCGGCGGGGGCCAGACTTAACCTGGACTCAATTTACCTATGAAAATCGCAAATTTCTACTACTGCGCCAAAAAACGGGAGAGGCCAGGGCCACCCCTGGCCCATTATATGCTTCGCCCCAGCTTTCAAGTAAATGTTAAAGATTGTATCAGACTCTCATGTTCAACTTTATTATTATCTATTATTATCTAAGGTTAAGTTATCCTACATAGTGTAACAAAAATGAGAAGGGTGAGAAGGATACAAAAAACACAATAGATCACGAAATATAACATAATGAGCCACAAAATATAACACATGCCGAAAAACATAACACAATGTTGAATAAAAACGACACAATAAATAACAAAAATGACACAATGATAAAAATAAAAAAACACACAATGTTACATAAAAGACACAATGATATAACGTAAATTCTAAAAACTACAAGTTAAAAAAAAGCAAAAACCTAAAAACTAAAATCGTAGGGTTCGATGAGACGGTTCCAATGTTGCTTGAATCAATTCAATCGGAGTCCGTTTGATATTCTTCCTACAGCTTCCTATTTTTCTTTCACTGTGTATTTGATTCTAACCTTTATTATCTAATTAGGTAGCAAATATCAGTTAGTTTTTTTTATATTCAAATTCTTAGAGAAGTTTGTTTTGATCGAGAGTCATCTTCATAATCATTCATGTTAGCCGATTGGTAAATGCATACACATCAACCTATTGTAACCAAAAAATTATTCAATATATCACTCAATACAATTTAATCACAAAAATATATTCAATCGCATATGAACAAAAGCAAGAACTAAGTACACAAATACAACTTAATTTCTTTGTTTGATTTGTGAAAAGTAATCAAATTTAGTCATTTTCTTTTGTCAAAGAAAACCATACACAATTAAAAAGACTATGATGTAAACTTTTGAATCGCTATGTTTTTAGAAACATAATCGAAGGTAATCACAGAGGATATTTTTGGAACGGAAACTACTACTCATTGATTGCTTATATTGCCTCAAACATCTGACTGCATTTTCCAACTGAAATGAAATATGACTACTGAAATTGAATTGTACATCCAGAATAGTCCTAAGAAGACATGGTCCCAAGCTGATACTTGACATGCCCCCCTCCCCCCTCTTCCAGGACCATCACAAGGAAAACGAAACCCAATATTTGCTTTATCCGATATCAAACGGGAGCTACGAGCAAATAGAACACCTATAGATAGTTTTAAACATGTTTCTCTTGAAGTATATACCCACATGCCAAGTATGATTCGTAACAATCTATCTTCTGGGGCATACGACGATTCTTTCACCATCTAGGCCAGAACGTTTTTTATAGAGATGACTACTATAACAAAACTGAAAATTTTCCCCTTAATTTTACTTTTGTTTAGAAATTCTGGCCGGTTTTGAAACAGGATTTTCTGAGATTGTTTTAGGAGTTTCATGTGAAGGGGAGTGTCAGCGAAGGCTTATTATCGGCTTTCATTGCCCTTATCCCAAAGGGTCAGGATCAGGCGACACTGTCGGATTATCGACCGATTAGCCTTGTGGGGATTCTGAATAAGGCATTGTCTAAAGTATTGGTTAATCGTTTGACGAGTGTAATGCATAATCTTGTGTCTGAGGAACAAACGGCATTTTTGAGTCATCGGAATATTCTTGATGGGCCACTGATTCTTAATGAAACAATTGCATGGTTGAAAAAGGCGCGGTTGTCAGGGTTGTTCTTTAAAGTGGATATAGCGACAACTTATGATTCCTTATGCTGGGACTATTTGGATGATTTAATGTGTTAAATGAATTTTTCATCTAAATGGCGGGGGTGGGTTATGTCTATCATTCATAATTCTCGGGCTTCAGTTCTGGTTAACGGCTCGCCCACCTATGAGTTCTCTTGTCGTCGTGGTCTTCGGCAAGGCAACCCTATTTTCCGGTTCCTGTTTATCCTCGCCATGGAAGGTTTGTCTTGTATAATAAAAAGGGCGTGTCAGGTGGGTGTTTTCCATGGTATTCGGGTAGGTGGTACGGGTCCTCTAATCTCTCATTTTCTTTATGCTGATGATGTGGTATTTTGTGGTGAATGGTCTAAGATTAATGCGCTAAACCTTAGAAGATTACTTCGAGGTTTTTTCGTGTTGTCGGGTTTGAAGATTAGTTCAACCAAAAGTTGTTTGTATGGGGTGGGGGTGGAAGAAAATGAAGTTGTGGATATGGCTTCTGTTTTAAATTGTATTCTGGGGCGTCTTCCTTTCACGCATTTGGGTGTTCCAATAGCTTGTAACATGAATTTGATACGTAGCTGGGAGCCGGTCATAGAAAAGGTGAAAAAACGGTTGTCGAGTTGCAAGACTAAAAGTTTATCTTACGGTGGCCGTATTACATTACTGAAATCCGTTTTGAGTTCACTCCCACTTCATTTCTTTTCATTATTTCGGGCCCCTATGCAAGTGGTTAATATTTTGGAGAAACTGAGGCGCAAATTCTTTTGGGGTGGTACGGAGGACGTTGATAAGATGAGTTGGGTCGCTTAGGAAAAAGTGGTTGTCCCGGAAAAATACGGGGGCCTCGGGTTAGGTTCGCTTAGAGATGCTAACTTGGGCTTATTGTCTAAGTAGTGGTGGAGGTTCAAGTCTGATTATAACTCCTTGTGGCATAAAGTTATTTGGGGGTTACATGGTAATGGGCGGGATTGGAATGTTATTCCCTTAAAGATTTCAATTGCCGAAACTTGGAAGCAGAATTGCTTCTGTTCCGAATATTCTCCAAGGGATGAACATTGATATTTTTAGTGTATTGAAAGGTAATCTGCGCAGCGGGTCGTGTATTCTTTTTTGGTTTGATTGGTGGATTGCGAATGAGCCTCTGATGTTAAAGTTCCCTTTGTTATTCGCTCTTGATAAGAATTGGCAATGTTCTATAGCAGATAGATTAAAGTATACTGATGGTGCTGTTCAGTTTCATTGGTAGTGGAAGTGGACAGCGTTATCACAAGCAGAACAGCTTCAGTTTAATGCCTTGCTCCTGTTGTTGTACGAGTTGGATCTGTCAAGTGACCCGGACTCGTGGACCTGGTCAATAGGGGGTACAGTCAGATTTTCTGTTAAAGTGATGCGGCACAGCTTGTTTGAAGCGCAAAATCAGCTCCCGGCATCTGCATACGAATGGTGTAATTGGGTCCCACGGAAAGTTGGCATTATTGCTTGGCAAGCATACTTGGATAGACTTCCTACAGCTGAAGCCTTGGCAAAACGAAAAGTACACATTAAGACGCAGCTGTGCAAATTGTGTGAACAAACGGTGGATTCGGTCGATCATCTTTTTACTGGGTGCTCGGCGATCTCTGATGTCTGGCAGGTTGTGTTTGCGTGGTGTAAGGTGCCGAATGTTTTTGTCTTTCATGTATCTGATTTATTGCAGCTACATCGCACGGAAAAAAACGGGGATCGTGTGCGAAAGGTTTTTTATGGGATTATCCTTACGGCTTTTTGGAGTATTTGGAGGGCGAGGAACGATTTCATCTTTAATCAGAAGCAAGTTGTGGTTCGGAAAATTGTGGACGAGATCAAAGTGATGAGCTACTTGTGGATTACTAATCGGGGAAGATGGCGAACATGTCTTGAGTTGATTGGTGTTTGTTTTGGCTTTGTTTTCTTTTCGGTTTATTTCGGGTGTACTTTTCAGACTTTTTTGCTAGCTCCTTGCTAGCTTTCTAATAAAATTTGTTGGTTGGCCGTTCAAAAAAAAATTGAAAATTGAATTGGCGGATATTGTTAATCTAAGGGCTTAAGTCTTTTCCCTTGTTCCTTTCTATTGGGAGTTTCCTAAAGATTCCCGCAACATATATACACTAGTGGGATGCCCGCGCGTTGCGGTGGGTGTCCCGGTTGACATCTTATGAAACGCGGTACTCATTTTTGTTAGTAGTTTATGTTAGTTTTAACGTAATATTTGAAAAAGACGGTAATTAGATTATGTAATTAAATTTTACGTATTTGTATCCGTTCATTTTATTTTTTATATCAATAAAATTCGCCCAGGTTTTAACTTCTTTCACAAAAAAAATAAACTTTCACAATTAAAAGATAAGAAATGTCATAAATAGGCAAGTCCAGGCAAATGACAATTACAAGTTATTTGCTAAGTGTTCGTTCGGCCAGTTATTGATGTATTGATGATGAACTGATGTAATGATGATGAGAACATGTTATGGAAATGATGATGCGTAACTCATTTTTTAACATAGATATATAGTACAAGTGGATAATGCAATAAGGGGTATTATAGGGAAGTTTTACATGACATATAGTGTTTAAAGCATTAGACTCTTGACATTCCATCTTAAAATGTATGTATAATTACTTTTCTAGACATGTTTCCTCATTAATAAGGTAACATAGATATAGATATATATAACTGGCTTAAATGCAACGCAATAACCAACATAAATGAATGTTTGTAACTGGACAACCAATATGTATAGTTATAACTAACTTAGAAGAGTAATTATAATTAAAAATTAATGTCTTAATGTTTAAAATACGCCGTTTCTTGAAATCGATTTTATGTATGTCTTAATGTTTAAAATATGTCGTTTCTTGAAATCGACTTTATGTAAAAAAAAATTTATAAAGGATTACAAATCTATTTGAGTAACCGATGTAACTTGATTTAACATAAAAAGGCAACAATTAGGCTTGTGTAGATTTTGTCCTTCTATCCATGTTTTGCTTTGCTATTAATTAAGGTCTTAACATAAACATTGAGACAATAGGATCAAAATTACACTTTACGCTTCACATGAAAAAAAAATCGTAGCAAAAATACATTTATAATGACACCACGAAAAATACATTTATAATGAACCCACGAAACGTGTAGCTTTGGCACACGAATCGTTCTATTTTCCAACTTTATCCATATTTAACAAAAGAAATTTCCACAGAAGAAGTCTACGTACTGTCACAACTCTTTCTTATTTTCAAACAATCTATATCCCTTGAGTTTAAAGGCAGCTTTTTTATGGCCCTTAGATTCTTTTTGAAAGTGAAATTAATATATCTTATTAGCAATACACGTTTTGATAAGTATATAAAAAGAAGAAACAAAGAATGTAGTAGTATATTTAGGTTCATTTAAAAAAAATCAGTTATATTATATATAGTTCGAACAATAACACTTATGATGATAAGATGAAGACACGTTGCATTAGTCATTTGTATAATTGGTATTAAAAGTTTTACATAAGGGCATAAAGGGAAGAAAAGGGATAAAAAATAGAGGATTACACTTATGACCCTTTGTATGCCATCTTAAAAAGAGGGTAAAATTACCTTTGTAGCCATCTCTCCTCCTTAATAAGGTAACATAGATATGTGTGTATATTGCGCATGTGGTTAATACATTTCTTGATCATATAGGGAATACTTGTATGTAGGGGTGTGCATGGGTCGGTTTTTACCATTAACCATAACCGTAACCAAACTTCGGTTATGGTTAATCGGTTATGAATTCGGTTATGGTTATTTCGGTTATTAACCAAAAAAATCGACCAAAGCTAACTTTCGGCTAAATTATAAAATTAAAAGCCCATGGGTCTTAAAAACTCAGAACCTACAATGTTAGACTTAGCTTGGGTTATTATTTATAAGTTAATCAAGACTACACTTTCTAGTTAAAGTACCAATGTGGGATCCCTTTTAATAAGATATTAACAAAAAAACATATTTAACCCCTTTGTTACAACTTACAATTTTAATTCATCATAAAAAAAAGAATACTACATCAACATCATGTTGTTGATAACATACTTTTATTATAGTAAAAAAACCTCTATATAGTTAATATAGAAAATAAATCTATTACATAAACTTAATAATACAAGTTCGGTTCGGTTCGGTTATATCGGTTAACCAAAGCTTCATAACCATAACCATAACCGCTCGGTCGGTTATAGAAATTTCATAACCATAACCATTGGTTATGTTGGTTATCAGTTAAAATCGGTTCGGTTATGGTTCGGTTATGGTTAATTTTGCTCACCCCTACTTGTATGTCACTTACAACTTTGTTATATGTCTTTTAGGGTTCTTAAAACTGAATTCTTTTACTTGTTTTAACTATCTAAAATTCTTTTACTTGTTTTGTTGTGGAATACAATTCGCATCCATCCAAACTTCAAATGCTCTAAAGGCCCTTTAGCCTCAAAAGCAATACCATTATAAACAAAATTCTCCTAGTTAAGTTTGTGGGGATCACCATTTGTTACATTGTTATTGGTCATAGCTTATTGTAGGAAAACCACTTTGTCGTTGCCTTTTAGAAAGTGCTATTAGCGTATACATTTCATACATATCTCCTTCACTTTGAGCTAATAATATTAAATTGATTAATAATAAAGAGATCTAACTAGTATACATACATTATTAATTTGTAATAAAACAAACATATTTATTAAGATGAAACAAAAAAAGTTGTAATCATCTTTCATTTGGCACTTGAAAGATTACGAGTGTAAAAATGTTCACTATAATGGAAATTATCATCAACCGTATTGTCGTCAATTGTCTATATTGTCCCGTTATTTGGTGGAGTCGCATGAAAAAATGAAGATAATAGCTTGAGGCCATTTGGTCTCAAGTTCAAATCCGATTCAGATAGGTTTTACCGTAATGGGCCTTCAGATGAGTTTTTCCCTGAATTGTTGGTTTGGTTTAAGTTGTTCGGTAGGCAATCCTTTATCCAATGCTAATCTACCGGCAATTCAAATAATATTTAGTTTGCCATTAAAAAAAATCGTCGATCATTCGTCTATATTGATGGATTGATGGAGTCGTTATTAGTTTAAGAAAATTGTCACACACGTTTCAAGGAGGAATCTTTTTGTGTGTTCCCAATATTTTTCAGGACTTGCAATCTACTTGCATAAAGATTTTGGTTAACACATTATCTTTCACTTGAAGTTGAAGCAAAGTAGGCTTCTGCAAAAAGTTTCAATAACATTATAATTGAAATTCACAGCCGACCCTCTAAATGTTCTCATTTCTCGACGTGACATGTGGACATGTTAAGAGGATCGTCCCGGTCTTTTAATTCCAACTTCAAACTTCAAACAATGTTGTAGACAAGGTCTCGGAGGCCAAGTACTTATCAAATAATCGCTACAAAGTAGGCTGCTGAGGCCCGAGTACTCTAGGCCTAGGCCGAGTACTCTCCGACTAGGCCGAGAACTCCCCAAGTACTCCCAACTCCGACTAGAGAGCGCCTAGCGATTTTTGCAACATTGTGTAAAAATAAGTAATAGTAGTGGGATTCCTTGCTACGCGGCGGGAGTTTAGTCAGTATCGGTTTGTTTTATTATGCAACTGACACCTGTTATAGCAACTAAAAAGAAGACGAAAAAAGTCATGATATGCCTAAAAGTATAATGAACTGTGTTTTACAACGATCTAGAACAATAATAACAAATACCGGTACCGATGTTTGGTAGGCTTCAAGGAATTGCAACTCCTTTGTCAACAAATTTTATACCTGAATGTCGAGAGAAAAATTAAGTATAACTGCGTACTCAGTTTTTTTCTAATAGTTAATCAACACGGGTTATCCCAATATCCAATTAATCAACATTAAATAAGTTAAAGACGTATAATCTATAGTGATGAAACTGAAAAGTAAACAAATTAAATATTATATAATATTTTTAATGTTCAATTCTCGTCTCTTTTATAGATATAACTAGTGTTTTAGTTACCCACGCTTCGCTGCGGGACGCTCGTGCATTATAGATTTGGTGGACATTAAAAATAACATTATTAGCTAAAATAAGTGGCGTACCGCTATCTAGCAATTTCGTCAATTACGTGGGCCAATAATCTTCAATTACGTTAGCAACTTTCTTTAAATAAGTGGGCCAATAATCTTCAATTACGTGGACCAATAATAACGAAGACTATTGTGTTGGTTTAAACATTTTAATACTCTACAAAACTTATCCTACTACTAAAGTGTCAATATAATATACTAACAAAATAACAATTAAATAATAAAATACACAAAATATTACGTTATTTATATTTGGTATTATAATAAAATAACAATATAAATAAAATATTAGTTTACTGTAGAACTGTCTTAGAATTAATATATAGAGAATAATTTTGGTTTTGTAGTATGTTAAGGTTGTGCGTAGTGGGGCGGTTCCACGGCGCCATGGACCCTATAACGCCGGGGAACACCGCCCCCCCCCCCCCCCGGCGCTATAGGGCGTTTTAGGGTGGGGTGAGTTGTGAGCATAGCGGCGTTTTGGAGTTTGAATGGATATTGTTGTTGTTGTTGACCGTTGTCAAACGGTAAAAAACATTAATTTTTTGTTTTTTTTTAAACAAAATCTCTATATATATATACACATACAACACAAACCATTCACACCACAACACAAACCATTCCAACCAAAGAAAACCAAATACAAACCCAAAACCAAACCAATGGCAGCGTGGACTAACCAAGATCAACTCGAGTTGGTGAGGGCGTGGGTCAACACGAAGGAGAATCCGCCGAACAATAGGCAACATTTTTGGCGCAATGTATTGGAGGAGTACAACCGAATTACTGATACGGACCACCGAACGGTCGACCAGATCAACGCTAAGTGGTGTACCATACAAAATAACTGTAGGCGTTGGCAAACGGTCTATGAAGCGACGGCACCGACTTCACTGTCACCAATCTGCTGTCCTGGACTATGATGCGTTTTTCTTTTGTTTAGTGTTTTAAGGTTTTAATGTTTTAATGTTTAATAATGTGTAATGTTTAATTTTATGTTTTATGTTTAATGTTGTATTTGTAATGTTTAAGGTTTTAGTTTATAAAGTTTATTTGGTTTTAAATTTAAACCACTACATTAACACATAATACATAAACACATAAAATTACAATCCTAAATTACTTATTACAAACAGAGTTCCTAATCCTAAACTACTTATTAAAACGTTACATAAACACATAATATAATCCTAAATTACTTATTAAAACCTAAACCTCCCACTACGGAGAGTAGTTGTCCCAGTCCTCGAGTGTGTAGTACTCGGGGGATAGGGAACGTGAGCTGTCCCGTCCATCGGATCTTGCATCCGATGGGAAATAGTAGTACTCACGAGGAGGGGTAGGCATGCTCCAAAGGCGCTCCTGCTCCTCAATTTCCCTGAGGGCTTCCAAGTCCTCAGGGGTTGGGTCCCCATATTCACGGGGTGGGGTGGTCTGGTGGTGGTGGGTGGAGGTATTCCGGGGGGTGGGGGTAGGTTGGTGGTGGTGGGTGGGGGTATTCTAGGGGGTGGGGGTAGGTTGGTGGTAGGAGGTGGGGATAGGTTGGTGGTAGGGGGTAGGAGGAGGAGGGGTGAAGGTTGGTGGTGCCGACAACATCAGTCGGTCCAATTGATGAGTAGCCATGGTATAATCCATGGCCCAAGCCCATTCTTCATCCGTCTAGGGATCATCCTTCCAGGGATCATCGACTTCAGGATGAGTTGGTGGTGCCGTAGCAGGAGGAGGAGTGTGAAGGTTGGTGGTGCCGGAGCAGGAGGAGGAGAGGGATATAGCCAATGTTGTGGCGGAGGAGGAGGAGGAAGAGGAGGTTGTGGAGGAGGAGGAGTTGGTAGTCTCCTGGACCGGCCCCGTCCCCGGACCCGTCGAGCGTACTGCAGGACATTAGAAGGTCCGGCAGCTCCTGCTTGAAAATCGCCAGTGTTATTCATTGTGTTTGATGAGGAAAGGATGAGGAAGAGGGAAGAGGTGTGACTGATATTTGGGAGGAGGGGGGGTATTTATAGGTGTGACTGAGATTTGGTGGTGGGGGGGAAAGTTTGGAATTCAAACTTTGAAATTTAAATGTTTGGGGGGAAAGTTTGAAATTCAAACTTTGAAATAGGAGGGAAACCGTTTGAAATTCAAACGGTTTGGAACAGTAACCGTTTGAAATTCAATTTTTTTTTAAAATATTAGTTTTTAATATTAAATATTTTTTTATTATTTTATTAATTTAATAAACTTTCAGTTTAAATTTTTATTTTTATTATTATTTTTATATTTAATGAAATATTATTAAGTATTTAATATTCTTTATTTAAATAAAAAAACAATAATTAACCAATCATTACCAATTATTTATAACCCCCCTCATAACCCCCTTCTCACTATACACTCTTTTTCCACAACCCCCACATAACCCCACTTCTATTACTTTTTAATATTTTAATACCACAACCCCCACATAACCCCCCACCACTACACATGTCCTAATAAACATGTTAGACTGATGTCATTTATAGTCATGAGATATGTATCATGTATTTTGCTTTCATTTCTTTGTATTGTTATCAAATCTTCATTCGACGTATAATGTATTGGCCCACATCTTGGATAGTTAGATCACCAAAATATGGCAATTCAACTTTCGGACATCTGACATGTAAAACAACACATCTTTTAAGAAATCAAAACTGATTGAAGATGGATACGGTATACATCTCATACATACACTCGTGATTATAGACGACAACTTGTTTGCCCAATTAAGTATTGCAAATGTACCCATGACCTCTTAGTCTAGTGGTATGGTGTTATCTCTTACAAATATGAGGTTGTTGGTTCAAATCATTGCAAGTGCAAGGTGAGGTGGACTTAAGGTGTAATAAAATTTTCCGTTCGAAAAAAAGTATTACAATACCAAAGTGACGAACACCCACCAGAGAGTCACGAACTGCATGAATTGACCATTAGACTCCAGTTATCTGATGATGTCGTCACCAATTTCGATGATGGTGGTGGTGGTCTAAGAAGGTGGTGACAGTTATTTGAAAAGTTGTTGGTGGTGGTCCAGTATTATAAGAGTAAAAGCTCAGATGGTGTGACACCCGACAAACACAGGTTAGTAACTTCTATTAAACTAGTAAGTCTACCTTAGCGAGTCATGCATACATTACACTTAACTGGGTCAGTTGAGTCATTATGATGGTTCGGGGAATGATCGGGAGTCGTTATGATGGTTCGGGGAATTATCAGGAGTCGTTATGATGGTTCGGGGAATTATCAAGAGTCGTTATGATGGTTCGGGGAATCATCGGGAGTCTGTCCATAACTATATGTACAAGGATTGGTGATTTGTAGGATCACCGGATTTAATGCATGCACAAGAGTCTCGAGTCCCGGCGATTGGTGAACGATTGTGAATGTGTTAGTTATCAAGTAATATGTGTTAATAATCATTATATAACTTGTCAGTATGTGAATACGTGCTTATATGTGTTAAAATAGTGTTTAACGCGTCGAAAAACCAACCTTGTTGCAGGGGGCGACTAGGACCCTAGTAGCCACCTCCAGGGGCGACTAGGACCCTAGTAGACACCTCCAAGGGGTGACTAGGACCCTAGTAGCCACCTCTAAGGGGCGACTAGGAACCTAGTAGCCACCTGCAAGGGGAGACTAGCATTCCTAGTAACTACCTGCAGAGCCTAGTCGTCCGTTGTGTCTGAAACCACTAGCAACAGCTATGAACACCATACTTGACTTGTAAAACATCATTTGTGAAACCCTAACTCACTCCAAATCTCTCTCACACGATACTTAACCTCTGGAAGCCGTTTTTGCCTTAAATCTACCATTTCCAAGCCTTAAACATCATTTCCAGCAAAATCTAATATGTGTTATTCATCCTAAGCTTTCATCACGTCGTTATTTTGATCTCTAAAGGTCCAGACCTGGTTTTATAAAGTTTGTGTCTTTGAAAACCTTTGAAAAAACAGTTTTAAAACAACGCTAATCCTTTAAATGGGTTCTATGTGAAGGATTCAAGCAAAGAACGGTTTTTGATGATTAAAACATAGGGATTCTTATGTGTTTGATGTTTTGTTGATATGAATGAGTTATTAGGATGTTTATCTTGGATTATGAAGGTTGTTTGATGTGTTTTGATGATAATATGCGTTTTGACCCGTTTGAGTGCATTAGGAGGATTTAGGATGTTATAGGATGATATGATGATTGGATGATGTTAGGGTCTATGCTAGAATGACGTGATAACAGTAGGATGATGATTTGTAACGTGATTATGTGATGAAATTCGATTATTCGCCATTTAGGGTAAGTCATGCATGCAATGATGTGATGTTTTCATAATATTATTCCATTTTGGGAAATGCTTGCAATTATGGTGTTAGACTGATGATAAATTGGGGTTTTTTCATTTAGGATAAGTTGCTTGATGATTGTGGATTGATGTTTGATGTTTTTACATGTTTCGGATCTGATTTGGAGGGTTAAACGCAGGAAAAGAGCCACCCGGACTACAGGGGGCGACTAGCTTTGCTAGTCGCCTGTAATGGATACCAATCGCCCCTCCAGGTGGCTACTAGCTTAGTAGCCTGTTTGATACCCAGTCATGTGTTTTGATGCCTAGTCGTGTGTTTTGCTACTGTAAGTGTATTTTGGAACCCCAAAACATGATTTAACACCTAGGAACATACTGTAAGCCCCGTGGCATGTCAGTAACCCTGGTAATACATGTTATGACCCGCATGTGCGATATGTGAACTGTATGCTAGATTTGATGGACTGTTATACGTGTAAGGCGCGTGTTTACACATGATTGCTTGGTTAATTGTATTTGACTAACAATGGGGATGTCGAGTCACCAATGGGATGTAGAGTCTTGTCTTGTGTGGTCGGGTGAAGGTTCAAACGTGTTTTCAAGCATACAATGGTTATGGTCTAGACATTCAGGGACTAGTTAACCTACGGGTTATTAGTCCGGATACTTATATACATCTTGTGATAAGTCGTCGGTATTAGGGACTATCATCGCATTGTCGATTAAACTATTTTCAAGAAACGCAACCTAAGGTGAGTGTCACAGCCCCACTTTTACTGATTTTACTTTCGGGGGAGAAACATGCTACGTACTTTGAATTCAATAAGATAATGTTATACTATGGTTATCTTTTATTTACTATACGGTGTTTCATCTTAAGTCCCGGGGGAACCACGAATATGTGGGTATGCATAACGGGGGAAATGTGGATAGATCTATTGGGTTTGACAAACCACACCCGGGTCGGCTGGAGGTCGGGGTGGGTGCATATTATCTCTAGCTTCGGGCCTACCGAGGATGACGGTATTCCAACAATCTGGGATGTTTACGCATTGGTACATGTCTAGTAATAGTTTACAACCGTAGTAGTAACAGTACTTAATGTTTAGCTAATGTTCATATAACATAGTAGTAATGGGAATGACTCTTCAAAACTTATGGAAACGTTTTCATAAAACCTATGAACTCACCAGCATTATATGTTGACATTTTTGGCATGTTTTCTCAACTCGCTAAGGTAGCAGCTCATGGACTAGGCGCACGGAGTCTTGCACGGCGTCTAGGGTTTAGTTGCATGCTTTTAAATAATTTCAGACTACGTTTACTTTAATTTGGGTTGTAAGCATATTCCAGCTTCCGCTAACGGTTTATGTTATAAAACTTCGTGGTTTTGGTTTACGTATCTTTTATATATAGTTGTCGTTTATTGTGACCGTTGACTTGGATCCTGGTATGTCATGCGCCTCGCGGTAAAACCGCGCTCTTGGAATTTGAGGGTGTGACATATTGGTATCAGAGCCAATGGTTATAGTGAACTAGGACTGCATGTAGAGTCTAGTCTATAGCAGATTCTAGATTCCAAGGTGTCGGTATCATCATCACTACGTGTTGCGTCATTAATGAAGGTAGCTAACAAGGACCATGAGAGTTATGAAGTGTCAATGTTGGGAACAATTGAAAATAGATTGGGGCATCTGTGCAATAATGCAAACCACAGAGAACTTCCGTACAGTTTACTCCTTTTTTTTTATTTTAAAGCAAAGCACACAAATTAGAACAAGCCTAAACATCTATTTATCCTAACCAAAAATATTGGAAAACGAGAACCCTAAATCACTCAAATAGGAAGCTAAATAAATACCCAATCATATCGACCCAAAACTTAAACACATGACTCCATAAATAAATAAAGAACTCGTAAATAACCAAACTAAAAGACACTAATACCTTTTAAACTATAAGAGTTTGACAAGATTAATCCAACACACCTTAGCTTGAAAGAATGGAGACAATTCTTTACCACATATAACACATTTGTAAGAATATATTTATATATTCTATTATGTGGCCCTTATAATCATTTATCTAATAAATGATCAATGACCTAAATACCCCTATTGGTTTAACTGGTCTTTATGTGATGGACGTAATTACCCTTAATGAACCATTAAATAGGGTTTCCCCTTGGGTGTATATATAGAGATTATTAGGAGAGCTTAAGGACTAATGAAACACCACTAATCTAAACCCTAAGTGCCTCCTCTCTCCTCTCTAAAACTGAGATCCCTGATCTCCTTAGCCATCCTAACTGTACACCCTAAACGGGAACCCGATCATCCTCAAGATCATGAAGTATTCCCTCTCAGTGGTTACTGGCTAATAAGGTACATATTCGATTAATTTATTCATGTTTATGTATTATTATTAAGGAATTGATCAACATGTGGTATCAGAGCATATGTTGATTACATCAATTCTAATTCGATTTGCAAACTTTTGATTTAAGAAAAGGTTCACAGAAAGTTTTGTTGAATCAAGAAATAAAAATATCGAAAGTTTTGTAAATAATGTTTGCCATAATAATAATAATCAATGACGGCAAAATTTCGAAATATTGAAACTCACGATAATTTTAATATATAATCATGTGCAATATTATCAAATAATCGGATCCATGTTTTGCAATTTATTAATTAAATCAAATGTTGAGTTTTGATTCAGAAAAGTTATCGTGAATCAAGAAAAAAAAAATCGAAAGTTTTGTTTTCATTAATGACATCGAAAATTGACTTTCGGCCTCTGACCAAATAACGAACATTAATATTATTTGATTTAATTTTGCAAATCATGAAAATCGTTATAAATTGGTTAAAACTAGGATTAAAATCTGTTTCCTAAAATTTTGGGAGTAACTTAATCTCCAAGTTTTAAATTAAATGTTTATAATATTTTCAAAATCTTTGGAGATTTACTGAAATCCCTTAATTAACTGAAACGGATTTTCTCAAATCCCTAAATTATAGCACTTATGGGTATCATAGTTCTCGGACAAATTGTTCACGGATTAATATTTTCGAAAGATTGTTCTAATAAGGTTTCCGGATTCAAGTTCTAAAACTAACAGTTCTCGGTTTTCTGTTTTCGAAAATCTAAAATTCGAGAACCTAAACCTAAATCCGAGAACTATTACTAAATTCGAGAACCATTACTGATTCCGAAAACCATTACTGAATACGAGAACTCTCAGGAATTCGAGAACTAACATGTTAACCGAGAACCTAACTAATTTTCCGAGAACCTAAGGCCACCCGAGAACTAGTAAATTTTCCGAGAACTAGGAACAAGGTCGAGAACTAATTATTTTCTCGAAAACCTCCTTGTTATTTCCGGGAACTAATTGCTTTTCCGAGAACCTAATCTCTACCGAGAACTCAATTGTTACCAAGAACTATGACAAGTTCGAGAACTAACCATTTTCTCAAGAACTTCCTTGTTTGCGAGAACTAACTATTTTCTCGAGAACTTCCTTGTTTGCGAGAACTAACTATTTTCTCGAGAACTTCTTTTCCCGGGAACTAAACCTACTTTCCCGAGAACTGGTAATCTAAAATTTTCTCGGGGTTTGCTATTAATAAGTTTAATCGTTTTGAAAAACCTTAACTAATATGTTTTCAAAACCTAAATCAATAAATGTTTTGCTTCACTTTTGATAACACTTAAAAGGTCTCACTTCTGCCCAAAGGTGATGTGCTACCTTAATATAGTTATCTAAGTCTAACTAAGCATACCAAATTAGTTTTGTCTAATTAACATGAATGTCTCACTTCTGTCCAAAGATGATGTGTTACATTCGTACCCTGCAAAACTAAATTGTGCCTAATAAATTAAGTGTCCCATTTCTGCCCAAAGGTGATGTGCTACACTTAATTGCACTCAATGCTTAAATGATTTCACTTCTGCCCAAAGGTGATGTGCATTGTCGATTAAACTATTTTCAAGAAACGCAACCTAAGGTGAGTGTCACAGCCCCACTTTTACTGATTTTACTTTCGGGGGAGAAACATGCTACGTACTTTGAATTCAATAAGATAATGTTATACTATGGTTATCTTTTATTTACTATACGGTGTTTCATCTTAAGTCCCGGGGGAACCACGAATATGTGGGTATGCATAACGGGGGAAATGTGGATAGATCTATTGGGTTTGACAAACCACACCCGGGTCGGCTGGAGGTCGGGGTGGGTGCATATTATCTCTAGCTTCGGGCCTACCGAGGATGACGGTATTCCAACAATCTGGGATGTTTACGCATTGGTACATGTCTAGTAATAGTTTACAACCGTAGTAGTAACAGTACTTAATGTTTAGCTAATGTTCATATAACATAGTAGTAATGGGAATGACTCTTCAAAACTTATGGAAACGTTTTCATAAAACCTATGAACTCACCAGCATTATATGTTGACATTTTTGGCATGTTTTCTCAACTCGCTAAGGTAGCAGCTCATGGACTAGGCGCACGGAGTCTTGCACGGCGTCTAGGGTTTAGTTGCATGCTTTTAAATAATTTCAGACTACGTTTACTTTAATTTGGGTTGTAAGCATATTCCAGCTTCCGCTAACGGTTTATGTTATAAAACTTCGTGGTTTTGGTTTACGTATCTTTTATATATAGTTGTCGTTTATTGTGACCGTTGACTTGGATCCTGGTATGTCATGCGCCTCGCGGTAAAACCGCGCTCTTGGAATTTGAGGGTGTGACATATTGGTATCAGAGCCAATGGTTATAGTGAACTAGGACTGCATGTAGAGTCTAGTCTATAGCAGATTCTAGATTCCAAGGTGTCGGTATCATCATCACTACGTGTTGCGTCATTAATGAAGGTAGCTAACAAGGACCATGAGAGTTATGAAGTGTCAATGTTGGGAACAATTGAAAATAGATTGGGGCATCTGTGCAATAATGCAAACCACAGAGAACTTCCGTACAGTTTACTCCTTTTTTTTTATTTTAAAGCAAAGCACACAAATTAGAACAAGCCTAAACATCTATTTATCCTAACCAAAAATATTGGAAAACGAGAACCCTAAATCACTCAAATAGGAAGCTAAATAAATACCCAATCATATCGACCCAAAACTTAAACACATGACTCCATAAATAAATAAAGAACTCGTAAATAACCAAACTAAAAGACACTAATACCTTTTAAACTATAAGAGTTTGACAAGATTAATCCAACACACCTTAGCTTGAAAGAATGGAGACAATTCTTTACCACATATAACACATTTTCATTAAAAAATATTTCTATAGAACTTACTCACCCGAATCATTTCATCCACACAAGATGTTTTATCATGAACCCGTTTGTTATATGACCTACTACTAACATTGTCATATCTTACATCTCTTTGTTGGTTTGTGGTTTTTATGAGCTCAATAGTAATAAAACGAATATTATCATAGATATGATCACCGACAACAAAAATACTCAAAATCTTGGATCAGAAAAATTAATGTAAACGTAGACATATTGGTACTGATGTTAAATAAACATCACATAAACCTTATCATGGATTCATTGTGGAAGGTGGCAACAAAGATTGTGTGTTAGTACGAAACAAAAATAAGACAGTAATGTGTCTTATAGTGTAAACATGTGAGCCACATGAGGCAGCTGGTCACTTCACAACTACAACACTATTACTAGTACCACCCTTTACATCCATAACAACCCTTTTATAATTGTAGGTGATTCATAAAAAGAGTTGTGTATTATTTTAGTATTTGAGAATAGCGTGACACGGTGTATATTTGTCGAGGATGATACTACAAGCTGAAAAGATAGAAAAATGATAGGATTTTGGAGTTGTGTATTTTTTACATGAGTTGCATCGGAATATTGTTTATATGGCTACTATTGTGTGTATTACTTGATGTTAAAATGTATGTTGTTACTTAAAGCTTTTAGAAGCGCCATTGTAGTAGTGATAGAATAATAGTAGAGTGATAATTTCATACACCCTAAATATGATGTCACGGGGTGTATGAATCCTAGAACCCATTTGAAATGCCACTAGATTAGAATTGGACAAATGATTACCTACCGAGCAGCCCAAACCAAATCACCAACTCAGGGAAAAACTCGCCTGAAGGCCCACTGCGATAAAACCTATCTAGATCAGATTAGAACTTGAGACCAAATGGCCTCAAGCTATTATCTTTATTTCTTCATGCCACTCCACTAAATGATGGGAAAATATAAATATTGACGACAATACAGTTGATAATAACTTCCATTATAGTGAACATTTTTACAGTCGTAATCTTTCAAGTGCCAAATGAAAGATGATTACAACTTTTTTTTGTTTCATCTTAATAAATATGTTTGTTTTATTACAAATTAAGGGGTATTATATTTTAATAATCCAAAGTTTAGGCCATTGGTCGATAATAATCCGAACTTTAACGTTGGCCCAGAATAATCCCAAATGGACATGTGGGTGTCAAAAATAGACCTCCGTTAACTCTGAATTAACTGGGTTAGTGTATGTTGACGTGGAAGATGAAGTGGCATGCTGACGTGTACAAAAATGATGACGTGGCAAATGACGTGGAAATTATTTTTTAAATGCCACGTCAGAAAAAAAAAGTTTATTATTGGCCAAACGTTAAAGTTCGGATTATTATTGGCCAATGGGAAAACTTTGGATTATTTTATACCCCTTTTTATTAGGGGCAATTTCATATATACCCCTGCAAAACATCAAAATTTCATATATACCCAAAACATGCATTAGGACCATTGTACAATATGCATATAGTGATGAAATTGAAAGGTAAACAAATTAAATATTATATAATATTTTTAATGTTCATTTCTCGTCTCTTTTATAGAAATAATAATTTTGGTTTAGTAGTATGTTAATAAACATGTTAGACTGATGTCATTTATAGTCATGAGATATGTATCATGTATTTTGCTTTCATTTCTATGTATTGTTATCAAATGTTCATTCGACGTATAATGTATTGGCCCACATCTTGGATAGTTAGATCACCAAAATATGGCAATTCAACTTTCGGACATCTGACATGTAAAACAACACATCTTTTAAGAGCATGTTTGGCTCTCCTTCTCCTTATCTCCTTATCTCCTTCTTCTACTTCCTTATCTCCTTAATCAAAAAGTAACAAATTCTTACTTATAACTTATCTCCTTTTCAACCCACAGAAACCTCCTTTTCAACCTATTACCCAAACAAACTTATCTCCTTATCTCCTTCTTGATTAAGGAGATAAGTCATAAGGAGGTGAAATAAGGAATGCCAAACATGGCCAAGAAATCAAAACTGATTGAAGATGGATACGATATACATCTCATATATACACTCGTGATTATAGACGACTACTTGTTTGCCCAATTAAGTATTGCAACTGTACCCATGACCTCTTGGTCTAGTGGTATGGTGTTCTCCCTTACAAATTTAAGGGTGTGGGTTCAAATCATTGCAAGTACAAGATGAGATGGACGTAAGGTGTAATAAAATTTGTCATTCAAAAAAAAAAGTATTACAATACCAAAGTGACGAACACCCACCATCACGAACTGCATGAATTGACCGTTAGACTTCAGTTATCTGATGATGTCGTCACCAATTTCGATGATGGTGGTGGTGGTCTGAGAAGGTGGTGACAGTTATTTGAAAAGTTGGTGGTGGTCCAAGATTATAATAGTAAATGATCAGATGGTGTGACACTCGGCAAACTCAGGTTACTAACTTTTGTTAAACTAGTAAGTCTACTTTAGCGAGTCATGCATACATTACACTTAACTAGGGTCAGTTGAGTCCTTATGATGGTTCGGGAAATCATCGGGAGTCGTTATGATGGTTCGGGGAATCATCGGGAGTCGGTCCATAACCATATGTACAAGGATTGGTAATTTGTAGGATCACCGGATTTAATGCACGCACGCGAGTCTCGAGTCTCGGGGATTGGTGAACGATTGTGAACGTGTTAGTTATCAAGTAATATGTGTTTATAATCATTATATAACTTGTCGGTATGTGAATACATGCTTATATGTGTTAAAATAGTGTTTAACGCGCCGAAAAACCAACCTTGTTGTAGGGGGGCGACTAGGACCCTAGTAGCCACCTCCAGGGGGAGACTAGCATTCCTAGTAGCTACTTGCAGAGCCTAGTCGCCCATTGTGTCTGAAACGACTAGCAACAGCTATAAATACCATACTTGACTTGTAAAACATCATTTGTGAAACCCTAACTCACCTCAAACCTCTCTTACACTATACTTAACCTCTGGAACCCGTTTTTGCCCTAAATCTACCATTTCCGAGCCTTAAACATCATTTCTAGCAAAATCTAAGGTGTGTTATTCATCCTAAGCTTTTATCACGTCGATATTTTGAACCCTAAAGGTCCCGACCTGGTTTTATAAAGTTTGTGTCTTTGAAAACCTTTGAAAAACAGATTTAAAACAAGTCTAATCTTTTAAATGGGTTTTATGTAACGGGTTTTGATGATTAAAACGTGGTGATTTTTTATGTGTTTGATGTTTTGTTGATATGAATGAGTTATTAGGATGTTTATCTTAGATTATGAAGGTTGTTTGATGTGTTTTGATGATAATATGCGTTTTGACCCGTTTGAGTGCATAAGGAGGATTTAGGATGTTATAGGATGATATGATGATTGGATGATGTTAGGGTTTATGCTAGAATGATGTGGTAACACTAGGATGATGATTTGTAACGTGATTATGTGATGAAATCTGATTATTTGCCATTTAGGGTAAGTTATGCATGCAATGATGTTATGTTTTCATAATATTATTCCATTTTGGGAAATGCTTGCAATTAGGGTGTTAGACTGATGATAAATTGGGGGTTTTCTTTTAGGATAAGTTGCTTGATGATTATGGATTGATGTTGGGTGTTTTTACATGTTTCGGATCTGATTTGGAGGGTTAAACGCGCGAAAAGAGCCACCCGGACTGCAGGGGGCGACTAGCTAAGCTAGTCGCCTGTCCAGGGGGCGACTAGCTTTGCTAGTCGCCCGTAATGGATCCCAGTCGCCCCTCCAGGTGGCTACTAGCTTTTCTAGTAGCCTGTTTGATACCCAGTCGTGTGTTTTGATGCCTAGTCATGTGTTTTGATACCCTGGTAATACATGTTATGACCCACATGTGCAATATGTGAACTGTATGCTAGATTTGATGGGCTGTTATACGTGTAAGGCGTGTGTTTACACATGATTGCTTGGTTAATTGTATTTGACTAACACGGGGGATGTCGGCTCACCAATGGAATGTCGAGTCTTGTCTTGTGTGATCGGGTGAAGGTTCAAACTTGTTTTCAAGCATACAATGGTTATGCTCTGGACATTCAGGGACTAGTTAACCTACGAGTTATTAGTCCGGATACTTATATACATCTTATGATAGGTTGCCAGTATTAGGGACTATCATAGCATTGTCGGTTAAGCTATTTTCAAGAAACGTAACCTAAGGTGAGTGTCACAGCCCCACTTTTACTGATTTTACTTTCGGGGGAGAAACCTGCTACATACTTTGGATTCAATAAGATCATGTTATAATATAGTTATCTTTTGTTTACTATACGGCGTTTCATCTTAAGTCCCAGGGGGAACCATGAATTTGTGGGTATGCATAACGGGGGAAATGTGGATAGATCTATTGGGCTTGACAAACCCCACGCGGGTCGGCTGGAGGTCGGATGGGTGCATATTGTCTCTAGCTTCGAGCCTACCGAGGGTGACGGTAGTCCAACAATCTGGGCTGTTTACACATTGGTACATGTCTAGTAATGGTTTCTAACCGTAGTAGTAACAGTACTTAAGGTCTAGCTAACGTTCATATAACATAGTAGTAACGGGAATGATCTTTCAAAACTTATGGAAACGTTTTCATAAAACATGTGAACTCATCAGCATTATATGTTGACATTTTTGGCATGTTTTCTCAGGTCGCTAAGGTAGCAGCTCATGGACTAGGTAGGCGCACGGAGTCTTGCACGGCGTCTAGGGTTTAGTTGCATGCTTTTAAATAATTTCAGACTACGTTTACTTTATTTTGGGTTGTAAACGTATTTCAGCTTCCGCTAACGGTTTATGTTATAAAACTTCGTGGTTTTGGTTTACGTATCTTTTACATATAGTTGTCGTTTATTGTGACCGTTGACTTGAATCCTGGTATGTCACGCGTCTCGCAGTAAAACCTCACACGTGGAATTTGAGAGTGTGACAGATGGTCCATGTGGGTAGTTTGGTCATTTTACATGACTTAACTGGAAATTTTAATGAAGTTATCTAACAAGGACCATGGGAGTTATGAAGTGTCAACGTTGGGAACAATTAAAAATAAATTGGGGCATCTGTGCAATAATGCAAACCACATGAACCATCCATACAGTTTACTCCTTTTTATTATAAAGCAAAACACACAAATTACAACAAGCCTAACCATCTATTTATCCTAACCAAAAATATTGAAAAACGAGAACCCTAAATCACTCAAATAGTAAACTAAATAAATACCCAATATCGACCCAAAACTTAAAAACATGACTCCATAAATAAATAAAGAACTCGTAAATAACCCAACTAAAAGACACTAATACCCTTTAAACTATAAGAGTTTGACAAGATTAGTCCAACACACCTTAGCTTGAAAGAATGGAGACAATTCTTTACCACATATAACACATTTTCATTAAAAAAAATATTTCTATAGAACTTACTCACCCGAATCATTTCATCCACACAAGATGTTTTATCATGAACCCGTTTGTTATGTGACCTACTACTAACATTGTCATATCTTACCTCTCTTTGTTGGTTTGCGATTTTTATGAGCTCAATAGTAATAAAACGAATATTATCAGAGATATGATCACCGACAACAAAAATACTCAAAATCTTGGATCAGAAAAATTAATGTAAACGTAGACATATTGGTACTGATGTTAAATAAACATCACATAAACCTTATCATGGATTCATTGTGGAAGGTGGCAACAAAGATTGTGTGTTAGTACGAAACAAAAATAAGACAGTAATATGTGTCTTATAGTGTAAACATGTGAGCCACATGAGGCAGCTGGTCACTTCACAACTACAACACTATTACTAGTACCACCTTTTTCATCCATAACAACCCTTTTTTTATTGTAGGTGATTAATAAAAAGAGTTGTGTGTTATTTTCGTATTTGAGAATAGCGTGACACGGTGTATATTTGTCGAGGATGATACTACAAGCTCCTATGATAGAAAAATGAGAGGATTTTGGAGTTGTGTATTGTTTTAGCTTCGGTTGCACCGGAATATACACTACAAGAAATTTGGACAATAGCGACGACTTGTTATGGGTCGCCGCCAATGCTCATTTTGGTTGTAGTGATATTGTTTATATGGCTACTATTGTGTGTATTACTAAATGTTAAAATGTATGTTGTTAGTTATAGAGATATTAATCCCGAAACATTTTAATACATAAGCATGACAACGCTGTTAAAACTTTGAGAAGTGGCATTGTAGTAGTGATATAATAATAGTAGAGTAACAATTTCAGACCTTATTTTTTAACGTGCCAATAAAAACATCAAGTGGTGTACAAAGAAAATCAAAGAACCTATTGAGTTGTGGAGATTCAAGATGGTTAAATCACTTTCATGGGGAGGGATCGTGCTCCTAGCAGAGCGACAAGGTTGTGTGGACCGCTCTTCCTGAGTGTTTTAACAATCACAATTCATACAAAGTGAGGTTTTAGTGTCGTTTAATTAACACAGCCAAATTATTGGACCAGACCAAACATGTATCAGATGTTAACGGTTTGGTTTATTATTTGGATCAATGTGATTATCCTAAATCTATACCTATACTAAGAGAGAACTACATAATTAGTACTTGTGATTTACCATTACTTTCACCTTTGAGTATTAAGGTTTAAAAGTTTAATGTTAAGGTGTTAAATTTAGTTTTTGTAACATAATAGGGTATTAACACTAACGGAGGTTAATATTTAACCGAGTTTACCCTCACGTGACTTATGGTAAACCACAAAAACCAAAGGTTAAACTTAAGTGAGGCCCACCACTTAATTATTTACCACAAAGACCATAGGTAAATAATTATAAAATTTGATTCTTTTTTAATGACTTCATTTCTCATATTTATTATATTAGTGCAAATTTGAAAAAAGAAATAAAAAAAATTCCGTGTATGCAGTATTAGATCGCTTAATTTATGAAATTTAGCGATAGACACTCGCGTGGAGGGAGAGAGTCTCATTGTAATCGAGATTATAGCCAAGATCTCTTCGAAAATAGATGGGGATATGGAGGGCACGCTCCTTCTCGATTCTCTCAGCCAACTCCATAACTCACGACCTAAGTCGGGCACTATTTTTGTGAAACACTCTCCATCTTTGTTTATAAGTTTATAACATAAAAGTGGGCATTTGAATATAAAAAACTAGATTATACCCCGGGAGCGTCCCGGGGTTGAAAAATCTAATATTAGTAAACAAATGAAAAACCAAAATAACTTAAACATAACCCTTATGGTTACCTGAATCCTTTCAATTAAACACAATCCCCAATCCCCAAACCGATCAACAATAAATCATCGAATCAATAACCGATCAAACCTGAAAACATAACAATCTTCAATTAAACACAATCCCCAAAAAAAATTGTCAGATCTTTCCCCAAAAACTGTCAGATAGCAATAAAAGATAAAAGATTTAATTTTAAACCTCTAGTCCAATGGCCTGACCTGGGCATGGAAAACACAGCAATAAACTCAAGAGAAATCTTACAAAACACGAAATAAATCGAAACCCTAGATCAAACATTCAGAACACAAACAGGGTTACTACATAAGGCTCAATACATTCAATGTTTTTAATTAAAACAAATAAAAGTTCTTATCACTAAATCACTGTACAATTCCAAGGCCAAAATAATAAAAAATAAAAAAATAAAGGTAAAAAATATTAATGATTAGAGGAATTAGGGATTTCAATGGTAACTGCTACACGTTGTTCCACCATTGTTGGATGCTGCTTTTGATCTTTTGCCATCCTTTTGAGTTGTAGGAAATCGTTGGTTTGATTCAGCTTTCTTTTTACCATTAGTTTCAGCCCCTAATTAGAGTTAGGGTTATACCTGGTTTCAAGTGTAACGATAATATAAGGTAAATAATAGCAGCAAGAGGCTAGTGGACGGAGTAAAACGACTTCGTCTGAACAATATCACCGATTAGCGACCTTAGAATATAGAAGAAATCATCAGTAAGTCAAATCGTAGATATATTCTTAAAAGATGAAAGGAGTTAGGTAGGGTTTGAAGGAGAGCAACAGTCGATGGTTTACTTTGATGGTGTTTTTTTTTAACTTAAATATCAATTGCCACATGGGATGACACATGACACACTCAAATGGGGAGAATGCCTCATTGAGTGCCATATCATCAAAATTGTTTTGTTTATTATATGTATAGATATGGTCACACATAGTTTGTAACTAATTTTATTTCCACGCTTCCACCTTTCTATATTCTAAAGGATATGTGGAGGAGACCCTCTGGCCCCTGGTATCCATATTGGATACCGATCATCCCACCCCACAAGGTTTATGATCCCGGCAAAATACCTCAAAGTGCTGCTCGAAAGATTCGAACTTGTCTCCTCTCATGCCCAACACTTATCATTGGTAGTGGGTACCACTAGGCTATAAGCCCATTGGTCCTTTCTATATTCTACAATCCACTTTTATTGGGGGAACCATAACTTATCCAAAATAAACCCGGAATTTCGCGTTTACCAAATTAATCACAAAACATATGGACTGAGCAGGCAAAATTCACCAAAAGAGTAGGCCTAACCGACGCTTTTGACCACATAGTGTAAGCTATAAATCCTAGCCGTTTCAACCGATAGATGATATAGCGGCTTCTGGTGGAAGGAAATGAGAAGTAATTACTTTGGTGAAGGCTACAACTCCTTGTTTAATTTAGAAAAATACTGGTCAAAGATGAGTATTTTAGTAATTTTCTCTCGTCTTTATTGGTTCATTAGATTTTATCCCGGGAGCGTCCCGGGGTTGAAAAATATAACAATTTTAATAATACTAATACTAATATTTCTATTGATTAAGTATACATATGCATCTTTAGAAGAGTAAAATTCCAATGATAGCATGGCAAATGGACTGAATTTCAACATCGTAGATAAGAACCTGGTTTAAAAGAAAAAACATGATTAATGAATAACCTGAATACTTTGTGTTTTTTTTCCCGTATGAACGAAACCCCACAAAAAATAGTCGTTTTTTTATATAGCACTATGGTACTCGTTGGAAAGATAATAAAACGCTCGTTAATTTGGTGTAATTTTTTTCTTTAGAAAATCTCGTATATAAAAGATATTAATGTTTAAAAATTGTGAGAAGAAACATAAGAGAGAAAAAATTAAATTTGTTTTTAAATTCTTTTTTCCTAAAATAACTCAATTTAATTTTAGTAGATTAGGTTTTATATTATTTTTTGTTTTTTTTTAATTTGCCACATGGTATGACACATGGCACACTTAAGGAGGAGAATGCCTCCTTGAATGCCATGTCATTAAAATTGCTTTCTTTTATTATATATATAGATAAACACAAAATAGATTATTGTTCACCCCTCACAAAGTCTTGGACTTTAGTATATTATATTATATAATTGGGGTATTGAATTTTAATAATCCAAAGTTTAACCTATTGGTTGGAAATAATTTGTGCTTCAAAAATTTCAAACAACGATCCCAACTTTCAATGTATTGGCCGACAATGAACCTTTGTTAACTGAGAACTAAGTCAGTTAGTGGATGATGACGTGGACGCTGACGTGGCATGCTCACGCTGTTGTGGATGATGACGTGGCAGCCATGTCAACATCCATGTCATCATCCATGCATGTATTGGTATGCCACGTCAGCGTCAGCATGCCACATCAGCGTCCACGTCAACATCAACTAACTGAGTTAGCTCTCAGTTAAAAAAAAGGTTCATTGTCGGCCAATACATTGAAAGTTGGGATCGTTGTTGGAAATTTTTGAAGTACAAATTATTATCGACCAATAGGTGAAAGTAGGGATGAGCATCCGGTCCCGAAAACCGATCCCGAACCGAAAAAATACCGATCCCGTACCGAACCGATACCGCACCGAGGGTGTTCGGTATCGGTATCGGTACCCACATTTAGAGGTTTTCGGTTTCGGTATTATCGGTATCGGTACGGGATCGGTATCGGTTCGGTATTTTAAGGTAAAATACCGATACCACACCGGTACCGTACCGATACCGAACCGATACCGATACCGTACCGGTATAATCGGTATCGGTATCGGTATTGGTTTTTTGGACTTTTCGGTATCGGTATTTTCGGGATCGGTATCGGTTCGGTACCGATACCGTCCCGAGCCCATCCCTAGGTGAAAGTTTGGATTATTAAAATCCAATACCCCCTATATAGTTTTATCAAAATTAAATGTTTATCATTAATATCTTTTTTTTTTGGAAGTATATATCTTTGTATTGATTCCCGTAACGACAAAACCCACCTGCGCCAACAAGAACGCTGTGGGACTATGCTAAAACTAAATTTCAACACACTGCACACTAATTTATTTATTTATCTATTATTCATAATTTAAATAGTTATTTCTCTTTTCTAAAACTAACATACATCATCTTAATTCTGTTTTTATTCTTGAGCCTCTTAATTTTTTATATCATAGTCAAACTCTGATAATAGTAGCAATGAGCCAAATATCATCTGCTTGAATATAATTTCTGATAAATAAACAAATAAATAAAGTATACTTAAAGGGTTAATATTAAAAAGTGTAGAAAACTAGGGTTTGTACCAACACAACAAACAACAAACTAAAAGAAATAAAGACTGAAAGTAAAGAACACCAGATGTAGGCGACAAAACAACGTGACAAAATCTTATTTAGCCAACCCAAAACTTGCCCCCCAGAACCCTAGATCTCAGATAATCACTGAGATCAAAGAAACCACACAATACAAAGTCTTCTACAAGATCTACTGATGATTTAGATCAGTAGATCAAGAGAACAATAAACGAAATACAAATACAAAGAAATAATACCTACAAACCCTAATACAAAACCAGAGAACTACAACTATATGATAACAAAACAAAGAGAGACTAAACTCTCAACAGAGTCTGAAGAGGGTTTATATAAGGCAGCTGAGAACCATCGAGAAACAAATGAACGACCACGATTAATATCAATCCAACGGCTGAGATCAACTCCTGCAAAATATCTCAACAAACTCAAGGAGTCCAAATAAGTAAACCAGTTCAGTTCAGGAGTTCAATAAAAGAGTTCAACAGTTCAAAGAGTTTAAGATAATAACCCAACTGAAACTCAAAGCCCAATAAATCAGAATCAGGCCCAATAGGTAATTGAATTAAAGAGAAGCCAAGCCCAACATATTTTAACACCCCCCCTTAATTCAATTACCAAACATATTGCACAAACCAAGCTTAGTGCTTAACTCTTCATGTTGAGCACTAAACAGACCTTTTGTAAAGATATCAGCAACTTGCTGATTAGAGGGAACCTTCACAGCACTAATAAACCCAGAACTGATCTTTTCCCTTAGGAAATGCCAATCCAATTCAAAATGCTTTGTCCTGTCATGAAAGACAGGATTTTCTGCTATAGAAATAGCAGGTTTACTATCACAGAATAAGTTTATAGGAACCTTAGTTTCAACACCTAACTCTTTTAACAAGTTAGATATCCATACAAGCTCACAAACAGTAGAGCACATCGCTCGGTATTCAGCTTCAGCTGAAGAACGTGCAACAGTACTCTGTTTTTTACTTTTCCAAGATACAAGGCATTCTCCAACAAACACACAGAAACCAGTAACAGACCTACGAGTGGAAAGACACTTAGCCCAATCAGCATCTGAATATGCTGACAAGGCTAGACCTGTTCCTTTCCTGAACATAATCCCCTTTCCTGGAGAAAGTTTTAAGTACCTAAGCAGTCTCAAAGCTATCTTTTGCACATTCTGAGTTGGTTTATGCATAAACTGACTCAGGAATTGCACAGCATAGCTTATATCAGGACGAGTTAAAGACAAATAGATCAATTTGCCTATTAACTTTTGATATCCTGTTACATCCTCTAATTCTTTATCATTTTTGTCATTTTTAATTGCCAAATTATAATTCTGTTCAATTGGGACACTAACAGGTTTACAACCTAGATAACCAAACTCATTTAAGAGATCTAAACAATACTTTCTCTGATTAAGGCAGATACCCTGATCAGAGTACAACACCTCAATTCCTAGAAAATATTTTAACTTTCCTAAGTCTTTAATTTGAAAACTCTTTTTTAATAATGTTTTCACATTATCAATTTCTGATTTGCTGTTTCCAGTAACAACAATATCATCCACATAAACAAGCAAAACAACAAAAACATCTTTATCAGTTTTAACAAACATAGAGTGATCACATACACTCTGAACAAAACCAATTCCTTTTAAAACATCAACTAACTTTTCATTCCATTTCCTAGGTGCTTGTTTCAATCCATACAAGGATTTAACAAGCTTACAAACTTTTGACTCATTTCCAGAAGCATACCCTTCTGGTAAACGCATATACACATCCTCAGTGATTGACCCATATAAGAAAGCATTGTTTATATCAAGTTGATATAATGTCCAGTTATTCTGAACAGCCAAACTGATAACTGTTCTAACAGTTACCATTTTTACAACTGGAGAGAAGGTTTCTCCAAAGTCTAAACCTTCTCTTTGGTTGTAACCTTTGGCAACTAACCTAGCTTTATATCTATCTATCTCACCATTGGACTTATATTTGACTTTATAAACCCATTTGCACCCAATAGCCTTTCTACCTGGAGGTAACTCAGTTACAATCCAGGTATTATTTCTATATAAGGCCTCCATCTCAGCATTCATAGCCTCTACCCAGTGTGGATCTTTAGAGGCTTGAATGTAAGATGTGGGTTCTAAACACTTATTCACATTAGACACTAAACACATATTTTCAAAGGACAAATTGGAGTAATTCACTACTTTTTCAACCCCATATTTAACTTTGCCTTCTATCACATAGTCATCAAACTTCCTAGGCAAAACAGAGTCTCTACTGGACTGCCTAGTTGGCCTACTTCCCTCAGGAGTCCTTAACTCATCATGTGATCCCTCTAACCTAGTGCCATCAGTCCCTCTCCCCATAGAACTACTAGGTTGCTGATCAATATTGTCAGTATGATCTACATCACTAGTGTTCCTGGGAGAGTCATCTAATGATCTCCCAGGTGAGTGATCATGAGTATCATCAGGTTCCCCATCATCATTGGGAAGGTTTAAGAAAACATTTGTTTTATCACTTGAAGAAATTTCACTTTCAAAATTATCAAAAAAGTTTAAATGATTAAGTTTCTCAAAAACAAGTTGTTTATGTTCAGTTTTAAAGGGAAATATATTTTCATAGAATTTAACATCCCTTGAAAACTCAACTTTTTTTGTTTCTAAATCATATATCTTATACCCCTTTTTTACAAAAGAGTATCCTATTAAAACACTTTTATTAGCCCTGCTAAACAACTTATCAGGACCATCCAAAACAGTTTTAAAACACAAACTACCAAAATTTCTCAAGTGATTAAGTTCAGGGGGGAACCCATATACTAACTCATAGGGACTCTTACCATTTAACACAGAAGAGGGTATCCTGTTAATTAAATAAGCAGCAGTAAGCACACAATCAGACCAAAAACTAAGAGGAACACTACTTTGAAACAGAAGTGCTCTAGCTGTATTCAGAAGATGTCTATGCTTTCTCTCCACAACTCCATTTTGTTGTGGAGTATAAGCACAAGATGTTTGATGAAGAATACCATTTTTATTGCAAAACTCAGTTACTTGCTTATTTATAAACTCAGTTCCATTATCACTCCTAAACATTTTAATTCTTTTTGAAAACTGAGTTTTAACAAGTTCATAGAAACTTACAAGATTTTCAAATACTTCAGTTTTTGATTTTAACATATAAACCCAAACAGATCTAGTATAATCATCAACCACAGTAAGAAAGAACCTAAAACCCTCTCTACTAGTGACCTTATAGGGTCCCCATACATCAAGATGGACAAGATCCCCAATGTCTTTAGACTTGTGGTCACTAAGTGGAAAGGGAACTCTAACTTGTTTAGCCTTGTGACATACCTCACAAGGCTCTGAACTAGACTCTCCAACATCTAGACTATCTTTTAACACAGCTAGAACTTGACTAGAAGGATGTCCTAGCCTACTGTGCCAAAGACTGTGTTCAGTAACACTATTAAAACAAACATTACTAAAATTAACATTTTTACCAACAAAATACAGACCATCCTGCTGTCTACCAGTCACCAGGATTCTCCTTGACTTGGAATCCTGAACAAAACACTCATGCTCATTAAACAAGACATCCAACTTATTATCCTTAGCTAGCTTATGAATTGACACCAAGTTAACACAGTAATCAGGAATATAGAACACATCATGTAAAATAACTCCACTAGCTAACTTGATATCACCTATTTTAGTAACCCTAGCATTGGTACCATTAGGATGCTTAACTTCCATATTATATTTAGACACATCAACACTGTTAATTAGATGTTCATCACTTCCAACCATATGTTGATTCGCCCCTGAATCCATTATCCAAGCAAAAAACAGGGCATATTTCATGCTACTAGAACAACTAGAAAAATTTTTAAACAATTTTGCAATCTTAGACAAAACAGACAAGCTAGAAAAACCATTCACAACAACTGACTCACCTCCTACTGTAGAACTCTGAGGATCTCCTCCAGATTTCTCATTTATCAAAGTCATCAACTTAGAAATCTGCTCAGAAGTAAAAGGTGAACCAGAAGAAACATTCGCACTAACACTGTTACTAGTGTTGGACACATTAGGCTTCCAATTATTTTGAGATCTGTTATTATTGTTTCTGTTATTAGATTGATTACCAGTTCTTTTCTGACTATTTGTTGGATAACCAACAATTTCAAAACATCTTTCAATAGTGTGTCCAACTCTGTTACAGTGAGTGCATTTCAAGTTAGGATTGGGTCCTCTAGTGAACCCTTTCCTATTATCAGTGACTTGATTAGTCCTGGTAGTAAAGGACACATTTGTCCCCTTTGATCCACTACTTGAGCCTCTATGAGATTCTTCTCTAGAGACCACAGCAAAGGCAGCCTTTACTGAGGGTAGTGGGTCACTGGTCAACAATGTTGTCCTAACAGGTTGATAAACTTCATCAAGTCCCATCAGGAATTGCATGAGTTTAATGAGGCTATTAAAATCATTGAATTCCTTAGAGGCTTGACAAGTACAAACAGGTAATTGAACAATAGAATCAAATTGTTTCCACATAGTGTTTAACTTGTTATAATACTCAGACACAGAACTACCACTTTGTGTTATACCATTTATTTTCTGATGCAAGTTAAACATCACACAACCATCAATTCTATCATAAGTTTCCCTTAAGTCAAGCCAGACATCTCTAGCATTTTCAGAAAACACCTGACCTAGATACAGTTCTTCACAAACAGAGTTAATCAACCAGGAAAGAACCACAGAATTACACCTATCCCACTGATTAGCTAAAACAACATTATCAGCAGGTTTTACACATGTTCCATCTATGAAACCTAGTTTATTTTTACCCTGTAGAGCAAGCTTCATAGATTTAGACCAAACAGAGTAATTTTCAGTACCCTTCAATTTTATGCTAATAATAGACAAACTAGATGTGTCACTAGGATGCAAATACAATGGATCACTTATATCCAATTTGCTGATCAATGTACCATCTGGGGGAGGAGTAGGACCACCTCCTCCAGGATTCACAACATCACCCATAATGAACACACAACAGGAACACACAAAACAATATAAGAGCAAGAAAAAACACAACAAGCCCTAGAAGGACGAAGCTGAGTCAGTGTACAGATAGTGGATTCGTCACTCAATGGTGTCCACCCAGCTCTTAACTCAGGAGCCCTTTTATTATCTATATATATAGTGTATATATATATATAACAAATATAACCAGACAATCAAAGAACAAGAACAATCACAACAACAGACAAAACACCACAAAGGACACCAGATAATATGGCCAATACCGGTCCACCCTAACCCGGTCAGTGCCTCTAGACTCAGACAATAAAGAACAAGAGAATGGAACGATCTCACCAGACAACTCGTAGTCTGTAACCTTCACTTAGGGTTACACGACCAGAGAGCAATCAGCACAGCTATCCAGCCCAAATCCACGAACCAGAACCAATATCCAGAGTCACCAGCCAACAATCGTTGACAAACCTAGATCTACAAAGAATACCAATGAAAGTAATAGACAAGATCTAGAAAGATCAGATCTACTACTAATAATACCAAACAAATAGTAATAAACCAAATCTACAGAGATTAGATCTATTACAGACACTAATAACAGGTCAAGATCTATGAATCAAGATCAAAACCCTAATAACAAAATCAAAGACAACAACAAGCAACGGAAGACTGAAAAACACCAGAATCAAAGAGCCAATGGCTCTGATACCATGTAGAAAACTAGGGTTTGTACCAACACAACAAACAACAAACTAAAAGAAATAAAGACTGAAAGTAAAGAACACCAGATGTAGGCGACAAAACAACGTGACAAAATCTTATTTAGCCAACCCAAAACTTGCCCCCCAGAACCCTAGATCTCAGATAATCACTGAGATCAAAGAAACCACACAATACAAAGTCTTCTACAAGATCTACTGATGATTTAGATCAGTAGATCAAGAGAACAATAAACGAAATACAAATACAAAGAAATAATACCTACAAACCCTAATACAAAACCAGAGAACTACAACTATATGATAACAAAACAAAGAGAGACTAAACTCTCAACAGAGTCTGAAGAGGGTTTATATAAGGCAGCTGAGAACCATCGAGAAACAAATGAACGACCACGATTAATATCAATCCAACGGCTGAGATCAACTCCTGCAAAATATCTCAACAAACTCAAGGAGTCCAAATAAGTAAACCAGTTCAGTTCAGGAGTTCAATAAAAGAGTTCAACAGTTCAAAGAGTTTAAGATAATAACCCAACTGAAACTCAAAGCCCAATAAATCAGAATCAGGCCCAATAGGTAATTGAATTAAAGAGAAGCCAAGCCCAACATATTTTAACAAAAAGGATTAAAAAGGAAATTTAATATTATGTTGTATGTAAAATGCAACCAAACTTTAGACTTGTTTAAAATACACATGCTTATTCGATTTTAAAGAAAGAACAACTTTTTACAATTTAATCGAGTCAAGATGTGATAAAACGGTAATCAAATGTTCGAATATGTAGACATGAACAATCTTTAAAATATATAAGATCATATAAATTTATCTATAAAGCAAATAAAATCAATGAAATGGGATTTCACATTACTAATCGAGTCTATACGAAAATTATTAATTTTAATATACCCAAATTTAATCGAGGAATTTTTAATCAAAACAGAAAGTATATTAATATGATATAGAATATTAACCTTTACTTGAGTGAGTTAAATTTGCTACATAAAAAAACTAATTTTACATGTCTATCTTTTTAATATTAGATGAATGATAATAGTTACCCATGACTTAATGTTTATGGTGCTTGTCTTCAAAGTTCGAATTCTTACAGGTAAAAGATTTTTTTTCTTCTTTTGAACAGAGGCAAAAGATAAACTATTAGATTAACTCTAGATTAAATTAAAGAAATGGTTAAAAAAGAAATGCGGTATGTGGGTAAAGCCAACGTTACTTTTGAATTAACTGATTAGTTAATAATTCTGTTATCACAATAAATGATATACTGCACAAATCAGAATTATGATCTACTACCCAAATAGTTTTGACTGTTGATAGAGTAATAAACCTAAACAATATTTTATATAATAATCAATACTTTATCCAAAGTGTGTGTAATAAAGAAATGCGGTTTGATTAATAAAATTTACTTTGCTGTTAAAAATATAATAATCAAAATAATTATATAACTAGGGCTGGCATATCGTGTCAGACACGACACGATAAGACACGATGACCCGAATGGCTAGACACGAACACGACACGATAACTAATCGTGTCGTTTTTTCCAAACACGAACACGAATTTAATTTTAACAGGTTAACACGATAATACACGATAAGACACGATAAGGAAAAAAAAACTCATCAAGCTCCACGATAATACACGATAAGACACGATAATACTCCACCTGTTATATATATAATATATATATATATATATATTTAATTAAAAATAAACAGGTCCTTAACGGGTCTTAACAGGTTAACGGGTGTTTAACCTGTTAAGACACGAAAATAAACAGGTCTTAACGTGTCGACCTGTTTAAGACACGAAACCTGTTAAGGTTAAACACGAAACCTGTTAAGAACAGGCAGGTTCGTGTCGTGTTATCGTGTCCGTGTCTGAAATTGCCGGCCCTATATATAACAACTGATCTGGTAGGTCAGATGGTTGTTGTGTTACTTTTCAACTAAACGTCCTGAGTTCGAATCTTGTTAAAAAAATAATAATAATATAACATCATGACAATTATGTTAAAAAGTACCTAGTTTTGGTAATTTTAGGGTACGAATTAAGTTTATTGGCTAGAAGTTAATTAGCTTTATGAATTTTACGGAGGTAGATCAGATGGTTGTTGTGTTACTTTTCAACTAAACGTCCTGAGTTCGAATCTTGTTAAAAAAAATAATAATTATATAACATCATGACAATTATGTTAAAAAGTACCTAGTTTTGGTAATTTTAGGGTATGAATTAAGTTTATTGGCTAGAAGTTAATTAGCTTTATGAATTTTACGGGCTAGAAAAATATAATTATATATATATATATATATATATATATATTATTGAAAACTTAACAAGAATAGTAACCATTTTTTTTCCACACCATCATTTGATAATAAATGTAGTAAGTTTCATACTAATTTATAATATTGATTGGTGTAGTGGTTTGAGATTCATTTCTTTAGGAAGGAGGTTGTGAGTTCTATTTTAGGCAAGATCATTTTGTTTCTTTTTTTTTACAACATCATTTAATATTAAATATAGTTGATTTCATATTAGGGTAAGGCTAACGTATAAAGCTTCTTAACGTAAGAAGCATAAGAAGCAATCTCAGCCATTAGATTAACAAGATTTCTGGATGCAGATTAAAAACCCTAACCATACCTGGGTTAAAACTAACCAAGCGTAAAATAGGAAAAAACCTTCTAACCGTCTAATTTTTTTTTTTCAAATTGTAACAACAGAACTAATTTTACCCTGATTTTTCATCATTTTCAGATCGATTCATGTTCAGAATGATTTCACAATTCAAAAAAAAAATCGATTACAATGAACGAAAAACGTAATATCAGTATCTGATCTAAAAATAATAAAAAACAGAGGATTAAACCAATCATATGAACAATTATGAATTGTAATAGTTGTCGAATACTCTGGATTTTGTTTCATTAAGGATGATTAAACATAAAAATTAGGTTTAAAAAAAGTTGCAGAGGAAGAAGATGAAGTTGGTGAAAAACAGACGCACTCATCAAAATTTTCAGACGCACTCATCAAATTTTCAGACGCACTTATCAAAATTATGTAAAAAAACAAACGCATTATGTAAAAAACAAACGCACCAATTAATTCTTCAAACGCACTAATTCTCTTTCTTTGTGCGTTTGAACTTCAAAGATGTACCAACAAACATTTCATGTTCCCAATGGCGTCAGACACCACGGTGTGCCGGCCACCTTATTATAATCCTTCTATGTTCCCAACTACTCTGGATAATCGTCCTCTCTCAACCACGGAGCTATCGTTGACCCCGATTGGGACGATTTCAGCTTCGACAACAAGTTCTATTCTGGATCATGGCACTCCATATTTGAACCTGAAGACTCCAATTCTGATTAAATAAACCCCCAGTTGGAGGAATATTATTCTAGTGTTAGAAAATTGGTGGATGCAGTTGGTGGATCGGTAAAGGATGTTGGTTTGGAGATTGAACTGAAGGCTTCTGCTGGAAATCCTCACGCCCACTCGCTGTTAGGTTTTTTGTATAGTTTTGGGATGGGTCGTTGTCGGTTTTGGTGTTGGAAGGAGGAGCTTCATCGTTGTTGGTTTTCGTTGAAGGTGAAGGATGACGTGGTGGTGTCGGGTGGTGGTTCGGTGGCGGTGGCAGTGGCGGTGGTGGTGGTGGTGGTGTTGGTTGTGGTGGTGGTGTTGGTTGTGGTGGTCAGACCTAGATCTAAATTGGTTTGTTTCCAGCGAAGATGAAAAACGGTTTAATTGGGGTTAACTGTGGTTAGGTTAAATTGACAAGTGTCAATCACTGGTGGCTTCTTACGCTTCTTATTTTAAGGGGCTTTATACCGTATACTTTCTCTTCATATTAAATAACAAGATTGATTGGTGGTGTAGTGGTTTGAAGTTCACTTTCCTAAGAGTGAGGTTGTGAGTTCGATTCTCTTGGCTGGATCATTTTCTTTCTTTTTTTCTTATACGACATCATTTCATATTAAGTACATTGGTTTCATATTAAATTACAAGATTAATTGATGGTGTAGTGGTTTGAGGTTCACTTCCCTGAGAGTGAGTTTCTGAGTTCGATTCTTGGCTGGATCATTTTCTTTCTTTTTTCTTTTGCAACATCATTTAATACTAAATATATTTGGTTTCATATTAAAACACAAGATTGATTAGTGGTGTAGTGGTTTGAGGTTCACCTTCTTAAGAGTGAGGTTGTGAGTTCGATTCTGGGCTCGATAATTTTGTTTCTTTTACAACATCATTTAATATTTTTCCCACATCATTATTTTATATTAAAAATAATTGGGTTGGGAATAAAACACAAATTGGGTTGGTAGTGTAGTGGTTTGAGGTGCCTTTCCCTAAACGGATGTCTTAGTTTCGAGACCTGATTTGAGGCAAATATTTTTCCAGATTTTTTTGTGATCGCGTAGGAAAACATTGTCGCATTGTAACCCTAATAAACCAAGACAATAATGACACTGAACGCGCGACAACGCGCGCGGAGAGTAAAACTAGTTTACATTAAGCACAAGGGTATAAATAAAATAAAGGGTAAACTGCTAAAATCGTCCCTGTGGTTTGGTGAGAATTGTCACTTACGTACAAACTTTTGATTTTTTTGTCATAATGGTACCATGGTTTCACTTTTTTGTCTTAACCGTCCCTGGCACTAACTCCATCCAGTTAGTCCAGTTAAGTGGAGGACATTTTCGTCTATTCACCTTTTAAAGTTTTGTTTGCTGAAATCGTCCCTCCTCAAATTATTAAAATTTAAAAATTAAAAGAAATAAAAATAATATTTTAAAATTGAGTAAATTACCAAAACCGTCCCTGTGGTTTGGCCCAATTTGCCACTCCAGCCCAATCTTTTAAAAATTGCATGAACGGTACTTGATCTTTTAAAAAAAAAATATGCCAAAACAGTCCAACGACTTAACCCATGTAACTTTTCTTCGTTAAGTTAGGGGCATTTTCGTCCAATCATGTATAAAGGAGAAAGGGAAGTCTGCTTATAAAATTATACATGATTAGACGAAAATGCCCCTGACTTAACGTAAAAAAGTTAACTGGGTTAAGTCGTTGGACTGTTTTGGCATATTTTTTGAAAGATCAAGGACTGTTCATGCAATTTTTAAAAGATTGGGCTGGAGTGGCAAATTGGGCCAAACCCCAAGGACGGTTTTGGCATTTACTCTTTAAAATTTAAGTGGGTCCCACCCCTACCCCACCCATTTCATCTTCTCCACCTTTCATCACCACCACCACCACCCATCTCCACCCACCACATCCTCCTTCGACCTGCACATCTGACCCAACACCCAGAATCACCCACCACCTCCTTCTTCGACCTGCACATCTGACCACCACCAAATTCATACGATCACCTGCAACTCGTCACCCCCCGACCACCACAATCAGCAATCCACCACTGATCACCCACAACCACCTAACCACCGCCCTCCCACCGTCCACCTTTAGTCACCATCAACCTCTTAACACAAACCCACTGCCACAACCTAAAACACCTCGGCCCAGTTTCAAACTGATCACACAACCACCTAAAACACCTTTGCCCTGAACCCATCACCGTCTTCCTCTGTTTCTTCCTCTGAACTGAACACCGTCACCGTGTTCCTCTGTTTTGCCCCATCAGGCAGACGCCAACCACCAGCAAACCCGTCAACGTTTCTTCCTCTGAACCCGTCACTGTCTCTGCCGTCCTCCTCTGAACCCACTGTCACCATCGTCTTATCTGAACCTCACCGCCGTCTTCCTCCCCTGAACCTCACCTTCACTGCCCTTCTGTCCTCCCTCCACCCACACCTCGACCCCCACTACCTTTCCTACTTCTTACACCCTCCCCTAGTCAACTTTTGTTTTCACCCAACGGTATTGAAGGTTGTGAGATGGTGGTGGATGTGTGTGTGTTGTGAGATGATGGCTGAGTGTGTGTTGTGAGATGGTGGCGGATGTGTGTCTGTGTTGAAGGTAACCCTGCCGGACACCACCGCCTGCGGTGGTGAGAGAGAGAGGCATGCATTCTGAAACAGAACGGTGGTACGACAGTGGTTAGGTGGTTGTGGGTGATTGGTGATCATGGTACTGGGGGTGGTGAGTTGCAGGTGATTTACTTAAGTTGGTGGGTAGAGATGGTAGTAGTGAAAGGTGGAGAAGATGAAGTGGGGTGGGGTGGGGTGGGACCCACTTAAATTTTAAAATATTAATTATATTTCTTTAGTTTTTAAATTTTTAATTTTGGATGAAGGACAATTTCAGCAATTAAAACTTTAAAATGTGAATGGACGATATTACCCCTAACTTAACTGACACTAATGGAATGGAGTTAGTGTCAGGGACGGTTTAGACAAAAAAGTGAAATCATGGTACGATTATGACAAAAAATCAAAAGTTTGTACGTAAGTGGCAATTCTCCCTAAACCACAGGGACGATTTTGGCAGTTTACCTTACAAAACAGGAATAACTATAGGCTTCTATACATCTATAGGTTCATGGTGTGGTTTAAATCCAATGTTGATATTTGGGGTCTGTGACTTAGTTGATGTTGGTCGAGATATGGGATGGAATAAGTGGGAAAAAAGAATAATTCAAGGCGTTTTCTTTGTCGCTTGTTGGTGCATTTGGGAGACAAGAAATAATAAGATATTTTGGAATAAAATAACAAATCTACCACCATACAACCAATCTTCACAATAAGCTAAGCTAAACACTTTTTAAAAAACAACTTATTGACTTATTGGTTTTTCCTATCACAAAAGCTAATCAAAACACCTTTTTAAAAACTCATTTTCAAAAAGTCATAAGCCAATAAGCACTTCTGACCAAAAGCACTTTTGAAGTAAAATAAGCAATCCCAAACACCCTCTAAGTTAAAAACACACACACAATCTTTATCCATTTTAGTAACTTATAATCTTTATCTATTTTAGTAACTTCTATAAGATGTTCATTCAGAGACGCAGTTTTGACATTCGTTTGCAATATCTTATAGTCATTAGTCATAATATGCAACAATGGAAAGAAATATCCTAATGGACTTAAGCATAGCTACATGTGAGAATGTTTCCACGTAATTGACTCCGTGAGTCTGAGTAAAGCCCTTTGCAACAAGCCTTGCTTTAAAGGATTGCAGATTTCTATACATGTTGATTTTCTTCTTGAAGCCACATTTGTTTCCTGCAGTCCGAATTTCGGGAGGAAGATCAACCAAGTCCCATACTTGATTATTGTACATGGTTTGCATCTCTACATTCATGGCTTCAATCCATTTCTTAGAATCCGAATCTTTAATTGCAGCTTTGTAAGTGCTAGGCTCAGCATGATCAACCATTATGAAGTCGTCATCCTCGTGATACCCAATATATATGTCGAGCTCTTGATGATCCTTAGCACTCCTGTGAACGCTAAGTGTGGCAACCGTCTCTAGAGTTCTCTCAAGTTCATGTTGAACATCTCTTCGTTGACGGGTCATGGTGGCATGTTTTCAGACATTTGGTGTATTTACTTTCAGCATTGTTTTGGTGGCATGTTTTCAGACATTTGGTGTATTTACTTTCAGCATGGTTTTGGGTTCACGCTTGTTTTGCGAATATTTACATTTGGTTTAACATTTTGCTTCTGATAAACTTATTTACAAACTTAAACCTATTTTCTCATGTTTAATAAGGTATGTATTTTCGATCATATAGAGGTCGTTCAACAAGATCATTAACTGGATCCTGGTGTGTCACACGCCTCCCAGTAAAACCCTGCAAGTGGAAATTTGAGTGTGTGACACAGATGTTTTGGTTACAGGTTCAGTCTAGATCTCATCCAGATCAATATGGTTTTCTCAAATCCGCCGCGACATAAATTCCTCCTATAAGAATTCACTTTACGCTTTGTGTAAACTCGATTTTCAGCAGGTTTGTAGAAATAGTAATCGACTATTCTACAGTAACCAACAAAATCAACTTTATCCCCGTGAGGATCAAATTTATCCGAAGTTGCACTAATAATAAAAGTGTTACAACCTCATACCCTCAGGTAGGACTTTTTGGGTTTCTTCCAATACCATATCCCATATGGTGTCTTGTCTACCTTCTTAGTCTGAGCTATGTTAACAATTCTTGCAGTAATTTCAAGAGCAAAAGTCCGGAAGGAGTGTGGGAAGGTTGTACGACGCATCATTAATTGAACTATATCCAATAGAGTTTTATTCTTTCTCTCCGACACACTGTTGAGTTTTGGCGTTCCCGTCGAAGTGAGTTGAGAAATGATCTCACATTTCTTTAGATGTTTGTCAAACTCTTGGCTAAGATATTCTCCACCTCGATCCGATCAAAGTATATTAGTTGTCTTGTAGAGTAGGTTTTGTACTTCGTTACGGTACTCCTTGTACTTTTCAAGAGTTTCATATTTATGTGTCATAAGATAAACACAATGATATCTACTAAAATCATGAGTAAAAGTAAAAAAGTACATTTCTTCATTCCTACCCATTAATCTGAATGGACTACATACATTAGTATGTATCAATCCCAACAAATTCTTAGCTCTTTCACCAACATGTGTGAAATGTGCCTTGGGCAACTTCCCACATAAACAAGATTTGCATCTATTAAACGAATCTCCATTGGTGGAATCAAGTACTCCAGCAGTTTGGAATTTGTTCATGCGGTGTTTGTTTATGTGTCCAAGTCTACAATGCTATAGGTACGTATCATTGAAATCTAGTTTCTTACATGTGGCGAAATATTGCATAAATCATTAACATTTTGGACATCTATCTCATATATCTTTTGTATGGTTTTGCATCAAAATAAAATTATTAGTGCATTTGTGTGTGACAAACGCTCGGCTAGATTATTTGTCGTTTTGTGGTTGATAGGTCTTATGTAACATGCTTGTTAGTGTTATAATAACAAGTGTGATCATTGATTGTGTTATACCCTAGGGAAGTTAGGTGATTAACAAAGATAGGTTGTTAGCGAAGGTGTTGATATCTTCGCTAAGAATGTATCTTCATTGTCTGCTTTGAGCCCACAATGGTATGCACTATAAATACCATGCTTGGGGTAGTAGGCTAGGGTTGGTTGTTCAAGTTTCATAGTGGAACATTGGTTGTAATATGTTTTGATAGTTAATCAAAGGTTCCACATGTGTTTAAGTAATCTATCGTGTTCGTGTTTGTTTCGATTCATTAGTTGCATAAACATCTATCAAGGGATTCCGCACCTTGATAGATCAGATCAATCGTGTCACCGATCCATTCCAAGGACCTACAATTGGTATCAGAGCCATCGGCTTAAAACATTGTACAGTTCATGGTTGGTTTTTGCACAAACGAATCGTTTGAACGTGTTTTACGTTTGAATCTTCAGTTTTTGACCATATTCAATCATATCAATCATTCTCAATCGATTACAGCAGGTTCCTTGTGTTTGTGTTGAGTTTCGGCTCAGATTTGTAGTTTAGGGTTCGATCAGTTCGATTGGCAAAGTTAGGGGTTTTAGTAAAGTTACCAGTATCTTTGTTACAGACCCATCTTCGTTGGGTAGCATATTCGCTGATAGTTATCTTCGTTGAAATCGGACTTCGAGCTAATCATATCAGAATCTTTTTGCCTTTGATTTGGAGATCATTTGGACTTATTTGGACTTAAAACTCGGACAATTTAATTGAACTTAAAAACTAATTAAATCTTAACAAAAAAATGTCGATCCAAAATAAGCTAGTTAAGATTGACCATGAGGTCGGTAAATCAAATTCACCACCAAACATGATTTCAGTTGATAGCTATTATTGGTGGAAGGACCGGTTTGAAGAGTGGGCAAGGTTCTATAACATGCGTCTATGGATATGTATTCAAGATGGATATTCTAACCCAACTAGAACGATAGGAGGCCGGACAATAACCATTGCTTTTAAAGACACGGGAGAAGAAGATAAGGCTATGTATGAAGCTAAAAACAAAGCACATGCTGCAATCTCTATGAGTCTTCCACAAGAGATCCTACACACTTTTAGAAAGTATAAAGATGTAAAAGAACTATGGGAAGCTCTTACGAACAGGTTTGAGGGAAACGAGAATGTGAAGAAGGGGAAGACCGATTTACTAAAGAAGGAGTTTGTTGTAATTAAGATTCACTGGTAGCTAAAATCGTCAAAATTTTATATACTTTCGTTTTATCCATTTTTTACACGTATTCATATACGAACAAAATTACATGCATATATATTTTTATTAATAACAATATTTATAGTTTATAATGGTTTTATTTATTAATATTTTCTATAAATATTTACCAACTACTAACCACCTTCATTAAGTATTTTCCACCCACCTCCTAACTCCCACCCACCTTCTTTATTACCCCAACCTCCATCCTCCTTATAAATACCAACCTCCGCCACCTCCTAAACACTTTCCATCACCAGTGCTGAGGGCAACTGTTAACAATCAAGATATAGAGTTTAATGCTGATGTGATTTGCCAAGCTTTGAGACTCGGGATGGTAGAACAGGAAAATGGTCCAACAGAGTTTCCTGTAACAATGAGGATGGGTGCTTTTACACGTATGGGTTATTCTGGGAATATTCAGAAGGATCAGTTTGTGAAGAGTTATGTATTTTGGACAGTGGCGCCTACTGATGCATGTGATGATCGTATGCTTTTCTGCTCGCAAGGGTGGTGTAGATGTTGTGGACGTAAGTATACAGTCTGCTTTGCTTTCACTCGTCTACAATAAGCCTTCTACTTTTTCTTAGATGCTTATGTACTCACTGGAGAAGCAAACTAGCACCACAAGGAAACTTCATTTTCTGCTTTACCCAAGGTTTCCTACTTTGATAATCAAGCACCTAGTTCCGAACTTCCCAGATGTTCAGTCTTTTGTTCAGGTCGGGACTGTTGATAGAAGGTCTCTTGCGGATTACCGTACCAACTATTTGAGGCGACCGGAGAATGAAAGATCTCAGGAGACAGCTTTGTTTTGGGCTATTACTAATCCGGCATATCGTCCCCACCGAATGATGAATGGTTCGATCCACCTCAGGAACAAGGAGTTGCACAACAGCGACAGGTTAGGGCTCAAGTTCAAGAACCTACTCCTATTGTCCAACAAGAACAAGTCCACTAAAACCACACCGGCACAGGTACACGTTGAAGCACCTGTTGTCGAACAACCAATTCAGCCTTAGGTAGATGTTGTTCCTGAACAGGTACCAGTTCCAGCTGTTGAACCACAGAATGTAGGGGACTTGTTTATGTATGAACTTGATGATGCTTTGGAAGGACCAGGTCCTTCGGGCACATCTCATACGGGGTAAGGGTCATCAAAAGATTTTGATATTCGGTGTTCAACTTTGGAAGATGATGAAGAAACCGATTCGGATGATAATGTTAGAGTGCCAGAATCACCACTGGGTCAGTCCCTCTTACTGAAGCAGTGGATGAAAAGAGAAAGAAGGAGGATGAGGAGACTGATAAAGACTATTAACCAGAGGAGTCTGATGATGATGATGATGATGATGATGATGATGATGTTGATGTTGATGATGATGATGATGATGATGCACCTACTACTAGACCTCAGAAGAAACAGAGAGGGATTATCATTGAGAACTAGTTCGTTCAGAGCCTATTTAGGCTTGTACTAAGGTGTCATCAGCAACACCACACACAGTTTTTACCACCACCACTTCCATTACCGCTACGTCTACTACGACAGTTTCAGAAATGCCAATCACAACCGTAGTGCCATTTGTTGGGCAAGTTGGTGAATCTTCACTTGGGGTCTTTGCACCTTCAAGTTCACCAGAAACCTCCCAAGTGGTGTCTATGTTTGTTGAGTCTACAGTTGTAACACCAGAGGCGCTTGCTACAGTTCCAATGACTACTTCTGTCGCTACATTAGCTGAACCAACATCAACCAAATTACAATTTGATATTCCTAACCTTGATTTCTCATTTGATTCTTCATTGCCTGACAGGGAAAGATTTACAAGGTTAGAACGCAGAGTAGCTAAGTTAAATGCTCAAGTAATGGTGGGAAATCAGACAATTACCAAGCTGGTCGAGTACAATGTGTTGCAACAGAGGGCACAGGCTCATGACAGTGCCTTGATTTAGTCTCTATTGAAGTAGAATGCAGAGTTAATGAAGCAATTGATGGCTTAGGGGAGACATCATGTAAAGGAACTGAATTGAGAACAAAAAGACGAGATATTGAACCAGACAATGATCCCAACCGTCCGCGGGATAATGAGTCACCAAGTGCTTCAATAACACTTGGGATGTTTGCTATTACTCAGGGGGAGTCTAGTGAGGTAGCAGGGTCGTCTAGGAAAGATAAAGGAAAAAAACCAGTAGATTCAGCTATTCCAACTTTCGAAGACATCTTTCCAGAATCCGAGTTTCATTTTCATGCACCTTTTCAAGATCGAGAGTGCACAGAAGGTTCAAGGATATAGGCTTACTATCAGGTGAATCAGATCATGGAGAACTGTTTGATTTAGAGGAAGGCGAGTTTAATCCGGATAGTCTGGTGGATTGGAACCCAATTGAAGGTGAATTCGAAGTTGATTTGGGTGATGATGTTAGTGAGGTTGTAGTTCCCAAGCAACTGTTCACTGGAAGTGTGATTGATGTGTGTGATAAGGAAGTTAAAACATATCTTTATGAGTTGAGAAACAAGGACAATGAAGAAAGAGTAGAGCGAGATCCAGAAGCTGAGAGAAAAGAATACTGGAAAAAGATGAAGGAGTTTTGGCACAGGAAACTTCCAAAGCCACTTACATACAAGTCTGATTATGATGCTACCAATTCAAGACGGTTCACCAGTGGCATTATCAGTTAATTCTTTGACTCAGAATTGAAGCTTTTTTGTTATCTAGCGCTATGAAGGAGTTCAGTATCTACCCAGAAACTACAAAGCATTTCATTCTTTACCGTTACTGGATTTAAGAGATATTGTTAGAAAGGATTTGATAAATTCGGGGTGTGATGGTAGAGCGGAGGCGTTGGAGAGGCAACTGAGGAAAAAGTTAAGGGAGAACAAGTTTGAGATGTTTAAGCCTTTAAAAGGGAAACAGGTGTTTGATAAAACAAGGATTGTTCCGATAACAAACAAGCCTTGGGTCAAGATGTACTACAAGCTCGTTAGATGTTTGAAGAAAGTTCCCTTGAAGAAGATGGCTCATAATATTTTGGGTAATTTGAAATGGTGGTACGTGGATAGCGATACACCAGAAGCCGTGATGGTAGATCAAGATGAGAAGTGCTTCCTAAGAGTCTGTGATCCAATGCATCTCATGAACTTGTCAAGATCAGATCTGGAGAAGCTGTACAAGCAACAGATTTACTGCTGAGATGACTGGAGACATCATGGATATCGTTATCAAGGTGTGGTTGACTTATGTGTGGAGAAGAAGGTACATGATGGCAGTCGCTGACATGATTTGGATGATTGCAGCTGCTGAAGCTATGAAGATCTAGAGAGCATTCGTCAAGGGAGAGTTTGTTAATGCATTTCTGTGTGACAAATGCTCGTCTAGATTATTGGTCGTTTGTGGTTGATAGGTCTTATGTGACATGCTTGTTAGTGTTATATTAATAAGTATGATAGTTGATTGTGTTATACCCTAGCGAACTTAGGTGATTAACAAAGATAGGTTGTTAGCGAAGATGTTGATATCTTCGCTAAGAATGGTTCTTCGCTGTTTGTTTTAAGCCCATAATGCTATGCACTATGAATACCATGCATGGGGTAGTAGGCTAGGGTTGGTTGGTCAGGTTTCATAGTGGAACGTTGGTTGTAATCTGTTTTGATAGTTAATCAAAGGTTCCACGCGTGTTTAAGTAATCTATTGTGTTCGTGTTTGTTTCGATTCATTAGTTGCATAAACATCTATCAAGGGATTCCGCACCTTAATAGATCTGATCAATCTTGTTATCGATCCATTCCAAGGACCTACAAAAATACATCCTTAAAATATGAAGAAATATAATCACCATTAAAAGCATAAATAAATCCTTGTTTTCGCAAAGTAAGTTCGAGACTACTAGGAAGTAAAAGAACAAATTCCCCTACTACCTTCGTAGCAACCTCTTGTCCATTTCCAATATGGAGTTGCAGGTCAATATGCTTCAGCTTCTTAATATTCCTTAGACCCTGGAAATCGTCTCAAATATGAGAACCACATCCAGTGTCAAACACCCATGATTTGCTTGTAAAGGAGGAAGTTTCAATAACGAGTATACCTAAGGACTCTCCTCCAGAAGTTTTCATCTACTTCAACTCAGCAAGGTATTTGGGACAATTCCTCATCGAGTGACAAATTTCATAACAATGAAAGCACTTAGCGGCCTTTGGAGGTTTCTTGGTGGCAACAACTTTTCCCTTGACTCTTGTCTTTCTTGCCCTTCTTTTTGGCTTAGGTTTCTTTACTCGATCCTCCCTGGTCATCAGCACATCTCTAGACTTCTTGGGTATGTTCCTTCAACAGTTTTAGCATCATACGCAGCTCATATATCGTATCATCCTAACCATTCAGATTCATAAGACGATTCATGAATTATTATTATTATCTATATAATGGAGGAGGGGTGCGTGCGGGTAACGGCTTGTGGGTAGCATACCCAACTTCGTATCACTTGGTAACACCGCACCACTCTTTCAGATACCATCACGAGTATTGTTACCTGAATGTGAACGTTTCAGTCATATAATTTATCACCAAACAAAGTACATTTTATACACGTACGTTTTGTTGGTTATATGCAAGCAAAATTTGATATAAAAAAAGGTTATTCTTATTTAATGTAATATAATATAATTTTTTATAACAAACGTTAATGAAATATCCTTGCTAAAAAGTGTTATATCCAAGCATTGACTTGAGAAAGAAGTACCTATCACCTATACACCACCCTGTCATTCATCTTTTTTATAAAATTCAACCTCGAAACTAAGACTACCCTAGCCACTTCTTACACCTACAAATATTCCTATTAAAAATATTTAATTTCATATTTTTATATTTCAAATTATTGGCCGGTCATAAATGTTACAAAGTAAAAAAATAATAATAATAATAATAATAATAATAATAATAATAATAATAATAATAATAATAATAATAAAAAACTTACACAAGTAGTCATACCAACTTTACAATAAATTAAGACCTAACCTGACCTCACATATTCAACAAAAGTAATTAATCTATTCATCCTCCCTTATATATCCAATCCAACTTTCTTCATCCAATCCAATTCCAATATTTATACTCATTACCACCATTTAGAAAACAAAAGAATCACATATCACTTACACAACAACAACAAAAACAACAACATGGTGTTAGGATGGAGAAGAGCTTTTTGTACATCCATCTCTAGAGAAACCGATCCAACCCCAATAGATGACCTTGAGTATAACCATAACATTACCAATACTTCAAATACCACTCCTAAATTTAGTACAAGATTTGGTTTCTTTACTTCATCAAATCCGTCTACACCTCGACTCCGATCTCACTCGGGTTCTAGCCCGAGCCCAAGCCCAAGCCTACGGTGTCGAACCACCGCTACCGTCTCGCGATCAGCTCCTCTCAGTCCCAAGCTTCAATGCGAGACGGGCAATAACAATAGTCCTCGGGTTTTTCTCCGCTTATCAAATCCGTCTTCACCGCGCTCTCCTTCGCCGTTTTCGTTTCTTAAATCTAGCCTACGCCTTACCACGGTAAGCTATATTTATAGAAATTACATCGAAACAAAAAGCAAACAGGCAACAGGCTACGCTGCTAACTTTTTTTTATACCGAAACTAAATCTTTTAAAAACTATATTTATAGATCTTTAGTCATAACATTAATATACATGACCCGTTGGACTCTGCTAAATAATAATAATAATATTAATAATAAATTTGTTGTTTGAATCAACAGCGCAGATGCGGACTATGTTTACATAGCATGAAGAAAGGCCAAGGAATGGCGACTTTCACAGCTGAATGTTCACACACTTTCCATTTTCCGTGTATATCTGATCACGTAAAGAAGCAAGGGAGCCTTGCGTGTCCACTATGTAGCTGTTTATGGAAGGAGATGCCTATGCTATCTGTAGATGATCAGAACCAGAAGCTTCATTTGGTTGATGAAAATATGACTAGAGAAAAGCTTGCTATGAGATGCGTAGATGATGGTATTGGTAGTAGCAACGAATCGCCTAAACGCAAATTGTTTAGGCATGATTTGAAAGTTTATAATGATGATGAGCCTTTGGCGTCCCTGACGCCAAAGGCTCGGTTTAATCCGATTCCTGAATCGGATGAAAACTTTGATGAAGATTCGGTTGAAGAGTTTCGAGGGTTTTGTGTTTCTAATTTTAATTCCAATTCCAATTCCAATTCCAGTGCCAGTCCGAGTAAAGGTCATGTTATGGATATCGATGTTAGTTTGTTACCCGAAGCAGCAGTGATCGCTACGTCTCGTAGACATGAGACGTACGCGATTGTGCTGAAAGTAAAAGCTCCATTAATAAGCGAAAAATTTCGACGAAGAGCTCCGGTCGATTTAGTTACCGTTGTTGATGTGAGCGGTAAAATTAGTAACGAAAAGTTACAGATGGTAAAAAAAGCAATGAGGTCAATTATTGTGTCACTTTCATCATCAGATAGATTATCAATTGTTGCATTCTCATCACACTCCAAACGGTTATTACCATTGAGGAGAATGACAACCAGCGGAAGGCGGTCCGCACGTCGCATCGTGGAGGCGATGGCGGTTATTGAAGGTTGTTCGAACTCAAAAGACGCTGTAAAGAAAGCGGTGAAGGTTTTAGAAGACCGCCGCGAGAAAAATCATGTCGCGGCGGTCTTCCTGCTTTCTGACGTTAGTCAATCGTTATCCAGTTCAACCGGTTCAACCATTCCTATACACTCTATTAACCTCGGGGTAATGATGGAGGACCACATCAGCAATTTACTAACCGTGGTGGTTCAGGATCTTCGGGTTCGGTTAGGTTTCGTTTCGGGTTCATCACCCGCGGAGATCACCGCAGTTTATTCACGAATACCGCAACCGATTGTTCTAGGATCTAACACGGTCAGGGTTGGCGATTTGTCCGCGGGTGAAGAGAGAGAGTTGTTAGTCGAGCTAAAAGTGGCGTCGTCGACGCTTAGGTCGCAAAGAGTACTATCCGTACAATGTAGTTACAACGAGTCGTCGAGTCAAGAACTCGTACACGGTAAACAACATGTGTTACTCGTGCCTCGCCCCACAACCGTCAGATCATCATCATCAACAACAATCCAACGGTTGAGGGGCGTTTTTATTTCGACTCGAGCTTTAGCCGAGTCAAGAAGGCTAGCCGAGCGAAATGATTTACTAGGCGCGTATCACATGCTTGTTTCGGCTCGGGCATTAATGCTACAGTACAATTTGGATAATGACAATGAGTGTTTGCTCGGCTTGGAAGCCGAGCTGAGCGAGGTGCAACGGCGTCGCAAGGTTGTTCAAACTCCGGCTCCTCAAATAAGGAGCCGGGGTGAAATGAAGCCGACGTCAGTGTTATACACGGACGAGAAAGGTGAGCCGTTAACGCCGACGTCGGCTTGGAGAGTGGCAGATAAGCTGGCTAAAGTCGCAATGATGAGAAAGTCGGTCAATAGAGTCAGCGACTTACACGGCTTCGAAGACGCAAGATTCTGATTAAAAAAATTAAGCAAAAATGTATATTAGTGGACCATGTTTAGTCCTTTAGCTTTTGGATTATTACATTTTACACCCTTGAAGAATGCAAATATGTTCAAATATGGAAAAATAATAATGGGTGTGGGGAGAAAAAGTAATCAAGTGACGAGTATAATATGGACAAAGGGTACCCGACGGGTTAAGCCTTTTATGTTTCAGTAATCGATTGAAAGAAAACAAAAGTTAGTGATTGTGGAAAGCTTTAGAAAGGTGGGGGGCCTCTATGTACTTTTGTCTTTTTTCTACAGTTTTTTTTTTAAATTCGTAGTATTATTAGTTAAATGTTAATAGTTGTATATTATATGAGATTAAAATCTAAGAACAATTAAATGTCAACTGTATTAAATTAATTAGATTATAAGTGGTGGTATTAAATATTATTGGTTGGTTTTGGATCTAGCGAGTGAACACACTACACGTCTCCTTTTCAACTTTCATTTTTTTAATTTGTTTAACGTGGGTTGTCAATGAAGTCCAAGATAAGAATGATGACGAATCGATCATATGGAGATTTTAGTTTTAAGGTTTTTTTTTTCTAAGACTAAGGGGCTGTTTGATAGCCTCTTAATCAGCCTCTTAATCATTCAAGTCTGAATCATTCCGCATTCAAACTGTTTGTTTCATCATCTGAATGGAATGATTAAGTGCTGAATCATTAAGCTAATAATGGATGCTGAATGATTAAGCTCTTAACCATTCAGAGTCTCTTAACCATTCAAGCCATCTTAATAATTCAGCACTTAATCAACCAAACAGCCCCTAAGAGCATTCACAACCTATCCCCCATCCACAACCATATAATTTAAGGAAAAATCATAGTTTTCTAAATTTGCCACTCACTTTTGCAAAATCTCTCACATCCTATTCCCCATTCATATCCCCTATAAGCTTTTTTTATTATTATTTTATTTTTTTACAACCAACATTAATTCACTCCAACTTTCATTTGTATTATTTTATTATTATTAAATGATATGGGGGAAGGATGGAAGACCCCATATATGGGGGCTCAACATAGGTTTTTTGTAAATTTTAGAAATGGGGTATGGGGGAAGGGGTTGTGATGGAGTGAGTTTTTGTAGGTTTTCTTAAATTTTAAGAATGGGGGATGGGTTGTGAATGCTCTAAGAGCATTCACATCCCATCCACCATTTTTTACCCTATAATTTAACTAAAAATCACACTTTTTAAAATTTATCTCTTATTTTAAAAAACTTCTCACATCCCATCTACCATTTTTATCTTTATCTTACTCACAAACACATATTTTATTATATTTCTCGTTTTCATACACTCACAATAATTTGGTGGAGGGTGAATAGTAGCTTTTTATATATGAAAAGCTAGGATAACAAATTTTCATAATATAAAGATGGGGTATAAAATGGTGGATGGGTTGTAGTGTGTTTTTAGTAGGATTTTTTAAATTTTAAAGATGGTGAAAGGTTTGATGGGTGGGTTGTGAATGCTCTAATGCGTATATTTTTAAAACTTTACTTTAGATTCCTTGTTTTGATATTGAAGCTAGGGAGTCAATGGTGGGTTGAACGGTTTAACACAACACGACTCATACTTTTATGTGTGTTAAAAATGTCAACCATTACCTCGACAAATTAAAAGTCATGTATACACACGGCATGTTTTAACTAAATTGTGAGTTGCTTAAGTTCAATTACTTAGGTGTGTTAGATAGGGATGAGCTTGGGACGGTATCGGTACCGAACTGATACCGATCCCGACAATACCGATACTGAAAAGTCCAAAAAACTAATACCGATACTGAACACATACGGTACGGTATCAGTTTGGTATGGTATGGTATCGGTATTTTACCTTAAGATACCGATACCATACCGATCTCGTACCGATACCGATAATACCGAAACCGAAAATCCATAAATATGGGTACCGATACCGATCCCGAAACCCCTCGGTTCGGTACGGTATCGGTTCGGTACGGTATAGGGATTGGGACAGGACGGGATCGGTATTCGGCCTTGTATGCTCATCCCTAGTGTTAGACATGTTGATGGATAATAATCAAGTTGTAAACATGTTGATCAGGTTGATGGTCTGTGAAATTGGGTTAAACGAGCAAATTAACATATTAAATGGTTTAAACAACTCAACACGAACACGCCACACGATACATGTCAACTTAGACATCATACATTTATTTAACAGGTTAAATATGACAATGAAAAACATGATTTTTTTCATATCTTGTGTTGATGATTCGTGTAAGGTAGAAAACTAAAGAACATAAAAGAAACTCACCCAAATACTTCAGAACAAAAAGAAAGTAGGATACAACTCAAATCTTATAAGAACTCCACCTTAAGAAAATGTTTAATTATATTTTTCTTGAAGTGCTTAGAGGGTGTTTGGGATTGCGTTTAGAATCTGATTTTTAGATTATTGCGTTTTGAAAACACAGATAATCAGTTTTTAGTGTTTGGATTGCGTTTTGAAAACGTAGATAATCAGTTTTTTAGGTTATCAAAACGCAATAATCTATAAGCAGCTCTACCCCTGCTTTTCTAAAATGCAGAATCTGTTTTGAATAATCAATCCCAAACACCACCTAGTATTTAAAAGTTCTTAGGTAGGTTGTGATTTGACTAATTAGGTATGTTCTCACACACTTTTAGCAATTTTTTGATATCAAAATAGTAGTTTTAAAGCTTTCATTATACTATATATTGGATAATTATTGGTTCCCTAAAAAATGATAGCTATTATAAAAGTTCACAGTTTTATTGTATTTACTAGTGGTGAGGCCCGCGCGTTGCAGCGGGTTCGTTATGCAAGGGAATTTTAGTTGGTATCATTTGGTTCGTTTGGTACCAGATTGATTTTGCAACGAAAAGAGAAAACCAAATACGGTGCCATTAGCAACCGAACTGTTACTATTATTATTAAACACCATGCATTTCATGTTAAACTAATATAACATTACATAAGGGTCTGAAGAACTATTTAAACATAAAAAGCACATCAAAATAGTATATCTTGAAAAATATTTTACTAAAAATGAGACACACAACGAGTTCAACACACATAATAGTTCATATTCTTAAACAATAACATGTTTTACTAAAAATAATTCTAATAACCAGTTTATTACACATAGTGGTTAAAGTTTTAATACAATGATCTTCACTAACGCTTTGGTTAACGGTTTTCATAATATAAAGAGAGTCGGAATAGTTCCATATTCACGTGATTATGTTTGCATAATGAAACGAAGGGTCATGCCAGCATAAAGTAATCAGTTGAAAAACCAAAACCAATAATACTTCATATTGAAAAGACACTATGCCCAGTTGGTAGCATGATTGGAGCAACTTTCTAAAGCTATCAAATTGACATGAGGATCAACAAAAAATTTAGTAGCTTATAGGAAGGTAGTGTTAACATTTTAAAACACAATTGAAATAACATAACCTTTAGAACACAACATAAAACCACATAAAAAATTCAACAATTGATAAAAAAACATCAAGAATGTGTATGCATAGATGCTCCGCAAAGTATTCCTTGCTGCCCTTGGGGTCGGGCTTCATCGACTTTCCCCCTGGCTTCCATCTAGCTGGGCATATACCTCGTGTGGATTCTCTTATACATATTGCAATGCCTATGGTACAAACAAACATACCCAATTTAATGATGAGCCTTTAACATATTACGAACGGGCCTTGTCTACAGCGGGTCAAAATGGGTACCAACAAAAAAAAAAGATAGCTAAGAAGGAAATGAGTCAAACGGGTTGAAGACCACCAATGTGTGTTTTTCAGTAAAATGCCCCCCTAAATTGTTTTTATGCAAATATTTAGATTACTTGTAGATTTTTCCTTAAATTTGACATGTACAAATGAGAATTTGAAGATGTACTTGTAGTGGCTCAAGTACAGTACATTGTAGTCAAATACACCACCAGCCCATCATGAATCTTTTAATGCTATCATCAAATAGCAGCCCAAAGATACCTATTATTACAAACATAACCCATCACATAACCATACTTTTTACCCTTCATTCCATCTATAGCACTCATTTAATAAAAACTTATCATCAGTTGAATTGGTTGTGTATTATTTCCAACATGTTGAAGCAAAAGAAAAAACTTGCCTGGTATGGAAACTAAAACTAATCATCAGTCACAGTGCACTTACTGCGCGCCCCAGCACCTAGGCCCGCGTCTCACGTACTTTTGACAACATAAGTAAAGACGAACAAAGCAAATAAAATTCCATGCTCCAATAATGAATGATGAATCAAAATCCTAATAACGACCCTAAAAGAACCTACCTAACTCTATGTAGGCAAAGGCAAGGCTTAGGCGCCTAAAGGTAATGTTCTTAATCAGCTGCATGTGAAGCAGGCGCCTTGTTTAGTCAGGGTTGATTGTTTCGCTCCTGTATCTTCCAAAAGGAAAAAAGATCTATGAAAGTTCTTTCCTGAATCCGAAAGAGAGTACTGCCAATTCGCCAAAAGCAGCCTGAACCAGACTATAATATGCCTAAACCACTTTAAATGGTAAAGTCGACATACACGTTCCTTCTAGCTAACGCAAATTTAGACAGGATTCAGTCAAGGCCAGCTCTCCAAGCTAGGAAACCCATACATAATTCTCCTTGCACCATGTTACAAACCATTTTGTACCCACGAAAAGACGTTGACCTACACCTTTTAATCACCGTTCTCTAATTTGCACACCATAATTTAAGTAAATTAAAAAAGTATCTTCATGTACAAGTAAGTGAGCTTGGGGATATCAACAAGTCCACCAGGCATGATCCCAGACATTTGTTTTCAAGTAAATCGGTCAAAACTGGCGCTGATAATGTACAAATATTGGATTTTCAAGACTGTTTAAACAGCTTCTAAGAAAAAAGGGGTCTCATTTGATTGACTATAAAAAATACCTTGAAATGTGTTTGGTATCCATGATAAACAGCAGCATGAGACAACAGATATTATGAGCCACAATGTATGGTTCCTCGGATTACTGTCCCTTAGGGTGAGCTTAAGCTCTATTGAGAGACAATGGAAAATGTAAGTAGGCATTAGCACGCAATATAGGTCATTACACACCTAGAAATACATTCTACAAATAATACTTAAGAATTATTTAGGTAAACAAGATACGCTTTGGTATATTGACTTCATTGATATGGCATATAACTTTTTTAAAATAAAGTGTTGTTTTTTATGAGTTTCTCTTCATGGTTTATGTGATAGGGTAAAAATATATTTTTCATTGAGATGGTTCATATGATACAATGTACAACTATATAAACAGAAAGATCCAAGAACCCTAAACACGTTAAACCACGTAACTAACAGGCCTAGCTCTAATGTATTCCAATCGTACATAACATATATATATACTGATTTGGCATACAAAGATACTCTATGTTTCATCTGAAGATCTTTTGCAAAAGGTAGAACAATACAAATTCTGCATATTGGATACAAACGCACCTGCTAATGTATGAGTCATTGGTGGTAGATAAGTATCTTATCACCTGTTATAACATGAGGCGGTACCTACAAACAATTCGTAAAATTAAATAAAGCTTATTCAGATGAAAGGCACATGACACATTTTCAGTATGTATAATCTTACCTCTACTTTGAGGCCATTGTCCAATAACACCTTTTTGGTACTGTTGTAAAGATGGAAGATATAGTTAAATATCACTATAATGAGATTTAAGTTTCACTAAAAGGTCAATATAGATGAGAATCATGAAATTATGCTCATTTTCTCAATCAATTATTATGTTAAATTTAACGAAAAGTTTATGAAGAAACGTACTGATGGGTAGCTCCCATGCCCTTCATAGGGAGTTGTGCTTCCACACCCGTACATGTAACCCGTTTAGACACGGATGCTGACATAGGCCTATCATTAAAAAGTTCCACAGAGACAGTGATATCATCTGTTCATCATAAAACAAGTTTCAATATATTAAACTGTTGAAAATTATGAAAAAGAAGCATCAACAAAAAAAATAGCAAGAGCGCTACAACTGTCTAATTTTTCATAACAGGAATACACCATGAGACAGTGATTTTGAATAATATATACAAAAAGTTGGTCCATCACCTTTTAAATTTGCAAGAGAGTTGCCAAATAGGTGCTGGGTACATCTAGTTGAGCGAAAGTATTAGGACTAATATAAACAAATATATAAAAATATAACGTCGTTAGTATTGTTTAAAATGATTTAAGCAAGAGGTAGCAAAATGTACGTGTTGTCTAGTTGGGTGACGTGTATATATGGTGAGGTGTCAAAACCAATATTTTTGGTATGGGTTAGGTTGACCTGAAACAATTTAGTCCAACTTTATTGTAAATAATAGATGTGTCAAGTACAATTAGAAAAATCATATCATTTCAATAATGATCTAAATTTTCTTAAATCAATGAGTTTATAGGACCTATTCATCAAAAAACAACGTTGAATGACTTCCGACCCGTTTGACCTATTTGAAATGTTTCCTTTCAACATTTTCTTTTTATTTTACCCGTCAGACCCAGTAGGAATGAAATATAAGCTTAATCGATAGTTTCATCTGTACACGGGTCAAAATTGCCACCTATGATCTAAGCTTAACAATCTCTTTTAAGGAAAATGAGAAAATGAAACAAGAAAAACTTACTCCATTAGCCCAACTGTTTCAGTTTCTTCATGAAGATAGCATTGCCAAATATGGCTACAATCTACATTATTAATAAGAATCCAAATTTATGCATATAAAAAATTCAGGAGACTTTATCCAATAGAAGTACAATTCAGACAACTTTCAATGTGCTTGACCCATTTAACTCAATTCCCTTTAGCTAACCTTTTTTATCTACCTCTTTGTCCGCCTTCTTGTTAGCTAACCATTACAACCCAATTAGATCCATTGAAAAATTAGCTATAGCGCAAATCAACCCATTCATAGATAAATGGTTCGAAATTGCCATCTCAAGCGATCAGAGTCCTTGTTTATAAGATTGTTCCCCAAATAAAAGGGTTGCTACGGGGAACAAGATGGCATGTTGGCTTTCTTAAATAGCTGATTACATGCTCGGAGTATCTAACAGATGAATAATTCTAGAATATTAAAACTACTCAAAGTTTAAAGTCATGTAAATGAAAACTAACCTCTGGTCTATTCTTGATGCTTTTAGCCCGGTATGCATAATGTAATGTGTTTTGTGTTTCTTCCAGAGAGTGGATAGAAAGTGACACGATAGCATGCATGTTTTTGTTTTCCCTCCTAATAAGTCTCTTAACAACCTTGTTAACTTGTTGTCCCTGTAAGTGTTACGTTTACCATAAATTTATTTAAAAAGAGTTGCATTTAACAATGAACATTGTAATGTTTGTAGTAAAAATCTGTCACCTGTAAGGAACATAACCCGAGTGGTCAGCCAATGCATTTATTACATGCCCGAGTGTAAGCAAGCTCTTGTTGATCTCACCAGCTTCCCTTTAAGAAAAAATGACGACCCATTTAATTTAAAAGTTCAACATTGACGCATCTTACGAGTTATTAATTACCATTTTAAACTACAAACCACTAGACTTCTAGGCACGCATGTTCGCCAATCCTCCGACCCAGGATTCTCATTTATGTCAATGTAAAGAAAAATGCTATGATATTACTCGAAACAGACCTGCAACGCAGAATAACTTGCACATTGACACCGTTGTCTTTGTCATCTTTATTACTTGTGCCATACTCACTTGAGCAAAGCATTTGTGTTGGCGAGAGAGGGATCACACTCCCTCTCCTCTGTTGATACGACTTCGTATTATCCATAAACGAAGCGCGGTTCTCTGAAAATTCATAACCAAAAATAAAAAACAAAACATACAAACAATAAAAAACACATAACCAAAAAGCTATCACAAATCACAACCACCCTCCTTCAGGATATCGCTTTAATTCAATCCAAAAGTAACCTCTCTATTCGATTATTAATATTATATATACTGTTCCTGTATCCAACTAAGGCGTGGCGGTTCATTCTTCTGTTACACAATATTAGAATTAGTGAGATATTATTGTTTTACTATGAATAATGCACCTAATTAGGTCAAATTACAAAGTATCTGTACAAATTATGTACCAATTATTACTCCTAAAGATAAAGCCCCATCATATTTTCATTTTTTTGGCACTAAATTTCATCATCACTATCAAATAAATGCAATTTAAGGTTTATCAAAACACATACATAACTGACAAATTCAAAACCTACAATAATTGATATCAGTTTTTAGAAGTTCAGTGAATTTGCACAATTACCTTAGAGTTCGCCTCCTACAATAGAAGGTGTATATGTGGGGCGGTAGGTGGTGCGATTGGTGGCAAATTATTGACGATGCGGTTGTACCAGTGGGGTGGAGGGAGGTGGTTGTTGCTTTTGAGCAGAGGAAGGTGGATGTGGTGACAGTCGTTTGGATTTAAAGGGTTGTGTAGGAAGAAAGAAAGGTTGTGGTTGAAGAGGGAAACAAAGAGGGGAGATCGTTGGAATTTCCCATTGAATGTAGTGAAAGGAGTGTTTGAAACTGATCCGATAATATGTCAGTGACAGGTCGTTGTCTTGAACAAATTGGAGGATGCTGAAAGGTTGGTTAATGGCTTGTAATGAAAGAATTGAAGAGTTGAATGGGTAACGGTTGTGTGATGATGTCGATTAACTTCAATTAATTCATCACCAGGAGGTTATTAAGAAGAAGCTGAAGATGAAGGTGACATTAAATTGGTAGGGGTTAGGAAGAGGGTGGGGGCATTAAGGGAAACAATTTTATACTTTTAACTAAAATGTGAATACAAATTTACTAATGTACCCTTCTTTGTGTCTTAATGTTCCACAAAGTTCCAATTATACCCTCATTATGTAAGCATAAATCACTTGTGCATGTTGCTTCTTAAGTTGTACGGAATTGAAAATTACTATCCTAGCCATCACTCCTCCTTAATAAGATATATAATATAGATATTAAGTATAAGACACTTGAACAATGTCAAACATTTTATTTATTTTCGTATTTAAATGTTATCTTATTATTGTATTATTAGAGAGATGAATGGCTATGAAATTTAGGATAAGTTTTGTAGAGTATTAAAATGTTTCGACCAACAGAATATTCTTTGTTATTATTGGCCAACGTAATTGAAAATTATTGGCCCACATAATTGGCCCGCCTATTTGAAGAAAATTGCTAACGTAATTGAAGATTATTGACGCACATAATTGACTAAAATTGCTAGATAGCGATACAACACTATTATGGCTAATAATGTTATTTTTAATGTCCACAAACCTATAACGACACGAGCGTCTCGGAAATAAGCGCGGGTACTGAAACACTAGTTAGTTTTTATTTATATTCATATACAAATACAAATTCTTTCTTACTATTTTCATTAACCTAATGACAAAGAAGAGCATCTTCAATAGTTGTTCGTGAAATACACATTACAGCCTGCATATAGTAGAGCAAAGGATTTAGAAGCTCATCCGTGGGAGACTGTGAGAATAGAGGGAGAGATGGAGGAGAAAAAGAGATCTATCCGAGGATGTCTATGCAATCCGTCTCGATAACTCTAGGATGTCATCATCCACAATCAATCAAATGGAGGATGTTGTTATAACTTCATTGCATGATCAAGTTGACGACTAGAAAGTAGGAAATTCTTTTAATTTTTTTGAAATCGTTTTTAGTTTCTCGTATTAGTATAAATTTAACTTATATTTTTTATTTTTAATCAATAGAAACCCGATGTAGTATTACTATGGTTGATCTAGAAAAGGAAATGTAACATACGGACCCGAATCAAGATAAGGTTAAGGGGTGTGATATTGGGCTCACCGATGCCACATCACCTTCCCGTATTATTTCCCATATCAAGGAGGGTGGTGTTCCCATTCCCTCTTTCCCTCCGCTTTCTACCACACTTTATAATATAATAATATTAAATGGAGCTCAGGGTAGACGGGGATATTTCCCCTTACTCACTGAAATTAGAAGAGGGGGTGTTCTCGTTAGGGGAGGGGTGTCACATCAGCTTCCCAATTAGGGCTGTTCAAAACGCTCGACGCTCACCGATCGCTCGCCGCTCGTTTGGAATTTGCTCGGAAATTGCTCGTTCGATTTTCCGCTCGGTTGTAAATGAGCCGATCGGCTCGGTTCGGTTTGTAAACGAGCCAAGCCCGAGCAAAGGTCCGCTCGGCTCGGTTCGGCTCGATATAATTTTTATTAATTTATTATATATATATATATAATTATATGTATAAACATTAATTACAATTATATTTATAGTTTTATACATGTCACTCTATTGGGTTTAGGTCAATATATGCATATATAGAGTTATATTTATAGTTTTTGGCTCAGTCAACTCAATGATAAATTAACCCTAAGTTTAATTGTAAAACCCTAAGTCGTGAAAAAACATGCTTAACTTCCTATTCCCATTAGTTGTCCACGATCAATCATCTCCCGCTATCAACTTACGCCACAACAAGACAATCGTTCTCTGTAGTTGCCTCATTCTCAAACGGTCGAACCTCAGACATCACTAGGCAGCGAGAATATTAAAGGAAACATCCCAAATTTATGGTTGTCCGAAAACATTCACCGCTCATCGCTCGCTCGATGCTCGCTCGAAAAAATGTGCGCTCGAACACTGCTCGCTCGGTTTCTGGATCGATTGTAAATGAGCCGATCGGCTCGGTTCGGTTTGTAAATGAGCCAAGCACGAGCAAAGGTCCGCTCGATTCGGCTCGACTCGTGAACAGCCCTATTCCCAATCCCTTCCTCCAACCCACACCCTATACCCTAAGCATAAATAATGATTTTTGGAAAAAGAAATTGCTTGTAGAAGTCTACTTATAATTGATTTGTTAGATATCAAGACTTTTACCAATTAAATATATAGAATATTTCAAGAACTATTAGAAAAACTTATGTTTCAAAACTAATTTATTATTTTAAAACAAATGTAACACTAATTTATTTAAGAAAAAGATCTTATTGGTAAATAAATTATTTGGTATCTCTAATTATTGGTATCTCAATAATGACATTTGCCTTTTGAGTTAAAAATTTATTTGTTATATTATAGTGAAATAAAAAAATAATGAAATAAAAAATAATAATAATGGTATATATCTTCTAGAAAAAAGAGCTGTAAAGATAAAAACTTTCAATCCATTCCTTTTATGGTTGTACATTATAGGTGGAAACCTTCAAATTTAGAAAGACGTATGTAAGATCATTCATCCATCTATTCCAAAGGCTACAACTCACAACTCAAGTGTGGTCCAAAAAATGCAAAGTATCATGAACATGAGTCCAAAAAATGTTGGATTAATTCAGTTAATAGTCAGTTTTAGACGTAAGCCAATAAAAGATGCATCAAGTTAACTTTTGGGTAAAATTGAAAGGTAATGAGTGTTGATTTATGAAGGAGAAAAAAGGTGAACTATATTGATGTAATTTGCCGCGTTTATGTGTTTTTGAATTATTTAATACAAGGATGATAAAACTTTTATAACATTTATTAGTTAAAAAATACAAAGGTTTATTTTAACTGTGCTTCATATGGGTTATTTTGGCTAATATAGTCGTAACTAAAGTTGCAAAAGTCACTATGAGGTGCCAAGTCAGTTGACTAGGGAGTTGTGAATACTCGACCATAGTCGGGGATTACTCGTTGAGTATTCGGCGTCTAGGCGGGATTTTTACAACCATAATCGTAACCGACCAATAAAAATCAATTATGAATATATTAGAACTGAATATTTGATTTATCACTTATGAGCTAGTTTGGTTATTTATATTATGGTTAGTGTTTTCGTGCTTTTTGGCTTATTCCAAGTTTTATGGATAGACTTAAGTTAGGGGTGAGCAAACCTTAACCGTTAACCGAAATTAATTGATAACTGAACCGTAACCGAACCAAATTAACTGATAACTGATATTAACCAACGGTTACGGTTAAAGTTATTTGATTAACCGATTAATTGGTTATGGTTATGGTTAAGGGTATGCTTGTGTATGTGTCTTTTTGTCTTTATTTTATTTTATACAAATGATTATAAGTGGGACAATAATGGTCTTATATGTTTAGTTAGTTTAAATTTTAGTTCAAAGCCATATTGGTTAATTAACCGAAACCGAACCATAACCAAGCCCCATAAACCGATTAACCGAAACTGAAATTCGGTTATGGTTATGGTTAATGGTAATAACCGAACCAAACCGCCATTTGCTCACCCCTAACTTAAGTTGTCAAGCACAAGCTCCAATTATTGCAATAGGTTCAAGGCCTTTTATTTTTACCTTCTCGGCGGTGTTCATTTCAACTAGAACCGTTAATTATTCGGACCATATTGTTGATGTTATAGGGTCTACATATTTAGACATCACAAATCTGATATGCCCCATATTGACCAATACGAGACATATCAGCTTGAAGTTTCAGGTCTGACATTCTCTTGAAGTTTGTGTGCAGCTTTTTGACCTAAATATGCTTCGTATAGATCAATACGAGGCATACTTAGGGTGTGAAATTAAAATTCGAGGATGTCTAAACAAATGGAGCCTATATATATCAACCTAAAAAGTAAAAAACCAAACATCAACTTAACTGAGCTGTATTGTGATTTGATTTTGATATAGGTTGAAGGGTTTTATTTCATATTTTGAAGACAAAACCTAATTATTTTCAGCCTACTGGTCTGATTAAAACAACTCAACCGAATAGTAGACCCTTTGATGCGACTCTTATATGTATTTAAAGAAGGTTAATTATACAACATGTATATTTATTAATAAATTTATATACCATCAAATACAATTACGTATATTTTAAGCAATACATATCAACCTAGAAACCGAATAGTGACCGAGTTGTAATTTGATTTGTGATATAGATAAAATGAACGGTTTAATTTCATATCTTGAAAACTAACGGCAACTAAAAAGCAATTAGTTTCATATATCTGGCTTGATTCAAACAATTCACCTTGAAAAACTCCTAATTTTGACAAGGCATTTGATGCGATTCTTATCTAACTATGTGTATTTTTTTTAAAAAAAATGTCCGGACACCCGAGATCACTCTGGCAAATATATCACCATTTTCGCACAAAGAACTGAATGAAATGACCTGGCCTACCCACTCAAAATGAAACCAAAAACCGGAAACCCCCATAAGTCAATCTAGAACAAAATTTGTCCCATATAGTATCCAACCCATGACATCACATGTATAAAATCATGTTACTATCACTCAACTAAAAGGCTTGGGTAGCGTTTGGTACGCAGAAATGAGAGGCGAGATGGAATGGAACATTACAATGGAATGAAAAAAAAAGGTGTTTGGTTGGTCAAGGTAATGGAATCATCCATTACCTCCCCCCATTCCATTCCCTCTAAAAACCCCCAGGGTCTGTTTGGTTTGTCGTAATGGAATGGATGAGGGAATGGAATGGACGAGGTAATGGAATGGACAAGGTAATGGAATGGATCATTACTATTCCATGTCTTGTTTGGTTGCCATGTGGGAATGAAACAAAACATTACTTTATGTTGTTGGATAAGCAGGAAAAGACGAAGGCATAAAATCGGTGGTGAGTGGTGGTCAGTGGCGGTGATGGTGGGTGGTGATATGTGGTGGTAGCGATGGTGGTGGGTGGCGGCGGCGGCGGCAGTGGTGGTGACGGTGGAAGGTGGAGGTGGATGGCCGTGATGGTGGGTGGGCGACGATCGTGAGTAGTGGCGGTGGTGGGTGGTGGTTGGTGGCAGTGATGGTATGTGGTGGTGTGTGGCGGTAGCGTGGTGGTGGGTGGCGGCGAAGATGGCGATGGGTGGAGGCGACGACGGTGGTGGTTGGTGGCGAAGATGGCGATGGGTGGAGGTGGATGGCGGTGAAGGTGGGTGGCGGAGGTGATGGTGGGTGGCGGCGATGGTGGTGGGTGGGTGAAGGTAGTGGGTGGTGGTGGTTGGTGGCGACGACGTCAATGATGGGTGGTGACGGTGAGGGTGGGAGACGATGGTGGGTGGTGGGCGACGGTGGCAGGTGGTGACGGTGGTGGTCGGCGTTGGGTGGTGTTGGATGGTGGCGGTGGGTGGGTGACGGTGGTGGGTGGCAACGGTGGTGGGTGGGTGAAGGTAGTGGGTGGCGGCAACGGCGGTGGTGGGTGGTGGCGGCGGGCGACGGTGGTAGGTGGTGGGCGACGGCGGTGGGTGGTGACGGCGGTGGTGGGTGGTGACGATGGTGGTGGGTGGTGGTAATGGTTGGTGGGTTATGGTGTTGTTAGTAAAGGGTGAATGAGGGATGGAATGAAAAAAAAACATGGGGGGTGGATGGAATGGTTTTGAGGGAATGGAATGCCTTGTGGAATGGGTGATTCCATTCCTTTAACCAACCAAACACACTATTTTCCATTACCTCGTAATGATCCATTTCATTCCCCCTTCCATTCCATCATTCCAAACACTACCCCATATTCATTCCATCCAACCCCCCTGTTTTTTTTTCCATTCCATTCCCTCTGTCACTCTTAATAACCACTGACCACCACCACCACCCACCTCTATCACTAACGCCCATTGCCACCACCACCACCGACCACCGCCATCGCCACCCACCACCGAACGTCGCCACCCACCGACCACCGCCGCCACTCTCCGTCACCGACCACCGCCATCGCCACCCACCGACTACTGCCATCACTGACCACCACCACCACCACCATCGACCACCGCCAACCGCCACCTCCACCTCCACCACCTACCACCAAGCACCGACCACCACCGCCACCGCCACCATTCACTGTCGCCGTCACTCCTTGTCACGACCCGCCGCCAACGACCACCACTACCGTCACCGCTATTATCACCACCAGACGCCGCCACCGACCACCACCATCGTCACCGCTACTATCACCACCAGACGTCGCCACCCACCACCACCGACCACCACTACCTCTACCACCACCAACCACCGTCGCTGGCACCCGCTGCCTACAGCCATCACCACCGGTCACCACCGCTGATTTTATTCCTTCGTCTTTTCCTTCATACCAAACAATACAATGTAATAATTCATTCCATTCTTACGGGTAACCAAACAATACCATGGAATGGTAATCATCCATTTCATTCCCTTGTCCATTCCATTACCTTCTCCATTCCATTCCCTCATCCATTCCATTACCCTATACCAAACAGACCCTTGGTGATCAGGAGGAGGGGCGCTCATAGATAATATTATTCACTTCACTGATTTTAACTAATTATACACTGCTACATTACTTCATTGATTTACTTCACTGAAACACATTTTTGGAGACAGCACTCCACTGATTCTTTTTTTTTTCATTTAAATACAAATATAAACCCTTTTTTTTAATTCACGCGGTTTTATAAATTTTATTATCAAACCGTCAGCCCGATTTAATTTCCTATAACCGTATCCACCCAAAACGGTCAAAAATATTTATTCCCATTAAAATCGGTATCATCTAACCGTTAGAAAAAATTCAATTTTACATGCAATACGGTTGATATTTTTGTGTATATAAATGACGGTGGTAAAAAAACACACTTCAACCTCAACAACACCCACACCTTCAAAATGACTCGCTTGACCGAAAATGAAGAAATGGATCTGGTTGTGTGCGTTAAAGACGCACAAAACGACCCATCCTTGCAACGCCAACCCCGCAAGGGCTCAGGAGGAGGGAAACAGGTTTCTTGGGACCGTGTCTTGGCTAACTTCAATCAACAAATCAGCCAAAGTGACCGCACAATCGAGAGCCTGCAGAGAAAATGGACCGATCTCTACAACGAATGTGATCGGTGGACCACCTGCTACGAGCGCACCATGAGCCGGCACCCAGGCATTGTGCCGGAGTTGGCTGTGAAGTTGACCCAGGTGAACTATGCGGGTCGTTACCGCGGCACGTCATGGCAACTCATGCGTCAACTCTAAGTCTTATTTTTTATGTTTTGATGTATTTTTATTTTTATTTATGTTTAATATTTAATGAATTATGTTTTATGTTTTTGTTTATGTTTTTTATTTAATTTTGGTTTAATTTATGTTTAAAACACACGATTTAAATAAAAAAACAATAACGAAAATGTGGTTTGACAACGATTATTATAAAAAAATTGAATTATACTAATTCAAAATTAAATAATAAACAGTTACCAGCCCGTTAGAAAGAACCAGAAAACGATTTACGTAACCCCTACCAGCACGGGTGGCACGGTGTTACCGCGCTGGTAGTCCCGTGACCATTTCTGGTGACGTCCCATTCAACTATTAACCAATATATCAAATACAATTGTAATTTTACTTCTTTTTTCCTTTTTTGTAACTTTTTTTCTTGTACACTTTCTTTCGTACACGAGGAAATAGTAAAATTACCAATTTTATGATGTACGGACAAAAAACCTATTGTAAAAAATACCTTTTACATTGAAAGGTTTGTGTTAAAAGAACGACTTTTTTAACTTTTACATAAAATTGGGTTGGGTTCCAGAAATTCCGGAAACCTTTTGGTCTTTCATAAAAATGGAGAGAAGCTTTTGTTACAACTTTAATCGGACATTCTCAAAACAAACCACTAGAAACAGGCCCATCTTCACTTTATTTTATTTTTTTAAAAACTATTTTTACCTTTTCTCTCTCTTAAAAAATTGTTATTTAAATAAATTAGAGCTAAAAATTATTTAAAAAAATTAGTGCTATAAAAGGGGATTGGACAAAATCAAATTTGTTTTGATTTAGTTGGGATTGAACGATGGTTTGATGATATATTTAATTTGTTGGTTTATGAAAATCATACTATCATTATTAAAAGTTTTATTTATTGTTGTTCATTATTAGCATTCACAGTGGGCAGGTTATAACATTAAGAGTAAGCTTGTTTTGAAATTTTTTTTAAAGTGTTTAGGAATGATGTGGTAGAGAGAAGATGGTTGAATGTTATTGTAAGAACATCCGTAGTGGGGTTGATTGGGCATTTTAAGCCCCACAACGCCAGTGACCACCGCCCCCTAAGTGTTATTTGGATTTTGGCTGATGGCGTGAAATTTTCAACGCTAGTTTTTGGGATGAAAATGGGTTTTTTTTTGGAGTCAATTAACACTCTCTTTTTGGAGCTGGGCGTGGATATTTTCAAGCCCACTATATATGTATAAGAAACATTAAAACTGGATTATGTGAAATAGTGATGAGAGAGGTAGGAAGAGAGTTTGTTTTATGGACATTTTTGGGAGGGGTCAATCGGTCAAAGCCCGTGTACAATGAGCAAGTGACAACATGTTTTAGACAATTATTGTTTTCAAGACAAGAATACCAACTATAAACTCTAATTTTAAGCAAGAAAGGTTTAGAACTTCATGTAAGAAGATATTCAAAGTGACAATAAGAAGATATTCAAAGTGACAACCTGGCCCCTGAGGCAGTACGGTTTCTGAAACGAGTGCAGAAGGTGGTCCACAGTGACTCGCAGAGCCCTAAGAACCAAGGGTTTGTGTTTAGTAGGATAGGGTTTGCGATTCAAAAGGGGATAGCGGCGCGGCTTGTTGCCCGCTTACCCACCATCTAAATGTAACTTGTTTTAGAAATAACCATTTATTTTGCTATAAAAAAAATTAATTTTGTGTTTGCATTCAAAAAAAAAAAAGTATATACTTTTTAATTTTTTTTATAACTCATTAACTTACATGTATATTAAGTTTTATGTTTAGGAATACATACTCTTATTTCTCACGAGTAAGACAAAGATAGATGCAAATTACATCTAATTCCGATCATATTTCAAAAGCCTAAATTCTATAACATACTCAATAGTTCTATTGTATGCAGGTTGTGTAATGATGCCGAGGAGGATTCAGACCACTTGCTCATTACCTGTTACAAGGCGTTTGAGGTATGGCATCTTATCCGCAGCTGGTGTAAAGTTCTCATTATCAACGTGAACAACGTCATAGAGCTGCTGCAAATCTACAAGAAGCTTGCGCTCTCGGCACACAAACAACGGTTAGTGCAGTTTGTTATTTTAGTTGGTGAAGAAACAAGTAATCTAACCTCCTTGTGGGGATGATAGACTAGATGTATCCACAAGATTGATCCTTCACTAGCACTTCCTGGATTGGAGTATCCTGCAAGTAAAGATTGAGTGGGTAGGGAGACAACTACACGAGGTAGTAGTTTATAACAAAAACGTGGGTGAATGGGGATACCATCAAGTGTGATAGCTCTTAGGGTTAGCCAAAAGTGTCCTCTCTATTAGGGATATGATCCCTTATATAGAGATGGACGTATGCCACCATTACCCAAAACCCTAATCGTAATGGGCCAGGCCCGATTAGGGTTGTCTCCACTACCCGAAGATTATATTAGTAAAGTAGTTATGAGATAGCTATAAATAAGGAAACATGGAACGATTACCGCTTTTACCGCTGACGCGCGCGAGCATCGCTCCGTGATTGTAGGAGAGTCGTTGTTGCTTAGCTTGCTGAGGAAGTTTCTCTTGTGCGCGGGCCGTTGCTCCGCGGGGTTGTGTTCCGGGTTTGGGTATGCTCTGCGCAGTGGTGAGCACCCAATCCCATCAAGTCCCCCTAGTCCAGTGTGTACGCTTTTTTCGAGTATATGAGGGAAGAGGGTGGATGCTGGACTCATAATAGTGATTCTCGGGTGACAGCTCATCCTTTCTTGGTAGTGAAAACTGGGATGTTGGTGCTATGTTGTAGTGGAATAGAAGTCCATGTATGTGACGGAGGATGCGGAGTTACCAAATTACGGAGTGCGGAGAACGGTTATTGTGTCTGACGTTAATTCTCCGCGACCGCGTGGCGTGTTACATTGGTTGAGGACAGTTGTCTGCTACTTAAGCGAAGGATGGTGGGTGGCGTCTGTGACAAGCTACACTTGTGTCAGTGAGCGTCCCATCAGTTATGGCAGTCAGCTGAGTCAGGCGCGTGGAGAGCGCGTGTGCCGCCTATATAGCTGTCCGGTGCCACGTGTCAAATGTAAAGTCGTTTCCTTTACCCAGGCTGACGTCATCGGCAGTTATTGCACAGAGTATATAATCATTTCGAATATTTTCAATTTTCACTATTCCCATTCCTTGCATTTCAGACTTCTCAAATTCCTTTCTTGTCCCCGTTTAATTTCCTGTGTTCTTTTACTCAACCAAATATGTCTCAAGAAACTTCTTGTCCTGTTGATCAATCAAAGGCCACCGAGAAGACAGATAAGGGTATCAACACCACCCTTATCAAGTGGGATGCCTCCTCTTTTTCCACATTTATTGATCATTATGGGATTGAGGCCGATTGGGAGCCGGAATTACCAGCTGCTGGTAAAACGGCGTTGGAGGCCCCTCATGGTAAGATTACATTGTACGAAGCGTTTTTTACTCGGTGTTGCTTCCGTCTCCCAATTACCAAATTCTTGGTGAATGCTTTCATGAAATATGGGGTTCATCCGACACAGATGACTCCGTTTGGCCTTTCCAGGCTTGTGCATTTTGAGGCAACCTGTCGATCCTTGGACTTGGAGCCTACTTTCGATATGCTGAACGTTTTCTATGTTCTTGAAGAAGCTCGTGGAGGACCCGGTTGGTATAGTGTGTCGCCCAAGAGAAATCGGACTCAAATTGTTTCTTAGAGTCCAAAATCGATGTACGACTGGAAAGAGAAATTTTTCTACATTCACATGGGGGTGATTCCTGCTGCACTGCAGTGGATGAGCGTTGGGGTGAAGGAGAGGATTGCGGAGTTCCCACCCATGAAGGGTTACAAGAACCAACCTTGGTATGAGACCCTGTGCTCCCATTCTACTCCATTGTCTATGGAGAAATGCCCTGAAGGGGTCTTGGTGATGTTAGGTCTCAGCCGTTTGGGAAATCCCGAAGGCTATGAGCCTACTGCGTCTGATGCTAGTAAGTGACATATCCCCTCTGCCCATGCTCAATCTCCTATTTCCATGCTGTGTTCTTTCCTTACATTGTTATCTTTGCAGGAATGACAAAGTTTGACCTGTTCGATGCCCGGGGTGCGGCGAAACTGAGTTACACAGCTGTACCCCCCGGGGCTCCTTCGGTGATTGAACGCTTGGAGCGCAATTTCCTGATGCCCCAACTCAAGGATGCTCCGCGTCATTATGCGCGCACAGGTGACTTTTTATTTACTTTGTTATGTTAGAGTTATTGACTCTTTTGCCCTGCAGAAAGTTCCTGCGCTTAGGGGGTGCGTTGTAATCCGCGTGGCGCATGCACTGATCCGACGTGCCCTTTATTTCAGGCGCAGGAATCCATCCCGTGAAGAAAATTGGGGTTGACCCAGGGGAGATTTCCCCAGGTCGTAACAAGATGTCATGTACAGGTAAACCTTGTAGTAGCAACTGCGATAATGGTGTTATCTAAATTCTTGTTGCGTGTGATCATAGGGACTGGCCCAAAACGTCAACGAAAGGAGTCACGGAAAGGGAAAAAAGTAGCTTCCAGCTCTACAGTTTCCAAAGGAGATGATGAGGATACGGAATCGGATGAGGAGGTCAAGCGCCAGCGTACTCGTGAGCCAACGCCCACCGACGATTCCGTTGAGGTGTCTACTGAGTTGTACCACAAGCGTCTTGAGGACCTTGCCAAGAAACAGGTGCAAGTTCCTAAACCTGCTACGGAGACCGTGAAAGCTACGCCGTCGACTGTGGATGTTGACTCGACCACTGGTGGGGAAACGAGTGTCATCCCCACCGATGTGAAGATGGTTGTCAAGCCTCCACCTAGACGACAGCCATTGTTTGTGAAATCTGTCAGGCAAACCTCTGGTAAGTCCCTTAGCCTGGCTTGTTTAGTTTGTCTTTATGTAGAATAGGAAATGACTTCCTCTCCAATTTGACCTTCCAGGTAAAGGTCCTGCACCGCAAGGGACCTTTAAAAAACCAGTTATGCCTGCCAAGAAAGTCCTTGAATCTGTGGTTGAGAATGTGGGAGGGACGAGCTTGTCCGTGTTGGAGACCCAGTTGTCTTCTCATGTTGAAGATGTGGCGCTGTCTCCGGAAGCTGGTAAGAAAGCGGAGAAGCGTCCCATGCGTGAACCATTGCATACGGATGTTGATGCAACAGATATGTCTGCGGACATATCATGTCAAGGGAAAGACTTGCGAGTGGAGCAACCTCCTGAATCGAGCAAGCCTGTTTCCACTGAGGTTACTGCGGAGAAGGTATCTGCGGAGATGGTGCAATCTTTTTCGACTCCGAAAAAGAGTTCAATGGAAACAGCTCGGACTTCAGGGAAAACAAGTGGAAGTGGGAGAAGGGTGGCTCCCCCAGACTATGATCCCAATAAGCCATATCAGCCCCGCTGGGACATAAAGCAAACTACTCGCTTCACCAATCCGCTGAATGCGGAGGAGTTTATTTCCTATGTTGTGCCGCCCAGTGAACGAGATTATCAGGATGGTATTGATCGGCGCTCGTTGTTGTCTGACATGAGCCTGAACTTGGCCCTTTGTTTCAGCAACTATGGGTCAATTATGCAGCGGGAAGAAGAGTTTCAGCGGTCTTGGCAAGCCTTGAAGAGTGCAGAAGATGCACAAAGAAATAGGGAGGAGGAGTTTCAACGCTTCCGCGCCGACTCTCGCGGGGAGGTTGAACAGTTGAGGGGTCAACTGCGAGCCGCGGAAGGCGAGATCCAAAAGTTGAAGAATGAGAAAGTTGAGGCGTCCAAGCTCTGGAAAGACTCTTGTGAGCGCACTAATGTAGAGCTCGAGCGCGGTCGAAAAACTGCTGAGAAGTTAAGGAATGATCTTGCCCGAGTTGTTCTTGAGGCGGAGGAAAAACAAAAGGCGCTTGACGCAAAGCAAGCTGAGCTGGCTGATACTGTCACTAAGTTGAAGGATCAGCATGAAGCCCTCGTGACTGCGACGACACGAATGTCAGAGTTAGAAGAGCAGATGAAGGGTCTTGCTGGTCAGAAGTCTCAGCTTGAGGAAACTAATGCCCTGCTAGATTCGTCACGCGTGCAGCTGGAGATAAGCCTTCAGCAAACTCAGAATGAGCTTCAGGGTGCTGTGCAAACTTCTCTGGCTGCTCGTGAACGGCTATCCTGGATGATGCAGCATGGTCTCCAAGGGGTAAGATCTTCCTTGGTTTTTGTTGTATACTTAACTATGTTATCTTATTGTTAACTTGTTTTTGTGCGGTCCGCAGGTCTTTAAGCGCATATGGAATGAGCCCAAGTTTGGCGACGCTGTAGCGAAGATTGGGGCTACATCCATGCGGAGTGGTTTGCAGCAAGGATTTACTGAGGGTTATCATCACCATGCTGCTGGTTTGGCGCTTGAAGATGGGGAGCACTTTGGCAAGCCATATGAGAATGAGGCCATAGCTGCGCAAGAGGAGTTCGAGACCCTCACATTTGATGTTTTCGATGTGGTGGATCAATGTCTGAAGACTGAGGATCCCATTGGTCAGCTGCGCGAATATTTTGAGGAATCGGATCGCCTTGGAGCTGAGTTGGAGGAGAAAGAGCGGAAAGAGGAAGAAGCGCGGAGGGTTGCTGCGCAGGGAGGAGGAGAGTCATCCACTGCGGGTGCAGGCTCCAGCGCTTTGAATGAAGGAGTGGAAGACGATGCGTATATAGATCTCATAGATTATGAGTAAATGTATTTTGTCTTCCTTTGTTGTGTTTAACTCTTCTGATTTTGTTGAACAATTGTATGCCTCGTTGTATTTTGTCTCTTAAAATTCTGTTGAATCATGCTTTTTTGTGACACTTTAAATTTGCCATGATGATTGTCTGACGTCACTTTTGAAAAGGAAGCCACCTGTGTCAGTTTGCTGATGTCATCTGACAGGTTTGACGGCGCTTCGATTGATTGATGTGACTGTTGGCATCCATACTCGAGTGTTAACCATTAATGGTAATTAATGGGCTGCCTTGTCATGTCTATAAAAGGCTAATTGCTGATTAACATTTTGCTCATAATTCCTTCTTTCTTTTCCTCTACCATCTTTATGGCTTCTCCTCTAAGACTTACAAGAAATGAAATTGAAGCAATCCAAGGGATGCTAATGTTACCTGATCATCCCCCTGTGATCAAGGTCCCTCCGACTGCTATGCATCAACTGGCCACTTATTGTGGTTACCTTATACTGACTGAAGATCAAGTGGACCAACCAAGAGAGCAAGGTCCTTCCGTCAATCCAATGAAGGTGAAAAAGTTGGACAAGCTTGGTGATGTACCGAAGACTCCCAAGCTCAGGCTTCGTCGAACCTCCACCGGTTGGCAACATGCAAATTAGTGGAACAGCCATGCATGGGGGTTGTTGCTAAGTAGCCGGTGGTGCCAGTATTATATAGATTAGGCCTATGTGTTGCCACTTCTTTTGCTTTTTTGTTTTGCTTTGATTAGTGGCCTAGATATAACACTAGGGCTGGTTTTGTAACTTGATGGTGGCTTTTTGTAATGCTTTTTTGGTCATGAATGGAATTGTATGTAATCCATATTTAAAAGGGATATAAATGAAAATGAAAATTCTCTTTATTGAAATTGAAATGATAGTAGCCATAGGCTGTTTATTACAAGTGTGAGACAATGCCTTACATGTAACAAATGCGTAACTGGGCAGCGTTCCATGCGCACGGTATTGGGGTACCATCCAAACGCTCTAAAGCATAAGCGCCCTTCCCCAATACTTCTTGCACCTTGTATGGCCCTTCCCAGTTTGGCGCAAGTTTGCCTGGCTTTTCTGCGTTGGATGCTTCATTGTTGCGGAAGACGTAATCTCCAACGCGGAAAGCTTCTGCCTTGACCTTTGAATTGTAATACTTCTCAAGTTGTCTCTTATAATTGGCCTCTTTGATAGCCGCCATGTCTCTGCGCTCGTCTAACAGGTCCAGGTTGAGTTTTAACTCTGTGTCATTGACCCGATGATTTGCCAATAAGATCATTGGTGAAGCGTAGTGCATTTCCGCAGGTATGACAGCCTCAGTCCCGTATGTAAGGCTGAACGGTGTTTCTCCGTTGCTTGTCTTGGACAACGTGCGATGAGCCCATAGGACATGGGGGAGCTCGTCTACCCAACCAGTGCGTTTTGTGCCAAGTCTGGTTTTTATTCCTTCCACGATGCTTCTGTTCGCACGCTCGACTTGTCCATTACCCTGCGGATGTGCGACTGAGGTAAATATCTGCTTGATGCCCATAGAAGACAACCATTCATGTAAGTGTTGGTCCGCGAACTGCGTGCCGTTATCACTTACAATCTCCATTGGTAACCCAAAGCGACAGATGATAAATTCCCAAATGAACTTTTTGATGCTCTTTCCGTCGATGGATGCCAAGGTTTTTGCCTCCACCCATTTGGTAAAGTAATCAATGGCCACTACCAAGTATTTTACATTTCCAGGAGCCGTGGGGAATGGTCCCACAAGGTCAATGGCCCATTTCTGAAATGGCCATGCCGCGGTGACGGGTACCAAATTATTCTTGGGCCGCAGAGTTCCCGGCGCATGGCGTTGGCAAGACTTGCATTTGCGCAATTCTGTCATGGCGTCCATGTGCATTCCGGGCCAATAGTATCCTGCATTCATCAATTTGGCCACGACCATCCTTGGGCCCGCGTGTAGTCCGCACGACCCTTCATGTATGTCTTTGATAAGGTAGGTTGCTTCTGCGGAGTCAACACAACGTAATAATGGCCCTAGGTACGAGCGCCGGTACAGCGTTCCGTCAATGACTTGGTAATGCAATGCTTTGTTTTGGAGCTTTCTAGCCTCCGCTTTGTTGTCTGGAAGCGTTCCATGCATGAGATAAGCCTTGATCGGGGTGATCCAAGAGGTCTTGCTAGTCTGGATGACATTAACTTGTTTCTGAGGCACTGACGGATGATCCAAGACTTCTACCCGCACCTCCTTTGCTAAATGATCAAAAACTGTGGATGCCATCTTGCTTAATGCATCTGCTGGTTTATTTTGACTTCGCTTGATATGGTGAACCTTGCAGTATGCGAAGTCGCGCATGAGGGCTTTGGCTTGCTCTAAGTATAAAATCATGGATGCTTCTCGTGCTTCGTATGAGCCGTCGATATGGTTGGCCACCAACTGAGAATCGACGTGGGCTTCTAAGTGTTGCACACCCATTTGCTTTGCAATGTGCAGCCCTGCGAGCAATGCCTCGTATTCCGCTTCATTGTTTGTAGTTGGGAAATCAAGGCGGATCGCGTAGGTGAAATCCTTTCCATCCGGTGTGATCAAACGCAAACCTGCTCCCGCGCCGTCGTCGTTGCATGCCCCATCTGTATATAATTCCCATTTCTCTGTTGACTCGAGAGTTGGCGAAGTGACATGTGCTTGCTGACACTCGGTTACACTTTCAGGGGGGACCTCCGCGGCGAAATCTGCAAGGATCTGCCCTTTGAATGATGTTCTGGTCTTATATTCAATTGTGTGCTCTCCCAGCTCAATGGCCCACTTAGCCAGACGTCCTGACAACTCTGGTTTGCGCATGATGTCATTAATGCGGAAGTCTGTTAGGACATTTATTGGATGTCCCTGGAAGTATCTCCGCAGTCTTCTTGATGCGTGTACTAATGCTAGCACCAGCTTTTCCATAGTGGAGTATCGAGTCTCCGCATCAAGCAAAGTTCTACTAACATAGTATACTGGAGTTTGAACGCCTTTACGATCAACCAGGAGAACAGCACCAATTGATTTTTCTGTTACTGACAAGTACAGCGTTAATGGCTCTTTTGGGAGTGGCGCTGTGAGCGTTGGCAGGTGACTTAAGCATTCTTTCATTTCCTTGAAGGCCGCCTCGGCCTCCTCTGTCCATTTGAAGTTTGACTTCTTGAGGCAACTTTTCAGAGTGTTCACAAAAGGGAATGACTTTGACGCGTAATTTGAGAGAAAACGATTTAGAGCTACTAGGCGCCCCATGAGCGTCTGAACTTCCCGTACGGAAGATGGGGATGGCATGCGCTCGATTGCTTGCACTTTATCAGGATTTGCGCGGAAACCGTCCTTAGTGACGATCACTCCCAAAAACTTGCCTTCTTCCATTCCAAAAGAACATTTACTCGGGTTGAGTTTCATGCGGACTGTGCGGAGTTGATCGAAAGTCTTTTGGATGTCCTTGAGCATTTGGTCTTCCTCTGTGTTTTTGATGACCAAATCGTCCACGTACACCTCGAGGTTGACTCCGATTTGTGCATTGAACACCGTGTCCATTAGACGTTGATATGTGGCCCCTGCGTTCTTCAGTCCAAATGGCATCTTTGTGTAGCAATAAGTGCCTGTGTCTGTGCGGAAGGATGTTTTATCCTCATCCTCTTTGGCCATCTGGATTTGATGATACCCCTTGTAAGCGTCAAGAAAGCACTTGAATCTGAATGGTGCCAAAGAGTCCACCTTTAAATCAATTTCAGGAAGTGGGTAACAATCCTTCGGGCATGCTTTATTTATGTCTTTGTAGTCCACGCACATCCGCCAGCCCCCGTTGGACTTCCCGACCATAACCGGGTTAGCCACCCAAGTTTGGTATCTTGTTCTTCGCAGGATGCCTGCGTCTAAGAGTTCAGCAACCTGCTCATTCATGGCCTTTGTTTTCTCCGGCCCCATACTGCGCTTTTTCTGGACGATTGGTTCTACGGACTTGTACACGTTTAGTTTATGTTCCGCAATGTGGCGGGGAACGCCAACCATGTCTGCAGGTTGAAAAGCAAAAACGTCCATGTTCTTGGTTAGTAGCTGCTTCAAATGCGCGCGTATGGTGTCGGAGATTACTGGGCCAATGATAACCGTCTGATCCGGGAATTTAGGGTTGATGACCCATTTTTCGGGATCAGTGCGGTTTGATGGCTTCATTACCTTAGCAGGCTTACATGTATCTGTTGCATGGCAATTTTTGTTTCCGCGTATGAAAGCCAAACCTCCCCGCGTCGGGAAACCAACCATCTGGTGCGGTGTGGACGCGTTGCAGTTAAATTTTGCCAATCCTTCTCTTCCGATGAGAACATCATGTGATGAATTCACCGGTAAAACCATGAAGTCACAAATCTCTGTGCGAGAGAGTTGTCCGTCCGTCCATGTGACGGGGAGTGTGAGTATACCCAGCGGGATGATCACCTCATGAATGAATCCGGATATTGGTTCTGTGGTTGGGACGAGCTTTTCTTTATCTTCCGCATCTAATTGATCAAAACACTGTTGATACATGATATCTGTACTGCTCCCATTATCAAGGAACATATACCTGGTACGGTAATGCCCAATGACGCCCGTTATGATCGACGGTGTTGTGGAAGATGCTCCTCCCTTGACGCGCGGCATGACGACAGGTGCTTCCTTCCAAGAGTCATCTTGAGCAATAGAATAGGATCGCTTCTTTTGACTCCTATTGTGCGTCATGTAGCAATTATGGCTGTTTGAGCGCTGCACGTGATGCGCATTGAGATTCTTGATCTTCTTGTTATTGGGATCAGCATCCCCTTGCGGATCTCTAGGTTTCTTCCGCATATTCTTCACTAGGTGCGATAGCTGACCCGACTTGATTGCATTTTCAATCTCCATCTTTAGACTGTAACAATTGTCTGTTAGATGGCCATAGTCTTCGTGGTATTCGCAATACCTTGACGTGTCGACGTTCCTTCTATCTTGCCTTAATTCCCTGGGTTTGGGGAATTGGACTTGTTCAGTCTTCAGAACCTCCGAAGGGGTTTTCGACAATGGGGTCCAGTCATAATTCTTCTTGCTTGGTGGTTTTGAGTCGCGCGGGTGTTTGTTGTTAAGATAATGCCGCACGTCTTGTCCTGAGGAATACTTCCCTTCATCTGTAGCACCCGAGATTCGAGACCACACTGACTGTTTTCCTTTCCCCTTGTCGTGCGTGTGCGCACCTTGGTTGCCATTGTGATGGAAATTTTTCGAGCGCGTAAACGAGCGCTCCGATGATGCGTAAACCTTTGCTGCCTCGATGAGTTCATCCCATGCTTCGGGAACACCTTCCTTTCCCGTCAGGCATCTCATAAGATCGTCATTCCGCACTCCATGAATGCTGCCCTAGTGAGCTCCTCACCACACCCCAATTGTAGGGCTTCTTTATTATAGCGAATGATGTAATCCTCCAGACTCTCGTTGTCCTTCCGGGAACACAACAAGATCTGAGCCTTGTCTTTTTTGTGTTTCCGAAGATGGGAGAAATGATTCTTGAATTTCTTAATCAGATCGTCGAAGTCTACAAGACTTCCCACCGGCAAACTTTCATACCAAACCCGTGCCGCGCCCGTTAGGGTTTGAACAAACAGGTGGCACCAAGCTTGAACCGGCCATGGCTTAGAACTTCCTGCGCAGTCAAACGCGTGCAGGTGATCGTCGGGATCGCGCAAGCCATCATATTTTCCAATCGTATTCGGCAGCTTGCATTCGACTGGCATGGGTGCCAGCGCGATTCTTGCACAAAATTTGGATCTTTCCGCAAACGACTTAGGACGGTACGGCTTGTTGAGGTCGTCGTCTGGGTTAGTCTGATTACTTGCTACAGACTTTGTTCTCGGCTTATAAGTAGGATCAGAAGTGATCTCATTCTCGGACTCGTAGCCATCGGGTTCCCCATTCAGGTTGACGTGAACCTGAACGTGAGTACTTTTACCACGTTCTCCACCACGTACCGCCTGACGGGGCTTGGCTGTAGGACGAACAACAGGTTGTTCATCCTCTTGAGAGTCGTCTTCAGTATCAAAAGACAGAGTTTTCCTTGATTCCAATCGAGCCTTTGCTATCAGTTTCTTCTGGTATTCTGCTATTGTCCTGGCACTTTCTTGAGCCAGCCATTCTTCTGGATCATCCACAGGCTCTTCAACTGTTTTCTTTTGTGATGTTGTTGCCGGCCTTTGTAACACCCCGGACCTAGGGCTCAAAAATTTTCGTACAATATTATTATTAAATGACCAAAGCTAATGAAAGGATTAAATTTAAATAAATACAATGCCGAGCTGGCGAGTCGGATAATTATTTTGACGAGAGGAAATAATATTATACCCGTTACATACCAAACCGACACCCGATAACGAACCCGACCCGTGACCAATGGCTAGTCATCACCCGGGACACATGTCCCCGTTAGAAAGGGACACATGTCCCTTCTTTAATCATGCCACATCAATACTCAAAACCATTTGAGTAAATGGTTTTGAGTAAAAACCATCTAACACACCTATTATAAATAAACCCACTCTCACCCTTTTAGTTCCTGCCGAACAAATAACCAAACACCCTCTTCATGATATCCAGAGAGAAAGAAAGACAGAGGGACTGGAAGAAGATCCGGCCACCGCCAGTGGCGGCGCTCCGGCGGTTTCTCCTCAACACAACACACACACACACGTCTGAGATGGAGAGAAGGAGGCGTAGAGAGATAGAGAGAGAGAGAGTAAGAGACGCAAGAGAGAGAAAGAGAGAGCAGAGGAGATCGGAGAAGAAGAAGAGGAAAGAGGATGACGACGATGACGGCGGCGACTCCATTAGAGTTCCGGTTAGGTTCCGAGCAAATCAGAGACGCTGATGACGACGGTGGTTTGGCCTCCGATTAGGATTCGGTCCTAGGAGTTTTGATAGGGATTCAACAATTACAATCAGGTATGTATCGGTTGATTCTATGGTGATACTTGTGGTGATGACGTACGGTGGGTGGTGGTTCTACACGATGGAGGCGGTTGAGAGTAGTGTCTGTCAACTATGATCAAAGATGGGTTAAGGTGTTTATTCGGTGGTTGTTGGATAACAGTGATACTTTAGGTTATGGTGGTGATGCTTGTTCACAGGTGGATCTGTCAACAACATATAATCACAAGTCAAACCAAGTCAAAGGTTTTATATAAAAGGTATAAACACTCACTCAAATTGTTTAAACAAAAGTTACTATTATGAATAATTGCCGAACACGTGTGGGACTTTGATGGACAAATATTAACCGGACTCGACTTGATTAACCAAATTAATAACATGCCAGTTTATATATAAATATATGTATTAAACTCATCAGACAATGATTATGAATTAGATAGATTGATAAGAATGAATGAGATTTGATGTAAGACTTAAGGACATTTGGATAATAATATAAGATGCTAAACATCAAGTACTCGGGCTTCTAAATGACCAGTTAATTATAATGTCTATAATGATAATGTCATAGGTACATGAGTATGGCACATGATGCATTGGACTTAGGATAAACTATACGATAATACATATTCATAAGGACTTTTGGACATAAGATAAATAATACGGTTATTAGTATAACTAGTTATTATGCGATAATTGGAACTCGAAGAACTATATAAACCACATAACATCGGTTATTTAGTTAATATTAGAAGATAAGATGATGAACTTGACAATTAGAAGTTGGATTAAGAACCTAGGTGTGCCCACACGTGTAACCGCGATATTGGCTATACGCGCTAATGTTTATGAACATTGAATAGGATCTTGCCAAAAGGTCGATAAATGGAAAGTGGACGAGGATTATTATGTGACCGTGTGAAACGCAACCAAAGGTGAGTTCGTGTACTTCCCCTTTTTGTTTTACTGTTTTGGGGTGAACATATGCTTGTGTGTGTAAACTTATTTGATGTGACAAGGTGCTCCCGAAACCAGATTCACACTCATTAACCCAAGGGATTGGGCCACTTAATGTATGGGTAGTACTACTTGGGGAATCCCCCACGCACAGTGGATCCGGAAGCCCGGAAAACCCTCCACTGAGGTCTGCGGACCGTTGCGGCATATATTATGCCGTAGGGAATCCATAATGGGAGTAGATGGATTTCGTGTTAGGATTGAGGTGTGATACTTGTACATCACGTGTGTTAAACTGTGTTAAACTTGTTTATGAACTGTTAAACTGTTTTGGTACCACTTACCTACTTACACGGACTCACCAGTATGATTACTGACCGACTCTTTTTAAGCATGTGTTCAGGTACTGCATTCGGATGGTTTGGAGCATACGGATTATGTTCGTTTGTTAGCTAGTAGCGGACTAGAGATTATTGGTTAGAAGATTCGGCTATATGTTGTGGTTAGAGCATCTAGAGATATGTGGATTAGAGATTGGATCGACTAAGGATTTCACTGCTTCGACGACCGCCGCGCCTCGTCCCTGCATAGTCATTAGTTTATTTATTTTACTTGTGTATTATTTTGGATTAGAATTTGTATTATAACATTTAAATATTGTTACCGTTGCTTCCGTTGTGCAAGTCTGTTACCCAACTGACGTAACGTCCAGCCCCCTCCTGGTCGGGTTGTTACAGTTGGTATCAGAGCAACGGTTGTGGCGAAGTAGGATATCTCCAGATATCCTATACCGCACCAGGACAACTTAGAGAACTTAGCGTTTAAGGCTCTAAGATTACCTAGCTAGGAAATGCCATGAAATTACGTAAGACTGACCAGAGCAAGAAGCGAAATAAGTTGAAACTTGAGTACCTGAACACTAGAATGCTTACGGGGACTTAGAACCAGTGTGACCAGTATACGGACTTGTTTGATGTGTGAATAATGACTACGACGGAGATTACTAGAATAATTCCGTGAGGTAAATTGACAATTACACTTGACGTCATGTAATTGTGAATTTACAGGCACGAAAAAGTTCTAAGAAATCCGAAGAGTCGCCAAAATTATGAGTGTCAACCTTGGTAGTCACGAACTTAAGTGTAGAAACGGGCTATGATAGAGTCGTAAACGAATATGTGTTAGGCTTGTGTGACTTTAGTAAGGATAAGGAACTTAGAATAGTCAATATAATTTGGCATATTGGATAAAAGTTTATATAAAGATATCTATGTGTTCATAAATTTATATGGATATCACCATATATAAATAATTTTCCTAACAAAGTTAGGACCTAACCATAAGATAGGTACATCGCAAGAACTTGGCGCTACGAGATGTGATAATCCGAAGTATCAAAGAAAGAACTGATCCGCAAAGGGATACTTCGTAACCCGATAAGTTCGCTCTTTAAATAAGTTATTGTCGATTCTATAGTCCACTACTCTGTAGGTCGTGTGTATGTATAGATTAAAATTTTACGTTACTAGTTAGACCAAAGACAAGAGACTAAGCCATTGATAGATTATACCATTCGGACTTGATTAGTATATAATTTTGCAGATCTACGTTGAGTATAATTGTTGGGTTCATAACCACGTAACAGGTTTTAAGATGGTTCAAGAATATTAAATGGAAAGACGGCAACCTAGACTCAAGTACGTAGCAAAAACCTGACCATCCAAAGTACACACTAACCGGTGATAAATTAGGATTACACGCTTCAAGAGGTATTTAAAAGTTTAACACATACACCATCTTGTTAATTACCCATGTTGACCATAGATAATCGCCAAAACCTTCAGACTAGTCCGGTAACCTTTTAATTAAGTGATGATTTATTAGAATAAAACATGTGGATATATATAACTAGGTAGGCGCCAACGGGGGAAGTGAACGCGGATATGACGACACGCACGTTTGTATCGACAAATCTAAGATTCAACGAGACCATTAAAGTTACAAATTCTTCTAGCAAGATAAGTTTTAACCAACATAGCAATTGTTCCGAAAGGTTTATTCTTACCCGCTAATCCGATAAGTTTTACTTTGTAATCAAGTAGTTGTTGTTTACCATATGATTATGCGCCTGTATAAGTTGAACTTAGTATTTATATCTTCCGACCGAATAGACCAAGGTTAGAAATTTAAACCATTGGTTACTAGATCATTTTGTTCAGATTTGATGAATGTCGATTACTGCGGATTTAAGCCAAATATAGTGTCTTGGATCTACGACATGATACCATGTTTTAGAGATGACCCGATAAGTTTAGTTCTAATAAAATAGCTATTGGCGATGGTATGGTTTATCAATATATGGTTCATGCGCATGTATAGGTTGAGCTTTTGGCGTTATCAAACAGGCGGGAAATTAAACCAATGGTTATTAAGTTCTTTTATTTGGATTAAAATTTGTATTGGATACAATGAATTTTAGTCAAGAATAGAGTCCTGGATTCTTACTCATATGGCAGGTTTTAAAAGATTTCAGAAGGTTAGTCAGAAGGACGACAACTTAAGTTCGAAAATCTGTCGATCATCACGATTATACAACTTCGCTAAACCAAAGGAACTAGGATTGAAGCTTCATAAGGTAAACGTAAGAATTAGTATATATGTTCCATTCTTTTAATATTTTAGGTTGTCTTTAGATTACTTCCAAAACCATGGGATTAGATCCATAACATTCTATTATAGCAACGAGTAATCTTTATGAAATAGGTTAGAATTGGATTGGTAGGATCTAACGGGGGGAGCGTATACATTTTATGATAACCATTGTAAGAAATAAGGAAAAGTTACGACCCCTATAATACAAAGAAGAGCGACATATTGTGACTTAGATATCTTTCCATGATTCATGACACGTAGTCACATACACCCGTTGTAGAAATCTCGAAGGTTTAAGAATTTAACAAAACTACGGATGACGTAGATAAAGTTAACCCTAAGATTAAGCATAAGAACTTGTGGTAATACCATACAAACCTAAGAGCATAGTCGAATATAAGATCTCTATTTTGAAAAGTTTAACCGACACCAAAATTTAGATTTTTAAGGATTAATAACTTCCAAAAACACACTTAGGATTAATCGATTAGGTACATTTTTCAAATACATTTTATATCATGTTTCTGGAGAGATTTTCAGTACGTTTACAAAGTATCATTGGTGTGGTGGGTTAGCTGCGGTACACCCTATATATAAACATCAATGGTACCTCAAAAATGAAACTGAGAATCAAACCAGGAACAGACTGTAACATGTCAAGCGTCTAAACCATTTGTTTTAAAACAAAAAGTACCACAAGGCTTAGTATGGAGCCATATAAACTATGATTGAAGTAAGAAGAGAGTTATGTATGCACGAGTATACAGACCCGAACAATGAACCCATGTATGGTGTATACTGTATATATTCGAGGGATAGCTTGAAAATAATTCCGAGGACGGAATTCCAATAACGGGGGGAGAATGTAACACCCCGGACCTAGGGCTCAAAAATTTTCGTACAATATTATTATTAAATGACCAAAGCTAATGAAAGGATTAAATTTAAATAAATACAATGCCGAGCTGGCGAGTCGGATAATTATTTTGACGAGAGGAAATAATATTATACCCGTTACATACCAAACCGACACCCGATAACGAACCCGACCCGTGACCAATGGCTAGTCATCACCCGGGACACATGTCCCCGTTAGAAAGGGACACATGTCCCTTCTTTAATCATGCCACATCAATACTCAAAACCATTTGAGTAAATGGTTTTGAGTAAAAACCATCTAACACACCTATTATAAATAAACCCACTCTCACCCTTTTAGTTCCTGCCGAACAAATAACCAAACACCCTCTTCATGATATCCAGAGAGAAAGAAAGACAGAGGGACTGGAAGAAGATCCGGCCACCGCCAGTGGCGGCGCTCCGGCGGTTTCTCCTCAACACAACACACACACACACGTCTGAGATGGAGAGAAGGAGGCGTAGAGAGATAGAGAGAGAGAGAGTAAGAGACGCAAGAGAGAGAAAGAGAGAGCAGAGGAGATCGGAGAAGAAGAAGAGGAAAGAGGATGACGACGATGACGGCGGCGACTCCATTAGAGTTCCGGTTAGGTTCCGAGCAAATCAGAGACGCTGATGACGACGGTGGTTTGGCCTCCGATTAGGATTCGGTCCTAGGAGTTTTGATAGGGATTCAACAATTACAATCAGGTATGTATTGGTTGATTCTATGGTGATACTTGTGGTGATGACGTACGGTGGGTGGTGGTTCTACACGATGGAGGCGGTTGAGAGTAGTGTCTGTCAACTATGATCAAAGATGGGTTAAGGTGTTTATTCGGTGGTTGTTGGATAACAGTGATACTTTAGGTTATGGTGGTGATGCTTGTTCACAGGTGGATCTGTCAACAACATATAATCACAAGTCAAACCAAGTCAAAGGTTTTATATAAAAGGTATAAACACTCACTCAAATTGTTTAAACAAAAGTTACTATTATGAATAATTGCCGAACACGTGTGGGACTTTGATGGACAAATATTAACCGGACTCGACTTGATTAACCAAATTAATAACATGCCAGTTTATATATAAATATATGTATTAAACTCATCAGACAATGATTATGAATTAGATAGATTGATAAGAATGAATGAGATTTGATGTAAGACTTAAGGACATTTGGATAATAATATAAGATGCTAAACATCAAGTACTCGGGCTTCTAAATGACCAGTTAATTATAATGTCTATAATGATAATGTCATAGGTACATGAGTATGGCACATGATGCATTGGACTTAGGATAAACTATACGATAATACATATTCATAAGGACTTTTGGACATAAGATAAATAATACGGTTATTAGTATAACTAGTTATTATGCGATAATTGGAACTCGAAGAACTATATAAACCACATAACATCGGTTATTTAGTTAATATTAGAAGATAAGATGATGAACTTGACAATTAGAAGTTGGATTAAGAACCTAGGTGTGCCCACACGTGTAACCGCGATATTGGCTATACGCGCTAATGTTTATGAACATTGAATAGGATCTTGCCAAAAGGTCGATAAATGGAAAGTGGACGAGGATTATTATGTGACCGTGTGAAACGCAACCAAAGGTGAGTTCGTGTACTTCCCCTTTTTGTTTTACTGTTTTGGGGTGAACATATGCTTGTGTGTGTAAACTTATTTGATGTGACAAGGTGCTCCCGAAACCAGATTCACACTCATTAACCCAAGGGATTGGGCCACTTAATGTATGGGTAGTACTACTTGGGGAATCCCCCACGCACAGTGGATCCGGAAGCCCGGAAAACCCTCCACTGAGGTCTGCGGACCGTTGCGGCATATATTATGCCGTAGGGAATCCATAATGGGAGTAGATGGATTTCGTGTTAGGATTGAGGTGTGATACTTGTACATCACGTGTGTTAAACTGTGTTAAACTTGTTTATGAACTGTTAAACTGTTTTGGTACCACTTACCTACTTACACGGACTCACCAGTATGATTACTGACCGACTCTTTTTAAGCATGTGTTCAGGTACTGCATTCGGATGGTTTGGAGCATACGGATTATGTTCGTTTGTTAGCTAGTAGCGGACTAGAGATTATTGGTTAGAAGATTCGGCTATATGTTGTGGTTAGAGCATCTAGAGATATGTGGATTAGAGATTGGATCGACTAAGGATTTCACTGCTTCGACGACCGCCGCGCCTCGTCCCTGCATAGTCATTAGTTTATTTATTTTACTTGTGTATTATTTTGGATTAGAATTTGTATTATAACATTTAAATATTGTTACCGTTGCTTCCGTTGTGCAAGTCTGTTACCCAACTGACGTAACGTCCAGCCCCCTCCTGGTCGGGTTGTTACAGCCTTCTTGATGGAAACAGTTGGAAGTTAGTGGCAACCTGCTTCTGATTCACATTCTTTGTCACCGTTGTTGGTGCTCCAGTATCTTGATTTGCTTGAACTCCCTCATCAACGTTGGTTGGATCATGACGTTGTTCGGCTCCAGAATCCATTGGCACTAGTTTGAAAGATTAAAGACCGTAAGTGATGGCGCCAATGAAGAAACAGGTAATCTAACCTCCTTGTGGGGATGATAGACTAGATGTATCCAATCCCATCAGTTGGGTAATATGGAAAGCGTGCAACGAAGTAATCCTTAACGGTGTGAGAGCTTCCATGGATCGGATTTTGGGAGAGATTCAAGCCACGTCCACTAGCGTAGCTTTTAAGGGCGGGGAGGGGCGGCCGACCCCCCCCCCCCCCCGAATTTTCGCTCAAAAGTTCCGATTATATAGTATTCATATAGAAATTTTTTGGTATATACGGTTTCGACCCCTCGAAATTGGTTTTCGACCCCCCGAAACTAATGATTTCCGACCCCCCGGTGACTTCCAACCCCACGAAGTTTCGGGTCAAGCTTCGCCACTGGCCACGTCATTCTTGTGGTTGAAAGTGGAAACATAGAGCTAAACAATACGACTTGGATTGGGAGAAGTGAAAAATCTTTTACGGTTCCTTTGTAGTATGGTTATGTTTTGAGCAAGGAGTAAGAGCGTTTGGGGTGGAAAGTTTTGGGTGTTGGTTTTTGCGACGAAAAAAATGTCTAATATGCTTAATATCTTTAGTTTGATCTGTCTTATTTTTACTAGCATCATGCTAGTGTGTAACATGTAAATATTTGGGTGATGAAATAAATTCGTTTGCCGTTAAAAAAAAACTCATAAGGACTTTTGTAACATGACTCGTGAGGTTATAAATCTACTGAAAAACACAGAAGGCTAGGTTAACCTCGTTGGTCCATAGGAGTTGAGAAAACTTGAAGTATATAAACTAAGAGAAACTAACTAAAATAACAAAGGTGTGACTATATATAATTATGATTAACTTAAATTATATATATCTATATCTATATAATCCTTACTAGTAGGGTGCTCGTGCGATGTAGCGGGGAACACGGACGCTTCTAAGGGTGTGTATGGTTTGGTTCAGTTTGATTATTAGCCTCAACTGAAACTAAAAACCAAAGTCATAAGTTAATCGATCTTATAAAACAATAAGTTACTTGGTTCGGTTTATATGGTTAAATTATCGGTTCTTAGTCCAGTTTAGTTATTTTGGTTAATAACAAAACCAAACTTTGGCTAACTTTTTTTTTTTTTGCCTAAAAGTACATGAAATGGAGGTATAAATACATGAAACAGAGATATAAAAGCTAAAAATATATGAATATATGAATGGTTCTCTTTGGGGTTTGTTGATGTTGGTGAACCAAGTGTATAAAAACAATATCCGATTTTAAGTTAATTCGGTTTTTGGTTAATTCGGTTTTTGGTTAATTCGGTTTTTGGTTAATTCAGTTTTCAATTGCTTTCGGTTCAATTCTTCTGTTTTTTGTTTCAATTTCGGTTAAATGTTCAATTATTGCTCACCTTATATATCTATACTATATATAATATATTTGATAAGTGCATTTTAAAATACTTAAAAGTTAAGAGTTAACTTTTGTTTATTTAAATAACAGTTACACATTTTTCCCTTATTTTAAGTCAACTGACAATTACCTCTACGAATTGTAAATGACCATAATTTTTTCATACGTTAATACTTTAAAAAAAACTATATCATAAAAAACGGGCATTTTATTGTTTATAATTTGAGTATAGTATAACAATTCTATTAATTAAAAATATTGATATGCTATGTGATTAACAATATCTATGGGTGAAAAATAACTAAACCTTTAACCGAAATTGACCAAAAATTGATATGTTATGTGATTAACAATATTTGTTGCCTGACTTTGTTTGGATGAACCTCAACATCATTGTTGCAATTTACAATAAGTTGTTACAAAATTGTAAATGCAGCGTCTCAAACTTTATTTATAAGTCTAAAGCAAATTGTTGTAGAATTTACCACTAAATAGAAGCACATTCTCTGTAGATCGAAAGCGGTTTAAGGGTACTGATAGTATCTGATTTCCTTATTCATTCCTTTTCATTGTGTCACTAGTAATAGTGAGAATAATATCATGATTGGAGTACTTAGTTATAAGTATTGAGACTCTAAATATTACTGTTGGTAAGGTTTGCCTACATCCCACCCTCCCCAGACCCTACTAATAGCGTTGCTATTCGTGGGATTTCCTGGGTTTGGTTGTTGTTGTTGTTGTTGGTGGTGTTGGTGTGCGTAAGAATTTAACTCATGGTGAATTGGTGATGGTAACTTGTCTCTTAGTTTACTTAAGATTAAAAGTATTCAATATGTATGATCATGACAAAAAATATTTTAACTTAACAATATTTTTATAAGTTTTCAGTTAAAACTAAATCTTCATACATGAACCTTAACTACATAGATTGGTAGTGATAAAAATAGATAAGCTAGAGATAGACTTGTACTGATCTGGAAGTTCGAAACTTGTTAGAGTGAAAACTATATAAACTCACATTCCATGATAAAGATTTTATCATCACAAAAAATAAATAAAAAGATTTATTTAAGAACGTGTTGTTCTCCTACGAGTTGTATGTTTCCGGAGACGAAAACAAGCATACCGCCGCCAGGGCTAACGATTGACTATTAACAGTTAGGATGTTGTGGTTACACTGCTAGAACAGGATCACATGTGTAAGATTACTATTCAATAGAATCCATGAACTCTATAGAGAGGCATGGAGTTTGCTTGAAGACAGAAACAAAGAAGATGATTTTGAAGAAACGGAGAGAAAATGTGGAATAACTTGCGAGAATAAATTATTTAAATTTCAAAATTTAAAATTTCAAAACCACCTCTATTTCTTCTGCAACTACAATTAAAAAATCACCTATACTCACCTTCAAACCATATTATGAGTATAATTTGCTATATACTTTTAATTAAAAATGATTCTTTACGTAATTAACAATATCTATGGGTGAACAATAATTAAACCCTCAATTGAAATCGAACAAAACACATACAAAATCGAGCCGAAAATTAACCAAAAACCGAGTTAACCTAATATCTCTTTTTTGTACCATAAGTTAACCAAAAGTAACAAACCAAAACTGAACAATTCATATATTTTTATTTTTTATACATCCATTTCATGTATTTATACCTCCATTTCATGTATAGACGATTCCCGCTCAAGCATTCTCATTCAACGGTCTATCAATGCTGCCTTATTTAGTTCAAAATTCCTTTCTTTCTACTAGTTCTTACATAAGAATTTGCAGGAAGTAAACGAAGTCTTTCCTTCCGAAATCCACTCCTGAAGTCACGTCTTTCAGTACTGGGACTGAAGTCAAGTACTTTCGAGTTGCTCTTTGCCCAAAGCCCTCTTTCTGACTTAGAAACAACAATTCACAATAGCTTTAGAACTAAGGGGAAGGTTTGGAACCCTAGTAGCAGAATGGAGCGGGCTGACTTCCATGCTAACACGAGTAGTTTAACTCATAATTACCTCGTAAGAGCGTTTTATCATTTTTTTGCTTTTTTAAAAAGTCTTCAAATAGCCATTCATACCTCCATTTAATGTACTTCTGAGCAAATACTTGAACCAAAGTTTGGTTTTTATTATTAATCAAAATTAACTAAACTGAACTAAAAACGAAAATCTAACAAAATAGGCTAAACTAATTAACCAGTTGGTTAATAAGATCAAATCCACTACACCACCAAACCCATTTGTGTTTTAATATGAAATTATACTTAACATTAAATATGGCCGTTGAAATGAAAAAAAATGCAACTTGTCAGGATCAAACTTGCAACCTTCTATTTAACAAAATGGACCTCAAACCACTACACCACTTACACAATTGATGTTTAAATATGAAACCAATTGTATTTATTATTAAGTAAAGCTGTTAAAATGAAAAAAAAAATAAATAAATTGCCTCTCCCAGGGATCAAACTTGTGACATTAGGTAATAGAAGTTCACCATAAACCACTCCACCACTAACATAACTTGTGTTTTAAGCTAAAACAAAAGAATTAGATAATAAGCCGTGAAAAAACAAAAAAAAAAAGATAAAATAAAGGCCACCGCCCCTCTCAACCAATGAGAGGGGAGTGACACTTTTCATAAAGAGTGAATTATCATTTCAAATTAATTACTGTAATTAATTAATACATATTAAATTATTATTAAACATTTGAAAACTTTTGTTTTTATTTTTACCATTATCCATACCCGTTCATTTCACTTCCACCATTTCCATTTCCATCACACAAATTCACCTTACTTCTCTTTAAAACACAAATCCCTTCAAATCCATGCTTTCAAGTTTCATCAACCAATAATAATAATAATAGATCTTATTCAACACAATCAGTCCAAACCTTCAATGCAGATCTTACTAAGACCTCAATTCCTTCAATTCACTTCAACAAACTGGAAACCTCATACCAATCGACCCGTTTCTTGCTTCGGGTAACTAACTCATCACTCAATTCTACTATAAAACTTCATATTATTACTTCATGTATAATAATAATAATACTTCGTTCACAATTAAATTAAAATGTTAGGATACTAAATGCTTCATACTTATGATGATGGTGTCACTTGAATTGTGTCATGTTTGGTTAATTATATACAGTAAGAAAATGATCACAATTATGGATCGCTAGTTGTTAAAACATAATTTGTTTAGTTCTTTTAGTAGCATGTTTAAATGAATTTAGTGTAGGAGCTGCTTGTATTAGGAGGATTTATGTAGGTTATAGTGGTGTTGTGGCAATTGGATTGGTATCTATGTGTAATAGATGTGTTATTAACAATGTAAGTTATGGTTAGGTGGTTAGAATCTATTTATGTTATACTTCATAGGTTGATTAGGTTCCATAGTCCACATGGCAGCTATGTTAAGAAAAGTGTGAGGTGATCAGAGACGTTTAGGTCTCGAAAGCTGAGGCGTTGCTCTTTGTACAGCCAAAATAAACTTTATGTATAACTTAATACTGCATTAGCTAATTAGAGATTGTAGAATTAATGTGATTATAGAGATTGTTTATGAATGGACAAAGATTGTAGAAGACTGGGAATTGAATAGCGTCTGAACTTATTGCACTTGCACTATCTAATGGCTATTGTTGACTTTTCTGTTTGACACTTTTTTTCTCATGTTCTTTGTTGTCTGTGATATGATAACTTTTGTATGAATAAGCTTTTTGTAAATATTTTCTATTAGTGCAAGTGCATCTGTGACTGGACATTTTTTGTCAAGCATCTTGATTGTACCTGAAACATAGAACAATGAAAACCTCATAAGTTGTATCATATTGTGTATGTACAAATCATCTGTGCAATCGGATTGAGCTAACTATACTAAATTCTTTACTATTAGTCTATATGTTATATCTAACAGTAAACAAGAGTGGATACTTTAAGGCCCAAAAATAAGCAACAAACCATGTAATAAGGCTACTTACCTTTAACAAATTAGATGTTTGATCAACAATTTGATGCCTTAAATGGCCACAGATCCGAGCATTCTGTTAGGAGGAATGAGGGCATGAAAGTAAAGGGGATGAAGTATGGATAATTTGAGGAAAATGAAGCTGGGTAGTCGGTTCGGGCACGGCTCTATGGACCGACTGGAACCGTAATCGCAGGACCGAAGACCGACCCGTATTAATGGTCCAAAATTCGGTTCTAATTTTATAGGCTGTTCGGGTTTCGGGTCGGGTCGGGTAATGAACGGGTCGGGTCGGTTCCTTGGATTTGCTCACCCCTAGGTTAGATGTTGGATATGTGTTGATTTGTTATGGTATTATGCCAAAACTAGGGTTTGGTTTATTTTGGCACTAAAAGGCTAAAACAACTTTAGGAGTTTAAAAGATTCTTGTTTCAAATCAAATGGTAAAGAAATAGTGTTTGTTTGACAATCAGCAACTGATCACGGATTCACGGATAACCCATTTGATCCAGGACAGGAGTTTGTGGAGAAGTAAGATTAAGCTGAAGGACTTTTAGGGGATGGTACATGTGTAGCCTAGCTTTGCATGTGATTTTTTTCATGTTTTTATGTCTATATGTTGTTTTATGATGTTATAGTTCTCTGTTTCTATCTTACTAGGTTACTCTTTCACTCCTTTTGTTGTTTTGTAGCTTTCTATGTCTTTGGTGTTGGGCAGTTTGTTCGTATCTTGTTTGTTTCTGGACTTGGGGGTCTCTCTTTGGAAGTAGCCTCTCTATTCCCACGGATAGAGGTAAGGTTTGCCTGCGTCTCACCCTCCCCTAACACTACCAATAGCTTTGCTACTTATGGAATATACGGGGTACGGTTGTTGAATTAATAGTGAAGGAACTTATACAAATTCGTGCTTTGTCATGGCAATAGCACTTGTGATCTGTATATGTTCTTCCTTCTACCTTCACAACTTCGTCTTTAGTTGCCTTTGCTACTTATAGGGTACACCGTACCGCGTACCGAATTTGCGAACCGAATGAACCTACCCCCTCGTACCGAATTTTAGAAATGCGCGAACCACGTACCCGATTTCGTACCATGAACCGGAGCGTACTGCGATTCATGTGACTATGGTCCCAGTTCTCTTAAAAAATCGTATCTATGCCATGCTTGTCAATTAGGCAAACACTGTTATTTACATTTTCTCACTCTACCACTAAGACTAGTAAAGTAGTACGTACGAAGGGTTTAAATATTGTCTTATTCTTGGATGGATATTCAAATTTTCTGTGGGCGTTTCCTTTACAAAATCAAAATTACCACCTATTGATACATGATAAATACGTACGCCTCGAGGTGCGCCTCGAGGCGAAACTCTAAGAAAACGAGTCTGAGGCGCGCCTCATGGGGTTCAGATTGTACATACGCCTCTAAGAGCTGAGGCGCTAAGAAAATGTGTGCCTCAGGTGCGCCTCGGGTGGTTTAGGGTGTTTTTTATGTGTTTTTTTGGTGTTTTAGACTTTTTGAGTCAATTATTTTATTTTTGATGTTTTAGACTTTTCTAGGTCAAGTATTTTATTTTTTATAGACACATAATTTTTATATTTATTTTTTGACTGCGCCTCGAGCTTACGTGTCGGTTCGCCTTGAGGCTCGTTTCTGTTCTTTTAAACTTTGCTACTCCCTATATCAGTCTCGTCGATTCCTTGCAATATTTGACATTCACGTGTCTGTTATTGTGTATGATGTTCAGCAAGTCTTTTGTTTTTGTGCATGATCCTCTTGAACCTCACCTTAATGCTCTTAAACGTAGTCTTCGATATATACAAGCCACCATCGATCAGTGCCTTCACATTTCGCCTTCGTCTGTTGATAGGTTAGTTGTGTATAACAATGTGGATTGGTTTGTTTCTTAATACACGCCAATCTACATCGTGTATTCTGTCCTTCTAAGTGATAATCTTGTTTCTTGGTCTATAAAGTGTCATCGTGTTGTGTCTATGTCAAGTGCTGAAGCTAATATGTTTGGCTCAATAATTTTCTTCTGGAACTTTGAAGTCCTTTATCTATAGCCACCGTTGTTATTTTGTGACAATGTTAATGGTGTTTATCCACTAAACACATAGGACATCAATGTACCAAGATGTTGAAATTGATTTACATTTTGTTATGCGTAAGAGTTTCCTTCGGACATGTTCGGGTGCTTAATGTATTTTTTTAGCACATTTGTTTGCTAAAGGCTTACCCTCTCTGCTGTTCTTTTTCATCTAAGGTCAATCTAAGCGTTAGAAAACATCCCGCTTGGACTACCGGGGGTATTATAGATACAGATCCTAAATTAGTTATCTATGTCCTAAATTGTGTTCTGTTAATAGTATAGCATTCAAATGTGTGTGAATATCTTTTATTGCTTGTACCTATGTAAACAATATACTGCAAAAGGATTTACACTTTATCAATGTAACCACTGTTAGTGGTCGTATAATTCTGCACAGGTCTGATTATTGTTTCTGAATGGGCTTCGAGTGATTGAGGCGTTTGGCGGTTAACAGAAAATGGAGGGAAAGGTTTTTGAAAGTTAGTTAAACAAACATAGACTTTCTTATATATTAGAATGAAGCATCCGGTGCATATTTATACTTCTGAACCGGTGCCTCAACATACAGACGCGTCCCTTCATGAATTACAAACTTAGGATATTGTTTATCTATGAACCGGTGTGTTACATAACCGGTTTCTAACATAACTAGACTTAGGATATAATAATCTAACATATGTTTAATAATTACATAACATAAGAATAAATCAAGTTTACTTTTATATCTCTAACAATCTCCCCCTTAAACTTGATTTCTTCAACCTTCTTTTCTTCATTCGTCACTTGATGATGATCGGCTCCTCTTCTTGGGCGGCATATCTTCATCCTTCCATTTGTTGCCTTCACTTGTGCTACCTTCTTCATTGTTGACTTCAACAACCAACTCGCGGCCTTTGTATTTGAGATGGTACCATTCCATCATCTCTAGATATCGAATAAAAACAAGCCGAAGTGTTGTTGCGATCTCTTCCTTCTTTGCTAGGCTAGGTAGCCCTCTTCCATAACCCATACTCATTGCAACAATCGCCCAATTTTCATCTTTAGTGACTTTCTCATATCCACCAAACACTTGAACTTTTGTATATAAATCCAAAAGACTAATTGGATAACCGGTTGTGTCTCGTGGTGGCATAGGGGCTTCAATTCTTATTTTCAAGAAATCTTGCATGAACCATTTTACAATCTTTTCAAATTCTAATTCGAACTTGCGTTTGTACCTTTCAACCGTTGTTGTAACATGGAGCAAATCCATGAAAACTAAGCAATCTTGTATGCGAGAACCATTGGTTGGGTACATGATAGGACCTTTCTCCATAATGCCTTCATAATTGTCCTTATCAATAGAGAATTCTTGAAATTGTTTGAACATGTAAGCCCTTTCTTTATCTTCAACACTTAGTGATTCTTTTATGCCTTCAAATCTGACCCGTTTGGTTGAGAACCTTTCTAGTGGTCCATTTCCATCCTTTTTAACAATATTTTTCCTTTCGGGGCATTTAAATGTGAAGTGACTTTCACTATCACAAATTCGGCATAGAATCAATTTTCTTTTCTCTTGTAGGATCGGTCGATGCATGTGACAAGTGTCACCATCGAATTCTACTTCTAGGCCTTCTTGGTTTAATCTTTCTATACTTAGCACATTTTTTCTAAGTGTAGGGACATAGTATACCTTCTTGATCTTGTGAACTTGCCCTCCACTTGTGATGATTACCGATCCTCTTCCTCTAAAATACTCCCTCCTATATCCGCTTGGTTGGCCTTCTACTCCAAACGATTTTGTGAAAATGGCGAATTGGTCTTTGAAACCACAACCATGTTCTTTTCTTGTTAAACTTGCGTACCAAACATCATCCCATCCTTTTCCTTCCGTTCCTTTTACCATGAATTCTGTTTTACCCATCTTCTTTGGGCAATTTCTTCTATAGTGGAAGGGTTCTTTACATTTACCGCAACACATCGCGTGTGGGTATTCGGGGGCATCCTTTATTTGATTGTTGTACTCCTTTTGCGCATGTTTCTTCTTCTCTATACGCGTCTTTGGGCCTGATCCGATGTGAAATCTGGAGAAGTTGATGTTCGAAGGGTCCATACACTCCTTCTTGAATTCTGCGATCTTCTTATCGAGAACAATTTGATCCACACGATCATCTTCACTATATGGAGACATCGGCCGCTTGCCTTTGTCTTCGGGAACACCATCGGACTTCTCTTCACAATCGAACATACCGTAAATCTTGTTTTGATCGGGCTCTGATGCCATGTTAGTGGTCGTATAATTCTGCACAGGTCTGATTATTGTTTCTGAATGGGCTTCGAGTGATTGAGGCGTTTGGCGGTTAACAGAAAATGGAGGGAAAGGTTTTTGAAAGTTAGTTAAACAAACATAGACTTTCTTATATATTAGAATGAAGCATCCGGTGCATATTTATACTTCTGAACCGGTGCCTCAACATACAGACGCGTCCCTTCATGAATTACAAACTTAGGATATTGTTTATCTATGAACCGGTGTGTTACATAACCGGTTTCTAACATAACTAGACTTAGGATATAATAATCTAACATATGTTTAATAATTACATAACATAAGAATAAATCAAGTTTACTTTTATATCTCTAACAACCACATGACTAATTTTAACTCATGTGTGTAATCCAGGTTAGAAAATCACAATGGCATTGAGTTAAATCAGGTAACTATCAGTTTTATTTGCTGCTGAGTTTTCTTTTCTTTATGTTTAAATTAATTCAAGTACTATTATAATTCTAAAAGATCGCTTGCAGTCGAAAAGTGATGTACCTGAAAGAACACATAATGATATTTGGCGACTTTTCACAGAAGCTCAAAGGAGTGAGTCATAATCCCGCTTCTTCCATGTCTTATCTTTTACTTTTCAATATTATAGTCTTGAATATTGACTTCCAATATAACATTTCATGACTATTTATGGTATTTGCAGTATATTTAGCTATTCATATTTGTTTAATGTTTGATCCAGATATCATTTACTTAAACAGACAACGAGTACAAGCTATAGAAGAGCTAGATGAAATGAAAAGAGAACAAAAATCCTTACTTGAAAAAATAGAACGGCTGGAAACTCAAACACATGCTTCCATTGAAGAAGGTAAATAACCGGCCTCTTGTCTAACATGTCACAGTTAGTTTATACTTGAGGAATCATAAAAGCTCTTTACTATAGAACTAGGGGTGTTCATTGTTCAAAATCATTGAAACTGACCGAATCATCCAAACCGAAACAAGTTGGTTGGTTTGAGATCCAAGCGGTTCAGTTCTGGCTCGGTTTCGTGGTCTGGTGGTTTAACAATTCGGACCAGTTATTTATTATGTGTATTATATCATGAATCATTTTCTTTTTAAATTTCATAATACGAACTAACAGTTTTGAATAAAAATGAAAAATTGGTTCTAACCGTTAAACCGCCAAACTGGCCGGTCCGGCTGACCCACACTATGAGGCGGTTTGGTTTTTCGTTTACCAGTACCATACTTAGAGGTCCAGCCCAGAATTTTCGTCAAAACCGGCCGAACCTTGCCATGAACACCTTATTTACAGCTGAGATTTAAGTAATTAATCTAGCATTTTATTTTAAATGGGTCTCAGATGCTAGCACTAATTCTTACATTTTGTACCAGATCCTTTCTCCATCACCTCTGAATTGCTGCTTAGAATAGACTCAATGGTGCTGACCGGGATCCTTGACACAAGAGAAGCTTCTGGCTATAGAAGTCTGGTCATCAATACATCACTTGACATAGCTGATTATTTCGCTGATATCATCTCTGAAAGTGATGCTGAAATTTTGGCACAGCTTCGTCACTTTTCAAACAAAACAAAAATGTAATATTCATAGATTTAAAGAAAAAAAAAATGATTATAGTATTCACATGTCACTATGTTCTTTGTTTCACAGGAAAGGTTTTCACATAATCCACATTTGTACTGAAATGGAACCAGTTGCATCTGCTGGATCTTTGGCGTCATATGTCACCTCATTATCTCATGTGCTGCAGAGACATGGAAATTTAGTGGAAGTTATATTACCTATGTAATTGTTAACCTTATAATTATTATTACTGTTATTATTATTATTATTATTATTATTATTATTATTATTATTATTATTATTATCATTTTGTTCCTTCGTATGTTTGTGAATGAATGAAGTTAATTTTATTTCTGAATAGGTATGCAACTCTAAATCTTGAAAGCATCAAATCTTTAAGAGAAATTAAGGCAGAGTTCTTTTCATATTTTGATGGTCAATTGCACAGGAACAGGATTTGGACTGGGTAAATCTCTTACTCTCTGATTATGTATTGAACATTTTCCAGCTAATTTTGTTAAATTTCATAGAATGCAATTTATTATTGTTACAGTGTTGTAAATGGTATAGGGGCTACTTTTATACAGCCTATTTACTACTCATCATTCTTCAACACGGAGAAGATATATGGATACCCAAATGACTTTGAGCGGTTAGTAACTTCTCTTGCTTCTAGTTACTTAAGTTTTAATATATAACTTTGAAATCTTTTTAATGATAATTTCTCTGTATATCTAGGTTCAGTTTTTAATCAGTTGTTCACTTGATGGTGACAGATTCTCTTATTTTTCTCGTGCCTCACTGGATTATATACTTAAATCAGGAAAGAAACCTGATGTGATACATATACACAACTGGGAAACTTCGATTGTTGGACCATTATTTTGGGATATTTTTGCTAATCAGGTGAAATTAATATAACATTTCTGTTACTTTGTACAAATTATAGAAAATTTTAGTGAGCTTTTTTGAATTGTTTGAATATGCAGGGCCTTGCTGCTACTAGAATACTGTTGACTTGCCAGAGCTTTAAATCTCAGGTATATATCTAAGATTAGTTTTGCAACAAGAGTTGTATCATATAATTTTTATTGAATTTATGATCCTAATTCGTAATGGTTATAATTTTGTAGTGCCTTGAGCAACCTGATAAATTGGCACTGTGTGGACTTAATCCAGCTAAATTGCATCGTCATGATCGCTTGCAAGACAATAATAAACCCCATCTTGTTAACATTTTGAAGGTTATTAATTCCATCAAGTATACTTATATAGATGAACATAATATCTGACAATATATGCTTGATTTTGATTTCCTTAAATATTTAACAAGCAGGCTGGAATTGTTTATTCAAACAAAGTTATAATGATGTCATCAATCCATTCAAAAGATCAAATAGTTAGTACTCTGAGCCATGGATTGGAATTTGCCTTGGACACTCATAAGTAAGTTCTGTTTTTGTATTATCCATGTCACCATATGTACCTTTTGGATATGAATGACTCAAGATGGAGTAAATTTTGTTTTTACAGGGCCAAATTGCTGGTTGCTCCGTATGGATATGATGACTCATCACGGGATCCTTCACAGGACAAGTTTCTTCCACGCGGCTACACTGCAGACGATACGAGGGGAAAAGCTGTTTCCAAAGTTGCATTGCAGCAGCAGCTAGGGTTACCTGAGAATATTGCATCTGTTTTTGTAAGTGGTTAGTTTTTAGTTTCCTTATTAATGGATTTTTATCGATAATCATAAGTTATTTACCAACTAGCTATATCTTTAAGATATTACATATTATCAGGTTGGGTACATATTTACAGAAGACTCAGATGTTGATTTGGAGAATCTTAAATCGCTTGTTTGGGATTCTTCCACAAGGGGTGTTCAGGTTAGTGCTCAACAGCATGATCGTATATAAATTTTACTTCAAAGAAATCCCATCTCATTTATTGTAAAATAAAACCTCTTTAATGAAGCTTACTTCTTTTTTGGGTTGGGTTTAACTGCAGTTCATCTTTGTGGGGATTAGCAAAATATCTGTAACCAAAAACAACCTGGAATCCTTCCAGGAAGATCTCAAGGTATGATCAAAATGACAAAAATCCCAGTAACTTTATTTAAATGTGTCATAAGTTACGGTTTTTCAGGACGAAAATGTGAGATTTGTTGACGAGTATGATGAGTCTCTATTGCATTTGATCTTTGCTGGATCTGATATAATCTTGTGTTCTTTCAGTGATCCAATGCTCCAAATACCAGTATGTCATTCTTCAATTTTATTTTGTATTTGTATAATTTCCTATATCGGGTGTGCTTTAGTATTTGCTTTCCATCTACTTTACTCGAAACTGTATTTTTACCATTAAAACACAGGTCAAGGCCATAAAGTATAGAGCTGTTCCCGTTCCTGTGAATGTTGCGGACGAGAGATTAAGGTAATCCGCACAATGCATTGTCCTTAGTTTGTCCTTGACACAATCACATATGTTTTTAACAATCCCTTATTTCCACGGGCAAACATGAGCAATGCATTAATCATACGATTATCCATACATTTTTTTAAGTGGAATCCACTTTATTCATTAAAATTCATACTAAATTATGTATTTTAGTAAACTGTTTATATAATGTAAATAACTATAATAAATTACACGGATACATTCCAGATAACGATAATTACACAACTAGTCAGTTATAAAAAGAAATCTAGTTCAGATAGTTTTTATTTCTTTTTGTTATTTAAACTTTTAATTTCGTTGTATCAGGAAGTTTATCGATGCTGGCAACACCGAGCGTACACAATTGTCAGAGTACATTATAAACACCTTTGCAAATGTATCGTTAAGTCAAGCGATTGATGAAATTGTGGGTATCTTATTTCTAAACAAACTCTTAATTTCCACTAATAAGCGTTTAAGCTTAGTTTATAATTTTGATTGGGTCGTAGAAGAAGAAGCCATCACAGTGGAATAGAAAAATACTGGAGGCAATGTCAAAAGATCTATCATGGGATGCAGAGTGCTATGATGTACATGTTTCAGCTTACATGTCGCTAAAGAAATAATATATTTCCAGGTAAATAATCCCTGTTTTATAATATTTTTGGTTAGTTTTATATTATCTATTTTTGTAGTTTAAACAAAATTTGCAACATTCCCTCTTTATTTATGTATCTTGTTGAATGTGAGAACGTGTTACCGGTGAAATTGCGGGACCCGCCAATTTCTGCCACGACCTTCTTGGGTTTTCTATGTAACATCGTATTTATAAATGTTGCATCAGTTAACAATCATCCTTGCAGGGTTTTATTTACGCTGTGACATGGTATCAGCCTATCAGGCATAACCATCACCGTGGCCGCCATGCCTTTTCTGGAACCATGGTAGCGTTTCCTTGTTGTCTTGACCCAAGATGATGTCTTTTATGTTAAGGTCGGCCGCCTGTTGTTCATCCGACTGTGTTGTCGTTTGCCACTGTGGTGTTGCATCTGACCAGTTGGAAATTGGAACCATGTTTCTTCTTCTTGCTGGTGATCCCATTCCACTGAAGGAGAAGTTAGGAATTCTATTAAAGTTTGGACTAGATTTAGGTCTAATAGGATTTTTGTTGTAGAACAGTTTTATCTGTTTCAAGTGTCCTAGATTAGATATGAGCGAGTTAGTTAGACATTTGTCATTTCAATTTCTGGTTAATTCTTCATAGCAGGGCAATAAGTTTTATAATTTGATAAAATTATATAACCAATGAAAGCTAAAAGACCAATCAATACCCCCTATTGATTTGACTGATTTTACGGTTTTATGCCCGCATACGAGGAAATGCCCAAGAATAAACAGCTGTATAGAAGGTGCTCCATGCTTTAAACGGCAATACAGAGCCGGGCTACATGGTTAAACAACTGTATGGAAAGGGGCTTCATGGTTTAAACGACGTATAAAAAGTTCTATGGTTTAAACAACCGTATAAAAAAGATGCAATAACTGATGTGATAAAGGAAGAGGTGCAATTCAGTAAACCCTCTTTTAAACAGCAAAAAAGTATATTCATGCCATTTTCTATGAAGTCATAATTGTTACTATTCATGACAAATATACGTATATCTTATCCAACCTTTTTAACACTTGTTAGAACATAGAAAGAGTGGAGTTATGTTAATCATGTGGTCGAACCAAGGGTTAATGTTGATGCACCAACAACATACTCTTGTCAAGAACTTAAGATGCGAATGTTAACCAAGGAACGTCTTGATGTTCCTTGAGTACCATCATTCTAGGTAGATATAATAGGTGTTAAAAGTATACACTTTTGTAGTTCAATTCAATACTTTATAAGGTTCTTATTTGTTATATTTTTGTTTTAATGAGGTTTGTATCTGGATGCACTGATTGGGCTAATCATTGGATTGGATCACATAAGAGTTGTTGGGCTAATTATCTGGACTGAATGGGACATTTACAAGTGCTGGATTATTTGGAATATGGGCTCACAAAATTTAAGCCCATTCGTGAGCATTGTATGGTCAAATGACTTGATTCAATATCTAGAAAAAGAAAAGGTGTTGTTCAGCAACTATATATATAACCCTCACACAACTCTCTCAAAAACCTAACACCTTTTGTATCAGATTTCTTACATTTTCTTTCTCTTTGTCTCATCTTTCCAGTCGATTTGATCATAAAGATTTGTCTAGGGTTTCTGTTGATCTTTAACATTTTGTTTCAGATCTTTAATCTTTGTAACCTAGTTGTTTAGATCTTGTGTATGATCCTTGAAGTCGTGTATCTGGGTCAGTAATAGGTGATAGGGTTTTCTTTGTAACCTTAAGAGTCTGTGTATGTTTGTTGATCTTGAATAAAGTTTTTTGAGTTTATTGAGTTGATACCATGAATTTTGACAATAGGTGTCAGTAATGTGTCCTTGTCGTCATCGTTTACAATGGCATGCCAAAGATGATGAAACTCTTGAGATCAAAGCTTGTATTGATCAATGTGCATAGAATGATACCTGCGGAACCTTTCATCTTGTAAGAAAGCAATACTAGCATCTAGGGCTACAAACGAACTAAACTTTCAGCGAACCGTTTAGCGGGAAGTTCGTTTGTGTTCATTTGATTAATAAATGAACGGACACGAACAAAAACTTCGTTCGTTTAGTTAGACGAGTGAACATGAACAAAAACCACGTTTGTTCGTTTATGTTCGTTAGTTTAATAAGGTTTTTAATTTTTATAATTTGTCTTGATATTCTTTTATTTTTATTTATTTTACCCAAATAAATACATAAGCAATTTATATGAGGTAAATATATGTATGTGGATTCGATTTTATAAGAAAGTTAATATATGTCCGTTTGTGTTTGTTTTCATTCATGAACTTTTTTTTTTGTGTTTATTTGTGTTCATGAATGTCCGTTTGTGTTCGTGTGTGTTAATGAACAAAATTAACAAACGAACACGAACATAAGTGTTTTCTTAATAAACGAACACAAACAAAAAATCTCGTTCGGTGGGTGTTCATGAACTGTTCGTGAGCACATATTTTCCTTAACAAACGAACACAAACAAAGCGTTGTTCGTGTTCATTCGGTTCGTTTACAGCCCTACTAGCATCAAAAGTCTGGTGTAACATACCATGAAAATATTTTACTTACTGAAACAGTTACAAATTCACATTTAGATTATGTTGCCATAAGTTATAACAAGTCAAACTAGTTCAAGAACATACACACAATCTTGGTTAGGCTAAACAATAAGAAATGGTCCATAGTATGGACTCCATACTGTGGAATCTTGACAGTAATATGAACCATTTCTTCTGCCAACATTCCACAAACAAAATATGATTTAACAATACACTAAAACATATTAAACCCATGAAATTATTGACTAGCAAACTTAACAGTTAACACATTCCGACAAGATTCCAAACACAAAAAAATACTTGACAATAAACTTGCATCTGACTAGTTCAGCCAAACGAAATTGCGACAACTTTGACATGGCGTGAGTCATGACACAGTGTTTACAACGGCGATGCATGATATGGCAATGCAAGAGGATCCCGTCGCCATTTTAATTAGCGACAACTTACATCATACTAACATCTTTTATGACAAGCTTTAAAAACTCATAAGCTATACCCTTTTTATAAAACAAATTCTGAAAAACGGCCCATAAAGTGATAATCCAATGGGCTGACCCATTTATGCAAAAAAATCCATATCATCTTGTGGAGTGAAAACGGCCCATAAAGTTATAATCCAATGGGCTGATGCCTGATTTATAGTCCTTCACGGGTAGCTCAGTTGGTGAATGGACCGGGGATCCCCTTGGAGGTCCCAGGTTCGATTCTCACGAGGGACATAATGAGAAATGATGGATGACTCCTTGCCTATGGTCACGAGTTCGAGTCCTGATCTCGCCCGCGTTTTACCAATCCTTCACCGTCGTGCCTACGGGCGGGTGAGGGGTTGGGTTTTCCCAGGTTTTGGGAACTGAATGGGCGGGCCTGACTGCGCCAGCCGCCCAAGGTACGTATGGGCCCTCCATTGGGTTGGTCTTGGGGGTCTGTCTATAGTGTGGGTACTCCCCTGGGTAGTCGGGCAGAAATGTTTGTTGGCCGTTTAAAAAAAATGGGCTGATTTACATGCAAATTAAATAAAAACAAATGTATTGAAAAAACGGTTACATTTTAACAGAAGAGTAAGACTCGTTCTTCACTCCACAAAAACCGCTCTTTTGTCTGTTAACCATTCATCCATTCATTTCATATTCTCCAATTCAAACATTTTCTTAACAATCAAAACCAATATTACTCTTTGCAAAACTTAACAATAATAATAATAATAATAATAATAATCTAACAATGAGGAAAGAAGTTGCTGTGGCCGCAGTGGCCACCGTATCAACAGTGGTGGTGGCAGGAGTCCTACTTGTCCGATGGAAGAAACGCGACGAGAGACGATGGAAACATAGCCAACGGATGCTACGAAAATTCGCCAATGACTGTGCCACGCCTGTGCCAAAGCTGTGGCACGTTGCTTTTGATTTGGTTTCGGATATGCAGACAAGTCTCTCTGATCAGTCTCAAACGGATTATGTCATGGTTCCTTTGGTCACCTCCTCGCTTCCATCGGGGTACTTTATATGAATTTGTTATGTCTCATGAATTGTGTATTTGTATTTTCGCGGTTTAAGTGTTATACACACTACTAGAAAACTGGTTATTTTTGTTGCATAGGAAAAAATTGGTTATATATTAAACGCACATATATGATCATGGTATATGTACATGTATGATATTGTGTGTGTATGTGTATCAATCTAAGTTTTGTGTTACAAGATGCATGTATATGTATATATGTATGGCCATATTTACTAACTGCATAAGGTTGGTTATATAAATGTATACACCTTTGTTGCCCACTATATATTATTAATATTGTGCATAGTTAAAATAGTTCTTGTGATTCTTTACTTAAAATTAGTTATGTGTTGAATGTGTTGTATGGTACTATGTTTATTTTGTATATGTGAATGTTTTTTTTTTGTTGGTGAGGTAGAACCGAGGAAGGTTTATATTATGGTGTGAATCTACGTGAAGATAACTTCTTGATGATGCGTGCACGGCTTAGAGGGAAAAATGAGCTGATCACTGATTTCGATAGGGAAGAAGTCGAAATCCCTCATGAAGTCATTTCGGGCACTTATAAGGTATTTACCTATTTGAAAATTTTGATAGCGGATTTTGACAACCTTGATATGGATTACAAGAATCTTAGATCACGGATTCTCAGAATCTCACTTCACGAATTCTGAGAATACCAGATATAGATTCTGAGAATCTTATGTCACATGTCACAGATTCTAAGAATCATGATACGGATTATCAAAATCTTGATCATGGGTCCGATTACTTTCAGGAACTATTTGATTACATAGCACTAAAGCTCGCAGTATTCATCTCAATAAACACAAAAACAAACCCTATGACTCCAAAGGGGAAAATGGGCTTCACCGTATCTTTCCCCTTACATGATGGACCTTCAACAGCCGGCGCAAATGTGATAAGATGGAAGTCATTTCCTATCAATGAGGCAGTTAAGTTTTCGGTACTTATATTTACATTTTACCCCCTCATAAATCCCATTGTTGCTAAATGCACACATGCAGGCCGGGAAAGAGCTGGCAAAGGACTTCAACGAGGCACTCGAAAAGCATGGAATAGATTTGCGAGTTTCTACATTGGTAAGTTTATCTAATCGTAACATATGATCATATGAAATTACATCCCAATAAAAAAGACGTCACATAGGCAAATGGCTCAAAAATAGAAAATTATGACAACGCCAAGCAACCAATCAGGTGATGACACGTCATGTCTAAACCAAGAATGACACATTTTTTACTTGGGTTCTAGGATTCATACACCCTGTGACGTCACATTCTGGGGGTATGACATCACATTTTGGGGTATGTGGCAGCCTCCTATTGGTATGTGATGTGGGCCATGGTGTATTAATCCTAAATAGGGGTGTATGAATCCACAATCCCGGGTTCTAAGATTCATACACCCTGTGACGTCACATTCTGGGGGTATGACATCACATTTTGGGGTATGTGGCAGCCTCCTATTGGGCTAAAAGGGATGCGCGACCATATTATTTAACGGTTTAACCAATTAGAATACGACACCCCAAGCGTTAAAAATGTTTTTTTTTTAATGAATTATCGTAGGTAGATGCTACTCTAGGGGATCTAGCAGGAGGTAGATATTACCACAGGGATTGTGTAGCTGCAGTTACTTTGGGGTTAGCTACAAATGCTGTTTATGTTGAGTCAGCTCAGTTCATACCCAATGCAGGAGACCAAAACAAATTTGGAGAAATGGTTTCTTTCTATATTTTATTTATTTATATATTATGATTTGAAGAATAGATTGATAAATGATAACCATGAGTATTTTCAGGTTATTGACATGAGATGGGGCAACTTCAATACCACTCATCTTCCTATAACTCAGTTTGATATGGCCTTAGATTCCGAAAGCACGAATCCAGGATTTCGGGTACGAAACATATCCTCGACTACCATTATTATTCAATAACAAATGTTCTTGACATGACCCGAAACACAAACATGAAATAAAAATAATTAGGTTTTGGGTTGTTATTTATAGATTGCCCGTTTAATAAACATGCAGTGTTTGGGTTGACCTGTCGTTTAGTTAAAGGGGCCGTGTTCACATTGACATGTTTAACTAGTTTAATAAAAAGGTCCATGACCCCTCAACCCTTTTAAAGCTAAAATAAAAAATAAAATATATAATTTGATTACAATTCATTTATATCCTGCCAACGTGTTTGACTCTTTTAGATAAATAAGTTATACTTGTTGTATTCGGATTACACGATTTTAAGTGCATCTGTAATAGGGTTAATGTTTTTGACACGCATATATATTGGTCGTGTTTGGTTTATCAATCCAACCCGCCAACCCAAAACACGTTAACCTGCCACCTGACACGGTTGACATGATTGGTATTTTCTTCTTTTCAGATCCTTGAGAAGTTGATTGGAGGGAGATATCTAGGAGAGGTAGTGAGAAGAGTGTTACTTAAAATGGCCATAGAAACTGCATTATTTGGAGAAACTGTTCCTGCTAAACTCAAAACTCCTTACATTTTGAGGTACTATAGTTTTAAAATTAGTAAAAATATAATCTGAACCGACCCGTTTCAAGTTTTGAGAAATGAAAAAACTAGAAAAAAAATCATGACTCTTGAATTTATGTTGTAAATAGGTCGCCGGATATGGCTGCGATGCATCAAGATACATCAGAAAATCGCGACACAGTCCAGGAGAAGCTTATGGAAGTTTTTGGGGTAAAACCCGAAACCATAAACTACACACACTAGTAGAAAATTGACTTTTAGCGAAGAAAAAATTAATTGTTGGACTAATCTAGCAATAGATAGGTCAAAATTCAAAACACACTGTTAGATGATTCCGTCGGTAATCCAATGGTGATAAAGGACAATGTTATATTTTATGGATTACCGACGGTTACTAGCAGGGGGGGACCTAATGAAGAAGCAGGTGCCGCGTCCGTTACGGCTCAACTTCGCGCGCGTAGTGGAAAATTAGTGGAAAATTTGTTTGTTTTTTTTTACAAAATTTGGAAAACGTTGCTACTAAAATGAAAAAAATGAAAAACGTTACTACTGAAAAACATTTCTATATCCGCCACTGGTTACTAGTTTCACAGAGGGACCACTAGTGGCGAGAGTGTCGCTGAAGGTCCTCTGATTAAGTTAAAACAGTTAATCTCTTTGCTTTGGTTAATACTGATGTTAATATTTTACTCTAGATTGCTTCAACAAGTCTAGCAGTGAGAGAAACTGTGGCTGAAGTGTGTGACATAGTGGCGGAAAGAGGAGCTCGTCTAGCAGGCGCTTGCATAGTTGGAATAATGAAAAAGCGAGGGAGAATCAACGACAAGAAGAGTGTGGTGATAATCGAAGGTGGATTATACGAACATTATAGAGTTTTTAGAAACTTGTTGCACAGCAGCATTTGGGAAATGTTGGGAGGTGCATTAGCTGATAATGTGATTGTGGAACATGCTCATGGAGGATCTGGAGCTGGTGCCATCTTTGTTGCGGCGGCACACTCACAAATCCGCCGTGATTCCATCGACCCGTCTTTATCTCAAAATGAGTTCAAAGTTGATGACCATATGGACTTGTTATCGGATTTGGCTTCTTTTAAGGAGGCTGATCAGATGGAGTCTAGTGCCGCGATTAGTGATCACTCAGACTCGAGTGATGGCGGTGGTGATGGCGAAGAGTCGAAAAAATGAGGTTTGAAGTAATAGTGTTTGTCGTGTCGAATAAGTCGAATTCCGGGTTATTCGAATTTTGAGGACTTGAAAACTGTCATTAGTTTTCTGGACTTGTTAAAATTTTGAAGTGTGTTTGGGCACATTGGGCCTAAATTTTTGGTCACTAGTTTTCTAGAGACATGTTATATGCTTGTTTTAATGAACCCAATAGCCCATTAGTTTGTTACCAAAAGAGGTGAAAATTTTATGCTAAAAAAGAATTGGATCACAAGTTTATTGTTTTAATCATTTTTTTCCTTTTCATATCATACACACCTACATGTAAACACCACTTCAAACATCCATGTTTCTATGGATATCTCAACCATAATCATAAACATAACCATAACAATTTGGTGTGAACCAATAATATTTTGAGAAGCGTATAAAAATGTGGATGAAATATAGATATGATTATATAACTAGTCTTGTTTAATGTTTATCATATTAAAACAATTGGTATGCGGTTTTCAGTGTATTATCGTTTATTTTTTCTAAATAGAACGTTGTTACTCGAATTAAGTAATAGAATGTAAGGAAGACTTATATTATTTTAAAAAAAGTTGTACCATGTAAGGAAGACTAATTACTTAGACTAAATGGTATGGTTTCGGGGAGATCATTCGGGGTGATGATGTGTACAATTCTCCCAAGGGGAACACCGCCCCCCCCCCCCCCCTTTATAACTAGTATTAAGCGCCCGCGTTGTGATGGGGGCGTAAAACCGTGTCAAGTAGCACCAATGTCACACTACCGTTATTAACAACCAACACCGGTTTAGCTCAACAAAAATAAAATAAAAAAGGGAGAAATAACACCAAACGAAAAGTTGCCGTACAATCATAGAACCCCGCACACCTATTAGCTGTTGCTTCATGCTAATAACGTAAAATTAAGTCGATCTTTAACCCGCGCAAAATAGACGTATTGCGACGGGCCTGCCAAACAGAAAAAATATACATAAAACGTTGAACAATACACGCACGTTGCAACATGTTAACTTGAAACATAAAAAGTTTTGGGTTACATTGCAAAAACTAAAAAGTTTGGGGTTAAAAGTAAAAAATCAATTTAAGAGGTTACATTGCAAATAATGAAATCTTTAGGGTTAAAAGTAAAGAATCTCATTTTTTTTTAAAAAAAAAACACCTCATGCATAGAATACAACCCCTATATACAATCCCTATATACAATGAAAAGTTTGCTAATTAGAAAATTTTAAATTTTCTTAAAGTTGTACTATGATACTAAAATGTGAAACATCCAATCTAAACTTGTTGATGTTATATCAATAAGTAACATCAATTATTTGAGCATTTGTGGATAGACAATCTTAAAGGTATGGTTGAGTGATGGAAAGGGAACATGTAAAATGCATGAAAGATAAAAAGTAGATGCTAACATAACGTATTAAACAGACTGGATTCAATGGAACATGTGTTTGGTACATTTGGCCATTTGGGTTAGTTTGAAGGTGGTAGGCAGAGGGAAATGTCCCCTTTTGATAAAGACTTGTATAACCCATGAAAATGACACACACATGTTTATATGGGCACTCAACCAGAAAACTAAGAGAAGTGTTATAAGGCTATGGGCTATACACGTCACCTTTCCTATTTCCCCCCATCAGCGGTGTACGCCCCCTTCCCCCTCCTCCATTCAACAATCAAGAAGAAACCTTCGGTGAGTTCGGTGCCCGCATAATAATTATAACATAGTTTCTTGGTAAGAACTGTGAGAATCAAAGGGGGTAAAATTTTTTTATTTTTTTTTAGAATTTTTTTCCCATGTGCTTAAACATTCTTTCTAGATGAATAATACAAAAATAAAAAAATAAAAAATTTTTAGTGTAATTACGTCATTAAGGTAAATACATTAGTTTACACTAGAGTAATTATGTAATTACTCTACACGTAATTACTCTACACCAATTTTTTTTTTAGTTTTCAATACTATAATACATGTTTAACAATATGGGAAAAAAAATTTTGAAAAAAAAAATACCATCCTTTGATTCTCACAGTTCTTACCAAAAAAACTTTTTGTACCGGATCTTTCCCCTTAATTTCAATGTGCTAATTTTAAAAAAAATGTGGTATTAATAGACTTTTGTCTAAATATCTACATGCGTATACACGCATATGTGCACATTTTAATACTTTGGAGTGCTACTGTAATACTATAAATAAATAAAAAAGAAAGAAAGAAAGAGCGGGGAGAGACAAATAAACATTTTTTTTGGATTTATCTTTTTCACTGAAGCATTGTAGACACATATTAGACTATGGGGTATGGTAGAGGCCCATCTTAATAAATATTACCGTCACGTAATCAAAGAGTGGACCCCCTTGTGTTTAGACAATTTGAGGATTACCTAAGGGTGTGGGAGTAATCTTCCTTGCGTAATCCTCCACTACTATTGGCCACCATTTATTTTCTAATTTTTAAATAAGTAAATAATTAAAATAAATAACATACAAAAGTTGTTGGATTTGCATTTGACTTAGTTGTTGAAACGCGTTGGAAGAGCATTGTTGGTAGTTCACAAAGGAGGATGACACTTCCGGTCAATAACAACCACTAAAACTCAACGGGAAGTTCGCGTTTGGATCGGGGTGTTCGGGTTATTTGGGTTATATTGGTTGAAGGGATCCATATTATTTTTTTATAAAGTTTGAAAGAAATGAGATGAGTAGAGAGTATTTGGTTTTGTTGTAGTGTGGTTTTCTTATAAATAAATGGAATGGTTATGTATAAATAGAGATTTGTTTTTTGACTTTTTTTTTATATAAATTTTAACGGTCATATCGTCACACACAAACAAACCAATCAAGTGAGCCGGCTTCCCTGTTGGCCAGCCCAAGACGGCGTCGCCAAGCCCAAGGCCCCCCCCCCCCCACACACACACACCGTTTAGTCTTTACACATTTGATTTTTCGTGAGTTGTTGCGTTTTCACGTTTTTCAATATGTTTAAAATTCTGAAAATAAATTTATATATGTAGTAGACGCGGCTGATAAAACAGACACTGATAGGGCGTGTATGATTCGGTCAGTTCAGTTATTATCCTCAACCAAAGCCGAAGTCATCAGTTAGTCCATTTTATTAACCAATCGGTTTTCAGTTAATCACTTCGGTTTATTTGGTTAGATTGACGGTTTTTTGTTTGATTCTTTTAATTTCGGTTAATAGCCAAAAGCAAACTTGGTTAAACTTTTACTTAGATATACATAAAACTTAGGTATAAATACATGAAATGGAAGTATAAATACATAATAGAAGTATAAATTATGAAGTTATGCGTTAAACTAAAAAATATATATATTCTTAACTTATGGGTATTTTAAAGGGGAATTGGATTCTACTAACCTAAACTATTTGAAATTGGTCATTGGCACCCTCAACTAAAAAAATGGCCACATGTAACCTCAACTATTAATTTATTGGAATCTAACACCCAATTGACTGACGCCGTTAGTGGGTTGCTGACGTGGCATGCTGACGTGTCAATCCATGTCAGCATGCCACTTCAGCAACTGGTGCCACGTGGATTGACACAGCATCATGCCACGTCAGCAACTGGTGCCACGTTAGCATGCCACGTCAACAATTTGTGTCACGTCAGCAACCCACTAACGGCGTCAGTTAATTAGGTGTTAGATTCCAGTAGGTTAATAGTTCAGTTTATATGTGGCCAATTTTTTAGTTGGGGGTGCCAATGGCTAATTTCAAATAGTTTAGGTTATTAGAATCCAATTTCCCTATTTTAAACTATCTTTCCTAGATGCATTGCTATATTCCATATCTATATAAGGTAAGGTTTGGTTAAAAGGTATAATTTTCATAAAAAGTGTGAGGGCTTTATGTAAGTTTGTGTTTTAAATTTTAGGATAAACCTTTTGGCATTGTGTTATATATAAAAACAATCAAAATAGCAATTTAAAAACACCAAATGTTTTTTTTAAACCCCTCCACCCTTTTTTTTATTTTGTTGGGTTAAAATGCTTGATAACGTGTATATTACATGCTAGTATTCTGAGAATTTTCTTACGAACATAGGGTTTTCTATGGATCATTGCCGGTAATCAAAGCTTTTCTTTTTTTTGCAAATCATTATTATTGGGCCTGTTGCTTTACTAAATTCGTCTTGGGTCCATATGGGCTCTTAATGGACCCTTTTAGTTAAAGTTTGCCATCGCATGGAGTGGTGACACTATGAAAACATTTTCATGATATTTTAGTATTACTGATGTGTAAAGATACTCATACTATAGTTAAACAAGATGATAACCATGATTAGTTATTGAAAATTATGTGCAATGTAGCATTGTGTACTGTAGTTATCTTACCCAACTAACACAATCATTGGTGTGGGTTTTCGAAAGGTCATATATTAAAATAGTTATATTGACTATATGTTTTATATAAATAGTTAATGTGTAACTTTTTAACAAACATGAGTTGATGGAGGGTCAAATAGTCACATCCATAGAAGAAAAGGAACATAGAGGTTGTGTTTCTTGATCAATATGACGGTGACTTTTTGGTTTTCTTACCTTTAAAAACCGTATCATTTTTAGTTGAGGGATGATGTGTCATTGTCAGATTGGTTGTTCGGTCGTGTCATATTCGACTTTTAACATTAAGACAACGTGCGTGTTGCCAAAAATGGGTCATAAGCGACATATAAGCCCACGTTATTGCTTGAATGTCTTACGCTTTCGCCAAAAAAATATATAAAAGATTTGTGTTTTTATTGTAAAAAGTTATTACAAACGAATAGTAACTTAATGGTGTGGCTCAGTTAAGAATTATATATGAAATAGTGTCATATCAGTATCTTGCAAAGATTATTAGACCATGTGTAGTGGAGCGTTATTGAGGCCTAAAATCCCAACTTAGCGTCCAAACACCGTTACGCATGGGCCTTAAGGGGCGCTATGGGGCTTGAAAATTCCAAAATTGAGTGTTTGGCATTATAATTATAACGCTTGTTTTCTCTTGGATTTTGTGCAACATATTTCAACCAATCACAATTGAAGGAGAGGTGCTAAATTTGGTTCCCACTATAGGTGACTTACCAAGCAGAACCCACACTTGACAACAGAACAAGAGTTGGAAAATGGGTACACTATGCTGGACAGCTGGAGCCCAAATTTACATATTATACCCTCCAACTATCTTTTGAAACACATTGACCTACCTTTTTTACAATATATTATAAAAAAGATAAAAGGTAAAAGAAAGGGAGGGCTAATGGGCAAATAAATATCCATTTGATATTTTAAAATCAAGTCCAACTTTGTTAGGTTCTCACTTTTTGCAATCACGAAAAGTGATTTCTTCCTAAAAGTTTGTCTCTCCTTGTATCATTTTAATGATTTTTACAGATTATTTTGTTAGTTTTATTTATTATTTAAAATATAATTACTTAAAGTATTTTATATAAAGAACATGTTTGGGTTAATATTAGAGGCGTCTCCAAGGATTTGTGTGCTCTATACGATCCGTTATAAATATGTCCCTAAAGCCGTTATAAATTAAATAATTAAACTAAATGTTATTAAGCCCAATGTTTAACTAATGGGTTTTCTATTTTAAAAATACATGTGTGCGGGCGCACAAACACATATATGAATTTTATAAAAGAAGTTGTGCCCCCGATTAAAATGGGCCCAAGCCGGATAGCCTCCCTGGCTTGGGCCATAACCGCCCATGATTAACATAGAGAAAACTAAATATGGTCGAGGTGTTTTTTTTTTTTTTATATATATAAAAAAACTTGGATGTCCTACGAAGGTTACTTTTCAAACTTCAAGTCGATCATATCCATCCTAGGATATTGCTCGGTGTTGGAGAAGACAATCTAGTTTTGTTTGTTATATGCGGGTCTTTGTTATTTGGCTTCAACAAGCCTAGTCACCCAAAACTTAAGTTTAGGATAATTTATACTTTGTCATTGGACGTTGACATAATTTCAAAGGCTATGATCGAATTTCATGTTGTGTTGTGTTGGGCTTGGATTAGCTATCACAAAATAGTTAGATGTTGTATGTCACAAAAAGATTATTCTACTCTAGACTCCGAATGGTAAAGAAATTATTGTTGATGGTGAGAAGAATAGAATTTGCCAGATATTTGGATATTCAAGGTGGGTGGTAGGTGTTTTTAGCTTTTGTTGTTGAAAGAAAGAATTCGAAAGTTATTGATTTGCAAAAACAAATGTATACATACAACCAGTTAATAACTAGATTATATATTAGTTAGTAGTTTTTATAAATTATGATCTAATATGTATTTTAATAATCAATACAATTAAAATGAGGGTGGCTAAATGTAGAGATAAGTAATCTCGAATACTAGTATTGTATGATACCTAGTATTGACGAAACATATATGATACTGTATTTATTTTTGAATTTATCTTAATTTAGTATTGATACTATATAGCGTATTGGTCCGGGACTTTTTATGGTATTGTACCATACTAGCTTGTAACGACTAATCCAAGACCGGGCTCGATCTCATCCCCAGCTACATGTACCCATCTTGATTTTTCATCATACCGATATACGCACTCATCTGCATTTTTTGTTGTTAAACGTATATTCAAAAGGACATTTAATAAGAATATCCGTGAGAAAGATAAAAGAGTATCATGGAAGTAAAACATATCTGTAATTAAAATAAAAAAAATGAATATTTGTTTATTCTAATAAAAGAAAGTATCCTTTTTGTTTTCATTAAATCATTTTAGTTAACAACCGTTGTGATTCTACATCTCTAAGTGAGTGTATCCATAAATACATAGAGAATAGAGGATGCTAAGACGATTAAACAAGTGTCTTATGTTTATATAGTTCACTTGGAGCCTATGCAATGAGTTGGATGCCACAACATATTTTTCTGACGAAAATTCCATGAAACTAAGTAACTAACCACCTTCACACAAAGTAATTTAAAAAACACTATGTTTCAGGTGTTTTTATACACTTACTGATGATTATACATCTTTTCTCTAATCCTTCCTAGGAGAAATAGGGTTTTTTTTCACTGAAAAAAACTCATTAAATCTTGCCTCACTTCTTTATCTTTTTTGTTATAAAAACTCGTCACGTCAGGAACACTAATTGGTTTTTATTTTATTTTATCTTTTCTTCTCTTTTTCTTTCTCTAAAAGTAAAATTCTTAAAAAAGCATGCATTACCATAATATGTAAAATAAAATTCATATACTTTTTTAATATATCAGACTACATTTATTTATTTTTGACTTTGTAAGAAGGTAGAAGGATAGCGAATAAATGTTAATAAATAAATACATAAATAAAGATATGTTCATTGTTATTAATATAATATAATAGTATTAATAATAAAAGATTGGGATTGTGGGCCTGTGGGATTATGAGCAGGGAGAGTATTGAATATTGAAATCAAGTGAGACTGTAAGGTCAATGAGTGGTGTCAGGTGTCCTTATACTAACCTAATCTCTCTCTTCATTTATATGTAGAATATTGTATGCATTTTGCAATATATAAAAAATTAAATGCATCTAAAAGTACAACTATTGATTCACTTTTTACACATATTTCAGAGCGTCTTTTGCGGGTGACTCCGACAAACTCAGGTTAATACTTCTATCAAACATATAAGTTTATCTTAGCAAAACATTCATTAAACATACTTAAATAGGTTAGTTGAGCCAATTCGATGATTCGGAAAATCATCGGGAGTCGTTAGATGATCCGGGGGATCATCGGGAGCCGGTTTACACACATATGTCCAGGGGTTGGTGATTCGGGGGATCACTGGGTAAAAACGCACACACATGAGTCTCGAGTCCCGAAAGTTGATGAATTAACGTAAACATGTTAACTATCGAGTAGTAAATGTTTTACGATCATTATATAGCTTGTTTATAAGTGGATAGTGAATTAATGTGTTAAATTAGCCAATAATGCGCTAAAAACCAGATTGCCAAGGTAGGAGCGACTATGAAAGCATAGTCGCCTGATGAGGGGCGACTATGGATCATAGTCGCTTGTTGCAGTCCATAGTCGCCCAGAAGGTCTGACACGACTAGGAACACCCATAAATACCATACTTAACTTGTAAAACATCATTTGTGCAACCCTAACTCACCCCAAAGTGCACTCTCACCACGCTTAACCTCTGAGACCCGTTTTTGCCCTAATATTCATCATTTCCAAGCTTAAACATCATTTTCAAGCAAGATCTAAGGTGTGTTATTCATCCTAAGCTCTTGATAAGTTGTTATTGTGAACCCTAAAGGTCTAGACCTGGTTCTAATGTATTTCTATCTTTGAAAACATTTGGAAAACAGTGTCTAACCTATATCTTAACATTCACATGGGTTTTAATAAAAATACAAGCTTGTTATGGTTTTTAATGATCTAAGACATGGGGATTCTTGTGTATTTGTTATGTTAATGATTTAGGGTAGTTGTTAGGATGATTATCTAAGGCTTTGATGATTGTTTGATATGTTATATGGATATTATGAGTTTTGAACTGTTTAAAGACGTTAGAAGGATATAGGCTGAGATATGATGATTGAAACTTGTTATGATTTGTGTAAGAAAGATTGTACAACAACATGATGATGGTTGGAATGTGATTATGTGATGAAGTCTGATTATTTTCCATTTAGGGTAACATTTTCATGCAATGATGTGACTTACCCATAATATTATTTCATTTTGGGAAATACTTGCAACTAGTATGATAAGTGGATGATAGTTGGGGGATTATTGATAGGGTTGGGTTGTTTGATGATTGGGGATTGATTGGGGGTGTTATAACATGATTCGGATCTGATTTTGAGGGGTTTTCACGCAATCAGCCTGCAGAGCAGGCGATTACAAATCATAGTAGCCTGGTCAGGGGCGAGTAGCTTCCATACTCTCCTGTCTTGAAGGTTACTCGTGTGGATTTGGGGCGAATAGCTTGCATACTCGCCAGTTTTGATCATAGTCATGTGTTTTAGTGGCCAGTCGTGTGTTTTGATGCCGGAAGTGCGTTTTGGAACCCCGTAACATGTTTTGACACCTAGTAACATATTGTAAACCCCGTGGCATGTCTAGAAACCCTTTAACACGCATTATGACCTATACGTGCATTATGAGAACTATATGTTGGGTTTTGTGAATTGTTATTCGTATAAGGTGCGTGTCTACATATGATTGCTTGTTTACTTGAATTTGTCTAATACATGAGCATATCAGGTCACCAACAGGATGTCGGGTCTTGTGTAGTCGTGTCAAACATTCAAACACGTTTGAAACGTATGCAGTCATGGTCTGGACAATCAAGGGCTAGTTAACCTACGGGTTATTGGTCAACACACTTATAAGCATTTTATGATAGGTCGCCGGTATTAGGGACTATCATCACATGATCGGTTTGTCTGCTTAGAAGAACGCAACCTAAGGTGAGTTTTGCAGCCCCACTTTCACACATTTTCTCATGGGAGAGAAACAGGCTACACACTTATTTACTTAAAGATCATTTATTACTATTGTTATCATTTGATTACTATGCGACTCATCTAAATCTCAAGGAAACCACTAATATGGTTATATTGCGGGATGCGTGGATAGATCTATTAGGCCTGACAAACCCCACCCGGGTCAACTGGGTGTTGGACGGGTGCATATTGTCTCAAACACACAGAGCCTGCCGGGGATGGCGGTAGTTCGAAGGTACACATATTATTGAGTAACAACACAGTCAGCAATGGTTTCAGTCGTAGTAGTAACATACATAACGTCTAGCTAATGTTCGATAAAATAGTAAAACGGATTTGATCTTTCATACTGACGAAACTTGTTTTAGAAAAACTTGTGAACTCACCAGCATCATTATGTTGACATTTTTAGCATGTCTTCTTAGGTCGCTATGGTAGCAAATCTTGGATTAGGCGCACGGAGTCGCACTCGCATGTCTTTTGAACATATTTCAAACTTATGACTTTTACTATTATGGGATTGTAAACATTATTTTGCTTCCGCTGTATTTGGTTAACACTTTTAAACCGCGTGGTTGTTTTATGTCATTTTTAGTTGTTGTTTGTTGTGACCGTTGACTTAAATGATGAAAATGATGAAAATGAAAATTCAAAAAATAAAATGTAATTAAAAAAATCTAAGATCAACTCTTATATTGAATGCATACCAAAAATATAAAATAAAAACAAATTTGTATTTAAATTTAACATGCGTGTCATCACTTCTCTATACCAATGTTACTTAACTTATGACTCCATTAGGTTGTTTAAACAATCTGTGATTCATAATAAGTTCAAAACACACCCAAATTTAGATTGAATAAAATCTGTTTGAGATCGACTAGATTCAAATTGCCTCTGTAAAATTTCGATCGAGGTGAGCATGTTGTGGAGTCACTTTAGTAAAAAACTATTTGGCATAAATTATAATCTAGTGAATAGTCCAACACTTCATAGTCGACATGAAACTTATACATAAGCACAACTATTTAGAAAAAATCCACATACCTTGTTCAAAAACCCAAACAAAAATCCAATTAAGAAACTTGAGCTCACACCAATCATCTCTATTGTCACTTATTCATTCATTATCAAGAACATCATGTCATTTTGGAAGTGTGAGTGCTCAAGTGACTTTTTGTTGTTGTTGTTGCATTTGCCCTCACAAACATATGTAGGGTGATCTAACTTTTCCTTCTGTCTGCTCTTCACGATTGTGAGCCAACAACTCATCTATCGGTTTCCATAGTTGCACCCACTGCATAGCCACGTACCACACATATCTACTTCTCTCCATCACACATATTTGATCGATCGATCTCCGCCCTTTCTATCTGCCTCTCGTATTGTTCTTTAAACGAATCAGCTCAAGTTGTATACTAAGTGAGGTAAAGCTTAAATGCAGCTCGGTTGAGCGATTTCCAACTGATAAAACTAACACATATAAATTTAAACTCGGCTTTGAGTTAAGCCTAACTCAACTCGCGTACAATCCAATATTTGTAATGTCATACTACGTACACGGTACACGGTACACATTAACTATAAAATTCATATTTCCCACTTATGTTATAAATCCCATCTTTGCTGATCAATAGAAATGTATTAAATCCATATTCCCCACTTATGTTATCTTGGATTTTCTAGCAATGTATAACTCTAAAATTAACATCTATCATAAAGGCTAAAAAAATGCATAAATCTAATATCAATATTCAATACCTAACCTAGTTTTCTTAAAAAAACCCATTACACTCACAGTCTCAAACTCAGATTATTAAGGCGATACGAATCACATCTGTTTTTTTTTGGCAACTGTGATGTGTTTTGATATTTTATTCATGGCAAAAGTTCCGAAATACCCTCAAAATGGCCAAATATAAAAACTATGATCAAACTATAAACAAACTTCAAAATTGATATATATCCAAATCAACGAGCACACAAGATCAATAACTCAAATATAAAAAACCATATTTGATCAAATAAACAAAAAACAATACCTGCACGCGGAGTAGTATACAGATACTGCCTTAAGACTTAACCCATAAAATCTCTCAACTGAATAATTCGGTGACGCCGGTTCAGGGCTTTGTCGGGGCGAACCATAAGGTTGAATTTTGTGACTAAACTTGGATCCAAGCTTTTGCTTAATCTAAAAACTCTGCAACAACATATACACCATAGTTAGGGACAAACTAACAGATTACCATCAAAGATGAATACACATACATAATTAAACAATTAATTTTTAAGCATTTACAATTTTTAAGTATCCGGCTATCTAATTGGCTATCCTAAAGCGAATACAAACTACTAATCAAAATTTAAAACTTAAAAGACGAAAATAGAAACCTACTCGTCTTACCCCCTCTCTTTGCACATTGGAATCTGCACCAACACCATCGGATAATCCTCTACATCCGAGCTCGAACTATACTCAAACGCAACAACCGACTTAATCCTCCTGAACTTAATCCAAAAACATCCACACACTAACAATTAATTGTGTATGTGTATTCATCTTAAACATGATAATCATCATCATCATCATCATCATCATCATCATCATCATCATCATACTCAGTTAATCCCACCTATAGCAAAGCTAAGGTAGGGTTTGAGGAGGGTAAGATGTAGACAGCCTTACCTCTACCCCTAAGAATAAAGAGGCTGCTTCTAGTGAGACCCCCGGCTCGATGTGGTTTGGTATCAAGCCTTGGACATAAGGCACAAAACACTTAGCAATCGGGACAAACCCGATCGGTGCATGTACCCCTTTGTCTTTTGGCTATCAACGCCACCACATGATGCATGATTAACCGTCCGTCGTTTTTAACGTTATTTTCACGAAATTAGTAAAATAACGTTAAAACTAGTGCAACTTTACTTTTGCCCCCGAGGGCCACGCATATATACATTATATGCGCACACGCATATTATTAAACTTGATAATAATAATAAAAATAAAAATAAAAGAAGAAGAAGAAAAAGATACATACAGGAACAGATTCAATGGCGAATTGTGTTTGGAAAAGAAGAATATTATTATATCTTAAAGGTCTTATTACACGATTGGGAAGTGAAACAGAGAAAAATTGAAGAGTTGAGGGTGAGTTGGTTATGAGGAGTAGAGAAGATGATTATGTAGGGTTTCTTTTGAAAGAATATATATATATATATATATATATATATATATATATATATCATGATTTTTTCTTTAAATAATACCTAGTGCCACATGGCACACCTAGAGGGGAGGATGACCTCTTTGAGTGTCATGTAGGATTTTATGCTTTGGTTTATTAATATATATATATATATATATATATATATATATATATATATATAGTGGGAGTATATAGAGAAAACTCTTTTTATATGGTAAACTCTGGAAACTCTAACTTTCAGACTTTTTTTATGAAAATTTTAGGGTATGTAATATACATTTTTTAAGCATTTTGAGCCAAAAAAATCGAAAAAGCGCCGAACGTTTTTTTTTTAAAAATAAAAAACGTCTACTGTTAACATATAACTAACACATGGTTAACACCTGTTATTATCGCTTAACATGTGTTAGTCAAAATTTTATTTTTTAAAAAAAAAACTACTCGTCGCTTTTTTAATTTTTTTGGCCCAAAATGCTTAAAATCATGTGTATTACTTACCCTGTTTTTTTCAAAAAAAAAAAAATTGGGAAGTCAGAATTTCCAGAGTTTACCGAATAAGGATGGGTTCCCAAAATATCCAACCATATATATATATATATATATATATATATATATATATATATATAGGTAGAGGATCTTGTAGGAAAATTGGTTTGTGTGAGAAGTGTAGGAAGGATTAAGAATTGACATGTAGCCATCATGTTTTTGATTTTGGAATAATGTTTTGGGTTGTTTTGGCTTGAAAAACACTTAACACAACAATATAAAAAAAATTAAAACACAATCCAATGTATTATAGTCATTAAATTTAAATTACAGATAAAACACCCTAGTAATTACTTAAAACACTCTGCTAAAGTGTTATTGACATAGTGTTTTAAGTTTTAAGCCTAAAATACATTATTTTCGGTTATTAATTGTTATGTTTGTTGTTTTTCTAAGCAAAACAATCCAAAACATCATGAATACGTCCAAAAAATGATGCATATGTCCAAAAAATTGATGCATACATATCACTTTTTAATCCTTCCTACACTTCTCACACAAACCAATTTTCGTACAGGAACCCTACCCTATATATATATATATATATATATATATATATATAGAGGCTAAGTATCATGTGGAAACCCACTTGAGTTGGAGAAACCCTTGGCACCCATATGTAACAACATTATTTTTTCCTAATATTTTTAGGGTAGCTTGTATACTTAATTTGATGAGTTTCGGCAAAAAAAAATTAAAAAAGCGCCGAGTAGATTTTTTAAAAAAAAATTATTTAACATGTTTGCTACATATGTAACAATTCTGACGTATGATAAATCCGGGTTTGTGTAACACATGTGCAACAAAATTATCTACTCGGCGTTTTTTGTTTTTTTTTTGTTGCCAAAACTAATAAAATTGAATATAAAAGCTATGCTCAAAAATAATGTTTTTACATAGGGGTGCCATGGATTTCTCCAACTCGAGTGGGTTTCTAATTTATCCTTATCATATATATATATATATATATATATATATATATATATATATATATATATATATATATATATATATATATATATATATATATATGGGGCCCGACCCAGGTAGAGGTGTCTCCTATATATATATATATATATATATATATATATATATATATATATAGGAGACACCTCATATATAGGAGACACCTCTACCTGGGTCGGGCCCCATGAAGGGTAGAGGTCAGGTTAAGAAAGTTGGACGTCAAGGTACTATAAAAGGAGGAGCCCCTTCTCCTTTTATTGGCATCTGAAATCCCTTAGAACATTCATTGAAAAGACTACGAGCACATCATACTTTTCCAAACCTGGTTTTTATTTCCAACGTTAGAGGCTCGGCTCTTCTAATCGGTTGTCTCCTATTTTCCTTGATCTTATTTCTTAGACCCATTACTCACAACCACACACATTTTACCTCAAAACAATACTTTCCCTGTGGATTCACTACCTAGATCAGCCTTGACCCAGTGATCAAGGATCCGTGTTTCTTGAACCTCTTTGAGTGCCATGTAGGATTTCATGCTTTGGTTTATTAATATATATAGATATAGATATAGATATATAGATAAGCAGAGTCAATTGCTTCTGAGAAACTTCCAAAATTGAATTCGATGAATATGTACCACCTTTTTTATTCGCAAATGATTATGATAGGTGTGAGTTTTGATATAAAATAAAGAGGGGGTAATTTAAAAGGTGAAAACGATTGATTAGGGACTAAAATAAATATCGACTTCTTGAGGTAAAAAAGAAAAAAACCCTAGCTTCAGTATGGGCGACGAAAACACCACCACCGCCGCACAAAATCCTCCTCAAAGGGGCCTCTGAATCTTACTGTAATCCGTATTATCATTTTATGGGAAGAGATTATGGATTCGTGATAGATAAACTGGGGGTAACAGTTGTGACAAAGACCCCGAGGGATATTCTTGAAGTGGTTAAAAGGGAAGCTGGAGTGATTGGTGTTGTAGGAAAAACTTGGGAGGGTGTTACGGGGCCTGTCCAATTTACATGTGAATGTAAAGGTTTCTTGGTCATTAGAACCGAAGGCGCTTCTGTCGATGCTTATGGAGATGGCACAGGAAGGTATGATATCCACATTTTTATTGATTGTTGATTAGTTTGTGAGTGTTTGATGCTTTGTCTGCTAGTTTTTTTTAACGTTTGATTGAGAATTTGTTTTGAAGTGCTAGATCTAGTTTCAGAATTGGAATGGATAGGATAAGTATGACGAAAGTGATGTAATGATATTGATCTTATGTAATAACTATATAAAAAAATGACAGTTGACACGAAAGAAAATGAAATCCCTAACATCTTACGGAAATTCATACTAACTAGAGAGTCTAGGGAGATTTGGCTGAGGAGCTATTGAGTATTAAGGAGTGAAAGAGACAAAGGGGAAGGTAAGAGGAATAAATTGCACATTACAAAATGCTGAGATTTATATTTCTAGCATATGAAATTGGTAAAATGGATTTTAGTTATTTACACTTGATTATAATTTTGCAGTGATGAAACTGGAGCCTCGTCAAGGCCTCAGATGAAGGATGTAGATTTGGCTGGATTGTTGTTAATGAGTGAACCACTTCTCAAAGGTTTAGTGATTTTAGGTTTTTAGTAATTTAGGATTGATTTACCTTATCTTTTTTAAGAGCATACCTTTAATTAAAATGTTATTTATTAAAGTATTTGTGGTGCAACATTCACTTGTAGTATTGGTCATGTTGGGTCTGCTGACCTGGAGAAGAACAGATGATTGAAAGCCAAAATATACTAAGTGTTGATCCAGAATAAATAACAGAGTTTACAAGAAAGCTTCCTCTTAAGAACTGCTGACTCCAAACTGCTGATGCTCAAACAACTGATACAAGACAACTGCTGCTGATGAAAGGTCTGATGAAGAAAGTCTGAAGAGCAAAAGTCTGATAAAGAACAAGTACTGATCAAGATCTGAAGAACAAAGGTCTGTTGAACCAACAGCACTTTGGTTCAACAGATGTTAAGAAGACATCAGAGTTTATAGCTTAACAGAGTTTCCCTTCAGTAGTTTCAATGTAACAGTAGTTTATTGTTTATCAGATGTTGTAGTTTGTTAGTCAGTTAGGGGTCGCTTTCTAGGTGACGTCAGCTATGTGATCATCAGAGGTTTGTACTTGTCTATAAATAGAACAGTACTTGTACTGTTCTATTGGTCACTCGTCATTCTCTCTAAGACAAACAAACTCTGAGTGATCAGGCTGAGGGGGAGTGATAATTGTACCTTTGTAATCTTTCAACTTTAATGAAAGCTTTCGATTGATAACAATTATTCTCTATGTTTTGATTATTCTTTATTCCGCTGCACTTTCCATTTATACTTCATTCATATTACATCATTAATCAAAACAATCCAATACTCAGATCCTAACAATTGGTATCAGAGCTTGGTCAATTAAATCTGATCTAATCAATCAGTTTTATACACAGATCAGCTCACAATCATTGATATCGTTTGTTTGTCGGGTTAAAACAGAGTAATAGTTTATTTTCGTTTCAACAGTTAGTAAACAGACTTTGTTTTTGAAAAACCAAGAGAATGACTTCACTTAATCAAGATCCACACAACACTGGCACACACAACAAGCCACCGATGCTTGTCAGGTCAGAATACAACATCTGGCAGCGTCGGGTAGCTCATGTGTTAGCACAACAGAACACAGGGTGCTGGAAATCGGTAGTATTTGGACCACATGTTCCAATGGTACCGAGTGCCGAGGATCCAAAGATCCAAGTACCAAAGAGTGTTGAGAACTACTCTGAGCAAGATTTTCAAAAAATCGAGCTAGATGCCAAGGCTTTCAGCATAGTAGCCATGGCACTGCCGAATGATATCTATGCCGGTCTCTTGCACTGCAATAGTGCTAAAGAATTGTGGGACGCTCTTAAAGAGCAATTCGGGGGAACTGATGATGTGATTGAAAACAACCGTGAAATACTTAACCAACAATATGAAACGTTTAGTCACATAAAAGGGGAGTCATTAACACAACAGTTTGAAAGGTTTAACTGTCTAATTAGTGAACTAAAACTGGTTGGTCTAACTTTTCCTAATTCAACACTGAATCATAGGTTTCTTAGATCACTTCAGGACAAATGGGACACTATAGCTATTGTTATGAGAAACTCTATCGGATTCAAAGACCTAACCCTGACCCAGCTTCATGGTAAGCTCCTGACTTATGAAAGGGAGCTTAACCAGAAAAAGAAGCTCCAGGACTCTGGCAAAGTGTCAGATGACTATGTATTTGGTAATACTGCACTGTTGGGTCAGGATGATGGTTCTGGAAGTAGTAAGGATCAGAGTTATGATCATTACATTGACATAACAACTGGTTTCAATAATGATTCTTACTCATCACCAAACAACTGTGCTTTCACAGCCAGTGGTGACATCCAGGCTTCTGATAATACATCTTTTGTGTACAATGACTTGCAATACATTGACCCTTTGGACCTAGAAGAAATGGACATCTTACACCAGGTTGCCCTGCTCAGTATTAGAACAAATAACTTCTATAAGAAAACTGGCAGGAGGTTCCCAGGTTTACATGGTGGGTCAAAGGTTGGGTTGGATAAATCAAAGATGAAGTGTTACAAGTGTCATAGAATGGGTCATTTTGCTAGGGAGTGTAGGAGTCAAAATGGAGTTCCTATGATCACCTATCCAAATCAAAGACCACAGACCAACACTTATCAGACCATCCCTAATGTACCTAATGTGCAAAACACTGCTCACTTTGCACAGACCCAAACCACTGTTCCTGTGCACTATGTCCAAACCACTGTTCCTCAGTATCACTATGTCCAAACACCTGTTGCTCAGGCCCCTGTGCCAATGACTGTTACTCCACCCTCTGCTCCTGCAGAGACCAGTCAACCAGGTCAACAGAGTTTCTTTACTCAGGGCTTTGTTGATTGGAGCAGTCTACCAGATGAGATAACAGATGACAACATTGCCCTAGTTGCCAACACTGAAAAGGATTTTTGTTTCATGGCACTAGAAACAATTGTTGAAGAGACTGATTCTGAGGAAGTGGTGTCTATGTCTGAAAATGTGACTGATGGTGTTGTTGGTGAGATTGTTTCAGCTGAAGAATCTGAAGTGGAGGTTGTGAATCTATCAGACCCCTGGGGTAGTGATGACTGTGACTGCCAGTGTAACTGTGCCTTGATGGCTGCTGCTAAGGTATCTCCTCAAATCTTAAATGACTTGTGCTCAGACAAATGTATTGTAGCATTTGCTAAGATAAAAGAGGTGAATGAAAACTTTAGAAAGAAAATTTTGGATTCAGAAATTCAGGTTGAAAAATTAACAAAAGAGTTAAAATCAAAAATATCTGAAAAAGAGTCTGAAATCAGTAGTCTAAAACATGAAGCTAGCATAACCAAAGACCAGCTTCAGACTATGATAACAAAATATCATAGTTGTAAGAAGGAGCTTGAGTCCACCCAAGTTGAATGTCAGAAATGGGTGGAATCATCAAAGGGTTTTGAGATGATTGTCAACCAACAATCTAAAAGTCATGTGAAATTTGGGTTTGGTTTTAAAACCACTGATCAAGTTTCACAAACCACTGACAAAAAGGAACCACAGTTGGTTGAGGTCATCCCTACAAACTCAAAAGGTCAAGAAATCAAGGTTACTGAACCCAATGGCAAGAAAATCATTCTTGAAAAGTTGGAAGGTACACCCTCATTTGATGAAATTGAGAAATATCAATTCAAACCAACATGGTCAGATGAGTGTGAAGTCCTTGAAAATTTCAAACCAATGACCTTCAAAACCTCTGATGGCAAAATGGCACCACAAGCCAAGGTTATCCCTCTAGTAAGTCTTCCAACAGATGATGAAACATCTGTTGAAAAGAAGAAAGAAAAAGGGAAAACAAAGAACAACTTGTTTTGTGATTTTTGTGAAAAGAAGAACCATGTCACCAAAAACTGTTTTCTTCTAAAAGCATATGACATCAACAAAACAACAAGTTTAAATGATTCAAAATCTAAAGAATGTGCAATCTGCAAGAAAAAGAATCACAAAACAAAAGAGTGCTTATATCTCAAAAATTTTGATGAAAAGATAAAAGAGTATAAAGCTAAAACTCTGGAGAGTCAAGTGATGAGTACTTCAAAAGGAAAATCCAAACAGACTTTTGAATCTGTCCAAACATCTGTTACCCAAAGTCTGAACAAAAACTCTGCTCCCAGAGAGGTTCAGGTAACAGATGCTCCACCTGTTAACAGATTACCAAGAGGATATGGACAACCCACTTGTCATCGTCTGCCACATGTTTATGATGAGCCCAAGAGGCCTTCAAAACCAAAAGTGAACAGACATCCTCATGGTTTTCACCAACTGATAGGAAATGATCAAACCTCTGCTGGACCAAGTGTTGACATACAAGCACTGGCAAATGGTCAAATGCAGCTGTTGAATCTAGTTCAAAAGCTAGTTCAAACCACTGATCATTCTTCTCAACTTAAGGCTGAGACAGCTAAGGACCCATCCAAAGCCAATTTGGCTTTGGACACTCACCAAAACTAAAATCCTTACTGATGTGCAGGGAGCTTCTGCTTGTTTAGACAGTTTATGGTATGTAGATAGTGGAGGCTCCAGGCACATGACTGGATGTAGAGCCCTTCTTCTGGACTTTCTTGCTCATGGAGGGGGTGATATATCCTTTGGTAATGATTCTAAAGGTAAAGTGTTGGGTTCTGGTACTGTCAAAGCAGGGAGACTTAAGTTTGAAAATGTTAATCTAATAGACAATCTAAAATTTAATCTACTTAGTGTATCACAAATGAGTGACAAAGGCTTTGGGTCATTCTTCACTAAGCAAACGTGTAAGATTGTTGGCCCAGAGGCTGTTGAAAAGATTAACACCATCATTGCTGAGAGCAAAGCACAACTTGTTGCTCACAGAAGTGGCAATGTGTATGTGGTTGATATGTTGAAGGATAATCCTACTGCAAATGTCTGTCTGTTCTCAGCTGCCTCTACAAAAGAGACAGAATTGTGGCATAGGAGACTTGGTCACACCAACCTTCAAACTATCAACTCACTCTCCAAACAAAACCTTGTCAGAGGTTTACCATCAAAAGAATTTAAATGTGATGAGCATTGTGTTTCCTGTTTAAAAGGCAAACAACATAAAAGCTCTTACAAATCCATTGATGAGTCCAAAACCAGTCAATGTCTACAAATGTTGCACATGGACTTGTTTGGCCCTGTAAAAATCATGAGTCTAAGAAGGAAAAGATTTTGTCTTGTCATAGTTGATGATTTTTCTAGGTTTACATGGACTTACTTTTTACACTCTAAAGATGAGACTGCAGGTATCTTGAAGGACTTTGTTACCAAAGTTGAAAAACAATATGACTTGCCAGTAAAAGTCTTTAGGAGTGACAATGGAACAGAGTTTAAGAATAAGGAGTTAGATGATTTCTGTGTGTCAAAAGGGATTGTAAGGCAGTACAGCATCCCAAGAACACCAGAACAGAATGGGGTGGTTGAAAGGAAGAACAGGACTCTCATTGAGGCTGCAAGAACAATGCTAGCAGATTCTGGTTTACCTCTGTCCTTTTGGGCAGAAGCTGTAAACACTGCTTGTTATGTTCAAAACAGAGTTTTAATCAACCCTAGACATCAAAAGACTGCTTATGAAATTTTGTTCAAAATCAAACCACTGATATCATTTTTCAAAGTCTTTGGCTGCCCATGCTTCATTTTAAATCTTAAAGATTCCATTTCAAAATTTGCAGCCAAAGTAGATTGTGGATATTTTCTGGGGTATTCTTCTATTGCAAAGGCCTATAAAGTGTTTAACACAAGGACTAAAACAATAGAAGAAACTCTGAATGTGAAGTTCAATGAACTTTCTTCTTTAAAAATCCCAGCAAACCCTGCTGAGTTGTTTGATTTAGATAAATTCAAATTTGAAGATATTACTGTCAAAACTAACCCTGCAGGTACCCCACAATCTTCACAACAAGATTACAGAATAGATGTTGTGGTTCCAGACCACTACAATGTCTATCATGTATCAGAGGAAGCAGTGGTTCAAAACAACTGTCAAAACTCTGTCACAGCTGAGTCAGCCACTGTTGGCCAGTCTTATCTTCAATCCACTGATTCACCCAGCCAATCCACTGTTCAATCATCTGTTGACAAGAGTCAATCATCTGTTGACAAAAGTCAGTCCAATCTTACACCACTTGGACCCATTCCTCCACCTCCTTTTCAAACATCTGTTGCCTCTTCAGAAGTGCCAACAGATGTTATGTCAACAGAGTCTCCAAACCTCTGTCCTTCACCACAAAATGCCATCATACCATATCGGGGAGATTTAATCTACCTAAGAGCTCATCCACCAGATCAAATCATTGGCAACATCAGAGAAGGTGTGCTCACAAGGAGCCAATCTTCAAACATCTGTCTTTTTGCAGGTTTTCTATCCCTTACACAACCTGTCAAGTACCAAGAGGCACTAAAAGACAACAGTTGGGTGGAAGCCATGCAAGAAGAACTCCTTCAGTTTAAAAGACAACAAGTATGGGAACTTGTACCATTGCCTAAGGATGCCTATCCTATTGGCACAAAGTGGGTCTTCAAAAACAAAACTGATGAAAGGGGTATAGTTGTCAAGAACAAAGCCAGGCTAGTGGTTCAAGGCTTCAGACAGGAAGAGGGGATTGACTATGATGAAACCTTTGCCCCTGTAGCAAGGCTAGAGGCAATCAGACTCTTCTTAGCCTTTGCTGTCAACCACAACATCAAGGTGTTTCAGATGGACATCAAGTGTGCCTTCCTATATGGCAAAATTCAGGAGGAGGTCTATGTATGTCAACCACCTGGTTTTGAAGACACATTCCATCCTGATCATGTCTACAAGCTTAACAAAGCATTGTATGGACTCAAACAAGCACCAAGAGCCTGGTATGAAACTCTCTCTACTTTTCTCTTATCCATTGGCTTCACTAGAGGTAAAATTGATAAAACCTTGTTTTTAAAATGGAAAGGAAAAGACTTAATGATTGTTCAAATATATGTGGATGACATCATTTTTGGATCCACATGTAATACAATGTGTGAGGAGTTTAGGGAACTCATGACAGCAGAGTTTGAAATGAGTGCTATGGGTGAACTTCAGTGCTTTCTTGGTCTCCAAGTAAAGCAACTGCAAAATGGTACTTTCATTCATCAAAACAAGTATGTGAAAAACTTGTTAACAAAATTTGAGATGAATGATTGTAAGCCATGTAGTACACCCATGAGCACTGTCAAGCCACTCACTGATGATGAAAAGGATGAACTTGTTGACCAGACACATTATAGATGCATGATTGGGTCTTTATTGTACTTAACAGCATCCAGGCCAGACATTATGTTTGCAACCTGTGTGTGTGCTAGATCTCAGGCTTCTCCTAGAAAGTCTAACCTTATTGCTGTGAAAAGGATCTTCAGATACCTAAAAGGTGCTCCCACACTTGGTATCTGGTATCCTGCTAATGGAAACATTGAGCTTTCAGGTTATTCAGATAGTGATTTTGCTGGCTGCCATACCACAAGGAAGTCCACATCAGGAGGGTGCCAGTTTCTAGGGAATGCCTTAGTTTCTTGGCAAAGCAAAAAGCAAGCAGCTGTTTCAACATCCACTGCTGAAGCTGAATACATTGCTGCTGCAAGCTGTACAGCCCAACTTATGTGGCTTCAAAACCAATTACTGGACTTTGGGATAACTGCACTTAGGACTCCACTCATGTTGGATAGTCAAGCTGCTGAAAATATCATCAAAAATCCAGTCTCCCATTCTACCACCAAGCACATAGATATCAGACATCATTTTGTCAGGGATAGCTATGAAAAAGGTTTGATTTCTCTGCACCATGTTCCAACAGAGGATCAGTTGGCAGATGTACTGACAAAAGCTTTAGATACATCTACCTTCACAAATCTGATCTCTCGAATTGGAATGTTAAACATGGATTAAAAACAACAAAAATGTTTTCAATAAAACATTAAAATGTTTCAGAAAATCAAATTTTGCTAAAATAACACTTTGGTTGAAAAATCTGTTTTAAAACCACTGATTCAGATAAAACAACCACTGTTTTATTAAAACCACTGTTAGTTGAAAAATCTGTTTCAAACATCTGATCAGGTAAAACAACCACTGTTGGTTGAAAAATCTGTTTCAAACATCTGATCAGATAAAACAACTGTTTTCATCAGTCTTTTGGTTAAACAACAGAGGTTGGCAACAGAGGTTTAACAAAACAGCTGTCTGCCACCAGATGTTTAAACCATCAGATGTTTGCCACGTCTGCTCTCAAAAGCAGATGTTTGCCACATCAGCGGTTTCACCAGAGCCTATAAAACCCTGTTCTTTTCCCCAACAGCAGTTTTACTGTCTCATTGTATTCAAAATACCAAAAACCGCTTTCGTCTTCCTCATAACCCTCAATCAAAGATCATTACTTTCATAATCAAAATCCATTAAAATGGAACTTCAAACTAAAGCCACTCACAATTTCCTTCCATATTTGGTTAAAACCGAAGACAACACACCATTTCATTCCACCATTGACATCATAAATAACTCGAAATATAAAAATATTCTTGTTGCTGATGCCCCCATTCACCTAGAAACACTCCAAGAATTTTGGGCAACTGCTGAGGTTTTATACCAAGACAAAAAGCCTACGTCCATAATTTCAAAAATTGGAGCCACCAATATCGCCATAACCCCTGAGATCATCTCCACTACCTTCTCACTGAACGATTTGTCAGGTATGGAAACTTTTCCAAAAACAGAGCTTCACACTGAGTTTCAAGAGAGGGGGTATGATGCTCAAATGACTGGTTCCACACTATACAAAAAGTTTTTCCCACCAGTCATGAAATTTTTCTTCCATACCCTCCTCCTCTGTGCCTCTGCCAAGACTACATCCTTCAATGAAATCCCATTGAGGATACAATACTTGGGATATGCTATGTTGTCAGACTCTGACTTCAACCTATCTCAGGGATTGTTTTCAGACTTGGTATCAAATGTGAAAGCCATAAAATCTGGCTCAAACAATGCTTTTCTGCTCTACCCTAGAATTCTAAGTGTAATTCTACAAAAGCTTTTACCTGAAAAGGATTTTCAAAAGGGAGAGTCATTTAAAATGAAAAGTTTAACTGATGAAACTTTTACTAGAATGCTGGGTTCTTCAACCCAAGAAAAAGCACAAAAAGTTCAAAAAGTTTCCAAAACACAACCAAAGAGGACAAAGACAACAACTGTTGTTGAAACCTCTGTTGGTGAGCCCACTGCTCCTGGTGATCATAGCACTTCATCCAGTGCTGTGAAACCCACACCAGCCACCAAAAGAAAACGTCCATCCACCAAAACAACCACCAAAACCAAAAAGGGACTTCTGGAAGATGAGATACCAGAAGCTAACCCTGTTGCATCACCAAAGCAACATGAAACCACTGTTGTTACTTCCTCACAACAGTTGGAGATATCTCAACCCAAGCAAACTCCTCAAGATTCCTCACAAAAGGAACTTGTTGTAAGCCAAAGGGAACCTCAAACTGAGGCATATGAGTCACTTGATCATATGTTTACAAGCCCATCTCCCAGGGCTAATCAGCTTGTTACTCCACCTACATCACCACCACATGTCCCACCAACAATGCAACCCCTGTTTGAGGCTATTGATAAAACTCAGGACAACCCCAGTTCCTCTCAATCACCTATCACTGAGAGTATGCCACTACCAGTGACTGGGACTGAGGAAAATCAATCAGCCATCCCACAAACAGATGAGGAGGTTATACTCCCAGAAGTACATGTTACTTCTGATGAGGTTTCAAGAGAAGCAGCCACTACTGCTGTTGAGACCATTGTCTCACAGCAGGACAGTGGTTACATAGCTAAGACTTCCTTGAAGGCAACCACTGTTGAAGACACAATTGTGTCTCCAAAAACAGTTGGAAGTCCCCAGAACCAAGACCAAGGGGCAGCAGGTTCTTTCTCCATGGACTCACCTCCTAGGAATGAACCAGCTAAAACTACCACTGGTAGGGACTCAGATGATCCTATTAATTTAGGTGATGAGTCAAAACTACAAGAATTGACGGTTAAAGTTCAAAACCTTGAATCCTCTGTTGCTGACATCAAATCTGATGTCAAGTCAATTTTGGAAACATTGCAAAACTTTACAAAGAGTCAACCATCAACTGCTGATATTGCTAATGAGCTATGGAAATCTGTTTCCCCCATCATCATAGCTCATCGAAAATTAGCAGATCAGACACAAGAAACCTACATGACTGTGATCAGAAACATGGTTGATGCCAGATTCAATGATACAAAGGCTGATATCAAAGTGATCAAAGACCACTTGCTGAAGACCACTGGCTCTGCCCCTACCACAATCCTCAGAGATGAAGATGATGATGAATTCACTGCTGATGATGCCAAAAAGGGGGAGAGTGGCAGAGATAGGCTACCTAAACTGAAAACACAAAAAGGGAAGAAGCCAACTGCTGACAAACCAGGGTCACCCAAATCAGCTCCACAAACACAACAACCAAATGTTCAGTTCCCTGTCTCTGAACCAGCTCCAGCATCAAAGGCAAAAGAAGTTGACACTTCAGCTAATGAAAGAGCTGATAAGGCTGCTGAAGACAAAATGAAAAGGGCTGACACATTGGAGGTAAAGGCAGAGAGGTTGGTACAACTGAAAAAGGAACAGCAACAGGAAGTGGAAGATGTGGGCACTTCAAAGAGAAGGAAAATGCCAGCCAAACACACTAGAAAACCACCTTCCAAATTAACTGCTGAAACTCCTGTTGTACAAACACCTGTTACCACAACCACTGCTCCACAAACCACTGCCATCACAACCTCTGTTACCCAAACCACTGCACCTAAAACAACTGAACCTAAAACCACTGATAAAACATCTGCACAACCCAAACCTGTCACTAAACCAACCACAACTCAACCAACTCCCAAACCTACTTCATCACAACCTAAAACCCAAACAACTGCTGGTTCCACAAAAGGTCCAACAGATGTTTCTCAATCCACTGCTACATCCTCATCCTCACCCAAAATCTTGTATAGCAGAAAAAGGAAATCCACCTTTGTTATACAAGATGAAAACATCCACAACACACCACCTAACACCCCAATCACATCCACACCAGTCAATGCCATTCCACTCTCATCTTACTCACCACACACAGACCAATTCAGATCACACAGACCACCACCAACCATCACACCATTGGCTGAGAAGTATCCCCTTGAGTTGGATTTAATCAAGGGGGAACTTCAATCCTTCTATAATACTGATCAGCCATCAGAAAGATCCTTCCCTTCTCTTAAAGGCTTCCCTGTTCCACCTAATCTAGACACATATCTTAAATACAAGGGTGAACAGGCTGATGCTGTCATCAAAGAGAAGTGCAAAGGGAAGGATGACAGGACTGCTCAGGGCATCCATTCAGCAGAGCTTAGCAAACTCAGAAGGATTGAAGACTATGCTAAGACCCTGAGCAACTCCATGTCAACCATGCCTCTCAGCAGACACTTGGAGATGGAAGTAAGGGATTCACTGCTGGAACAGATCTTGGCATCCAAGCCTTATAAAGCAACAAAGAATCAATTTACAGGCTGGACCACACATGCTCTAAGAGAAGAATTAATCAGAATAGAGAACATGGCCAAGAATCCTCCTGCTAAGGTTTCTGCTCCTGATTTCAAAAAGGGGAGAGATGAAGCTAGAGCCTTGAAATTCAGAAGAATGAGACAAGAGCTTGTAGCAGCAAAGTATGGAGAGATGAAATCTGTTGCCAGATGGTCAGAAATCAGGCTAATTGAGACATATAAAAAGCTTGAACAAGAAAGAAAGACCAACCCTGATCTTCCAAGAAAACCAGTGTATGATGATGCTCCCAAGAAACCCTCTCAGGCCTTCACATTAGATAGCTTGCTTGCAACCTCTGATCTATCTATTGCTGCTCAAAGGCAATACAAGAAGCAGAAGGAAATGTCTGAAGAAGACACAAGGAAGTTCACTAATACTTATGTGAAAGAGGGGATCTTGAACCAAATCAGATCTTTTTCTGATCCTGTGTCAGACAGGCTCAGAGAACTCATTGGAAGGCCACCATCACCAAACTCATCCAAAATAAAGATGCATCCCAGTCACTCCTCTGATTCTAAAATTCTAAAATGGAAGTCTGATAAAGAGACCCATGAATTGACATTGCTCAGATCAGATGGTAGTGTTCAGAAGTTGAGCATGGATGAGGCACCTGGCCTAAGTGCTGAAGATCTCCAGTCACTTCTAAACTTGACACTGGATAGAGATGTTGAAGACCTCTTCTCTCTGCACTTTGAATTGCAACTAAAAGGGCAAATTAGAGAAAGTCTGATGAGGAATAAAGATCAAGAATAAAGCAGAGTTTTGGCATCATCTGTTCTAGGGGGAGATTGTTGGGTCTGCTGACCTGGAGAAGAACAGATGATTGAAAGCCAAAATATACTAAGTGTTGATCCAGAATAAATAACAGAGTTTACAAGAAAGCTTCCTCTTAAGAACTGCTGACTCCAAACTGCTGATGCTCAAACAACTGATACAAGACAACTGCTGCTGATGAAAGGTCTGATGAAGAAAGTCTGAAGAGCAAAAGTCTGATAAAGAACAAGTACTGATCAAGATCTGAAGAACAAAGGTCTGTTGAACCAACAGCACTTTGGTTCAACAGATGTTAAGAAGACATCAGAGTTTATAGCTTAACAGAGTTTCCCTTCAGTAGTTTCAATGTAACAGTAGTTTATTGTTTATCAGATGTTGTAGTTTGTTAGTCAGTTAGGGGTCGCTTTCTAGGTGACGTCAGCTATGTGATCATCAGAGGTTTGTACTTGTCTATAAATAGAACAGTACTTGTACTGTTCTATTGGTCACTCGTCATTCTCTCTAAGACAAACAAACTCTGAGTGATCAGGCTGAGGGGGAGTGATAATTGTACCTTTGTAATCTTTCAACTTTAATGAAAGCTTTCGATTGATAACAATTATTCTCTATGTTTTGATTATTCTTTATTCCGCTGCACTTTCCATTTATACTTCATTCATATTACATCATTAATCAAAACAATCCAATACTCAGATCCTAACAGGTCAAAATCTGATGGATAACCCTGTGACTTCACCATGTAAGCACGGTATCTGCTGTCTTGCTTCATGGATACTTTTGTTAAGAGGTGATGTGCCGATAATTTAATATGTTTTACATATGTAATTATCCTCCTTTTTGCACATTTATTATGCTTTTATCTTTATAAAATATAGCTAAAACGTTCTTATGAGATAAATGCAGGTTCTTGGAAGCAAAAAAGCAAAAAGGAAGAATAAAGGCACATTTTGAGTGGAGAACAAGCTTCTAAAGGACAAAAGGGTACATGGTACAACAACCTTGTCTCCCACATGCAAGTTTTGAAGTCAGGAAGGAAAACAGCGCGAAAGATAAGGAACTGAAGACTTAGAACGTTGTTTCAAATGCAGCACGGTCGCGCTCCGACCGTGCACAGTCCCGGGTCAACAAGTCAACATTTCTAAGTCAACAAGGGCCAAAAGTCAGCTTTTAGGCACAACACGGGCGTGCCACATCAGTGTGCGCGACTGTGATCTACGAAACGTGTTCTCCAAGGCTTGCATGTAAGACCCTCAAAACCGACAGGTCAAACAGTTGGCATTCAAAGACTAAAGCCGTGTTCTCCAAGGCTTGCATGTACCACCACCCAAATGGTGCAAACACCGCGGGCGTACGGGGTAGCTTAAAGATGAAATACATAGTAAGATACTCCCACTTCCATTCCGGTACCTCTAAAGGTTGATTTTTTTTTCCAAATGGTTTCTGAGGTTCTGCTTTCACCTGTAAACAAGTCAAACACCTGCTCACATAAGTTGCTACTTTGCTGGCCACCAATAGTTCTTCTTAAGATCTTGATACATATTGTTGCCCCGGGATGATTAAATTGGCGGTTTCGTGCGCCTCATCCATGATTTTATCCTTAAACCCTCCATATCGAGGTACCCACATCCGGTCTTTTATGAACATAACCCCTGTCTCCATCACTTCCCCTAAGTCCTTGCTGCCCCCCACGTACGCTCTATCATAATTCGCTCCACCTGTAAGGCTTCAATCTGGACACTAGAGATCTCTTCATTATATCCGGTTCCAAAATAAGCTAACAAGACTTCACCCGAATGGGTCTAGGCCTCTCCTTTCAGCTCAACGCGTCTGCCTTCAAGTTAACCTTTCTTGGGTGATACCCCAGATCCTGAGTCGGGTAATTAAACTCGTGGGGTTTTGATTGGCGTGAGGCATAAGCTATCACATTACCGCGCTGCATAAGTACACACCCGAGACCCCCAAATGACGCGTCCAAAAACCACTACATCCTCCATCCAACCCGGTAAGGCTAGGATCGGTGCGTGTGTCAAACTTGTAAGACCCGCAAATCCGGTGTCAAACTTTTCTTTAGTTTCAAGAAGAAACGCGTTCACTTGGTCCAAGTCCCAAGCAAACCTCACCTCATTCTTGGTCAGTATAGTCATTGAGCTATCCTAGAGAAATCCTGTACGCACCTCCGATAACAACCTGCCAACCCAAGAAGCTACTAACATCAAACGATGATTTTGGTGTCGCCTAGTTCATCACAGCTTGCACCTTCGTGGAATCTACCATGATACTGACGGAATTGATGACATGGGCCAGAATACTGACGCTCATGAACTCAGAAAGCACCTTTGAGAATTTTAGCACAAAGCTTCTCATTCCTTAGAGTTTGAAGAACCTTCTTGCGATGTAGAATATGGTCTTCTTCTCTTTTGGAGTATATGAGCATGTGATGAATGGAAAAAATAACAAACAGTTAAGCATCGACCTACGCACCCGGTTCATCAAATCCATGAATGTCGCGGTACGTTAGTCAGGCCAAAAGACATTACCAAAACTCATCATGTCCATAACGAGTATGGAAAGTGTCCTGATCTTGTATTTTCAGCTGATGATAACCCGATCTAAGATAAATTCTCGAGAGCCAACTAGCTCCTTGGAGTTGATCGAAATAAACCGTCGGTTCTCGGTAAAGGATATCTATTCTTCACCGACAAGTAATACACATCCGCATGCTACCATCTTTCTTTTTACAATTAACACTGGCGCACCTCATGGTGGGATACTCGGCCTAATGAACCCTTTCTCGAGCAAATCCTCCAACGGAGATGAGAGTTCTTTCATTTACGTTGGGGCTAGGAGGTAAGGTCTCTGGCTAGAGGTTTAGCTTCCGGCACGAGGTCTATCTGGAACTCAACCTCACGATCCGATGGTGATTCCGTCAAATCCTCGGGAAATACATCCGAGTAATCCCGCACTACGGGGACATCCCCTAGCTTAGGGATATTAGCCCCCGCATCGAAGACCTGCGCCAGGTACGCCTTACACCAACGCCGAGACATCTTCCCAGCCTTTGGCATAGAAATAACCCGAGGTAATGAGCAACCATCGTGCCCATGAACAGTAATACGATTCCCATCAGAGCTGTAAGTCGCATGAGTCTCCGCCCGCATACAACGTGAGCATCCATGGTAGCTAGCCACTCCATCTCAAGTTTAACATCAAAGCAACACAATGACATTAAGTGCAAGAGAATACGAAGACTATGGCCCGATAACTCGATCCAACAAGTATATACAGACTTGGTCGCAAGGAGTGAATTTCCTACTACAACCTTGTCCTCGATTAAATGTCTAGTATCCTTGGGAGCTTATCTAACCCAATAAAAAGGTGATAGACGCAACCCATACTAAACATTCATGACAAAACCGTCACATGATCAGTCACCAGACATATTCAGGATATTTAAAGTAAGGGTAAACTTCTAATAACGTTGATCAAGTGTTCTTAGATGTTTACTTTACTTTAGTCACCCTAAACACAGCATGTTATGATCACATTAACAATTTTGCCATCACAATTACACATAGAATTTATTTATTAAACATCAAAGGTTTGCAATTAACCATCGAAGAAGGGAATTCTATCCTACCTCAAAACACAAGAGCATAACACCCTTACGAATTACTTAAGCACTCAATAAGAGCCATCATAACATACTCAAATAAATATAGGTATTGGGTTTCCTTCTGACACTTTATGTATCTAAGTATTCAACGAGAAGCATTCCAACCTACGTGTCGTGCATTATACACTACATAATTAATTTCCCATACTACATCAAATAGTAAGGGCACTAATCGCCAATTTATGACTTCATGCTATTAAGCATCCAGTGAAATATATATATATATATATATATATATATATATATATACATACGTCAAAACTAAGGATTACCTCTTGGCGTGTAGCTACCCAGCAGTTAACATTTCTTAGTAACAATTTGGTCCCATACTAGATTCGAGTTCGAGCACAAACTGCCCGAATCCCTCGAACCATTGCTCTGATACCAACTTGTAAGACCCTCAAAACCGACAGGTGAAACAGTTGGCATTCAAAGACTAAAGCCATGTTAACAATTCAAAAGAAATTTTATTTTATTTCAGAAAATACGCAGCGGAATGTTAAAAGAAGTTATTAAATTTCCAAACACGGTTTTCCCGACACGGGTCAAAATAATATTTAATAAACAACTAAGATCTTTAGAAAATAGTGTAAATAACGTTCGAGCAATCTCGTAGACGTTTTCTTAATTGAAATGTCAACCGCAACTGAGTAGCTCCACTGCATGCCAAGGCGTCCTTTATTCATCGACAACCTGAAATCAATCTAACGTGTATGCAAAAGTCAGCTACGCTGAGTGAGTTCAAGTTTTATAAGTTTTCCATAATAAGTAAGTTGTTAAAATAAACAACAACAAAATACTATAACCCTTAGAGTTAACAATACGCGCAACCCGCCTAATTGTTCCCTAAGCAATAATTAAAGTCTAGAATAAGCGCATACCGCCTATTTAACTAAAGACTTTATTTTAAATCTACAATAAGCGCATTCCGCCTATTTGTCACAAACTACAACAAGTCTACATAAGTGCATATCGCCTACTAAGACTCAAACCATAACTATAAATCAGAGCAGACATACTGTAAAACTATCATTGCTCAATTTATAATACCAGGTAACCGCCATACACAGTTTATATATATATATATATATATATATATATATATATATATATATATATATATATATATATATATATATATATATATATAGTAACACATTTAACCTAACAAGTATAACTCAAGGCAAGTCCCGATCTAACAAGCAAGGTTTCAAATACGTGGCCAATACATTAAGCGCATTCCGCTTAGTAAATAAAAACTTAAACCACCATTAAAATCAAGACAAAAGTCTGTTCATATATATGTATAATAACACATATAACTCAAACCATATAAAAACACATTAGGCGCATTCCGCCTACTTACGTTTCATACCAAAATAATTAATATATATGAGTTCACAAAAATATTTACAACTTTATAAAAACATTTTGTGACTTCATAGAAATCTCATACTAGTTTAGCATGCACGTCAGCCAAAATATTTAGGAAAATAATGATTAAAAGAGTAGGCATAAGAACTCACCTTATGGTAGTGCTTGAGTTATACGAAGCTATGGAACCGTATAGAAGCCCGAATCCTCAAACGAACAAAACTAGATCCTAACATGAAAGAGAATTAACATGTATGCTAGCATGCTTAAGTAATTAAGCTGTCTACTAGCATGCTTAGTAATTCAAACTCACGTTATGTTTTCATAATTGTAGAGTACACTCAATAATGACATCACCATTAACTTTCATGCACCATATAACTGATCTATATTATCTTTCTGAAGTTCCAAATCTATTACCAACTTTATCCAAACATCCTTCACTTTTTTTTTTTTTTCAGGTTCAAGTTGACTCAACTGTACTTGTGCACATCGAAGGAGTTCAGCAGCTTGAAGCCCTTCATCATCATATACATAACCCTACACCATTATCAACCCTCGCCAACATCATAACCAAAGTCATGGATCACAACTCGCCACCACCTCCTCGCCACTAGACAACCAAGAACCACCATCATCACTTTACCATGAAACACCCAGAACCAACAACCCTAACCCCGATTAGCACCACCATCGCACACCACCTGCTACTACACCGGCGACCATACGATCACATCCGCAACCGTAAACATCACGGTCCACCACCCTCATCCCGTATGGAACCCTACACCGGCCACCTCCATTATCACCGGAAAACATCGTAACCGATCACCTCAATCACATGTAAACCCGTAACTATAGACTCGAAGTAAAACAGAACGTACGGGTTTTTTTTTTTACCTGTGATCGATTGGAAGTTAATCCCATGTCGTCTTTCTCGTCGCAACTCCTCTTCCTGCTTGTTCTTTGATAACGGCTGCACCGTATCGACCTAGGGTTGTTTTCTTTTTATAAATGTTTTAAAACTACATATTGCATCTAGTCCCCTTGTATTTCACATATATTCAAATTGCACCCAAACTTGCTACAACTCACCTAAATAATGACATACGGGTCACTCGTATTCCATTATAGGTCGTTTGGTCACGAAGGTACAATTAAAACACTTCATCGGGTGCTCTAAGTTCATTTAATAAAACCATAAGAGTCGAAACCCATAATGAACCCGCTCATTAAAATCCAGCAAGTCGCTTTTGTCTAAAAATATATATAGCGAATTTCCGGGATGTTACATTGCAATCGACCAAACTAACAAGACGGGTATTTATACCAGCAAGCACGGGCATGCCCACACCCATGGCATGGGCATGCAAGACTTGCAGGGGGCAATTCTGCGTGAAAGGACTCTACAACAGTACCTGCTTTTGAGCGTGGGCATGCCAAACTAAGAGCACTGGCGTGAAGCCCCTGAATTGCCTATAAATAGAGGCCTCCACCCCTCATTTTGGGCATCCCATTCCACCCGAGTTTCTCTTACTCATCAGCGATCTTTAGGGTCTTGTAAGTGACCTTTGGAGCTTGGGATCACTCCATAAACACTACATGAGCTGAGAGCTTGAGAGAGATCACTATAAATCATCCCAAAAACCCTCTTTGATCCATAAAACAACCACTACTATGTGTTCTTTAAACACCTAAACTAGAGTGCATGTTATAATGCCAATCATTAGCTAGGATACTAGAGTGTTGCTAGGGTGAAGACTTCTTTGGTATGGATTATATAGTTTTTATTTGTTGAGTGGTATTTGTGTTCTTGTCTAATTCTTTTTACTTAAAACTTTGTTTGATGAATTAACTAACTAATCACTTAGTATTTGGTCTTGTGGGTGTCTTGATAGGAAGTCGGAGGACTTATAAGTGTACCCATGATGTGTAACAACCCATGCACTTGTAAGCTAACCTAATCCCGCGAGTAGTGATTAGCCCATTTGTGGGTAGAAATACACGCACTTAGTGGCTTAATCCTCCACTATCAAAGATCTCACCTAGAAATACACGCACTCAGTGGCTCTATCCATTCCAATTCTGATCATGTCAAACGATAATCCAGGGTGGGCGGAAAGTTCTGTTGGAGCCCAGACTAGCCGCAAGAAGGCAACGAGGTGTTGAATGACTTCAGGCTAGCTTTTTTTTTACTATTAATGACTTAAGGAAATGCTAGCATTTTTAAACTAAATATTTTTTATATGATGTTAAATTTGGCCTTGTTTGCTAGTGGTGGTTGGGATGGAATTCGGATTCGGCTTTTTCGGATTCAGATTATTGGATTTTTCATATTCGAATTCGGCTTTTTTTGAACACCCCTAAATTCATGGTGATGTATTTATGGTGGGAGATGTATTTCAGGCTAGCATTTTTACTATTAATGACTTGAGGAAATGCTAGCATTTTTTAAACAACTCCATATTTTTTGTATGATGTTAAATTTGGCTTTGGTTGGTAGTGGTGGTTGGGATGGAATCATGGTGATGTATTTATGATTGGAGATGTTTATTATTATTATTATTATTATTATTATTATTATTAATAATATTATTATTATTATTTTGTGTGGGCTTCGTTCGGAGTATTAGTTTCTCTTGCCTTTTTCTTTAGTTCTGCACTTAAAATTTTTACAAAATTTTAAGTGTGGGGTGGAATGTTATTGCTACCTATTTTGTCTTGCGGGTCATTTTGTCATTAAATGTTATATTTTGCGGGTCATTTTGTCATTTTATTATGGTTGTCCAGTACCCTCTTAGCAGCTTGATACCCGTAGCGTCATTCACGGTCATTTTTGGTGGATTGTATAGTCTATTAGGCTTGTCCGAAAGATCGCTATTAGGCATTTATGCCGAACGGTTCACATAAAAGGAGAGTCGAAATTAGATAATGTTAATTAAACCCGAGAGACCCATTTAAAATAAAATAAAGAGTTAAATGCCAAAATGGCCCCTGTGGTTTGACCCAAATTGCCACTTTGGTCACTTTTTTGAATTTTTTTGCCAAAACCACACCTCATGTTTCGAAAAGTGCCAAAATGAACCATATTTAACTGAGTTTCTAACGAGGATGAAAAACTCAGTTAAGTCAGAGGGTTATTTTCGTCCATTCATGTTATAACGTTTAAAAAGCCATTTAACTGTGTTTTTAAACCCTTCTTCTTCGTTTCTTCTTCCTTCTTTTCTTCAGAACTACTTCATCTTCTTCTTCTTTTGATTCTTCCTCCTCTCAAACGTAAATCCCAAATCATAGACACCCTGATTCCTAAATCATACAAAACCCTAATTCCCAAATCATAATCGTTTGTCTATTTGCTCATACAGGTTTCGATTAACCTACCATAGACGATGTTATTCTGCAAATGTGGAGCTCCTACTATCATACGTGTGTCTTCCACCTCTGCAAACCCTGGTAGATGTTTTTTCTGCTGCAACAAGAAGGGGAGGACCTGTGGTTTCGTTTGTTGGGCTGAACTACCCTTGGGTCAGATTCTTAGCAGTAATGATAGTGAAGAGAATGAAGAACTGAGACTCAAGAACACAGCATTGCAGACCTTGGTTGGGACACTCAAATCCGAGAACAAGAAGCTGAAAACTTATCTATGGATGACTTGGTTTGGAATCATCATGTATTATATCATGTTTTAGTTCAATCTAGGTCGTTTTGTAATCATAAAAACTAAATGTATGTTGTTTCTTATTCTAATGATAATCCTTTGTTGAAGTTGTAATGTATGTTTGTAAATGTTCAAATGGCAAATGGGTCAAAATGGGTCGGTCAAAATGGATATCCTGTTAAAGACCATTGAACAGAGTAATCAAATGTCAAATGGGTCAAAATGGGTCAAAATGGAAATCCTGTTAAAGACTATTAATAGAAGCAGACAAAAGATACCAGTCATAATACATACCAAAAGACCATATCATAGCTGTCAAATACATACCATAACACATACCATAGCAGTCAAACTAGAAAAACACCCAAATGACAAGTTTTAATACATAAAGTGGCATAATTAAACTGAAACTGAAAACTACATAACTTGTGAACCCCCAACTTGTTAACCCCCAACTTGTGAACCAGCAGCTTGTGAACCAGCAGCAGCTTGTGAACCAGCAGCTTGTGAACCATCAGCAGCTTGTGAACCCCCAACTTGTTTGCCCCCACCAGCTTTTGAACAGGTCCTTTTGTTATGCCCTGGTTGCTTGCAAATCTTACATTTGAGAGGATTACCCTTCCTTGGCATTTTGGTACCCTTTTCAATAGCCTTTGATAACTTTGCAACCTCATCCTTTTCAAAAGCACCCTTTCTCCTCTTCTTTTTAGGTCTTCCAATAGGCTTGTGGTATTTAGGAGCTATCAGGGTGGTGGGACAGTTAAAGGGTGCCCACATGTCAGTTCCATTTAGTGGTTCAATGGTATGGTCATACACCTTCTTCCATGTATCAAGCCAGTAAGCTTTGTGAACATACTTCTCAGGAACTCCATCATCCAATCCATGCAGTGCAATGTTCCATATACAAGCTACAACATGCCTACATGGCATTCCAGTAAGCTGCCACCTCCTACATGCACAACTCCTTTCACTCATGTTAACAGCCCTAACCTCATGCTCTGGACCACTCACCTGATACTTTCCAGGGCCACACCAAATGACAGAATATTGGCTAGCATCAGTTTTTATCTTCTCAAACAGGTCTGTGGCTCTTGGTGTCAAAGGGCCTGATGTTTTTGAAATCATCACCCGAACAATCATCAACCTCTTGATACAGTTTTCCCTTATAAATTCTAGACAGGTGATAATGGGTTTATCCCTGCCTAGGATCAACTGCCTGTTGAACACCTCACATAGGTTGTTCAACAGGATATCACTTTTTGGCCTCTCTGAAACATAAACATTACCATTATGTTGTTAAATGCATTGAATGAATACAAACATAAACAAGCATAAACAAGCATAAACAAGCATTGTTACCATTAAAAAAAGCTCTGCACCAGTTTTTGGCTGGAATACCCTTCAAGTAATCATACATTGCCTTGTCTTCTTTCAGGATTGCATCCATCATCCTTTCATGCTTAATAGGTGTTGTTGCACTAGCTGCATTCCACAACAAGTTTTTGTAGACATCACCCCTCCACCTAGGCTTCATATTTTCATATATATGTCGCAGACAAAATCTATGCTCAGCACTAGGATACACCTTTTCAACTGCAGGAATGAGACCCTGCAATTACATACAGAAAACTTAGCATACAGAAATTGAGAAAATTACATACAGCTTATGCTACATTACATACCTTTTGTCGATCACTGATGAATGTGAAGTTGTTGTTTGATGCCAAATCCAAATCATCTCCTAATAACTCTAGAAACCATGTCCAACTTGCTGTTGTTTCTGCCTCAACCACAGCATATGCCACTGGGTATATCCCATTGTTGTCATCAACAGAAACTGCAGTTAAAATCTGTCCTGGAAAAGGGCCTTTTAAGAAACAACAATCAAGCCCCAGTATGTCTCTCAAACCAGCTTTAAAACCCCGTTTTAATGGCCCTAGACAGACATAAATTCTCTTGAATTGCCTTGTGGGGCTGCTAGGGTTAGGTTCACTCTCAACATCAATCCTAACAGTAGTACCTGGGTTAGATCTCAGCACCATAATCCCTTAGCTGTCCATATTGGGCACTGTAATCACCATTCAGCTTAGCAGTCGCCATTGCCTTAGCTCTGAAGATCTGATTCTGTGTTACTTGAACTTGATATTTGCTCACCATGATTTGATGGAGTGATTTAATCTTAATTTCTGGATTTGTTCGAAGAATATGCTCAATCTTTTTTGCAAGCCAACTCACCGTGCAGAAATTGACATCCCTTGTTTGGATGCATTCATGCTTCTTATGAAGTGTGACTATGATCCATGTGCCCTTTTGTTTCAGATTTGAGGCATGCAACACCCAAGGGCATGTGGGTTCTACCTTACTTTTAGAAGTTTGTCCCCCTTTATCTTCAATTACTGCCAATTCTTTACAAGCCTGGGCCCCACTAAATACATCCTTCTTTTGACCACTTGCCCTAGTCTTTACTCCACTTGAATTTACCACTTTGTCCTTCTTTTTTTGACTTAGTCGCCCCTGCACTTGAATTTCCCACATTATCCTCTTGTGACATAGGTTTTATAGTCGAAGGATTTACACCATTGCAACAAACCCTAAATCTCTTTCCTTCATTTCTTTCTATATGTAGCTGCCTCCTAGTCTTTATTGCATAATCCTTCACCATAGTCTTAATGGTTTGTTTATCAGAAAAACATTGTCCAAGTGAGAATGGGCAATCTGGACTCCCTTGTGAACCAAATGCTTTTCTTTCCCTCCTTTTTCTCATACAGGCCTTATTAGCTCTGTGCAAAGTGTTTCTGTCATCTTTATCACTGAAACTATCAAAATTATCTAAGTCTATATCAATGTCTTCCTCAAGTGGGTCAACATTTTCATCATCACTAGCATTAAAGTCAACAACAGCCTTATATTCATCCATGTTAACCTCAATATCATCATCTGCATTGTCCTCATCAACTATGTAGTCTCTATCCTCCCCATCACTACCCTCATTATTATCCTTATTATTACCCTCATCACCAGCCTCATCACTACCCTCATCACTACCCTCATCACCAGGCCAATAATCATCATCATCTGGATCAGGATTTACATGACTACCCTGTTTCACCTTGTTCTTCCTAATTGCCACAAGTCTTTTACCACATTCTTTAAGTATAAAACAATCACTACCATCACTACCCTCATCACCAGCCTCACCACCCTCATCACAACTTTCATCACCACTTAAATTTACTACATTATCCTCATCACCACCCTCAGTAGGATCAGGCTGTGTTGCCTGGGTTATGACACCTAAATCACTAGGATCAGCCTGGGTTGGATTACTTGCATTGGAAGAGATTAGAAAAGGATCATAAAATTTTGCCTGGGTTATGACACCTAAATCACTAGGATCAGCCTGTGTTAGAATATCTTGAACATAAATTTCTATCTTCCTCTGTTTTCCAGCAGCTGTCAACATTCTATTATAATCATTTGCACCATTCAATGGTCTTAACCCAAAGTCTAAATCGTCACCTGGAACTTTAAAATAATACCTAAAAACTGAAATATCCTGTTCTGAATACCCAAGTGCTAATACAATATCATTCAACATTGTTGGAACATTACCATCAACATAATCAATATATGCCACTTTACCTCCCACATATCTACAATCTGGAAAATCAGTCAGCTGACCACCATAATGCAATTCCACTGAAAAAAGCTGGTGATTGTTACCTGAAAACAAAAAAAAATGTATTCATCATGTTGAGCAGAGGTGATCGTGTGGAGACTAATATATTGAGCAGAGATGAAGACGACCAACAATAAGCAATAATAACTTACGATATTCAAGCAGAGGGTTGAAATCAGCACCCTTGTCTCGAAACTTCCACATTTTTTAGCAGAGATGAAGACGACGAGCGATGTATGATCAGAGAGTTGAAGAAGATGAAGAAGTAAAACCTTAGGGTTTTTACTGGGAATAAAATTGACTGAATAGGGTTCAAAATGGCTCTTTAAAACGTTTTGACATGAATGGACGAAAATACCCCTCTGACTTAACTGAGTTTTTCATCCTCGTTAGAAACTCAGTTAAATATGGTTCATTTTGGCACTTTTCGAAACATGAGGGGTGGTTTTGGCAAAAAATTCAAAAAAGTGACCAAAGTGGCAATTTGGGTCAAACCACAGGGGCCATTTTGGCATTTAACTCTAAAATAAAAGCAAGTAGAAAAATAGGATGCATGGCAAGTGAAAAACACCCTGAAAATTGTGCTTAAAACCGATACCTTATCCTACCGACTTTTTCATGAGAGAGTTTTGAGCCTTTTTACGGGCATCACGATTGCAGAAATATATCACATACTGCTCGTTTCGTTTTACCATGAGAGACGTTCACCCTTGGCATGTCATAGCTAGAACTTGTGCAACTTATGCGTTTCTGTTGGGATCTCAGGGAGCTCAGAGGGACAATTATCATATATTAGAGTATGCAACGGAAATAAACTAGACAATTGACACCTTGTGACTAACTATTTATGACTTAGACTCTCCCTCGGATTAAGCTATCACAACATGAATTATAACAAAACAAACATAAGTGAGATAATAAATATAACTTAAATATTTGTATGTTATTAGGCAAATGTTCAAATGTAAGAATACATGTGGCCAAGTGCAAGTCTAAAGGCTAGAGATAGCTAGGTATTTATAGAATACATACCTAGCTGTTACACCGCCTGTTCGATCTACTAAATACATAAACAAATACATAGTGGAAAACAAACTAATACTATACTAACTATTGTTGCTTTATACAGACAACGACTGATAAAGCTAACTTCTGAGAATCTTGAACTTTTGATGATTTGGTATAACTTCTGATGAGTAAAACATCAGATGTTGTTCTTCAGTACTTTGTAACTTTTGATGACCCTTGCTAACTCCTGATGAGATACCTCATCAGTAGTTGGTCTTCAGTATTTTCCTCTTCAGTAGTTCCCTTCTCAGTAGTTGTCTTTTGTACTTCAGGACTTTATCTTCAGAGAGTTGTCTGGTTCGTCTTTAGAACTTGTCCTTCAGTAGTTCTCTTTTAGTCATCAGGAGTTGCCTGTTTCTTCATTAGTAGTTATTATACTTAGTTATTATTATTATGTGAATAGTCAACTAAGGTTTTGTGGTTCATCAATCCTCTCTGACCCAACAATCTCCCCCTGGATTGATGAAGCCAAAACCTTAGCTGATAGCTTAGAAGCTTTATTTATTCACGTATTTGAGGTTCATCCTGTTCTTGATCACAAATCTGATTTGTCTTGCTTTGTCTTGGGCTTGAATCTCATTGGGCAAATTGGACTTTTCTAAACCAATTAGGTAGAGATCACGAAGATCTCTTTCTGACATATTAAGCATGTCCATTGGCCTCCTAAACACCTGCCTTGCACCATCATCTCTCTCAATGACCATCTGTAAACTTGGGGTGCAGAACCATCTTTTTATTTTTCCATGACAGGTTGACACAGATGGGGTGACAAGGGTTGTAGGTGCTGGGTTCTCATACACCACTAAATCAGTGCATCTTGAGACCCTGGGAAGTGGCTGTGAAGGCTCTTGACCTTCAGCAGTAGACTTTGTAGCTTCATCAGCAGTTGCAGCCTTTGATTGATCATGCTGGGTAGTTTCAACTGTCTGATGAGCTTTGGCTTTGTAGTCTCTTCCCTGTGGCTTGCCTTCCATACACACATCAGCCTGAGTCTGATCCTTTTTAGTTTTTGGGTCAGACTTGGCTTTGGAAGGTGAAGCCTTTGTAGACACTTGTTTTGAAGCTGGAGTTCTTGATTTTGTACCTTCTGATGAAGACTGACCTACTGGATGTATCTTCTTCTGCTCAATGTGTTTGTTGTAGGCATCTAGTAGCTCAGCTTCACTCCACTTCAATAGCTGCATTTTGCTACCAACCTTTGCAGCTACAAGCTGATTGATAAGCTGAGCTTTCCTTTCAGCATCCTTCTTGTTTTTCAGCAACAAGTTCAGCTTGTCAATCCTTAACTGTAAGTCTTTTAAGGACAGGTTCTTGATATTGGCCCTCTTGGTTTTTGAATGTTTTACCAAGTAGTTTATGGCCCGTTGTCTTTCAAATTCAACATGTTCTTCTTCAGCCTCTGCCAACTCCTGAAGATATCCTTGAAAGGCTTTGACTCTCTCATCTTCATCTGTAATCCCTTCTTCATTTACCCTTTCCCAAGCCAGTTGTTCATGAAGAGCTTTCTTCTCCACAAGAAGCTTCTTCTCCCTTTCTTCTTCTTCATGCATGGCTTGTTCATCCTTTTCCTTCTGTTTTTCAATTAGTGTATCCCTTTGCTTGATCAGCTCAGAGATAGGCAGTTTGTCTAGGTCAGAAGGATCAGGAGTGGGTTTGGAAAAGGCAGGGGTTGTCTTCTGAATTTTGGTAATTACTGATGGTTGAGTATCAGTAGTTTTGGCTTCAGTGGTTGCAACTACTGAAGAGGGTTGATCTTCAGTAGTTGGGTCTTCAGAAGTTTTGTCAGTTGTTCCCCTTGTCTTACTTTTCCTGTATTGAAGTTTGACCTCTCTTATTGATGTATCTTTAGTAGTTTGAGGAGGATCAGCTTTGGGCAGGTTTGATGTTTGTTCAGCACCCTTCTCACCAGCTTTCTTCTTCTCATAGGTTCTCTTAATTTCAGCTTCCTTGCCTTCTTGGAAGCTTCTAAGTCTATCTTTTCAGACACTATCTCCCCCTTTTTGGCTTCATCAGCCTCTTGAAACCATGGAGCAGGAGGAGCTACACCGGTAAGGTGTTGGATTTGTCTTCTAATGTCCTCCTGGTGTCTAGAGATCTCTGAGATTTTGACATTTAGGGCATTGTTCAGCATGGTGAGTTGGGTGTTGTACTTCTGCTCCATCTGGATTGTGAGGTCCTTAAGATGTGCATCAATTAGTTGATGGACCATTTGGTAGAGAGGGCCCTGGGAGTTGCATAAGTGGTCAATGTTTATGCTCCCAGGTCCTGAATTGGTGGCTTGTGTACAAGGTGATGTGTATGGGAGATCCCTGCTGTGTTCATAGGAGATGCCACTCTTGGGGATGTTTGGGTTGAGTGGTCTTTATCCTGAGCCTTATTAGTGAGAAACTCTTTGAGTTTGCAGACCTCAGACTCAAGACCTTTTACTTTGGCCGTCAATTCTTTGATTTTTGATTCATCAGCCAACTTAATGACCTCATCTGAATCCCTGTCTTTTGTTGAGATAGTTTTACCATGACCTGGTTCCAGTTCCAGATTGTCATGGGCCCCTTTTTCTTGGTTCTGGGGACTTCCTGCTGTTGTGTCCATGGGCTCTGTACCCATGGCAGCAGTTGCCATAAGTGAAGTCTTAGCAATGTTACCACTGTCCTCCAGTCCACCACTGGGTGATAAAGGAGTAGTGCCAGCTTCACTTATACCTTGAACCTCTGGTACTGGACTCAGAGGTCTAGGTTCATCCTCATCTCTTTGGTTAGAGAAGGTCATGTCCACATCCATGTCATCAGTAAATAGGTCAGAAAAGTCTTGGTCATTTGGAGAAACCTCAATAGTGAACTGAGGTAAGACACTTGTGGATGGGACATCTAAACCGAACTCATAGAAAGCTTTGGCACTTGCTATTGTGGAGATAGTTGTTATAATATTATTAGTAATTGGGCTTACAAGCTGTGTACTCCTAGGCAGTGGAGTAGTGGTAGTGATATCAAGTGAAGTCACAACTACTGATGAGGGTTCCCTTGAAATAGGCTCTATAACTTGTTGAGAAGTTACAGGCATTTTAGGTTGGGGAGGAGATGTAGCAGCCAACTGTGAGGATGTCCCAGTTGATGCTTGTCCAAGTTCAGATTGAACATTGACATCCACAGGCATCTCACCTTCCTGTGGTGTCTTATTAGGTTTTGTTGAGGGTTTAGGTTTGACAGAAGACTTCTTTTTGGATTTTTCTTTGAGGGTGGAAGTCTTTTGGGTTTGGATGATGTGGGTTCCTTGAGGGCTGGGATTGTTTCCTCTTGGTCATCATCAGCCAGAAGAGTTGGCTTGTTATGTCTAGAAAATGTTTGAACCTCTATCTTTTTAGAAGCAGAGGCTACCCCAAGTAATGCATCATCACCAATGGTTGTGATGAGGCATTGCATAACAAACCTGGGGTATATTAAAAACTTATACTTTTCTTTCGAATAGTTTATTACAAGTTCATTGAAGAAAAGATAAGCTGATGCCCTAAAAGGTTGGTTTGCAACTATAGAATGAAAAATTTGTTGCAAGTCAGAGGGCATCTGATCCCATCCAGCAGTTTTAGGACTCAAGCACATTAACAAGTAATGAAACAGGAGCTTGTACTGGGGATCAAAAAATCTTTTGTAAATGGTAGCATGAGAAAGATTACCTTGATACTCACATGCTGTAAGTGTGGCATGGATAACACCAATTGATATAGATTTTGGAGCATCGTTGTCATTCAGTTGAAGAGCTTGTGACAACACCTCTGGTGTTATGGTCAACACTTTTCCATTTACTTTTGATTTCAGAGCTACGACTTCGCCATTGACCATTGACGCTTCTGCGTTAGCCCAGAACTGCCTGAGGGCGTCCACGTGGATAGGTGGATCGATGATGAAGGCAGTGTGATACCTAGATTTAACTACGGTATCTATAATATCATGGTATTTTTCCCATTCGTCTTCTTTTACGAGATAGGCAATCTGATTGTGGGAAGGTTTCAATTGAAGTGCCATTTTAGTCAATTAGGTTTGAAGACTGGTTGTTAATCGCCGTTGATGGTTTGAAAGAGGGAAATGTGATTTGAATTGTAATGAATGCGAAGAATCAGGGTTTCAGAAGTTATAACTTCTGATGAAAGGACTGTTATACCCTTTTTCTCAACTATTGATGAATAATTTTGTTTGTCAGTAGTTGTCCCTGTTTTTCTTCAGTAGTTGTAAAACTATTGATGTACAATCACCTCACACTCCCACTACTTAACTACTGATTCACTACTTCAGCAGTTATGTCTTCAGATGTCATATAAGCTTTCAGAAGTTTCTAAGTTTAGTGTTTAATTTTACTTATTTTCTTACTTCATTTTCCTTGTATTTCCTCTTCCCCTTTTGGATTTAGAAGTATGAAAATCTTCTATTGTAATAACATCTGAAGTTCAACAACCATGGATTTTTGGTCCATGGAGGATCTCTAGCAATAACAACCTTTTTGAAAATGGTCCTTTAATTGAAAATACCAAAGATATAAACTACTGAGATTCTTTAAAATAGATATTTCATTTAAATCAGTAGTTGTAGTTAATTTACATGCTTTAGGAATTATATATTCAACATTAAACCATAGATAAGCTCTTAGATCTAGATTTTGATGTGTTTAGCCTGCTTGAATTAACATATATAAACTTTGCTGTTTATATGATACTTATTTAATTAAGTACATATTTGGTCAGTAAAGTTATCCACATTTTGCAACATCTTTATGAAAAATCTATGTAGGAGATAGTTCATTTAGAGTATATGTGGTCTTCAGGCCTGACTTTGTTTGAAACAGATTTATAAAAATGAGCTTCTAACAAAGTTATACTACCTGGTATGTTGTAGAAATCATATCTTGCCACTGTGATATAGTTGATTGATTAGCAACTTATCATTTGTATGACCAAGATGATATCACTGAGTTTAAGTCACACCAGAGTCACAGTCAATCGAGTATCAATAATAATGAGCTGGTCTGTTATGTCAAACTTTAACTGGCCAAGCTCTGATACCAATTGTTGGGATCTCAGAGAGCTCAGAGGGACAATTATCATATATTAGAGTACGCAGCGGAAATAAACTAGACAATTGACACCTTGTGACTAACTATTTATGACTTAGACTCCCCCTCGGATTAAGCTATCGCAACATGAATTATAACAAAACAAACATAAGTGAGATAATAAATATAACTTAAATATTTGTATGTTATTAGGCAAATGTTCAAATGTAAGAATACATGTGGCCAAGTGCTAGTCTAAAGGCTAGAGATAGCTAGGTATTTATAGAATACATACCTAGCTGTTACACCGCCTGTTCGATCTACTAAATACATAAACAAATACATAGTGGAAAACAAACTAATACTATACTAACTACTGTTGCTTTATACAGACAACGACTGATAAAGCTAACTTCTAAGAATCTTGAACTTTTGATGGTTTGGTATAACTTCTGATGAGTAAAACATCAGATGTTGTTCTTCAGTACTTTGTAACTTCTGATGACCCTTGCTAACTCCTGATGAGATACCTCATCAGTAGTTGGTCTTCAGTAGTTTCCTCTTCAGTAGTTCCCTTCTCAGTAGTTGTCTTTTGTACTTCAGGACTTTGTCTTCAGAGAGTTGTCTGGTTCGTCTTCAGAACTTGTCCTTCAGTAGTTCTCTTTTAGTCACCAGTAGTTGCCTGTTTCTTCATCAGTAGTTATTATACTTAGTTATTATTATTATGTGAATAGTCAACTAAGGTTTTGTGGTTCATCAATCCTCTCTGACCCAACAATTTCGAGACCGCACTTGAGGTGCGAAATTGTAGAAGTGATCAAGGCACCTAGGACATACCCCTTCCATCTTTCATTAGCCTTCCATAAATTTATCCCTCACCTAGTTACCCATCTTGAGCCTTATCCTTTTTCATTTCATTTCATTCATCACACTTAGCCCCTGTCGTGATCTTAGCGAAGAAGGTGTGCTGCAGGCTATTGGGTAGTTTCAAGATGTAGAAGAATAGACCAGACGTCACGGTGTTCACCGAGAAACGTTTTGGCAACCGAAGAAAAACAACCATCCAGAGTTAACATACCAGAGAATAAGTTTCATTGTCTTGTAAAAAAAGATTGAAAAATAAGTCAAAACGCTCGACAAAGAACGGGCCAAAAGAAAACAATTCTGTTTGAAGAATTATTTCTAGGACATTCCTAGCAGAGGTGAATAGGTGTAATGACCGAAAGATTCGCAGAGTAGGGGCGTCAAAGTAGTAGTCTTCGGGGGAGGAGTTTCATGAAGCCCATCAGTTAGAGTTTGACATTTGCCCATTATGTCACAGTCGCTACCCGAGCAAGACAGGACAGTAAACTCCCTTCATACACATTTACCACTACATCATTTACACCCCTCAAAAGACCTTGTGATTTGCAGTTTTTCACCATTTTATAGTGGTGGAGATTCGATTTGTGTACAAGCCTATGGTCTGTGCGTACCTTGGGTAGAACTTGAGTGTTCACCCCCAAAAACTGACTTAAATGATAAACCCGAGTGATGAGTGAACATTATGAGCAGGTATAAGGTTGGGCATAATCGTAAGGGTTAAGTAGGCGTGTCATGCGAACTCTATTTTTCTCATAAAATAAATAAATAAATAAATGGGTTGAGGGTTTGTTAATTAAAGTCTGCCTTAGTGTATTGTGGGTGAATGCTTGAGGACAAGCAACAGTCTAAGTGTGGGGTATTTTGATGACTCACATAATTAACATATAAAACAGGCATAAACAGCCTTAAAATAGGATACAGTTAGGCTTATAATATTGATATTTGATGCTTAATTCGTTCCTATTTGTATTTCTCAGGAAACTGGAGCTCCAAGACGGAAACAGAGGATTTTCGGGCAAAACCGAGCAAAAACAGGAGATTTCAGAAGATACGAGACTATCAGCCGGTTCACTGGATGTTTTGAAGACAATCCCGGGACTTAAACAGTGATAAAACAAGTCTGGGAGTGACCCAGCATGCCCACGCACACTTGCGCGGAGGCCCTGCACGCTAGAAGACAACGCAGCAAGCTTGGAGAACAAGAAAACGTACTGAGGACATATGCACGCCCATGCCACATCACTTGGCATGCCCATGCTCTTTAAAACGTGTTCCCCAAGGCTTAAATGACAAAATTTGACAAATTCCTGCTGAGCATGACCATGCTCATGAAGTTGGCACGGGCGTGCCAGACAAGAAGTATAGACAATCTCAGAACTGCAGCAACAGAATGTACGCGTAACTGCAAGCACGACCTCGACACACTTGTGCACGACCGTGCTACCCCTGGGAGGCCTATAAATAGCAAGCCAACCCCCACCATTTGTTCATCCCTTCTTGTGCTCTCTTGGGCCGAACTCCAAGCTTTTTCCAAAGATCTTGGGGTCTTGTTGGAGGCCTTCGGGCCATCCTAACATCCCTCAATGGTTAGGCTTCGACCTACCTTGATCGGTTTAGCCAAGAAGAGGATCGTAGAGTAGTTATGCAATAATATCGAGGGTCGTGAGGATCAAGAGAGCTATATATCACTCGAAGATGGATAGCTTGTCTATGAGCAGCCATGTTCTTGTGTTGATCATGTCTTATGGTTGTATCGTTCTATCATTCATGAACCCACTTGATGTGTAGACTTTTATTATAATTACTAGTAGTTTATTTTTTGTGATTTGTGGTGTCCTCTTCTTCTAATCCTTATTTGTTTATCTTTGTGACAGGTTGCTTTGATGATAACTTGAACCTAAAATCAATAATTAACTTATTAGGAGAACTCATGAGTGTACCCATGGTGTGTCAAAATCCACGCACTTGTGAGCTCATCCGAAAATATAATAATTGATTAACCTAACCAATAACTAGAGGTTTAATCAGCTTCTGGTAGTCCTGAACTAGATCCATGGAAAGGAAACCGATAGTGAGACAAATCCCTCGGGCTTCTGATATCCGTACCGGGTTCTAAGCAATGGCTTCTGAAGTGGACCAGATCTGAGTGACACATTTCTGGTACTCACCAGATGACTGAGTGATCTTCTTGGCACTGGGAGGATTCCCTATGGGCGCACCAGTGATCATTTGTATCATACGCCTTTAGGATTATGTTTCCACCTTTGTCAAGGATTTCATTCAGCTCGGGTGGTTAAGGGTTGTGTAATTAAGTTATCATTAATTCAACCGACCTAATATTTAACTGATCACTAAATGTTAAGCGTCACAATAAAGATAAATAAATAATGGATTCTTTATATAGTTCTCGTTAGTACAACGCCGTTAACCAATGGGGGTACGGTCTCCTAATACCAACTGTAAGAGAGATCCATCGACCTAGTTCGTTAACCAATGGGGATTCGTTGTTGGCCTACTCGGGAATGACCCTAAGGCGAGACCCTTCGGTACGAAATGCGAGAGCTAAGACGAGGTGTGCGGTGTTCCAGGTCGGAAGTGAAGCCTCCGCTTTAAGAAGAAGATGAGTTCGAAGACCAGATACTTGACCGCGGTTTGAGGAGCCCGCTATACGCGAGGCCCTGGCGGAGACCCCAGGTGGACGCACACTGGAGAGGTTCAGCATTCTACGCGAGTAGTAGCTCCGCTTATCTATCAAGGAGTCAACACTTCAAGTCCCTCTCGTCTTCCTCACAAAACTAACTAACTTAAATTATTAATTCTAATAATAAACTTAACTATTAAATCAATGGATCCCGAGATATGCATAGTTTACTACTCTAATATTTTTATCTTTTCTTTTATAAAAACCAAAACCTTTTTCAAAAACTAATTTTATTAAATAACCCATCCGTTTTATTTTTCTTTACACAACCCGATCAGTTGATGGATGAAAGGTTGAGTAGGGGAAAGTGTGATCCTTGGAGATACGATGCTCAATACTTACCCTAGAGACTATTCTATGCATGCCAGGTTCTCTGCCTATGTGTTGGCTTAGTTTCTAAAGTAAATATTGTTTACTTTATAAATTTAAAACTTGGTAATAACCGATTTAGTAAAAATCAGTCATTTATCCCAAACCAAAGTTTCTGAATTAAAACATCAAAGTTTTTGGCCGGGAAAATGATATCTTTTTATTTACTAAAACCACGCACATCAACAGCTCAGAGAGAGATTATGATGAATGGTACCATGATCCATATGAAGTGGAGTATGATCCATTATATTCACCCTACTGTTCGGATGATGATTGTCACTAGAAGTAGTGTAGGTGTGTTAGTATGTTAAGCTGGTCTGTACTTCAGTCTTTTGGTATGGTAAACCATGGTAAACTGATGTGGTATGTAAACTGACCTTTTAAACTTTAGTTTTTTAGTATGTAAAATGTGGTTTGGCTATACATGTGTGCATATCTGCTTTGGCTATATATAGTAGTGTAGATGTTGACCCATTTAGTATATATATATATATATATATATATATATATATATATATATATATATATATAGGGGAAGGATCAAATGAGAAAAAACTTAATGTGAGATGAAAAGGAAGAAATGAAACATTAAATACTTTAACTCTTATTACATTAATTATTATCTCTTTAATTAATTAGTCATTAATATTTTATCCTGCACATTATCAAATTTTGTCCTACACATGTCAAAATTAATCCTACATATATCTAAATTATCACTCGTTTATCCTACACATATCGAGATTATCATACGTTAATCCTACACATATAGAAATTCAACCTACATTTGTCCTACACATATCGAAATCATCCTTCATTGTAAATTATGATTGATATGAAAGAATATTTTGAAATTGAATTATGAGTTTCATTAATTTAACTAGTTTAGGGGGGTTACAAAAAAACTAATCATTTATTTAACATTAACTACACTTATTATATAAAGGATTCATATTGGTTCAAATTTCTTCTTTCTCATCTTATAATAATTTTTCTTCTTATTTGAACTCTCCACTATATATATATAGGGGTCGGTTATCCTACAAAGTAAAACAAACGTGCGAAGGGTGCGAAGGAATCCTAGCCGTCGATCAAGCAACAATCTTACGTCATTAATTAAAAAGTTACACGGTGGCAATTTCGTAAATAAGTGAGAGATTAGACAGTTAATGAGGGTATTATTGTCAATTTTTCTACAATCAAATTATAAGAGACCGTTCATTCTCATTAATCACATAAACTCTCCCCAAAATTACACAATAAACTCTGAAAACCCTACTTAAAATCATCAATAAACTCCATTTCTACGAAAGATTAACCATGAAATACTCAAAAGTAGAGGTGTACAAAAAAACCGGTTTTTAAAAAAAACCAATATTAAAAACGAAACCGGTTTAAAAAAACGGTTTTTTTTACAACCGGTTTAAGAAAAAAGCCGCTTTAAAAAACCGGTTTTTTTCAGTTATTCTTACCACGAACAAACCGGTTTTTTAAATAAAAAAACCGGTTTTTTGAAGAAACCGGTTTATAAACCGATCCTAACCAGTTTCACCGGTTTGGGTTTTATGCAATAAAAACCGGTTTTAAAACCGAACCGGTTTAAAAAAAACCGATTTTGAACCCGACTAAAAAAACCATTTTTTTTTAAAACCGGTTTGTACACCTCTACTCAAAAGTATACGAAAGTAAGTACATTACATTATTCTCTACCAAATTTTACATTGAAAAACTATATAATAACTTACATTATGTATGTTACAGGAAGAAAGAGAGGAACAGAGTATGAAACTGAAAAGAACGACGTTGATGAAGGTAAATAAGTATTACGTGAATTAGTATTGTTAATTCGTTGTGAAATTTTACTAAAATACGTATTTGTAATTATCAGGCCCTAGCAAAATTCAGAAAACGACCGATAAAACTGACAAATCAGAGAGAAGAAAAAAGCAAACCATGACAGGCCAGCAAACAAAAACAAAAATGGTACGTTACTTTACATTAAGTTATTTGGTACAATATTATGTATTTTTGTATGTTAATTTATTTTAGGGATATAGAAAATTGTTTTGTTATGCGTTACGTGATTTTATTAATAGAACTAAAATGATTATTACTTTGTTACGTTATTTTGGTAATGATTCTGGCTATAGAATATGATGATTATGTGTTTGTTACGTTATTTTGGTAATGGAAATCTAGTGATTCTGTCATTATTACGCAATTTTGGTAAATGAAATTAGTAGTGATTATGTTATTTTAGTAATGCAAATAGTATGTCTGTGTTACGTAATTTTATTAATAGGACTAGAAATGATTATGTCTTTGTTACGTTATTTTGGTAATAAAATTTGTAATGATTCTGGCTATAGAATATGATGATTATGTGTTTGTTACGTTATTTTGGTAATGGAAATCTAGTGATTCTGTCATTATTACGCAATTTTGGTAAATGAAATTAGTAGTGATTATGTTATTTTAGTAATGCAAATAGTATGTCTGTGTTATGTAATTTTATTAATAGAACTTGAAATGATTATGTCTTTGTTACGTTATTTTGGTAATGAAATTTGTAATGATTTTGTCATTGTTACGTACTTATAACTTTTGATAATAACACAGTGAACTATGAAAATGAATTACTTCTATAAGAAAAGCCTGCAAATGTCAAAGTAGTTTTTGATGAAGATTGTGTTGATGCACCAGAACACCCACAAAATCACCACCAAGAAAACAGTTTGTTCTATACTCAAATATAAAACTACAGGTCAGGAACACTGTTAATAACATGAATGAGGTGATGGCAAGCTTATCAAGTGCACAAAAAAAAGCACTTAAACAAATGGGATTTGAAGCTTTTACATCAATGAACATTAAAACAGTGCCAACAAAATTAGGGAGATGGTTATTGGTTAATTATGATGATAGACGAGATGAGTTGCAAATAGGACACCACATCATTCAAGTAACAGCCAATAAAGTACAACAAATCCTTGATGTCCCAATGGGTAACCAGACAGTATATGAAAAGAACAAACCAAGGAAGGGTTCATCTAACACACTTACTGTATGGAAGTCCCAGTTTGAACATAACAAGATTTTACTCACAGATGTGAAGAATAAAATAGTTGAAAGCAAAAGCGGAGACTGGATTTTCAAGTTGAACTTCCTTGTACTTTACAACTCTATATTTGGGCAAGTAACAAAGAGTTCAACAGTGAATCAAATGATCTTGAAAGGAGTGACAGATGAAAAATCAATCAAAAAATTGAATTGGTGTGAGTACTTAATTTTCTGTCTCAAAAGAATGAAGGCAAGTTGGAATGGAAGAGAACCATATAATGGACGTTTGGCTTTTCTTGCGGTATGTTTTTTACTCATAATTATGTAAGGTATAATACAATTACGTATAAACTGTAATGACATAAATTACGTAATGTGTTCTTACTAATTACGTAATGAACAAATGTTAACTTTATTCACATTACAGCTACTTTATACACATGAACAAAGGTTATCGCATGCTCCTGAGACAGCACAAACACCAGCGTTTAAGTACGTTAGCACCCAGAATTTGATTGACATTGATAAACATTTGTATGACAATGGGCCATATTCAACTGAAGAAGAAGAAGATAGTGAGAATGAAGAAGGAAATGATGATGAGGATGAAGAAGATGCTGGTAGAAATGAAGCTGCTGGAAATGATGAAGATGATGGAGAAAACATGGAAGAAGATGGTAAGAATGAAGCTGGAAATGAAGATGAATTCATTCAGCGTGATGAACCGCAAATGATTGTTGAGCAACAGATCCTGATAGATTCAGAAGAATTCAACAATGTCTATGAAACAACAAAATCACTATCTGACATTGAAGATTTCTTGGAAAATTACAACACTCCAGAAGTTCCTAATGTAAGTGCAATAATTGTATAAAATTACGTGGCATGCATATGTATATAGGATTTTAAAAAATCAAGTAATGTTTGCAGGCTGGTGATGTAAATGATGAAAACAATAATCAAAAGATTACCATAGATGAGGCAACAACAACACCAAAAATACAAAAAGTTGCAACTCAAAAGTCAACAGATGAGAGCATAAAAGGGTCGACGAGGAAAAAGACAATGGGAAAGAAGAAAGACAAAAGTCCTTACCCAGTTGATGAGAATGTAAGTAACTGTAATTTATTATGTTAAACATCAACAAAAAATCATGTGATTTATTCACATATTGTTTGCAGGAATGGCTTTCAAAGATAGAAAACAAATGGAGAAGTTTGAAACATATGTTGCTGAAATAGATGAAATTTTCGAAGATGCCACTTCAAATTTTTTAGACAGCAACCTTATACGTGAGAAGCAAAGAAAATGAAAGTCATGGGTATCAAGTTACAAATTAAGTAATGAAGAAAACATAGAAGGTAAAAATTACGTAATGTATATTTAAATGATAAAGAAGTTAGTTAAAAATTGCGTAATGGATATCAAAAAGTATATTAGTAGTTGCAGGTGAGAAGGAAAACCAGAAACAAAAGCAAGCCACATCACACAGTGTTAGCACAGGGATGCTAGATGCAATAGTGATTGCAGCTGAAACACTAGAAGGTAAAAAATCACGTAGCACATTATTTGTCAAAACTTATTAATGATCAGAATACGTAATTACAGGTGAAAAAGAAGATTTGAATGAAAAGGCAACAACTTCACAGAGTGTTAGCACCGGAATGCTAGATGCAATGATTGCCACAACTGAACAATTTGAAAAAAACAAATAAGAAAGAAGTTGTGAAAGAAGGTAAAAATAACGTAATGCATATTTACAAGAATGCTTATTAATCCAATTAAATGAAATTTATATTCATCTATATATACATTTAATTGAAATCAGGTCATTGGATGTCTGATAAACAAGCCACAAGAGAAAATTTCAACAAAGATATAATGGATGCTTTGAAAGATGCAACAACAAATGAAGAAAAAAATGAACCACCTGTTGAGAAAGGTAAAAAAATCACGTAATGTATATCTATAAAATGTTTATACTAAATGAAACTTATATGAATTGTTTACTAAAATCAGGAAATGATGCCCTAGAGAGTGACAACACAGATATGATTGCTGAAATGATCAATGCAGCCAAAAAAGAAGAAAAGAATGCAGCTTTGCAAACTTCAACCACACAAACATCATCCGAAGCTGTCAGTTCGCAATTCTTGAAAGAATTGAATGAGGTTGAAGAAAGATCTACGAAAGGAAAAGAAATCGAGAAGGATGATGCATCAAAAAAAGGAACATCGGAGGCAGACAAAGAAGAAAAGAATGCAGCTTTGCAAACTTCAGCCACACAAACATCATCCGAAGCTGTCAGTTCACAATTCTTGAAAGAATTGAATGAGTTTGAAGAAAAATCTAGGAAAGGAAAATAAATCGAGACCGATGCATCAAAAAAGGAACATCGGAGGCAGACCAAGTTTCGATCTGCATCTCTCCCAAGATGATGCACCTGTAGATGTATTTCCAGATCTACCATTCCTACAAAACTCTCAAGATGATGTCGAAACACCAAAAACAGTAGGAAGACTAATGTTTACTCAGTCACTGGAGTCAACCATAGTCGAGTAACAAGTTGAACGTGCAAAAAGAGAAAGGATGTTGGCTGGACCTCTGAAGTATCCTTACATTCAACGCCAGGTGGTAATGAAGAACAAGATCACTGAGGATGAAAACATAATTGCACAGTTTGTATTTGCAGCAACAGAGGAAACACAGTAAGAAAACCTTATATTACTTAATTTGTTGTTAGAAAAATTACATAATAAATATTTTCATTACATAGTTTGTTACAAAAATTACATAATGTGTATTAAAACTTATCTTCCACAGTGATGTTGTATTCAAGCCAACAGATGGAACTCCATTCTTCAAAGTGGTATTTGAATGCTTATACCGTGGAATAACATTATCATCTAATGTTTTGGATGCATGGTCGCATGTGCTGAACCACGATGAGAAGAAAAAAGCTCCAGGTTCACCATTTAGGTTGTTTGTTCAAACAAATATTATGGTATGCTACTTAGCTTTTTCGAGTAATACATAAATTATAATCACGTAATGGCTATGCTAAATTACGTAATGTATGCTAAATTTGCAGCCAAGTGACTGCTTCAAGCCTCAATATGATGATTTAAAAGGAAAGGACACCATGACGGAGAACTTAAATCTTGCACTTAGCAAAAATGACATAAAATCACTCAATGAGGTGGATTTGTTGTTCATGCCCATCGTATCTTCGAAACACATATATGTAATATGTTTCAACATGAAGACCCCGAAGATAGAAATATTGGACTGATATACGTTAATTTATACATATAAAAGCCCCAGTTTAACTCCCCTTTATATACGTTTTTGGCCGTATACACGATGAATTGGTACTTATTTGGGCATATTTATGATTACAGGTCTTAAACGGTATCCAGGAAACAAACCGGATCAAAAACGAAGGTTTCTGCTCGAAAACGGAACGTTTGTCAATCCGACCGGCCGCGCGAACAAAGCGACCGGCCGCGCACAGCAACCTGATATTTCTGGGGACCTTCTAGAAGGCCTACGTCAGCATTCGAGAAGCTTTTCTGACCCGAGTAAAGCGACCGGCCGGTCGGATCATCCGCGCGGCCGGTCGGATTGTCTGCTCTGTTTTTAAATAGCCCATTTCAGCCATTGATCAGGCATTGGACCTTTGGGAGGCGACTTTGGGCGATTTTCGGACGAACCAAGCTGCTGGAAAGCCGTGGAACAAGCTCGGGAATCCATCCAATCCATCCTTCATCATCCAATCCATCTCTTTAGCATTCTTATGGTTTGATCCTTTTAGCTTTTTAAGATCCAAATCTGATTTTGTATGCTATTTTGATGTTATTTTAGTTAATCGTACGCCTACGGGCAAGAACATCAGTAGTAGTTAGTAGTTAAAACAATCGTTTGTATGAAATCATGTTTTGTATGAATTTGGCGTTTTTCATGTTTGGATCTTGATGATCATATTGCAACCTTGTTTCATTGTTGTTAGATTTGTGATTATGTTTAAGTGACTTTGATGATTGTCGGATGTGTTAGGCGGATTACTTGTTGAAGAAACCGTCCGTTTAATCATCCGATAGTAGACTAGTTAACTTGTTAATAAAGTTTACACCATGAAACTGTAACCGGGTATTGGTTTGGTTAAAGCCACTTAAATAACGATTATGAATGTTTACCGGCACGTAAAAGAGTTTTAAAAGCTTAATGGTGTTGTTAGCAATCTTTGACACGGTTAATTATCCTTGTTAGTTATTTTGGTGAAAATGGCGATCTTAGTAGATTTGTGTTCAAAGTTGGTAAAATGGAATAGGTTGTGAAATGCTCTACTTTATGCTAGTCTAGGTGGTCGTATTGTGTATTCGATATTGCTTTCCTGAACTAGTGCGGTTGAGGACTCCCGAAAGGTGATACTAACCTATCTTTAAAGATCCACATGAGATTATATCAGCTGCTCGCTAATGAACAACTTGAAGTGGTTAACGTGTGTATTCGTGTTAGCTTTCTGTATAGTTGTCATGTTAGGATGCCCGAGAGGGACACTAACTGTCGGAAAATGGGAATGTTGATCACACGCCTGTGTTTTATATGATATGTAGATAACATGCTAGGATTGTGTTTATAGTTACATTTCCTATTTGGAGTCTTATATTTGTTATTTACATGTTTTAGAATTAATTTAGTTTTAAACAAAACTCAAACTTATCTTTTACTTACTGGTGAATCGGGGATAGAGTTTTAGTACCATTGCTCCGCGCGCGTCCATGGATCGATACTTGGTTCTTATCTGTACTTACTACATATATGACAGGGTACACTTGCCCTATTGTGTGTGTTTTAATATGAAGGTCGAAACCATTTTTATAAATATTAAAGCAGAAACGTGTGTTTATTCATTGTAAAATTATGTGTATATCCGCACACGTCAAGTTTTTGGCGCCGTTGCCGGGGACGCGACGAGCTTTCGGAACGAACCGAGTCAACCTTTTACCAGTGTACATGCTTGTGAATACTTGTTTATACTTCGTTGATTCGTTATTTCATTCATTTATTTGCATATATGATTCTTTGATTGTTTATTTGATTTATCTGTCTGTTGATATTTTGGATTGATTTTAGATTGGTTCATAGGTTTGCACATATATTCGTTCATTTATCTGCTTATAAGATTGTTTGATTGATTATTCGTTCATTAGGATGTTGATAGATTTAATTGATTGATTATTGGATTTATTGGTTTATTTATGAATTTGATTTATTCTTTATTTGATTGATTAGATTTATTTGTTCGTATTTGAACTAATTATTAATTTCATGCTTTGAATAGTTTTATGCTTTGTCTGTTTGTTTCTGTTCATTTTATTGATTCTATTGGTTTTTATTTGATTGTTATGTATATATACTTTTTATTTTACTTAAATATACAATGGAAGTCTGGGTATGCTATGTTTAAATTTGATGGTTCGGATGCTTTTATGAAAGGTTTGGGTTAAGAAAAATTGGGAAATTTATTTAATATAGAAGTGGTTTTAATAAAAATAATTTTCTGTGAAAAATGCTTCCTTGCGATTTGCAATGAAGCTGGGCTTATGGTTCCGCTTTAAGCGAGTTCCTAATTACCCCGGATTTTATCTTTTATTGTTCGCGATACGCGAACAGGATCACCAGAGTCCTTCGTGTGACGTGAATAACCACTAGCTTCCGTTTTTAACTCAATACATTGGCATCCATCATCGTTTCTATTCATCAACTTCCGTTATATTATTTTCCGGTGAAAAGCTTGTTTTTGCGCAAAGCAAAAAAGACGGTCTTTATCTTGTTGCGATGCGCGAGCACCTTGAGTCATTGTATTCACTTGCACCACGCGAGAAGCGGTCTATACTTCTTCGCGATGCGCGAGCGACTCATATTTTCGCTGAAAAATTTTGTATATTTTCGTATTGATATATTATCATAATTTAAGTTAGTGTATAGTTTTTAGTATGTTTATCTGTGTATATTCCTTCCGTTTTTCTTAGATTGAGTCTTTAATTATTTTGTCTGTAATTATTTCGTACACTGTGTCAGTTTAAGTGTGGGGATGGCCGATGTCTGTTCATTGCTCGATCGATCTTCTCGCCTGTACTCAATCTCCATTCGGGCGAAAGCGATCTTAAAGAAAATCCTTTATGAAATCGGCCATTCCAATAAGTCAAAGTCCAAGTTGGACTAAGTTGAAAGTCAACGGACAGCGATTAAATCTTAACATTTAGGCCCGTTTGACCCGGATGTGGAAATACTTGAATTCCACGACCGCGCGCCTAATCGCGCGTGGAAAAGCGAGTCCAGCTACCGACTCACTCACTCGAGCAAAATGTAGCGATGTGCAAGGGCAGAAATGTCCTATAACTTCATAAAGATTTTAGCCAGGATTGATTCGCGCCAGATGATTATGTGGAAAGTCGCTTCAAAACCGTGTTATTTTACTAAGCGTAGCAAAATAGGTAAGTTGGTTGTTTGTGTCGAAACAGAGCGAGCACTTGCAACTTCCACTCAAGAACACACACACAAACACCTTTCAATTCCACATCAATTCTTCAAATCAAGGTATGGGTCTTCCTCTTTCTTGTTATTTTTATTGTTCTAGTGTAGATTAGTTTAAATTTTTGCAATCTTTTCATGATTTTAGGATCCCTTCATAATGTTTAACAAACCCTAGTGTTCTTGAATAGATTGTATGCTTTGATAGTTTAGATTAGAGGTTATTGTTGTCCAAATCTTTGAGTTTTTGAGGTTTTCTTCATAATGTTTAAACGAAATCCGAAATTTTTTTAAAGATTTGTGTGATTTTGTAACCTTATGTTTAGTGTAGTTTAGTATAAATGTAGATTAATTTCATAATAGGGTTGTATGTTAGTGTAGATGTTAGTGTAATTTAGGTTTGTTTTTGGAATTTTGGGGATTCTTCATAAATGTTTAAACATCCCCAAATTCCTCATGTTTTAGGTTATAATTTGTTGATTTCTTGGGGTTTCCTTCATAAATGTTTAACAAAACCCCAAAACTTTAAGATTGTTAGTGTTTTTATTGTAGTTTAGATAGTTTTGTTCGTAAAACTTTGGGGCGTTCTTCATAATTAAACAAACGCGCCCCAAGTTCTATGATACTTCATAATAATTTGGTTTTTAAAACACCTTTCGCGGGATAACTTGAATTTAAAACGATTTTGCAAAATCATAGCGCGTAGGTGTTCAAAATTCCAAATTTGTTTGAAAACTTCATAAGTGTGATGATGAATGGATGTGTTTGATGTATTTTCCTTTTGGCAAGAATGGTGATAGTGCAGGAAAAGGCGAGCACCGGTATGGATGCTCAATGCAGTCACCATACTTTTTGGGTTATCACCACCAGGGGAGTATTATTCTCCTTTTTCACACAATAGTTGGCTAATTCATAAACGCTTTCTATTATTCACATTGGGGACAATGTGACGTTTAAGTGTGGGGAGGGATTATATCGTGTTCTAGTTTGTCCTCTTGTGTTTATACTTATATATATATATACAAAAAAAAACTTTTATAAGTACATATATGTATATATTTGTAATAAAATATCAAGCTTAACCAATTTTTGATAAAAATAACTTAAGGCGCGACAAACGGACATGATACTAGCATGCTAAATCTGTACATTTGCACCCATTTCCTTCCGGTTACGTGAGCAATTGAGCCTATTAGTGTAGATTTCGTTTCTTTGACATGCTTATCAAGTGAGCCGGATGTTTTGTGCCATTTAGAACTTGTCATTAACATGCTTGTTTAGACCAGATTCGTGTGAGATTGTATGAAAATGATTGAGGCATTTAGGATACCCTTTTGATTTACCCTTTTCTTTTCGTTCTATCTGTTTCCCGCACCCAAATGCTATCCCCTAGTTAACCATGTTGAACCTAATCCCGTGTTTTTTCTTATTTACCACACCATTTCACCACTTAACCAAATTTAGCCCTTTTCTTTTAAACCTTTTGTGTTGGAACTCGGTTTAGGTTATTGTTTGACTCGTTTTGTGTTATAGTTCATGTTCGGGCTTTTAGATCCCGTGTTTTGTGTATATTCTCGTTATAGTTTTCGGTTATATTCAGTATTGTAAGCTTGTTATTAAAAAGAAAAAAAATGAAAAAAAAAGAAAAAGAAAAGAAAAAAAATCAGAAAAATCCAGAAAAATAGTATACCCTAAAATAGGGTGAATTAGCAGTGTTCGAGCAGTTTTCGGGGCAATAAAGTAAGAAGTTGTATGTTTAGCTCGATTGGAATAAAATTCGGTTATATTCGCGTGTGTTTTGTACAGTCGTTGTTTATTTGTGTTTAGTTAGACTTAACCGCCGAGTTTTAGCCATTTCGTCACTGTTTATATATCCATTCCACACCTTTACCCTTGCCTGACATTACAACCCTCAGAAGACCTCTTGATTTGTGCTCTTTCACACGTTAGTTGGTGAAGATTAGATCTTTTGACAAGCTTATGATATTGCACGATTCATTGTCATGGCAATGGAGCGATTTACACATACACATTACACGTATGTATCATAAATAAAACCGAGTGTGTGTGAACATTGTGAGTCGTGTACGGGTTAGCGTGCTTTGTGGATCGGAAGTGAGTCGTTGCTTTTCAGTTATCTTATCACCTGTTTATATCTTCTGTGGGCTTGATTATTATCGTCTGTACAGGTTATATTTTGTCTTTGTTGCCACTTGGCGAGTTTTTCGTTTATTTCTGTTTTGTTGTTTGCTTGAGGACAAGCAAAGTTCAAGTGTGGGGATGTTTGATATACGTTAATTTATACATATAAAAGCCCCAGTTTAACTCCCCTTTATATACGTTTTTGGCCGTATACACGATGAATTGGTACTTATTTGGGCATATTTATGATTACAGGTCTTAAACGGTATCCAGGAAACAAACCGGATCAAAAACGAAGGTTTCTGCTCGAAAACGGAACGTTTGTCAATCCGACCGGCCGCGCGAACAAAGCGACCGGCCGCGCACAGCAACCTGATATTTCTGGGGACCTTCTAGAAGGCCTACGTCAGCATTCGAGAAGCTTTTCTGACCCGAGTAAAGCGACCGGCCGGTCGGATCATCCGCGCGGCCGGTCGGATTGTCTGCTCTGTTTTTAAATAGCCCATTTCAGCCATTGATCAGGCATTGGACCTTTGGGAGGCGACTTTGGGCGATTTTCGGACGAACCAAGCTGCTGGAAAGCCGTGGAACAAGCTCGGGAATCCATCCAATCCATCCTTCATCATCCAATCCATCTCTTTAGCATTCTTATGGTTTGATCCTTTTAGCTTTTTAAGATCCAAATCTGATTTTGTATGCTATTTTGATGTTATTTTAGTTAATCGTACGCCTACGGGCAAGAACATCAGTAGTAGTTAGTAGTTAAAACAATCGTTTGTATGAAATCATGTTTTGTATGAATTTGGCGTTTTTCATGTTTGGATCTTGATGATCATATTGCAACCTTGTTTCATTGTTGTTAGATTTGTGATTATGTTTAAGTGACTTTGATGATTGTCGGATGTGTTAGGCGGATTACTTGTTGAAGAAACCGTCCGTTTAATCATCCGATAGTAGACTAGTTAACTTGTTAATAAAGTTTACACCATGAAACTGTAACCGGGTATTGGTTTGGTTAAAGCCGCTTAAATAACGATTATGAATGTTTACCGGCACGTAAAAGAGTTTTAAAAGCTTAATGGTGTTGTTAGCAATCTTTGACACGGTTAATTATCCTTGTTAGTTATTTTGGTGAAAATGGCGATCTTAGTAGATTTGTGTTCAAAGTTGGTAAAATGGAATAGGTTGTGAAATGCTCTACTTTATGCTAGTCTAGGTGGTCGTATTGTGTATTCGATATTGCTTTCCTGAACTAGTGCGGTTGAGGACTCCCGAAAGGTGATACTAACCTATCTTTAAAGATCCACATGAGATTATATCAGCTGCTCGCTAATGAACAACTTGAAGTGGTTAACGTGTGTATTCGTGTTAGCTTTCTGTATAGTTGTCATGTTAGGATGCCCGAGAGGGACACTAACTGTCGGAAAATGGGAATGTTGATCACACGCCTGTGTTTTATATGATATGTAGATAACATGCTAGGATTGTGTTTATAGTTACATTTCCTATTTGGAGTCTTATATTTGTTATTTACATGTTTTAGAATTAATTTAGTTTTAAACAAAACTCAAACTTATCTTTTACTTACTGGTGAATCGGGGATAGAGTTTTAGTACCATTGCTCCGCGCGCGTCCATGGATCGATACTTGGTTCTTATCTGTACTTACTACATATATGACAGGGTACACTTGCCCTATTGTGTGTGTTTTAATATGAAGGTCGAAACCATTTTTATAAATATTAAAGCAGAAACGTGTGTTTATTCATTGTAAAATTATGTGTATATCCGCACACGTCATGGACAACAGCAAGCTTGGAGCTAATAGCAAATACGACGACATCATAGTGCCATTGGTAAAATATTTTTACTTAATATTATTTTGATGTTAGGTAATTACGTAATGCTTATGGTAAATTACGTAATGTATGCAGAAAGAAGCTCTGTGCAACTACATGATGGTTAATGAACACCCCATGACTTCTAAAATGGTTAGCAAAAAACCAGTAAGAGTTCAAATGGAATGGAGAACTGCAAAAAACAAAATCGATTGTGGGGTGTTCACAATGAGGCACATGGAGACTTTCATGAGCACATATAGAAGAAAATGGGTTAGTGATTTTCAAACAGAGGGTCCAGGTCAACAAATGCAGATTGATGAACTTCGCTACAAATATCTAGCGAAAATCCTACTCTCCGATGCCAACAAAAATAAAGATTTAATTGATCCTCTGGCTAGGGAATTTCGTCAAAAGAATTTTTTTTTTTTAATTTTAACTGATTTAAGAAGCTTCCTCAAGAAGCTTTGTCTCCACGACCCATTGAGGCCTCCACGGTCCGTTGAGAGCTTAAGAGGACCTACAGTGGGGGCCTCAACTGCCCGTCTTTTTCACATTTTTGGCCCCCACGGCCCATTGTGGCCTCCATGACTCAATGAAATCCATTTTTTTTTTAATTTTTAGTGTGTTTTATATATTTAAGCTTGATATGTGTGTTTTTTATATAAAAAAGGTACATTCTTATCATAATTATAAATTAGCGTATGCAACAATTTTTTCCCGTTAAATAATTCAGTATACATACGATAAGCTAGGTTAAGTCGAAGTATTCTCGTCTTTGATGCACCCTTTGTATACGGTGGTCATATATCGTCTCCCACTCACTTGTCTATTCAGATCGAAATTCACTCCATTGCCTATTCAGTTTTGGCATTTGAGCGCCTTTTGCTAACTCAATCATGATGTAATGGTCTATGTTAACAAAACCAAACGATACAAACGCATGGTCATCAATATTGCCTGGACCATCGAACATAGGGAAGTAAGTCTCACCGTGACCACCCGGAGATAACAATTGAACAACCACCCCAAATTTTTGAGCAATCAGCAATCCTGTGGAGGGCATCTCCATCCAATGCTGTTGCGGGGCTGGTCCCACTCCATTCCAATCAAATGACGTGTATAGTCTGTCATACCAACTGTGATCTACACTATTTAAAATTGGAATCCACCGGTCTCTGTTATCAACCATCTCCTCCATAAGCTGTCTGCGGATGAAGACCCACATATCCTCTTCCTACCCTAAACACACAACTACAGTTCGGAACCCACAGTTACCGTCTCCACGGACATTTCGAATGTCTGTACTGTATTTATGATATGTAGATGGAAGCCATATCTTAAACGTGTCGATGTCGAGTTTGTACTTGTGACCGTCAAACAGTGAGATTTAATATGTGTATAAATATGTATGCATGTATGAATGTATATATCATTAGTTTGTACCTTTCCACTACCAAAAGTGGAAAATGTTTATTGTAAACAATCGGGTTGTCCTTTGATTGTTTACCTCTTCTCAACGGCATTCTCCCCTATGTTGAAAATTTTATATAACTACAACAAGAAGAGCAACAACAACAACAACAACAATAATACTAACCGCAGCCTTATCTTCCTATTTTTGTTTTTCACTCGTTGTTGGCCACCCCTGAGTATCGGTTTGTACCTCAGGAGGTTTATGTTTAGTCATTATCAGAGTCAACACCTCCTTCATCTTCTGCAGCATGTTTTTTTTTTCACTTGCGGCGGTTGCGACTTTAGTTGCTCACAGAATGCATTCATTTCCCGCTAAAAGTCATACTCGAGAGTCTTAGCTGCTTCTGGCATATAGTCAAGTCGTGTCCAGAAGACGTCGATATCAGCCAGTGATACTTGTATACCTGATATATATATTCAATCACAACAACAATCAATAATCTACAAAAACGCCTAAACAAAATAAAAACCTTTTGGATTTTTATTAAAATTTCGGCAGAGTTTCCTTTGTTTTTATACGAACCAGACAACACAAGTCGTCTACAAAACGCTTCAAACATCACAAGTCTTGTTAGTTTCCCTTAAATACTGTATCTTATTAAGCTCCCCGACTAACATATCGAGCGCTGTATGGGAAACCCTACCGAGTATGTTTTGAAACATCGGTAAGTTATGGTGCCACATTCTTGTTGATCGACTGAATTCGAACGAGTGGTTTACCACTATACGTTGTGACTCCATAACTTTGTCTATTTTCATCACAAGTGCGTGGAGCGAACTTTTGGGCATTTTATGTATCTCTTAATCAAAGCATGTTGACTCTCAACTTTGTTGGTCGTAACCTGACCAAATGTAAGGTTTGCATGTGACTATGCTTCCACAAACATTTCTTTATAATCTTTGAGCCAAACGTTATCCATGTAGTCATAAACCTCTGTAAAAAACAGAACAACGATGTTAATAAAGAAAATATGTACGCTTGTAAAGCAAAAAAATTAAAATATATACCCTTTCGATCGTCCCGACACAGTCGGTTGTAGAGCAGGTTAAGGTTGTATACGTAACAATCTGGGTCAGGAGATCACACAGTCAAGCCCAAGACTGCATAAATATATTCCAATCTTCTTTTGAAAATCCTGCTTTATGATACTTTGCAATATTTTGTTAAATATGAAACCTGCATAGCAACAAGACTGCAAAAATATATTCCAATCTTCTTTTGAAAATTCTGTTGTATGATACTTTGCAATATTTTGTTGAATATGAAACCTGCATAATAATAATAATAATAATAATAATAATAATAATAATAATAATAATAATAATAATAATAAAATTAATAATAATAATAATAATAATAATAATAACAATAACAATAATAATAACAATATTTTGTGAGATGTGCTACCTGCATATCAACTTCTAAGCATTTGGGAAAACTGTAGCACATGCATTCATTAGAGCCAGATCTCTATCTGTAACAATTACATGTGGCTCCAAACACTCCTCCAGCAAATCTCTGAGCCTCTGTAGCACCTATACGTAGTTACTCGTTTTCTCTTTAATGATAAATGCATGGGCGATACAAAACGATAAGTCTGTCGATGTCACACCCACAACTTGAACAAAAGGGATTTTGTACTCTTTCGTTTTGTAGGTGGCGTCGATCAACAACACATGTGGGAAGGCACGCCAGAGATTGTACGAGACCCGGTGTGAAAAGAAAATATTCTCAATAGCATCTGTATCCGGATTCTGCTGGGTGTAGTGAGTAAATTTCTTTTCAACCAAGATACTCTCGAGTATCTGCATAACAATAATAATAACAATATTTAATATTTAACAATAATAATAATAATATTTAACAATAATAGTAAGTAATAATAATACCTGCATTGGAGTTTTGTCGCCGTACATTTTGTGTTTAATCTTGCTTATGGTACTGTGTATGTCTCGTAGAATGCATACATTATTCCGGTTTTGTTCTCTAATGGCCAAAGGTATGTTTGATGGTTCCAGGACCTTAAAATAAAGCGTTTCCACCACCTTTTCTTCAAGCTGTGTCAGCCTCCTAGCAAAAGCGTGACCCTCAACATGTTTAAAAGGGTCGTGGTTATGCTTCGGGTTACTTACCTCCAACTTCCAACCACCATTGCATAGTCTCCCTACCAACTTAAATGGACAGTTAACCTTTTTGCTACACGAAACCCGTACTGTGGCTTTACTTTGGTGTTCGCCACCACGTCCGGTCACTAGGATGTAACCGCTAGCAAGGGCTCTATCGTAAGCCCATTGTTTCAACTCTTCTACAGACCCAAATACCTGGAAAATTATATAAGAGTCTAGTCTAAATTTATACTAGTCTAAATTATATACCACTGTAAATATATACTAGTTCAATCCAACAAACCCTAAAACATTTTAATATATACTAGTGTAAATAAATAAACGCACCTGATCGGTTTCATACGAAACATCCGGGTTAGGTTTCACTTTTATGTCAACACCTTCAGAAGTATCTTTCTGGTTGTCACCATCTTCCTTAGAGCCGTTATCATCTTCCTCGAAGTCCGTAGCACCACTCCCGCGCGAATGGTAAGTCCCGTATGTGTAATGCGGGTAGCTTGGTGGCACGAAAAATGACTCCTCTTCCTCTACATGTTCCTGGTTGAGATCGGGAAGCATCTTCCCGTCATTACCACGAAACCCGGATTTAACCTCTTCACCAACTTGAACCTTGGGTTCATACCCTACGCTTTCAGAGATGTAAGACTCGTTCTCAGACAGGTCAACGGTTGAATAGCTAGGTAAATATGACATCGTGAGACTGGGAAGTCGAGATGGGTCGAGGGTTTTGGTGGTGATGATGTTTTAAAGTTTGGTTCAAATGAGGACGAAGCTGATCACATTTTGGTTAAATCTGAAAACTTGACGGGCCGTGGAGGCCTCCACTGGCCGTCGGGGAATTAAATGTGCAAACCTAATCCATTTTAACGGGCCGTCGGGGCCTCCACGGCCCGTGGTAAAACACCTTTTCAGTCTGAACCCCCTGCTTTTTGCAGGGAGTTCAGACTGACACCTCGTACCTCGTATTAGGACGGGTTGTGGGGCCTCCACGGCCCATCTTTTTTCACTTTTCTGTAAAATGACGGACCGTGAAGGCCCCACGACCCGTTGTTTTTCACTGATTTGGCCTACACGACCCATTAAGGCCTTAACGACCCGTCCTAAAGATGTCTAGGATTTTTTGGGATGTATAAATAAAATCAGCCACTAAAAATCACCGAACCACATATATTCCATGGTCAGTGGCGGATCTAGGCCACAAAATCAGTAGTAACGTTTTTCATTTTTTTTCATTTTAGTTGTAATGTTTTTCAAATTTCGTAAAAAAAAAGCCAAAATTTCCACTAAATTTGCACTACGCGCGCGAAGTTAAGCCGCAACGTCCGCGACCGCTGCTTCTTTAAGTAAGTCCGCCCCTGTCCATGGTACTTGCAAGTTGTAACCAAGACTCCTACTTCCAACTTTGCCTTTTATATATCTGTTTTGATCAAATACATAAAGCGATATTGTTAAAAATCGATGAGTAGTTTAAATTAGTGTTTATATATATCTACATGGAGTTAATACCAAATTCGTCTATGAGGTTTAGCCAGCTTTGCTATATCAATTTAAAATCGAAACTTTTTACCTATTGGTCCTTCTGTTTTACATTTTGTTACTAAATTCGTCTCTGGCACTTAACCCAGTTAACTAGTATCGTTAACTCTAGGGGTATTTTTGTCTTTTTGGCTGCCCCCTTTTTAAAACCTAATTTAAACAGAGTTATTCATACCCCCAGAAGACAAAAATACCCGGATGTAAAAAGGGGGCTGCTAAAAAGACAAAAATACCCCAGAGTTAACGATAATAGTAGACTGGTTTAGTGTTAGAGACGAATTTGGCAACAAAATGTAAAACAGAAGAACCCAGATGTAAAAAAGTTTTGATTTTAGATTGATATAGCAAAACTGGCTAAACCTCAAGGACGATTTTAACTATTAACTCATCTAGATGATATAAATTATTTAAAGTTCATAATAATAAATTGACAGAAATGACTAATCTGTATACTGTTAATATAACTAGGTGTATTAATACGCGCGTTGCGCGTTTTTCACATGCCGTATTAATACGGATTTTGGTAACCGACAAAGGCATAGAGACTAACCTTGGACAATGAGAAAATACAAAAGTGGCAGCGGCTACGCGAAGAATACAGGGAATCTCCCGCGGTCAGCGGCACATGGTGGAAATGACACACGGTAGATGTGGTCGGTGGCGGGTTGCGTACGTTAGAGTGAAGCAGCTATTCATTTCGTGGTCGTTAAATATATAGATAATAAACGAACAAAAACCGAACCCGTGCGAAATCGGGTAAAAAACGCATTATGTCTGGGTTAAAAATGGGGAAAAAAACTTAATAAAAAAGTTGTTGACCAAAACGGGAAAAGAACTTAAACAAAAAGTAAAAAAAACATTGTGTGGCCAAAATGAGGGAAAAAACTTAACAAAAAATTTAGTGGTCAAAATGAGAAAAAAAAAAGTTAACAAAATGTGAATTGGGTAAAAAAACGCATTATGTCGGGGCCAAAACGGGAAAAAAAAAACTTAATCAGAAAGTTGGTGGCCAAAACGGGGTAAAAAAAACTTAAACAAAAAGTAAAAAAAACATTGTGTGCCTAAAATGAGGGAAAATAAACTTAAAAGAAAATTTGGTTGTAAAAATGAGAAAAAAAGGTTAACAAAAAGATAAAAGGGCCAAAATGGGAAAAAAAAAACTTAATAAAAAAGTTCGTGGCCAAAACGGGAAAAAAAACTTAAACAAAAAGTAAAACTTAATAAAAAAGTTGGTGGCCAAAACGAAAAAAAACTTAAACAAAAAGTAAAAAAAAACATTGTGTGGCCAAAATGAGAAAAAAAATACTTAACAAAAAAAAAATAGTGGTCAAAATGAGAAAAAAAGTAAACAAACAAAGAAAAAAAAAAGTGATCAAAATGAAAAAACCTAAAACCTAACTACTTAAATCCTAAGGTCTATTATTATTATATAATATGCATAGACATATTTCACAACTTGTATCAGTAATCTACCTTAAAATCCAATATTTTTAATTTTTTTGTCACCATTTTTATAATTTTGAAATCGTTTATTGACTTAGCAAATACAATATTAAATAGATGATTATAGGTAAAAGAAAACAATCTGGCGATACAGTTCTATTCAATTTCTAGACAAATCTTATGTAATGATGACGTGGGTAGCTTAAAGCAAAAATAAATAAACAATATCACTAAACAATGCTTAAAGGGTTGGAGCCTACAAAGGTTCAAAGGCCAGGAGCATCCCAAGTCAAAAAGGTGACTTGTCCCGTCATCTTTTTCATCGAGTAAAACAAACAGCTGATGGAGTAACATCAGCCAATAGACCGCAGGTCCATAGCAGCCACTTACCATTTGTGGGATGTCCTTTAGTTGCAACAAGGCTCAAGGCAAGATGCTTTCTCCTAAGGGAATTCTCCTTTCTCTATAAATCAGAAGCTGATTCCTCAACTCTGATTACACCATCACAATCACTTCCACTTAACTCTTCTTATTCTTTTGGTCTTGCACGTGGAGAGAAGAACTCTCTTCACTCGGATCTCAAGAACCTCTTCTTCTGGTTTCGAGTACATCTCAAACCAGAATCTTAAAGCATCTAAAACAATAAAAATAACCTTGAACCTCCTTCTACGTTTGCAACGTAGAAGGACACCACGACCTGCGTTAGGCAGAGCGGAACCCTTGAACCCCTGAACCTCCCTTGTGACTCATAACCAACGTTAGGCAATTATTTGTTGTAGCAACAAGTTGGCGCCCACCGTGGGGCTGCGCCATTTTCTTTACTCGAAATTAGTTGTGTAGCTCCGACTCTCTTCATGTCTGACCCTGAGTCTCAAGAAGAGGTCAACCAGATCTCTCCTAGCACAGATCAGACCTCTCCGGCCAGGTCTGTGTCTTTCTCCACTCCAGGAGGTACTCCAGCTGGGACTCAGTCCCCACCTGCTCATCCTACGTCAGCAAACCTGCAAAGTCCACCTCCCACTCGCTCTGGGGTGATGTCTCCTCTCCCTGATCTTGCACAAACTCCAAATCGCATAGATCTCACCCCTGAAGGAGTGGAGAGGAACTTCTTGCAGCTTAGATCCCTTTTGAACCAGTACGTTATGAAGGAAAGGGACAAAGGAGTTCGTCTCCGGCTAGACTATGACGAGGAAGAAGAGATATCACTCTATCCTGGACCTCCTCCCCCTCTCACTGCCACTTATGGACGTAGACCTTCACCCAGAAACAACAATGCTGGTCCCAGCAACACCCACACTGCTTCTCACTACGAAGGAAGGTCCAGTCCTACTGCTTTCCCTTTGTTTACCACTCAGGCTGCCACCACTGGTATGCCCCTTGGACATGAGATGACTCTAGATCAAATCCTACAGTCACATGTGACCAGTGTCCCACCACCAACAGCCACTTCATGGGGGCAGGCCATGGCTTCACTTCCCATGGCCAGAAACGCTTCTCTGAGCATCCCCATGACAACCAACAATGTGGCTACCGAGGGCATTCAAGGCTTCAACCTTATGCCCTACATGATATCTCAAATGATGGCTAAATTTCCTTGGCAACAACTCATCAGTCAAGCCATCGCTGCCCAACAAGGAAACCCTGGAGGAGTAACCAACAACAGGGTGGAACACACCGTTAACCAACCCTACAAGCCAAACAGCCTATCTTGTTTCTCACCAGAGATAGCAGATTATGATTTTTCTAACAAGCTAAAGATGCCAGCTCATATAAGAACGTACGATGGCACTGATGATCCAGAAGATCACCTTCAGATCTTCTCAGGGGCTGCTCGGATCGAGAAATGGGGTGATGCCGAATGTTGCTTGATGTTCATGCAAACCCTTGTTGGATCTGCACGAATCTGGTTCAACGGCTTGACGGCTGGAAGCATCCGTACCTTTGACGAACTTGGTAAAGGATTCCTAGCCAATTTCTCACAAAAAGGGCGTTGTGTCAAGGATGCCACCGTTATCTTTCAGATAAAACAGAAGGATGACGAAAGCCTGAAGAGTTTCATTGAAAGATACAAGAAAGAAGGCCTTACTTATGTCGGTGCAGACGAAAAGATGAAGGTTGCAGGGTTCATGAATGCCATTAACTCCAAGTACCTCACCAGGGAATTCAACAAGAGTCTCCCTAAAACCCTTGAAGAAGCCTTAGAAAGAGCTGAAGCTCACATTCGAGGAGAGGAGGCTATAGACATCAAAGAATAAAGGAAAAGGGCTTCCAGCTGGAGAAGCAACAGTCCTACTCGAAAAAGAGGCAACTATGGCACCTATGACAAAAGATCCAGAGGGTCTGAGTCACGAAGGTCTGAAAGCAGAAACCCTCCAAGCAGAGACAGAAATGTCAACTTCACAGCCCTCACCAAAACTCCTCAAGAAATCCTGGCAACCAAAGAAGTTAAACACACCTTCAGACCTCCTCGTCCCTTACCAAAAAGTAAGAGAAATGAAAACTCCAACCAATATTGCGAGTTTCATGAAGAAAAGGGACATCACACCAACGACTGCTTCCACCTCAAGAAAAGAATCGAAGAATTCGTCAAATCCGGAGAACTAGCCCATCTGGTCAAAGGTGTTAAAGAGAATATGACAGATGGCAAGAAGAAAGACGTTGCCATGGTGTTTGTTGAAAATGAAACCCCTAGCAAGCGACAAAGGTTGGAGGATTGGGAACGACAAGGCATCTACTTCCCTTGTACCAAGGAAGAAAAACACTGTGATCCACTTGTCCTTGAAGCCTTCGTGGGTTCACTCAGAACACAAAAGGCCTACATAGACACCGGAGCTGCCACTGAAATAATGTTTGCCAAATATTTCAACCTTTTAAGCTCTGAAGAACGCTCCATGCTACGGCCTGCTGAAGCTGCCATAAAAGGCATTGCCGACATACCCATCAAGCCCTTGGGCGAGATAACGCTTGATGTAACCTTCTCTGATGGTCAAATGCGAAGGACTGAGCCACTAACCTTCGTTGTTCTAGACCTACCGTCTAGCTATGATGTCATCATTGGAAGGCCTGGGGTAGTAATCTTTGATATGACGGTTTCCATCAGCCGAAAAAGTGCAAAGTTCCCCACCAAAGAGGGTGTTGCAACCCTCCAACCATCCACTTCGGTGTTAACGATTGATGAAGACCAAAGCAAGCTTGGTCTCAGCATCAACCCTAAATACCCTGATCAAAGAATACGGGTCAACACAACCCTTCCCAGGGATACTCTCACAAGGCTTGAAGCATTGCTAAAAGACAATGTTGACGTTTTCGCTTGGTGCCCAAGTGACATGACTGGGATCCCACGAGAAGTTGCTGAGCATGAACTAAGGATTCCTTCCAACGTCAAACCCATAGTTCAGAAGAAAAGAAGTCTTGCTCCAGAACGAAGCAAGGCTGCATGTCAAGAGGTAGACAAACTGGTTGAAGCCGGTATCCTCCGGGAGGTAAAATATCAATCATGGGTTGCAAACCCTGTGATGGTTCGAAAACCTGATGATTCATGGAGGATGTGCATCGACTTTAAAGACCTCAACAAAGCCTGTCCCAAGGATTGTTATCCTCTACCGGAGGTTGATTTGAAAATTGACTCGCTTACAGGCTTCCCCTTCAAATGTTTTCTGGATGCCTATAAATGTTATCACCAGATACAAATGAAGGAGGAAGACGAAGAAAAAACTGTCTTTCATACTGACAAAGGTATTTTCTGTTATAGAAAAATGCCCTTTGGTTTAAAAAATCCAGGTGCTACTTACCAAAGGTTGGTTGACAAAGCTTTTGCCAAGCAAATTGGCAAAAACATGGAAGCTTATGTGGATGACTTGGTCATCAAGAGCAAAACTGAAGATCAAATGCTCGCTGACATACAGGAAACCTTCAACAACCTCAGAGAAATCAACATGAAGCTGAATCCTGTGAAGTGTTCCTTTGGTTTCGAAGAAGGAAAGTTCTTGGGTCATGTTGTAGGAAAACAGAGCATAAAGGCCAATCCGAACAAGGTTCGAGCCATCCTCAACATGAAGTCACCCCAAACCAAGAAAGAGGTTGAAAGCTTGAATGGCAAACTTGCTGCCTTGAAGCGTTTCGTGTCAAAATTAGCTGAGAAATCCCTTCCTTTCTTCAAGACCCTCAAAGGTTACACCGACAAGAAAGACTTTAGGTGGACAGAAGAAGCAGAGGAAGCCTTCAACAGCATGAAACATTACCTGGCTTCCCTTCCTACAATTGCAACACCTGAAGCAGGGGAAACGATCTCTGTCTATCTTTCGGTTACTGATGAAGCCTTCAGCGCTGTTCTCACCATAGAAAGAGACAAAGCTCAGGTACCCGTCTATTTCCTCAGTAAAACGTTAAAGTTAGAAGAGGTAAAGTACCCTCCTTTGGAAAAATTGGCCTTAGCCTTGGTGCAAACAGCCAGAAGGCTTCGAAGGTACTTTCAAGCACATCCCATACAAGTAATCACTGACCAACCAATCAAAAATGTGCTTGAAAGACCTGAAACCTCGGGACGACTAGCCAAATGGGCTGTTGAGCTAGGTGAACACAAAATCACCTACGTCCCAAGAAAAGCAATAAAGGCACAAATACTTGCTGATTTCATTGCTGAAATTCCAAGGGTGGAAACGACCGAAGTTAATATCACCATAGATGAACCCATTGATCCGGAAGCCCGGAAGCTTTACACAGATGGGGCTTCCAGTGTTGAAGGATCAGGGGTCGGTCTTGTACTAATCAATCCTGAAGGGTTAGAATTTACATATGCCCTTCGTTTGGAATTTCAGACAACCGACAACGAAGCAGAATACGAAGCCCTGATAGCAGGACTCAAGCTTCCAAAAAAGATGGTGGTTCATAAGCTTCAAGTGTTCACTGACTCACTACTGGTTTCCAATCAAGTAAATGATAGCTACATCGCCAAGGAACCTAATATGAAAAAATACAGAGAGAAGGCCAAGGAGATCATGAACACCTTCCAATGTTGCAAGATTAAACAGGTTCCAAGGTCTCATAACAAGAAAGCCGATGCCCTTAGCAAGCTTGCTTCGTTAAACTTTGCTCACCTTACCAAAAAGGTGTTGGTTGAAGTGATCGAACATCCTGCAATATCCGAACTTGAAGTTCAAGACGTCATCACTGAAAATGAACCAAATTGGATGACTCCATTTGTAAGGTTCCTGCAAAGAGGTGAACTGCCCCAAGATCCTTTTGAAGCTGAAAGGATTCGGATCAAATCCAAGCAATACATAATCCAGGACGAGATACTCTATAAAAAGGGTACTTGGCCCCATTGCTTCGATGTGTTGGTCCTGAACAAAGAAGGTACTTGATCAAGGAGGTTCATGAAGGAATATGTGGGGCTCATTGTGGTCCAAGATCAGTTGTGGCAAAACTCATGAACCTAGGTTACTTCTGGCCTTCCATGCATCGTGATGCGTCCGAACAATTGAAGAAATGTGAAGCCTGCCAAATCCATGCTCCTGTCCCGAAGAGTCCCAAGCATGATCTGGTACCCATTAGTTCAGCATGGCCATTCCACAAATGGGGAATGGATATCGTTGGACCCTTCCCACCAGCAAAAAGAGGGGTCAAATTCTTGTTGGTGGCAGTTGATTACTTCACGAAGTGGCCAGAAGTGAAGCCTTTGGGAAAAATATCTGGAAAAAAGATAATTAAATTTGTCTGGGAAAATATCATCTGTCGATACGGCTTGCCTGGGGTACTTGTTACAGATAATGGCAAATAGTTTGCAGAAAGGCCATTCAGTGCTTGGTGCAAAGAGTATCGAATAACACAAGTCCTTAGCTCTGTAGCATACCCTCAATCCAATGGGCAGGTTGAAAGGATGAATAGAAGTGTGGTTGAAGGGATCAAGGCTAGGTTGGGTCGTCAAGGAGGAAATTGGTTGGAAGAATTGCCAAGCGTTCTTTGGGAAATTCGAACCACTGAGAAAACAAGTAACAAGAAGACACCTTACAGCCTTACCTTTGGATCTGAAGCAGTCATACCTGCTGAAATTGGGGTCACCACACCTAGAACCCTTCATGTTGACATCCAGGCAAATGAACGAGAAACGTCACTCAATCTTGATCTCCTAGAGGAAGCCAGAGACTTGGCAGCAATAAGAGAAGCCAGGTACAAACAAAAGATGGAGTCCTACTATAATGCCAAAGTCAAGCATGAACGCTTCAAGCCAGGTGATCTGGTTTTAAGAAACAATGAAGCAAGCAAGAAGGAAAGCCAAGGAAAGCTGGGACCCAAATGGGAAGGTCCCTACACCATCCTTGAATCCCACAAAGGAGGGTCTTACAAGCTTGCCAACATGGAAGGCAAGAAGCTCCCTCGACATTGGAATGGCAAGAACCTTAAAAGGTTCTTTGTTTAAGTTGTACGAAAATGTTGTTCTCTTTTAAAAGCAATGTAATGTTAACATCAAATGAATGAAAGGATCACTAAATCCTCTTTTGGAAATTTTGTCTTTCTATCCTATGAGCAGGTTGAGAACCTTGCAAGAAACTCCATGGCAAGGGCCATGTAAGGGGATGAGCTCCGAGGCCATTTCGCTCAATAGGTTCGAGGGTTGAACGGACCTATATAAGGGGTGAGTTCCTAAATCAATCCGACTCCATGAGATAAACAAAAAATAATTTTATAAATCTCATTGACAGGCTTGAACAACCTACATCAATCGTTCCTTAATTTAAAAAAAAAACAAACTTACGAAAATACATTAAAACACTTGTATAAAGTGTATATAGGATAGATGGTGACATGTTTGCCTAGACTACCTTAAGGATGAATGACTACAGCATTCAACCTTTGAAGGTGCTACCGGATAAACATTCCCAAACAACAACAAAGACAAACACACATAGCAACAAGAAACAAACAAAAGATGAACAACGATAAAAACTTAAACAACAGCCCTAAAGGCTTTTAACAAAGCCAAAGAGTAGCATAATTGTTCAAAGGGCAACAGCCCATAACCATCAAAGAACCACTAAAGGTTCCAACAAAAGATAAAAGTGTTTTGAGACACAACCATAGAGTTAATTGTTTTAACAGACCAGATGCTAAGAAAGCTACGAATAGGAAGTTCAGGCATCGTTACCAGACCCTGAAGTCTTGGAGGCTTCATCCTCATTCCCAGCCTTGACCAGTTTTGCCTTCTTTGCCTTCTTCCCCTTCTTTGGTAGCTTCTCCACAAGACCAGCTTCGAAGGCTTCAAGGCTAGCATCCTTGGAAAGTGTTTCACCCACATCTAAAGTCTCTTCACTATCGCCAGAATGTGCCCTCTTCCTTGAAACAGATTGAAGCACCTTAGCAGATACAACTTCGTTTAGACCAGCAGGCTTCAACTCTCTCAGCTCCTTCAAGGGTTTCCCATAAAGGGAAGAAACTTGTGCAACATAAGGATAGCTGGAGTGTTCCATCTTGAGGACAGTTTCCTTGAACACATCTAAGGAGTTAGGCTGATAGAAGGGAGATTCTTCCAAGACTTGGCCGGACTCGTGAGCTTTAAACCCTGCAACAAAACCAGCATGCTTACCATGGGTTAGAAGCTTGGTATACACCTCCCCAATGGCAGAGTTGAATTCGGCAGAGTGAAGGAGGTAGGTAACGACTTGCTGAAAGCCCTCTTCTATTAACCATTTGTTATCACTTTGGGCAGCAGCAAGGGAAACCTCCAACTCCTTCTTCTCACTTTCAAATGCCTTTTTCTCTGCTTCCAAGGCCAACTGATCCGCCTCCACCTTAAGCCTAGCAGCTTCATGCTTCGCCATCTCAGCCTCATGCCCTTTTTTCAGTTCATCAATCAGGGCAATCAAAGTAACCTCCTTCTGAGCATACTCCTTAGCATCCCTCTTCATGTCAGCAATTGATTGTTTCATCTCCTTCTTCTTCTTGGCAAATTCACTATACTCACCCATAACCTTCCTAAACCTGCTAATCCCTTCTGGCAGCATAGCAGCAAGGTTGCAGGTACCAACCATCATCTTTGCCAACAAAGCATCATCATCCAAACCTTCAAGACAAGCCTTGGCACCAGGAGTGGCAAAATGTGCCAAAACCTCCTCACAAACGGCCGAAGACTTGAAGTTGTCACTTGACTTCACGTTCCAACTAGGAACATATAGACCCTCCTCATCAAAACTAGCTGACCCACCAATTTCTTTCACCACCCCAACCTTCACCTTCTTAGCCTTGCTTTTCTTCACAACCACAGTATCATCCACAGTCTGATCCTTCTCATCATCAGACTATTCAATATCATCACTGACTGTCACCGCTTCAGAAGCATCTGCAGACTTGGCAGCCTTCAAAAGCCGTCTGCTAGATCTCCTTGTTGAAGCCTTGGAAGAACTAGCCTTAGCAAAACCCTTCACATTAGGGACAACAACATAATTGGTCCCATCATACCTCCCTTTCTCATACTTGGTCAATGCATCCTCCCCATCTGCTGCCTCAGCATCCGAAAAGACAACACCCGAAGCATCATCCCCTTTAATAAAGTCAAGAGCCGACATAACTGCAAAAAATACAAGACATAAGGAAAAAAACCAAAAATGAATGAAATCAACAAAAAACAAAGGATTCATACCCTGATCATCCTTCATCACTACAGGATCTCTACCTGGCTTGTCCCAACGAGTGCTAATACCGGATAATACTAAGAAAGGTTCAGCAAACGGACGAAGCCTCGAAGGACATGCTCTAAGAGCCGTTAGAAAGTTATGATCTAGTTCAGACTCTGAGGGTTCCTCTTCATTAAGAACGGCCTCAGGATGCCTCCACACAGGCTTAAAGGGGAAAATAGAATCAGACACCCAAAAGAACCTAGTCTTCCACTGCCCAACAGTTGTAACATGGGAGGAAATAAGGTTAGTCTCTACTGATGACCCCTCGAAGGTGAACCAGTCACCATTCTTGGCAAGACGAAAGAATCGCCTGAACATCAATAGAGTGGGATCATACCCTAACGCTCTACAAAGACATTCAAAGTGTAGAACACGACCAACACCATGTGGATGGATTTGACCAAGGGAAACTTTGTAGTACTCAAGAACATTCAACAAAAACATAGAAAATGGATGACGAAGGTTTGCAAATTCAAAATGACGACAGTACAGAGCAATAGAACCAGATGGACAGTCAGATACAGCAAGTTTTTTACCGGGAGCCACAGGATTAAATGATAAATCTATATCCCATTCGGCACAAAATAATTCCACCTCTTTCTGAGAAAGAGAGGAAAAAGTAACGGCCATGTCCTTTTTAGCGCCCATTGTGCTTCAAAGGATGATCAGTGAATAAAACAAAAAGAGGGAAAGACTAACCTGCTGTGGTGAAAATCACGAAACCCTAAGGTGGATGAACGGTTGAGGGGAAGAAGATGAAGAAAGAAAAGACTAAATAGCCCAAACAATGAAAACCCACTAGATGATTTGCATAAGATAGATAACAATAATAGCCCCCAAAATCTCTAGAATGTGTGTTTGTCATAAACCCTAATCTCTATCTATTTATAGCCCAAACATGCTTAGGCTAATTACACTTTAAGTCCCTAAGGTTAACAAAATACAAAAACACTCACTAAACAAGAAACCATTTTTTAAAGTAATAAATATATTTTGTCTAAACAAAATATATTTATTATCCATGGCGCCTTTCTTGATCATAACATGAGCTTCATTCGTCGATCTATTATCCGGATTTCTCGACTCGCCTTACGTATTGACTGCGACTCGTTCGACTTTGACTTTCGTTGACCAAACGTTGACTTGTTGACTTTGACTTTGTTGATAACATTAGACTACTAATCTAGACCCAACATAAAATGAAGAAAGGTTAAAAAAGAAAAAGAAACGGTTATTTAATTCAAAAACCGTAATTATGGCATGCAGTAATCACTTCTGTACGAACTGCCAGATGTCACATCAGCAGTCCAATCATAATTAAACTGCTGAGTAATAACCGCCCAAATCACAGTGAACCCTCGAACCTTTCAAGCGAAGGATAAACTAATAAAAACAGTCAGAAGCTTTCAAGCTATCTCACCAAACCTTTTGACTTGGGGGGCTGATGACGTGGGTAGCTTAAAGCAAAAATAAATAAACAATATCACTAAACAATGCTTAAAGGGTTGGAGCCTACAAAGGTTCAAAAGCCAGGAGCATCCCAAGTCAAAAAGGTGACTTGTCCCGTCATCTTTTTCATCGAGTAAAACAAACAGCTGATGGAGTAACATCAGCCAACAGACCGCAGGTCCATAGCAGCCACTTACCATTTGTGGGATGTCCTTTAGTTGCAACAAGGCTCAAGGCAAGATGCTTTCTCCTAAGGGAATTCTCCTTTCTCTATAAATCAGAAGCTGATTCCTCAGCTCTGATTACACCATCACAATCACTTCCACTTAACTCTTCTTATTCTTTTGGTCTTGCACGTGGAGAGAAGAACTCTCTTCACTCGGATCTCATGAACCTCTTCTTCTGGTTTCGAGTACATCTCAAACCAGAATCTTAAAACATCTAAAACAATAAAAATAACCTTGAACCTCCTTCTACGTTTGCAACGTAGAAGGACACCACGACCTGCGTTAGGCAGAGCGGAACCCTTGAACCCCTGAACCTCCCTTATGACTCAGAACCAACGTTAGGCAATTATTTGTTGTAGCAACATGTAACAATATCTCTTTTAACTTTTTTCTTTATAAATATATAAGTGAAGACATTTAATATTAAAATATTTTAATTATTTTATTAAAATTTTAAATAAGGATGCCTAGCTATAACATATAGTGTTTAGTCGTTTTACATTAATGAATTTTGATAAACTTTTGCAACACACAAACCACCAGCCAAAACACTTTACCACATGAATAAATTAATCTCTAGATGTTCATATTTTTTTGCAGTTTTGTGTGTTTCGACTTTTGTTGTATGGAATAAAATTGCTCCATTCTCTATTAAAAAAAATATGACTCCTCCTTACCTATAACATTTGGCATTGCGGGCATTGATACATATTCCTTACAACCAGGGGCGTACCTTTAAGGGGCGGGGAGGGGCGGCCGACCCCCCCCCCCCCCCCCCCCAATTTTCGCTTAGAATTTCTGATTATATAGTATTCGTATAAATTTTTTTTGGTATATAAGGTTTCGACCCCCCGAAGCTGGTTTTCGTCCTCCCGACACTAATGACTTCTGACCCCCGAAGTTTCGGGTCAAGCTTCGTCACTGCTTACAACTTTTTATGGTCTTAGAACTTCTTACTTTATGAATCTTCATACACATTGTTGCCTAATTTAATCACTTTCTCACTATAGTTTAACTTATCAGTTACGTTTATCCCTATATACTTGTCATTCGAATTTGGACTTGATACATTTACATGTAATAGAATTTCTTAAAATTTGTACTCATGATCACATGTCTCGAATACTTGATATGGTAAATTGATTCAACACATAGATATGTGTTGCATGCATGTACTGAATTACATAAATATACTACCTTATGTTTCAATATTCATTTACCTTAGTCACCACTTTTAGGTTCCTCATGTTCGTCATATAGGCATTAGTGACGTAGCCAAACATGGCTATGGCTCAGTTGCCTAGCTAACTAACTACCAACATGGAAACATTATTGTTTGTGAAATTTGACAAATGGTTCACAAAGATTAATAAAGATTTTAAACATATGACGGTTGGAATTCGAGAAGATCAGTAGAATATAGATCAAGAAAGAGTGGATATCATCCCACATGTCAATCCACGACTTCTTATCAATGATTAGATACGTTTGGATGTGTCAATCTTAACTATGCATTCAATCAACAAATGTTGATTATTGGGAATGTGTTCACCACAAAGATAATTTGGGTAAGTTCCGTGTGCTTAAATGATTCACTAGGTCAAGTCCGTAAACCAGACCAATATTCTTACCTTGTTAAAGGGCATTAGGTTAAGTATTGTAGTCATCATCATATTTAGTAATCTCACCAATAGGAAAGCTAAGATATGGTTTGAGAAGAATAAAATGTAGACTACCTTACCTTTACGTTGTAGGAATGGTGAGACCGCTTTCAGTGATACCCCCGGCTTGATCGTAGTTTTGCAACACGCCTTGGACATAAGGCACATAGCACATAAATCGGGACAAACTGATTGGTGCATGTACCCCCTTGTCTTTTGGCTATCAACGCCACCACAAGATGTATGATTAACCTTCTGCCGTATTTAACGTTATTTTCACGAAATTAGTAAAATCACGTTAAAATTAATGCAATATTACTTTCACCCTAGAGGACCACACATACCTACATTTTATATAGCCACACCACAAGCGGGGCTTCGGTTAACTATCAAAGTATGTCCTCTTACCAATTTATGATTCAAAATTTAGTTTCATCAATAAAGAACCGAACATCAAAATACCAGTATATATGTCAAGTTTTGTATTTAAACCACATATCTACACACCGTACAAATTACTATAACTCAAAAGGGATAGATTTTTAAGATACTTTTATACAAAACAAATAAAAGGTGATTATTATGATTTATGATTAGTCTTTTTTATTGTTCAATGTATGGGCAAATAAATAAAATATGTTTTAGCTAACTCTACCGACAAATGCATCTCCTTATTCTTGGATTCCATCCTAAATCTCTTTGGCCTCGGGTGTTATGCATCAACTAAGAATATTATTTGACCTTTAATAATTGAAAAACAGTATAAATCTAACAAGATGAAAGGAACACATGGCCCGCATGGAGGTTCTCTTGATTTTGGACAAAAATCAAATATAAGATGGAGCTTTTTGGCTTTCATTTTCAAACTTTTGAATATTTGCTGGATACAAAAATCATTTTCCACTATCTTTTTCTTTTATCAATACTTGTAGGGAAAAAAGGTGGGGAACTACAAGAATAATAAAATGTGGAATTAGAAGTAAGCTTGGCTTCCATCAATGTGGGTATGTAAGATTTTGGTGTGTTTCGTACCAAATTGATATGGTACCAAAAATGAATCGGTATTGATATTTTCGGTATTTAGAGCAACTCGTCTCTAACCTTATAAGCAGAAGTGTTATAGTTCGGTATGTGAACTTTGTGTCCATTGAACCTTGTATTTTGCTTTTGTTGTTTGACTTGTCTATCAATTGTTACTGTGCATTTTTTTAAAGCTGTATGTTTCTCTATGATAGGTTTTCACTTCTCATGATTTATGGGCAATAATAAAGAATGAGCATTTAAAAGATAGAATATTATGTTAGTGATAAGAATTTTCGGGACATTATCTACAAGTGTTAAAGCTTTTAAACTTTAAGACTAATGATCAATGATCATTAAGTTTTTCGTAGTAAAACAAGACACTTACATGGATAACATAACCAAAATTTAGTAAAACACTTTATCACCACAATCATCGTATAATATATAGCATCCTTTAGCATTAATTTACACATTGATCATGGTATTCTTCTAAGTTCATCACGTGTACCCTTACATACATCATACCATTGCATGTTAAAAGATGTCGGCAAGCCTACTACAAGCAACTTGTTTTTTAACTATGAGATTTTGTACCGGTAAACTTAAGATGATACTAAAACCCTTCTAACCATTGAAATCAGGTAAAACACAACTAAGGCTGATGGATGTAGTTCACTAGTGAACCCTTATTATCACTCTCTACCTTAGCATCACGTCAGCATCCCCTTCCATCATCTCTCTCATCCACTATCCATAAGTGTGGTTCACTATCCCACCATTATGCCCTCGTTTTTTATTACTTCTTTCGAATCTCCAAACTAAATTTGGACTCGTGAGCTTCGTGGAATTCTCCATGATCATCACCATTCACTAATGAGTGAGACACTGTTCTGCTAGTGACCACGAAGCCACCTCAACTCCACACCCCCTCTCCAACATCCACGCCCTTTTGCCTAACCAATGCACGTTTGATTAATCATTTCCATTTCAAAGCCTCAACATCCTCCTCCCTTTCTGATTTCTAGATTATTATTATTATTATTATTATTATTATTATTATTATTATTATTATTATTATTATTATTATTATTATTATTATTATTATTATTATTATTATTATTATTATAGCACCAATATTTATACCATATATCTATTTTGGTTGTTAAAATAAAATGTTGTATATCACAATGAGCATTCATTTGTTCACTGGTTTTAACACCACCTCCTTGACTAAACAACCTAATACTTCATGATTGTTTCTCTAATTGCCAGGCCATCAACACCATTTAAAACTGAGACCCACTGTTCTTTCATGTGCCGGCTCATCCCAAATGTAAGTGTGTGAAAACCGGTGTTTTCAAGGTTGAGTGCACTTGAACTGTCTTCATCTGAGCTGGTTGGTTAATGGTTAACATGAACCTGATTTTCAAAATGTGTATATGTTGCATGTCATTTTCTACTTTAGACTCGATATTTTCTCTATTCAAAGATTCATATTTTCTTGATATATAAATCCACACCAAATTAAAAGGCAGTTATATATTTTGTTGTATACACACATGCATAAAATATTTTGTTGTATACACACATACACATATTTTATGCATGACTAATGAAGTATACAAAAATTTGATACAAATCTTTGTATTTGTGTGCATACTATTAACTATATATTAAAAGATCTAAAAAAGGAATAGTTAGGTTTTGAGTTTTTTGTTTTGGTCACTTTTTTTTGTTAAGTCTTTTTTTTTTTTACATTTTGACCACACCATTCTTTTTTTGTTTTAGTTTTTTTTTTTTTCGTTTTTGCCACCAACTTTTTTTTTAACTTTTTTTTTTCCGTTTTGGCCGCCAACTTTTTTTTAAGTTATTTTCTCCTGTTTTGGCCACCGACTTTTTTTTAAGTTTTTTTTTTCCGTTTTGGCCACCAACTTTTTTTTAAGTTATTTTTTCCCCTTTTGGCCACCGACTTTTTTTTTTCCATTTTGGCCACCAACATAACGCGTTTTTTTGCCGATTTCGCACGGGTTCGGTTTTTGTTCATTTAGTTACGACTCTTTTTCCCGCTATGTTTTAACTTTATGTAAGTCACTTGGTGTTAATAGTTTGTGTTCTTTCTTTACGATTTTTCTGGTTTTGGTCGTCGTTTCGTTGTCACGTAACACGGTTTTACGCCTCCATTTTACAACGTTGGTAGCACGGTTTTACGCCTACCGCCCCGCAACGCGGGGTTAAATACACCTAGTTCCTTTTAAACTTGTGATTGTGACATCTTAACAAATAAACAACCAAACTATAATTCTTTGCCCAATAATAATTTGTACTTATAATTTGACCGATGACATTGGTGACTTCCATTTTCGTAGCTAAAAACCACCTCGGTCATATAAATATCAAAGATTTAAACTTGATTTATTGTCACTCACAAAGATGATAATTTCAAGTGATGTAATTTTATCATATCTAGTGCTCAACTTTTATTAAAATACAAAATGCACAAAGTGATCATTTATATGATTTTACCCTTGTATAAATATCACTTTTATTTTCTTTACAATCATGACTGCGAAATTTACTTCATTATTGTACCAATGGTAAATAAAAAGATAAAGGTTCGATGTTATCTCTCTTTTTCTAAAGATGTTATTATATCCAGTAATCTCCAAAACAAGCAAAGGGGAAGAAGTTCTTGTCAGCACTAATTTTGTGATTTCACCTCACTTTTATCAAATACGTACTTTACAGATACACCTTTAAGACTATGTGTTGTGACCTGCAAGCGTGCTGCCGCGAGTCACAAAAATAGTCACATGGATCGCCTGGCCCATAACACACTTAAGTGATCGTTGCCACTAGCGAGGACAATTTCAAAAACCTAGCCGTTGGCTGGCAGCCAACGGTCATTAGTTTAAAAAATTGTGTATATATATGTATCAAACACCCTCTTTTTCTACCAAACATTTATACAAACAATTTTCCCATCTTCAACAAACCGATCCCAAATGGCAAACCCAAACCCAAATCCAAATCCAATCTCGTCCCCACAAAACCGAATCCCACCACGACGTTGGAACGTGGAGGAAGAACTCGCGTTGGTCAATAGTTGTATTACCACATTAGAAGGAGGACTTGAGCGAACAAAAACTTTTTGGAACGTGGTTATGACTAGATTCAATCAACAATTGGGTGACAACTTTCGTTCAAAGGACGCGATCGATATATGGAAAATATGTATCTATACTGACGAAGTGCACAATATTTGAGCGGTTCTTTGTAAGTGCTTTGAACGACAATGTGGGTTTAAACGAAGACGAGACGATTGAGGAAGCCCGTAACCAGTACCGTCTCATGCACAATGATAACTACCCGAGCGTTGCGGTTTAGAGAGCTATGAGACCACGCTTTCAACAATAGTCGCGTTTCTAATATTTATTTATGGTTTTTAATATTTATGTGATGTTATTCTAATATTTATGTAATGTTTAATTTAATATTTATGCAATGTCTTAAATAAAAAATAAAAAAAATAAAAAAAACAAAAAACATGATAAAGTTGTTGCTCAAGATGAGCCACAACAGGATCAAGTGAGCAAGAGTGACACTTTAGTCAGTGTCATGTCAGCGCCTAGCTGGCTTTTTTTATAGGATAAAGTGTTAGCTAGAGTGAGCCGCAACACATAGTCTAATATATAGCAACACCATTCTAACGTAATCTAAAACTTGTTTTTCCTTTTATTTACAAAGAAATTATACATTTAAATAAACTATTAACTATATATCAAACCAAAATGCCCATGAATAGTGCATTCTGTCTCTGTTTTTCTTTTATTCTTTTCACAATTCACTTGACAGGGCTCCAGAAGCTTGATCTCCTGCCACGTAGCAGCTATTTTTACGCTTTATATCACTATCTTTTAAGCTAGGCATCTCTCTGATCCCCACCTTCAACACCGTTCCTCTTTTTATCATCAATCGCCGGAGACTAAGGTGAGGTCTACGGCACAGATTTCACCAACATCATCGTAAAACCTTAAGGAACATAAATGGAGACGATGGTTTGGAACCCAAGCGTTAGCACGGCGACGGTAAAAAAATAGCCGCTGCCACGGTGGTTCACTTGATTTTAACCTCTAACGATGACGACGGTGGTAGACGATTTCTCGTAACGAAGTAAGATCCAACACTTTTAACGGTACTTTTCGTCATCTAACTCAAATCCAGCATATGATGTTCGAATTTTTTGGTGTTTTCGATTGTTGGGGGCTAAGGTACCGGCGGCAGAGACGAACTCCAGCCACCGGACAAAAGTGGTTAGAATAGGGCAGAAGTGCAAAACAAGGCTTCATTCTTACAAATATGATCGTGCCGATATGTAATATTATCAATTTGCAGCTGATGCATGTTATTTCAAATTGGTGAAAGTGATGCATGTGATATCGAGTGTTTCTGATAAGGTAGCTAACTATATGATGATCATTATTTGCCTCTCATTTTTCTTTATTTTTTTTTAATTACCAACTTAGTACAAATGCTCTCTGAATTCTGTGTATTTGTAACATGAGTGTATTTGTTTTTTGTATATTTATAATATTGTATTTATTTATTGGTTATTTGGTTTGAAACGACATGAAGAAGCTCCGCTTCTCCGGCTAAATCATCAACACTTACAACCACAGGTGGGTGGCTGCAGCCAACAACATGAAGTTGCACTAACATTTTACTAATCTAATAGTTATTGTAAATAAACATGCTCATGCGTTTTGAAAAAAAAAACCAGCCCACCTTAATATCAAAGCGTAGGGTACAACAAACACTTGTAATTTCGATATTCGCTCAGTAACATGTCGTGTTGTATATACTAAGATCATATTATAGATCGGATTAGCATTTACCACCGTCCCCGCCGCAACGCGCGGGAAATCACCTAGTTAAAACTAAATTAAAAACCATCTATAATTAAACATTTAATAACAATACATGAAAAAGCTACATATATAAAATTTAAACTAATACATGAAAAAAATTAAACTATCACTCGTCCTCTTTGTCTGACAGATTTAGAGATGCAAGATGTTTCAAAAGTTCATACTGAAGTTGAAATTGATAACTTTATTCTGCAACTCCCTATAAACATTATCGTCAAAGACGGACTTGACAAGGGGATTCGTTATGTGTACAAGAATATCGTTTTTCCCTTGTCCTTTAGGATCATGTTGTGCAACAACATTCACGCATACACAACACCTCTAATCTTGCTTACCATCATTGTCTACATGGGTCACCTAAGTATACCTCACTTTCCCTTTAAAACACTGAAAGATTGCTCCACATCTTTTCTTGCTGACTCTTGCGCCTACTTTAATCTCTTTTCTTTCGTAACTCCCTAAGAACTTTATCATCAAAGGCTGGCTCGACTAGGGGATCCCTTACGTAGACCGGGGATATAGCCTTCCCTCGTCCTTTAAGATCATGCTTGCAACATGGACGCATCACCCCTAATCTTGCCTATAGTCATAGTTTGCACGAGTCACCTAAGTATACCTCATTTCCCCTTTAAAAAAAACAGAATGATACATCTACAAATTTACAAGTTCATAATACACTAGAATATATAATATTTAGTCGTGGAACATTTTTGTTGATCTTGAATATCTCTTTGATTTGATGTGAAAATAAGGGAACTAGTGTGATATATCTTAGATTATTATGTAGAAAGTTTAGAGCAAAACGGGTACGTGTGAAAGGTTGGAGTTGACTTGTATTTATAAGCAAAATACAACAAATAAGAAAACAGCACCATATACTTTGACGATCAAAGCCACAGCTGGTCATATCGAGTGTGGACTGTCGGGTCATGTTTTTTACTTGTTTTACACACTGGAACACTATGCAATGACTATAAACGGCTACCAATACCTTTTCATACTCATACGTCTAATTTTTTACTTAGCAAATCACCTATTTCTTTCAATTTTACTCTTGATAAAATTTAAAAAAACTTACCTTTCAACTTGATTTGACATTCCTAATATCTTAATACATTTAACAACCAACGTAAACCATTTAGAATGAGGGGTTGGGTTCAATTGGCAAAGCTACTAGAGTTAAGGTGTTGCTTTATTTAAGGTCAATGGTTCTAGCCTCGTCAAAGTCGGATTTTATGTAATTTAAGCAGTTAAAAAACATTTAGAGGAATCATCGTTAACCATAAAAAACGAGTGAAAAAGTTGACCGGTGTAAGACCCACATCATAATAATCGCCATTAAACTTGAATTTAGCCAAAATAATATTTAAATCAAGTGCCAAAATGAGAGCTTACAAAGACATTTCAAGTTTTGGTTTAAATAATGTAAACGAAACATCAATGCTTATGATGCTAGCATTTACAAGTCTTAAAACCTAACATTCATGTTCAATACATCTAATAATTATACTTTTATGTCTTGCGGAAGCGTAAATGAGATCAAGTGCCCGAATTCACCAAAAGCTAGTCCCCTCATCATAGTCGCACCTCCGAACCTAAGCTCTGATCAACAAAATTCATCAAAAGATCAATTAGAGAGGTCATACGACAATCTACAAGCTTGGACGAGAAGTACCCGACCAAAATACCACAGTTTTTTTGCTTTTGGAACCCTTGGAAATTCCCATCGTAGGCTACGGACGGGTCCCAAACCATAGCCTACGGCCCTTATTATTATTTTTTGTGTCTGAAACCGCCGTAGGCTACGGTGGCATAGCGTAGCTTACGATAGGGCCCTTTGGCCCCCATAGGTCGTATCTTACGGCCTGTAACCGTAGGCTACGACCTGAACATTCGGGAAATCATTTAAAACCTTGCTTTTTGTTATGTTTTATGCCCCAATTCATGGCTGCAAATTTCATAAACCATTTAAATATTAACTAACCTTATCAATTTCTATTATTCAACCTAGCTATAATTTGGAACCATACTAACGGGATTAGCTATACTAGGGGTGTTCATGGTTCGGTTTTCGCGGTTTTTAGGTCAAACCGTGAACCGAACCATTAGTAACGGTTTTTGAATTTTGTAAACCAAAATCAAACCGTAGAAATTTTAAACCGAACCAAACCAAACCGTTAGTAGCGATTTGGTTCCGGTTCGGTTTCGGGGTTTGGGCTCGTTGAATCTTTATACAAGATGTCTCGAATTTGCAAAAAAAAAAAAGAATGTCGTCCACAACTCCAAGTTCCTTTAAACATAAAACAAGCTTTTTTGTAATAATTAACAATCCAAATATCTTAAAAGACCATCTAATTTAGCAAATACATAAATAAAATATACCCAAACACATCAAAACAAAGGTTGAATTTGAAATTTAAAAAACTTACATAAGGATTTAAATTACTGTAATGAAATATATGCTAATGTAAAATGAGTTAGCCCACTATTACTTTACAAAAATTTAGTTATAGGCAAAAACAAATTTTATTTTATCTATGTCTATATATAATATGAAAATATTTATAAGAAAATATAAATAAATCCTTACGGTCCGGTCCGGTTTTTTGCGATTGGTTTCCGATATAAACCGTAGACCAAACCGTTTGCTACGGTTTGAAAATATTGAAACAGACCGACCGAAAGTTAAGTAAAAAAACCGACCATGAAACTAAACCGACAACCGGTTTGAGCGGTTTCACAGTTTGAAACCAAGCCGTGAACACCCCTAAGCTATACATGGTTAACAATTATTCGTTTTATTAACCACTCGTTTCACTTGGTTAGCATCATATACTATTTTTCAAGACATTCTTTAATAACAATAATAAAGAAAAGTTTTGGGGCGCTACAACCAGATTCAAATATGTATGGTGTTCGACATCATGTATCACAATAAGATTGGCTGTCAATACCATTACCGGTATTTTTACTGTCGTGTTTACGGGCGAGTAGGTTATCAGGTTTTCCCCAGAATTGGTGTTTGTCGACTCGGGGGTGCTCCTAAAATGCTCGAGTTTGATTTGTTAGCCGATAAAAAAACAATAAGATTGGCTTATGTCTAGGTGGTCCCATGATGATAGAAGCGTGTGTCTAGCACAGCCACATGTCCACATTTAAGTGGATGATGAGTTAAATCATGACAACTATTTCAAATCGACCGTGTAAATTACACTAAAAGCTTAAAAAGTAACATGGTCGTGTAAACCATGCGAAAACGACTTGGAGGAGCATAAACTTTGTTTTTAAGACAATGTCATCTTCTTATTGGTTTATTTCACATAAAATCTCATGTATTTTTAAATAGCGGTTAAAAGTAATTTATTTCTGAAAGTATTGCTCGAAAGGAAACTGGGTTGGAGTCGTAGCAAATTTATTCTAGGTTGAACAAGAGGTTTGTCACAATAAGCCTTTAGGTGCTGGATTTCATCTGGAATAGTAGCGGGCCGGGTCACCAGCGCCGTCTGCGTTTACGAGCATGGGTGGCCTTTTGCCATTAGGTTTACCCAGATGGATTTGGTTAGACGTTCAAAAAAAGTACTGTATAGTTTTAGGATAAAATCAGTCGTAACAAATTCCATGCTACGTTATATGGTGCAACGTGTTGTACTGTTTGCTGCAAAAGTTGTACAAGTTGCTCCATATCATAACATGTGGTGGTGAAAGTCAACATCATGCAATCAGTGAGACTCTAGACAAGGGGAATAATGTTTAATAATAAATCCAAAATCACTAAAAACCCAAACATAAGATAAAATGCAAACTGTTAAAAATAAAATTTTCATTGTTAAAAAGTTTTAATAAATTTATAGATGACGTGGCACATGGATATAACTTAAGAGCATGCGTTGAGTATCATAATTGATATTGGGGGTAGGGTTGGGGTGAGGTAGGGTGGGGGTGGGGTGGGGTTAACGAGAAATTTATTTGTTTAACACCATTTGTTTGACTCCTCGTCCTTGGTAACAGAAACTCCACTAGCACTATGGGTCTTGATTTACGAATTAATTAATTATTATTACTTTTTTTAAATTAATATTTTTTTTAAATAAAAAGTGGATGATATACTAGTGTAGAAACAACAAATACGGACAGAAATACAGACAAGAAAAAAACAATAATTGGGGCATTGAAGGCGAAAGGCACCACCACAATGGTCAAACAAGAAGCCACTGGTTGAGACATTTATTGTGGGAGACACCACATTGCCTTTGCCGTATGTATATGTAAACACTGATTGCTACGCTACTCGAATATTTTCTTCTGGTCACTACACCATGTTACGCCTGTCTTCTCAGATTATAACTTTTTAAGCTTTATCCACTATTTATATTTATCAACAAATGTATAGGGAAATCTCACTTATAATAATAGAAGCTATTTGTAGAATCTGGTGGTGAGGGTGAGATGAGAGTAAATAGATGGTTGTAAAAATACAAAGCGCAAATTACTCAACGAGTAATCCCTGAGTACTCGGCATGTCATCTCTAAGTACTCCCCGACTATGGCTGAGTACTCGGAACTCTCCAGTCAGCCGACTTTTGCAACCATAATACTATATCGGGGGTGTGGTCAAGAGGGATCATGAGTTGTTTATATTGAATGTTTGACCAGAAAAATAATGTGTTTTGCATGCATTGGATGATTGGAAGGAAGTTTGAATAGAAGTAATTAATTTGAAGATGGTTTGTTCAGGAGAGTCTCTACTTAAGCAATGATCCATGTGAACGATTTTAGTTGGTAATGAGTGATAGAAGGTACACTTAGCTGAGCATTTAACACTTGTTATATGATTAAAAAAAAACTTTGTAAGATGCAAATGTAGGTAATTTCTTTTTCCTTTTTTTCATAAGTTAAAAGAGTTGTTTAAGAGAAAGCCTATTAGTTCTTGGTAAAGTAAAACAAATATAGATTTGTTTTAGATGAAAAATTAAATCAATTGAAAAACACCATATGTACCATAGAGTTGTTCCACCATGCCATTTGCATGTTTCCATAATTTCATAGAAAGTAAAAACACAAAGAGAACAGTTACAATTACCTTAATCTCCCAACAAACCAATCTTACCATGCACATATTACATACCAAAACATCCTTAATAGTTAATTCAACATTAAAAACTAAAAAGAAACTTAAAACTAACCCCAAATAACCAATCCATACAACTTTTAGAACAGTCTTGTTTTCAGATGCTTAGAAGATCATGTGGCTGGTTTTGCTCTTGGTCATCTTTAGCAACTGTTGTCGGCGATTCCACTGCAGGTGATGGCGGAGGAATATCACTGGTAGTAGCAGCAGCGGCAACAGTAGAGTCTCCATCTGCCGATTTGGAATTTGGAGGCTTTGGAAGCTCTGTTAACATCTGAACAACTTCTCTCATGGTTGGGCGCTCAACCGCCTGTTCTTCCACACACAACATTCCGACATAGAACAAGTGCATCACCTCGTGGATCGGAACAGTCGACAACCTAGGATCCAGGATATGAACAACACCTTCCTTGTTTCCATCTGTCATCTTTCTAACCCATTGTACAATATCCACCCCATCCCCAAACTCACCAACTGGTTTCCTCCCTGTTACTAGCTCTAACAGAACGACGCCAAAACTATAAACGTCGCTCTTTTCATCAACCTTAAGTGTGTAAGCATATTCTGCAATTACATACATAATATTCACATGTAAAAGTCTTAATTAAACCTCAATTAATCAAACAAATAATCAGAGAAACTTATACTTATGTGAGATTGATGATCATTCATACCTGGCGCTATGTAGCCGTAGGAACCAGCAATGGCAGACATGCATTCTGAAGTGCCAGAATCCTGCAAAAACTTAGCAAGCCCGAAATCGGCAACATGAGCTTCGAAATCAAAGTCCAAAAGTATGTTATTTGACTTCACATCGCGGTGGAGAATCAACGGCGAGCAATCATGATGCAAGTAGCAAAGACCCTTAGCAGCTTCAACCGCAATCTTATACCGTGTATCCCAATGCAAATGGCCTCCTTTCTTTCCATGAAGCATTTCTCCTAAACTTCCATTAGGCATGTACTCATAAACCAACAGATTAGTCTCATGGTTTGAGCAAAAGCCTAACAACCTCACAATATGTCTGTGTCGAATCCTCCCTAAAGTCTGGATCTCAGCATTGAACCCATGGTCATGCGACGAACCACGGCTCATTGCTGGAAGTCTCTTAACCGCCACAATCTCATTGTTTGGCATCACGCCTTTGTAAACGATCCCAGCCCCACCTTTCCCGATTATATTATCTTCTTTCAAACTATCAAGCACATCATCACAAGTGAAGTCTAACCGCTGGAAAGCAGTAAGCTTCCACGCACGCGCTTTGCTCGCTTTCTTTATTGATCGCGCTTTAATAATAGCTGCAACCGCAAACGCAATGGAGCAGAGAAGCAGCCCAATAACCAGCAGCAGCTTCACAGAAGCAGACAGTCCTTTCGAATGCGGTTGATGAGCACCATTCGCAACCCCTTCTTTGCACGGTCCTAAATACGGTCCACAAAGATCCGCATTCCCCAAAAACGACGTATAATTGAAGTAACTAAACTGCCCCGTACCAGGAACCAAACCCGAGAGATTATTATACGAAAAATCAACCGACGTCAAGCTTTGCATCGACGCAATAGACGTCGGAATACTACCAACCAATTCATTCCGCGAAAGATTCAAGTAATTCAATATATGCATATCCGTAATCTCATTCGGGATCTCACCCGACAACCTGTTTCGACTAAGATCCACATACGTCAACAGCTTACACCGACTAATCTCCGGCGCGATCCCACCCGACAAATTATTATGACTAAAATCAATCTTCGACAACTGCTGCAGCTTCCCAATCTCCCCAGGAATACTCCCGGAAAACATATTCCCATCAAGCAAAAGCTTCTGAATACCAGAAAACCTACTAATACCACTAGGCAACGGTCCGGTTAACCGATTATTCGACAAACTAATCTGTCCCAAATTAACCGAAACAGATCCAGTCACTGGAAGCTCCCCAGACAAAAAGTTATTCTGCAGCTCAACCTGTGACAAATTAGGCAAACTAAAAAGCCCTTTCGGAATCGACCCATTGAGGAAATTCTCCCCCATTCGAATCCGATTCAACGACTTACATTCACCTAACGACTCAGGAATCGGCCCAAACAAAAAGTTACCCAATGTAATAACCGTTTCAAGCTTATTGCCAGTACACAACCCATCAGGTAGTGCACCAGTAAGCTTATTACTTGACAGATCAAGTATCTGTAACCTCCCATTCATCCCTAAGCTTTTTGGTATGCTTCCTGTAAAATTATTCTCCCAAAGCTGAAGCACTTCTAACCGCGGCAATTCGCCGATAAAATCGGGTATCGAACCATGAAGTTTGTTACGGAACAAATTCAGTAACGTCAAGTTTTCAAGATTCCGGAACGAATCCGGAATCTCACCAGTAAACATATTATTAGACAAATCCATTGACTTCAAACTAGTCAACATTCCCAACTCTTTAGTTAACAAACCAGCCAACCCATTCACTTGCAAAAACAACGTGTCAAGCTTTTGGAGATTAATAATCTCAACAGGTATTTCACCGGTTAACCCACAGTTAGCAGCATCTAACCGGACAAGGCTAGTTAAGTTACCGATACTAGCCGGTAAACCACCTGTGTATGAGTTATAATAACCCAAGTAAAGCTGTTGTAAAGTTGAAATATTTCCTAGCTCTTCTGGAATAGCTCCAGTAAGTTCGTTACCGGACACAGCTAAATATTCCAAAGCAGGTAGTTGACCATATTCTGGAGGGATAACACCAGAGAAATAGTTACCACCTAAATGCAAGTGACGGAGACTGGTTAACTGAGAAATATTAACCGGTAAATCACCGGTCATATTATTGTTGTAAAGGTCAAGGATGGTTAATGACTTTAAGTTGGAAAGAAGAGTAGGGAAAGTGCCATTGAAGATATTGTTAGAGAGGTTGAGGAGATTGAGGTAAGGAAGGGAGGCTAATTCTGGAGGGATGGGGCCCACAAAGTTGTTGGAGGCTAAAGAGAGGTTAAGGAGGGAAGGGAGGTGGGAAATGTGAGGGGAGAGGGTGCCGGTTAGGTTAAGATTGGAGAGGTCTAGGGCGGTCACGTGACGGTGGGAGTCGCACGTGACGCCGGTCCAGGTGCAGTGGGAGGTGGTTGGGGTCCAGGTGGAGAGAGAGGAGTTTGGGTCGTCGGTGATTTGTGATTTGATGGATAGTAAGGCTTTGTATTCGGGTAGGTGTGTGGGTTTGGTAGTGGTGGTGTGTAGGAGGAGGAGGAGGATGAGGGTGAGGAACTTCATTTGTGTGTGTTTTTTTGTGTTTCTCTCTCACACAGTGGGAATGTAGAGAGAGAGAGAAAGAAAGAAGAAGGAAGGTGAGGAAGAAGAAGAAGGGGGTGGGTAGAGTAGAGAGAGGGAGTGTGGGGTGTGTGAAATGTGAATGTGAATGATGTTTGGTGTGATATGGATGAAATGGATTTGTAGTTATACTCTTTTTTTAATTTTAAATTAATGTATTTACTTTTTATTTTTTTTATTTGGTTTTTTGGTTTTTTTTATCTTTTATTTTTTAGTTTTTAAATGTTGAATTAAGCTCACGCAAGTTTTTGTAAAACGTTAAAAGTTTTATCTTTATGCCAGGCGACAAAAGCATGACTAGATGTTAAAGTTATTTTGGAAACTAATATTTTGCTAGTAGAATAAGTTAATTATTTATTAATTAAAATTAATTAATTAATTTACTGCATCAAATTTCTAGCATTATTTGCATAAAGTTAACTACTCAAATTTTAATATTGTTTTATTTATTAGTATAAAACTTTTTATAATTGTTTAATTGAATTACTTAATTTTTATTATGTTATTAATATATAGGTAAATTAGAGACCTTAATATTGAAAATAATAATCACTAGAGATTAACCGAGATTTTTATAAGTTAAATAATTTAAACTACCAAATTTCTTAGTGTTCAATTAAACTACTAAAACCTTTTTTCTAGCTAAAAACCCATTCACATTTACCGTATCGGGTCTATGTCTGATAGTCAGTATTATCGCGTGTATATAATATGTACTCTTAAATAATATATGATTTAATGTATAAGTATAACTAGTAAATTGTTATTACGTTTTAAACGATTATTCGAGTACATGCACTTAAATCCAAATGACATAAGTGGTTATTAGTTGATCTTTCGGTATAGTGGCAGGGGATGTAATGGTTAACTTGTATAAGACATGATTAAACGTGTTAATTGAAAAGTACACTATATGATTTTTACTTCTTTTAAATAATATTTTTTCATCTTGGTACATAAAACATATAACTGTGTTATAAACATCATTTATAAGGTAGTTAACTAAGTTGTGTTCTTGTTTAAAACTTGTGTTGTTCGCGTCCTTACAAACTTGTTAAACCCGTTACAACACAATTTGCCGGCCCTGTAGGAGTTTAGTCTCATCAAAGTAGTATAAATTTGAGTCTCATAAAAGTGAGACTATGGGGAGTGGAGGGGGGGGAAAGAGGGGGGGGAATCGCCATGTGGCACTTGTGGGGTCCATGTGGGGGGGGGAAAAAAGTGTGGGGAGTGGAAGGGGGGGGAAGAGTGGGGGGGAATTGACATGTGGCATTTCTTTTTCCTTTTTTTTTTAAAAACTTTAATATATTAATAAATATAATAATAATAATATTAATCCGAAAATTATTTAGATTTAATAAAATAATAATAAAAAAAATAAATTATATAAAAAAATAATATTTATTAAAATTAATAAAAAAATTAGATTATATAAAAAAATTATATTCAAACATTTGAATTTTAAACGGTTACTGTTCAAACCGTTTGAAATTCAAATTTTCCCCCCAAACGTTTGAATTTCAAATTTTGAAATTCAAACGTTCTCCCCCCAAACGGTCATATTTCTCACCCTATAAATACCCCCCTCCTCATCCTCTACCAGACTACCCCCTACCACCACCCTATCCCCACCCCCCAGAATACCCCCACCACCTATTACCAACCTACCCCCACCCCCCAGAATACCCCCACCCACCACCACCAGACCACCCCACCCCGTGAATATGGGGAGCCAACCCCTGAGGACTTGGAAGCCCTCAGGGAAATTGAGGAGGAGGAGCGCCTCTGGAGCATGCCATCCCCTCGTCGTGAGAACTACTACTTCCCATCGGATGCGAGGTCTGATGGACGGGACAGCTCACGTTCCCTCTCCCCCGAGTACTACTCATTCGAGGACTGGAACTTTTAGGCTTATATTATGTGTTTAATTAAGTAATTTAGGAATTATGTAATGTTTAAATAAGTAATTTAGGATGTGTGTTTTTTTAATATTAGTTGTAATATGTTTTAATTTTTAAATATTATGTATTTTGTGTTTTAAATATTATGTGATTTTAGTAGTTGGTTAAAAAAAATTAAAAAAAAAACTATAAAGGTTGTTTATTAATATTTAAAAAGATTTTTTTTTTTTTAATACAAAAATACCCAACCAATAGCAACCCACCACCTCACCATCAAAACCCCCCCACCGCCCGTCTTCCCCCCACCGCCCAACCCTCCCCGCCCCCCCTTCCCCGCCCCCTGGGACGGTGTTACCGCCCGGGATTGCCTCGCCGCCCCCCAAACCCCGCCCCACTCCCTCAAGTCTGAGACTTGGTTGTTTTCCTTCTTTCTAACATTTTTTTTTTCTAGAAAGTTGGTTCTTTGAAGATGAATGACAGTGCTTGTTGGTTTATTAAAAAAAGTGAATTTTATTATTAGAAATAGATTTTACAGTGGCTTGTGTTCGGCATTAATAAAATCATAAAAGGTTTTTAACATCGTTTACCAAACCTTTTATATAATAAAATTAAATAAAGATTATTAATAAGTAGTGCAAGAAATTAACTGTACTCTATGGTATCTCTCTCTAGATCAATTTTTGTGTCATATTTTGGAATTGTTGACATTAATGTTGAAATTAAATGAAGTTAATACAATGGATGTATTATTTGGACTAACTGACAAGATATAATTATATGTTATTGAATGTGCTGATCTATGAAACCAAAATTGTACTAATTTGACATTCAAGTATGTAACTAGCTTGATAACATGCAATTGGTCAGACTCTAATGTTACCATTTTATAGTTCGTTTCCTCTTGTCTTCTTGAAGGGATAGGGAGCCTAATTCTGGCGGAGGTGGCGTCCCTATCCCTCTACTCCACAATCCAGGCACCAATGATCCCGCCTCCTGCGAAACTAAATGGGCGGAGGACAGTCAACAAATCGACGTGCACATGTTGCAACCCACATCAGCACTCAACAAGACATGTGCGCGTGCGCCCACGCGCGGAATGTCCTTAAGCCACTTTTGGTACGAGGTACGAAAGATAACAAAAGGAAGATTTAGCAAGATCCTAGACAGAGCACACACCAACAGGGTGGCGACACTTGGCAAGGGCGGTACAACGGCCACTGACAGGAACGGCGACGTGACTCCTTCCATGCTTCCTCCATGTTGTCGTCAACAGTAACCAACAGACATACCCCTGCTGCTGTCAGACGTCACATCAGACGGCAGCAGGTAGGTCAACTACTGTAGCAAGACGAATACCGCCAACCGCCAATCAGGAGTTGCCACGTGTCCGCCTCGGATGACGGCTAAACAGTGATCTGACGTCATCTACAGGATTCGGCTTTTCCCGCCATTTTCTGGAAACCTTTGTTTTGGGCTTTTGGATGGGCCCGAGCCAGATTTGCTAATCGTGGGCCTCTCAATTAAGCCCACGAGCTCTCCTATAAATAGAAGACTTCATCTCCTTTGCAAAGGATCTGAAATCACTCACTTGTAATAGAGAGCTAGGTTTACTTGTAACACTTTGTGCACATCAAGTAATACTAAATAGCTCTTCACAGTGGACGTAGGTCATTACTCGACCGATGAGTACTGTGACTCCCACAATCAAACCCATACACCACAATTTTATGTGGCATCCACCCTAAACACCGTCGTTGGTCATTATAATCGTTGCGGTATTTGACCACATTCATGCTCAATGCCCAAATCAGCTAACTTCAGCTCATCACTTTTCTCAAGAAAACTATGCGGCTTTTGCTGAAACTGGATCTACATCAGGCTCCATTTGGAAACCCGACACATGTGCAAATGGCCATGCTACCCCTGATCTTGTAAGTTTGGATAACTTTGAAGCCTACTTTGGTAACAATTTTTTTCACTTCGGCAATGGTAATCCCATCCGTCAGAGTCTGCGACTAATCAAAGGCCGCGCCCGAACTGACAAAGCTAGACAAGATGATGACGTGGCAGTTCTCTAGCCAAAGCATCCCTGACAGAAGACTTTACCAACCCCCACTTGTCTCAAGTTCTAGAAGAAGAGATGATTACACACTGCCCCAACAAACCAACAGGCGGACGCCACGTGTCCGCCGACCAATAGCGTCCAGTCGATGGACGCCATGTCGATTTTTGACGGGACGGTTATATCCCCCTTGCCTTTTTTTCACATACCCATTTGCACAAAATTGGGCTTAGGAATTTGGGCCAGAGACTAGGAGATGCCTCTACCTGGGTCGGGCCCCACTAAGGGTAGAGGTTGGGTTGAGAAAGCTGGACGTCAAGGTACTACAAAAGGAGGAGTCCATTATCCTTTATTGGAATCTGAAATCCATTAGAACTTTCGTTGAAAAGACTACGAGCACAACGTACTTTTCCAACCCTTTGTTTTTATTACCAACTTTTAGAGGTTCGGCTCTTCTAATCGGTCGTCTCTTTTTTTCCTTGGTCTTATTCCTTAGACCTTCATTTACAAATACACACTTTTAACCTTAAACCAATATTTTCCTTGTGGATTCACTACTTAAATTAGTCTTGACCTGGTGATCTAGGATCCGGGTTTCTTCACTTATAAATACCCCATAATTTCTAACCAAAACCCATAATCATCTCATAAATTTTTCCCTATAAAACCTCATAATCATCTCGAAAATGACATGTTGGAATGGAGAAGAAGAGATCGTGTTAGTGATGTCATACAAAGACATCCAAAACCGCTGTAATCATCAACCCCAAAACCGTCACCGTTCAGGGGCGAATTCCTTTTGGAGAGGAAGAGATCGCGTTAGTGATGTCATACAAAGACGTCCAAAACCGCCATAATCATCAACCCCAAAACCGTCACCGTTCAGGGGCGAATTCCTTTTGGAACATCGTGTTGGCGTAAGTCACCCAACTAGTCAGTGTAAACGACCACACCACTAATTCGCTCTCACGAATGTGTACAGATGTCAACAAGTGTAACCTATTTGCAACCACCATGCGTGAGCACCCTAATCTTGCCGAGGATATGGCCATTGAGCTCAAAAAAGTCGACTATGCGGCTGTGTATCGCAGCAATTTCAACCATGTTTCGGCATAACAATTATTGCGTTAGGTTAAATAATTATGTTTGTACTTTAATTATGTTTTTCCTAGTTTAATTGTGTGTTTATGTACTTTAATATTTGTTATTTTCTTTAATATTAATGTTTAATTTATACTTTAATCTTTTTTTAAACCCATTAACATTTAGGGGGAGGGGGGATGTAAATTTCAAATGAAAAAAATATACAGTTTTAAAACCATGAAGGTAGTGGAGTAACCGTGTGGTACCTATGGGGTTCACGATAAGCGCCCCGTCCTCCTACAACTTTGGCTGGCATAATATGATTTTTTTTATGATATAATGAAGAAAATTGGAAGTAGTTTATGTTAATAAAAACTTAAGAATAACAAAATAAACAAGAAATGCTGGTTTTCTTCAATATAATGGTTAAATAGTTGGATCTAAAGGAGGATAATACATTGTTCAAAGTAAGAGAACTATGTACATTTTCTTTAAAATTGTTCGAAGTATGAGAAGCAGAATACGTAACATTGATCTAACTAAACACACCATTAGTTGTATGAGTTGCATTTATTTTTTATGATAGGCCATTTCCAAATAAACACCCATACAATGATTAATAAACTTATAAGCTTCACACATGACAAAGGATCATCGTCAACACATTCTTTCAAATTAGCGTGGTAAGATACGTGACATGATTTAATATGTCTTTGTGTTGCATACGTATTTATATTTTACCGGGATGCAATTTTGAAACATATGCCCATATTGTATGTTTCCAATCGATAAAACCTTTTTAAGAGATATACAACTAAGGAAATATTTTTTTTTTAATTTTTTTTAACAATTTTTCATTTCATAAAGGGCAAGTTTACAATAGAATAGCAGGCAGACGGCCAACTAGCTGCGCCGCCACCCCTTTCTGAATAGCGAAACTCAATCTACTGAAAATAAAACCTTGCCCATGAGGGGTCGAAATTTTGTTGACAACCCTTTGGACTCTGGCCATGAATCGAATTGCTTCCGGCGACATAGAGCCAAAAGTGTCAAAAGCCAATGGGACAAAGGCATCTTAATTATCTTCACATGCTCTTAGCATGCACTTCAACTTAGCATCGCTTAAAGATGACATAACTCATGAACTTAAAAATCAATCTAATAAGACAATTAAATGCAAACATGTTGATAGAGAAAATAACTTAATCATGTATGAAAATTTGGATGAATTAAAATGATTTTTAAATTCGTGGATTAAGTGTTAAAGAGTCATTTCCCATTACGAAATTGAAGTACAAAATCCGCATCCTAACAACCAAAGTGCATGGAAGAATATGTAATCATAACTTCTACTCACTTTTACATACTTTCACCGAATTCTTTTAAAGTTTTAACCAAATATTTGGAGCATTTTCATTAACGCCTTGTACTTTCCAATTCTTTTACATGTTTAGCACAAACTTATAAAAAGACACATAAACTTCGATATCCTTGGTTTTAAATTTATAATGACTTTCCATTATAAATAATATAATATATAAATATATTTAACCACAAACTAAATGAATAGTACTTTACCAAAACATCATAATTTATCAGTTGTTATATAGTTTAAGTTTCAAAAGTATTTCAAATATTTGGTCTTGGTCTAGTGGTTGGCATGGTTATGCTAAAGACGGTCTACTCAGGTTCGAGTCTCTGTGGCCCGGTTTTATATTATTTTTTTTGTATTTTAAGGGTGTTTTGGTCATTTGAGAGGTTGCCACGTTTTCTTCTTCCCTTTCCTATACATAACCGTCCATCTCTCTAACTCTCTAAACACAGACATAACTGAACCTCATTCACTCTTTAATCTCTCTGTTTGACACATCTACACACACACACACACGTACGTCTCTTTCTCTCTCCAAACACACACATACATCTCTATCTCTCTATCTCTGTAGAAGATGAGGGGTTCGTCAGGGATGACGATGACGAAGGATGGTCATTGATGAAGATGAAGCTGCGTGGTTTTCAGGTTTTTGATGGTCGTTGACGTGTGCGATACTATACATATTTTTCAATGGATTTTAACACACGTTTCTGCTTTAATATTTATAAAAATGGTTTAGACCTTAATATTAAAACACACACAATAGGGCAAGTGTACCCTGTCATATATGTAGTAATGTACAGATAAGAACCAGATATCGATCCATGGACGCGCGCGGAGCAATGGTACTAAAACTCTATCCCCGATTTACCAATAGGAAAAGATAAGTTGAGTTTGTTTATAACTAGATTAATTCTAACATATGTAAATAACTTAACTACGACTCCAAATAGAAAATATAACTATATAAACTATAATACGCCAACCCTAGCATGTCATCTACATATAATAAGAAATAAAGGCGTGATCAACATTCCCATTTTCCGACAGTTAGTTCCCTCTCGGGCATCCTAACATGACAACTATACAGAAAGCTAACACGAATACACACGTTAACCACTTCAAGTTGTTCATTAGTGCGCAGCTGATATGATCTCATGAGAATATTTAAAGATAGGTTAGTATCACCTTTCGGGAGTCCTCAACCGCACTAGTTAAGGAAAGCAATATCGAATACACAATACGACCACCTAGACTAGCATAAAGTAGAGCATTTCACAACCTATTCCATTTTACCAACTTTGAACACAAATCTACTAAGATCGCCATTTTCACCAAAATAACTAACAAAGATAATTAACCGTGTCAAAGATTGGTAACAACACCATTAAGCTTTTAAAACTCTTTTACGTGCCGGTAAACATTCATAATCGTTATTCAAGTGACTTAACCAAACCAATACCCGGTTACAGTTTCCTGGTGTAAACTTTATTAACTAGTCTACTATCGGACGATTAAACGGACGGTTTCTTCAACAAGTAATCCGCCTAACACATTCGACAATCATCAAAGTCATCCAAACACGACTACAAATCTAACAACAACGAAATAAGGTTGCGCTATGATCATCAAGATTCAAACATGAAAAACGCCAAAGTCATACAAAACATGATTTCATACAAACGATTGTTTTAAATACTAACTAATACTAATGTTCTTGCCCGTAGGCGTACGATTAACTAAAATAACATCACAATAGCATACAAAATCAGATTTGGATCTTAAAAAGCTTAAAGGATCAAACCATAAGAATGCTAAAGAGATGGATTGGATGATGAAGGATGGATTGGATGGATTCCCGAGCTTGTTCCACGGCTTTCCAGCAGCTTGATTCGTCCGAAAATCGCCCAAAATCGCCTCTCCAAGAACCAATAATCGATCAGTGGCTGAAATGGAGTATTTAAAGCTGAACAGATCCTGTGAGCGGCCGCTCGGAGGGAGTGAGCGGGCCGCTCACTTTACAGGCAAGTGGCAGAGCTGACGTAGGGCTTCTGGAAGGTTTCTGGAAATATCTGGATGAGCGAGCGGGCCGCTCACAGGGAGTGAGCGGCCGCTCACAGAGCCTGAGTTCCCGTTTTCGCGCTGAAAACTCCGTTTTTCCATCTGTTATGCTTCCGGGACATCGTTTAAGACCTGAAATCGCAAAGATACCCAAATAAGTACCAATTCATGTGTATAAGGTCAAAAACGTCTGAAAATGGGAGTTAAACGGGGACGTTTATATGTGTAAATTAACGTATATCAGTGGTGGGTTCGATGACGGGTTTCATGGTGGTATTTCGTTACTGTGGGTGATGTGGTTGTACACGGTGGTGGTTTGTGTCATGGTGGTGGCTTCCGATGATGTAGCTGTAGACGGCGGTGGTTGGTGGTTGTCAAAAGATCATCTGATCATGATCAGGTAAAGATTATTATTATTATTATTATTATTATTATTATTATTATTATTATTAAAAGGGTGGTTTGGGATCTGAACAGTAGACGATGTTGGTTTGATGATGACGGTGGACGAGAAAGATGAACAAACGGTGTTTCCAAAGGTTTCGATGGTTGTTGGTTGGGTGTTCCTGGCTGCGGATGTTGGGGTTGGTTCATGTGCGTGTAGGCGGAGGTGCTTTGTGGTTGTGAATAGGGATTAAGAATGTTCATAATGATCGTCGGGTGATACTCTATTTGAATGATTGTGATTGTGGGGATGATGGTCGGTTAGATGACGGGTTAGATGATGGATTTGATGGTGGTGTTTCCTGGCTGTGCATGGTTGGGCTGGATCATGTGGGTGTCGACGGAGGTGCTTCGTGGTTGTGAACAGGGCTTAAGAATGTTCATAATGATCGTTGGGTGATACTCTATTTGAATACGTCGGTTGGATAGCGGGTAAGATGATGAACTTGATGGTAGTGTTTCGTGGTTGTGGATAGTGGGCTTGGATCATGTGGCTGTAGACGTAGGTGCTTCGTGTTTGTGAACAGAGATTAAGAATGTTCATAATGATCGTCGGGTGATACTCTATTTGAATGATTGTGATTGTGGGGAGAAACATAATGTTAAAAATCATTTGCAGAATGTCATGTTGAAGGATGTGGCTGTGGAAGTTCTTATAGAGTATTAGAGATGTCTGTGTGTGTGTTTCTCATGTGGAAGTCGGGTTGAATGTGGTGCCAAGAAGGTTGTCGAAATGGATTATGAGGAGATAGATGAACTAATGGAAGAACGCTATAAACCCGTTCTTTCCTACTGCAAAAAGTCAAGACATAAGAATGTAGATTTGACAAGTAGGTGCAGTTGGGATTGTGAAACCTAATTGTGTTTATATGGCTTGCCATGGTGTCTACAAAGTAGAATGGTTAGTTAACATCTGTAGGCATTGAACTGCTACGATGGACGAACGCAACATGTTTATCACCCAATTAGTGAAGGATCCAACAATCTGGAATCTACTTTGATCCTTCACTAATTGCGTAATAAACATGTTGCGTTTGTCCATCGTAGCAGTTCAACGCCTAACCACTGCGATTGTATTTCTGGGTATTTGGCTGTGGCGATTGCCTATAGTGTTTGTTTGTAACACCTGGCATTGCATGCCTGAGCTTTGATGTAATAGGCTGAACTCTTTTAATGATCTACTTGGTATGTTGTGGTGTTTTCCGCTGGCTTTGATTGATGCTGTTTGGCAGTTGTCTTTGTACTGCTAATAGTACTTTTTTTCGTTGGCGATCGTATTTGTGGCTGTTGGGCTATGATGGTTGCATGAACAATGCATATGGCGACTGTGATGGTGCTAAGGGCAGTGCAACCAGTCGACCTATCACTGCACGCCTGAGCCTTGATGTATCATATTCGTGGTTGTGAACAGGGATTAAGAATGTTCATGCATTGCATGCCTGAGCTTTGATGTAATATGCTGAACTCTTTTAATGATCTACTTGGTATGTTGTGGTGTTTTACACTGGCTTTGATTGTTGCTGTTTGGCAGCCGTCTTTGTACTGCTAATAGTACTTTGTTTCGATGGCGATCGTATTTGTGACTGTTGGGCTATGATGGTTGCGTGAACAATGCATATGTCGACTATGATGGTGCTATGGCAGTGCAACCAGTCGACTTATCATTGCACTCCTGAGCCTATATGTATCATATTCGTGGTTGTGAATAGGAATTAAGAATGTTCATAGTGATTGTCGGATGATACTCTATTTGAATAATTGTGATTGTGAGGATGATGGTCGGTTGGATGACGGGTTACATGATGGACTTGAAGATGGTTTTTTGTCGCTGTTTAGAAAAGGTAATCTTCTGACCATTGTTTACTGCTGGCTTTGATTACTTTTTTTTCCGTTGGCGATTGTATATGCGGCTATTGGGCTATGATGATTGCGTAAACAATGCATATGTCGGCTGTGATGGTGCTACGGCAGCGCAACCGGTCGACCTATCATTGCGCGCCTGACCCTTTATGTATCATTTTCGTGGTTGTGAACACGGATTAAGAATGTTCATCATTGCTGGTATTTGGTGGCTTTGTAGCTATTCGGCTATGATGATTGAGTGTAGAATGCAGATGTCAACTGTGATGGTGCTATGGCAGCGCAACCAGGTATTATATAAAGAAATCTACATTTGTTTTGTTTTTCCGCATCTCTTTCTTCCGATAATTGGCTATCATGATTGTGGCTGAAATTTACGTGCCGATTATGTAGGGCACTCTTTTTTTATTGGCTATTTCTAAGCATATTTGTTAGTCACCCTGAAGGTGTACAGAATGTCGATAGTTGGCTGTCATTGTATTCACTTTGTTGTTGTGCAGCTGATTGAGCGAGCATTGCATGCATGAGCTTGATGTAATCGGCGGAACCCTTTTTAATGATCTGTTTGGTATGTTGTCATGTTTTTTCCCTAGCTTTGAGTGCTGGTATTTGGCGGCTGTTTTTGTACTGTTAATAGCACTCTTTCCCCGTTTATGGTTGTATTTGTGGCTATAGGGCCATGATGATTGCGTGCACAATGCAGATGTCGACTGTGATGGTGCTATGGCTGCGCAACCAGTCGACTTATCATTGCGCGCCTAAGCCTTTATGTATCATATCGTCCCTCTTTTCAAAAAATAATTTGGGTTGTGGTCTGCTGGTTGTTGTATATCATTGTAGGTAACTTACAAAACAGAATGGTGTTCTTTTGCGTTGATGTTTGTTTTTTTGCATTGTTGTTCATGAGTTTATGTTTGCTAATGCTGTTTGGTTTTGTTTATCTGTTTTGGTTGGACCTTTGTAAATTGTAACCATGCATAATCATTCTTCTGATATGGAATCATAGTCTAAATAGTCATGATTACCTGACCTGACCTGTTAGCGGCTGTGTTTTTACTGTTGATGGTACTTTTTCCTCGTTGCCGATTGTATTTGTAGCTCTTGGGCTATGATGATTGCGTGTAAATGCAGATGTCGACTGTGATGGTGCTATGGCAGCGCAATTGGCCGACTTATCATTACGTGCCGGAGCCTTTATGTATTATATAAAGATACTTTGTTAGGAATGGTGTCGTCTTTGCATGATGATTTCGGCTTCCTTCTGCAACCTCTAGAAAAGGTAATCTTCTTCATATGAATCATACCAGCTTTTAATAAACCTTTGCTTTAAGTCAACATTTTTCGTAATCTAAATCTTATTATTTATGTAGGTAATGCGGGGCCGAGGAGGACATATTTTCCTACCGTGTCGCGTACCCGCGGTAGTTTGGTAGCAAAAAAATTTGATTTTTGTTTTGTAACTATAGTCAACATCTTACTTGCGTTTTTCTTGAACGTTTTAGGAAATGACTGATGAATGTTTCATGAATGTACGCATTGTCGTTTTTGTAATTAGATCTCTAATCACTAAGGAAAAAAACTGTGAACTTTTCAGTTGTGTATATGCTTTAACAATTTTAAACGTTTACCTTGGATTCATCTACCTAGATATGACTTTACCTGTTGTTCAAACATGTCAGATACCAGAAACACGCAACGCGCGATTTAAAAACAACTAGTTTATTTTATTATCTTACTAGGTTAGTGCCCGTGTGAGTATACAATTTCAAGAAATAACAATACTTTTGAATAACATACAACAACTTATTATTTTATTTAATTTATTATTCTATTATTTTATTATAGAGTTAATTGCCAAAATGGCCCCTGTGGTTTGACCCAAATTGCTTGTTTGGTCACTTTTTTGAATTTTCTGCCAAAAGCACCCCTCACAGATCGAAAATTGCCAAAATGACCCATATTTAACTGAGTTTTTAACTGGGAACAAAAACTCAGTTAAGTCTGAGGGGTAATTTGGGCAATTAACTCTATTATTTTTTTTAAAGTTAATAACCCCCTTCTCCTTCCTTTGGCAGACCTAACCCCACCCTTTTCTCTCTCTAAACCACCACCACCACCACCACCCTTCTTCACCATCCACCACCCTCCAACTGCTCAACGGGCACACCAACTGCCCCCATGATCTGAGAACCTACAACATCACTGTCTTTCACAACAAACTGTACCTCAGCAGAATAATATGCCACAGGAAAATAAAAATGCTGCATCCAAACAGGGTTCTCACTATTACTTATATCAAAAGTTCTTGCAATCACAGCATTAGCAATCGAAACCGTCACATACGGGTCATAAGTAACCTTCTCAGGCTTACCATCCTCTGTCTTGTTCTTCCCTCCACTAAAAGTAGCCAATCTACCAAACACTTGACCTAACTTGTTATGAAACATATCCATGTTTGGCAGGTTTTTCGCCTCTTTCACCCATATATCCAAATTCCCATGTAGCAACAGAACTTTAAGAGAAGCATTAGAGGTCTTGAATGGAATAACTTGAACACTTTGTCCATGCTGTGATTCATCATAATATCCAACCTCAGCCATACCACAAACAAGATCAGCTATTCAAATTCAATATAACAGAACACGATCAAAGATGAATTACACGATACCCACTTCACAAGATTGCTAAAAAACAAGTTTTATAAAACCTTGACTTCACAGAGACATTTAATCAAACAGGTGGTGGGCAAATTTAAAGTAGACAAAAGACACGTTAAAAGAGTGAATTAAAGGATACCCAGATGAGAATAAAGATGTTTATGGAGGTATAATGGGTAGATGAAAGGAAAGAATGGGTCTATGAGTGTCTGCTGGTAGACCCAGATGAATAAACCGCGTAGACAAAAGTTGAATATGGAAATGGAGGAGAAGGTGGGATAGCAAATGCAATGGTGGCGCAGGTGCTTCCTTCCATTGATTACTTATAGAAGATGACGACTTGTTCTTGTTGCGTCTCCAAGGTGTTGGGGTGAGGGTGTCGAGGCAGCAGGGGTGTGGTGTCGGGCTGTAGAAGGCGACGGGCTGGTATGCTGCTGCTTTGTTATCTATGTGTGGTGGTTGGGGGTGCTTTAGGGTATGTATGAGAGGAAGAAGAAGGAATTAGGGTATGTATGAGAGGAAGAAGAAAAAGTTAAGATGAAGAAGATGTGGTTAAAAGGGGTTTTAAAACTTTAGAACATGAAATGACGAAATTGCCCCTGAGACTTAACTGACTTTCAATACTCAGTTAAATATGGACCATTTTGGCAATTTTCGATATGTGAGGGGTGCTTTTGGCAGAAAATTCAAAAAAGTGACCAAACAAGCAATTTGGGCCAGACCACAGAGGCCATTTTGGCAATTAACTCTTTTATTATATCTATACTACATTATAAAGAGACATAGATGGCTAGGATAATAATTTTATATGTTTTTTAAGATGACATATGAAAAGTTCTTTGCTTCACACTCAAAATGTCATGAAAATTCTTTCAATACTACCCCTATTTGCAAAACTAACTTGTACATTTTTATCATAACCCCCCATTTATAATTTAACATTAATTAGTAAAAGGTTTATCTATACTACGTCTACATTATAAAGGGGGAGACATGAGTAAATATATCCAAATTGTCAAAGTTAAGATGACATTTGAAAAGACACATGCTTTAAACCTATAATATCATATAAGTCTTTCCCATATTACCTCTTGATGCATTGTTACTTGTACATTCATTGCCTTCACTCTTCACATATCATTTTATATGAATTTTAGATGGCATAGGAAAAATCTCATGCCTAAAACCCAAATGTCATGTAATTTTTTTCCTTTCTACCTTTTATGCAAAATCTACTTGTACACATTCTTTTATCATAACCTTCAATTACCATTAATTTATATCTATAATATCTTTATGTCTATGTTTGTACCACAAAAAACCACACGATTTCACCTCCGCGATGATATCCACCACAATTTCATGTTTATTTAGAAAGATATTTTTCGGTTGTAGTATAGACAAACTTGTGCCATATGACCACACATCATGTTTTAAGAAAAATGTTTTTAAATTGGAATTACTATATATGGTGTATGAAAAAATATTTAACATCTTTTACATAAACAATGCATTTACTTATATACTTTGTTGGTTTTAAAAATACATGTTTTCTTATATACTTAAATTATTGCTATTATTTGTATTCATTGAAATTATATATGACATTATTTGGTTTTAATTACATACTATATATAATCTATATCTATAATTCTTTAATCTATACTACATTATAACAGATGAGAGATGTCTACAAATGTCATTTTACATAAATTTTAATATGACATAGGAAAAGTCTCATGCTTAAAACCCAAATGTCATGTAATTTTTTCTTTTTCTACCTTTCATGCAAAACCAACTTGTACATCATAACCTCCAATTACCATTAATCTATATAATCTATAATCTATATTATATTATAAAGCATTTGAGAAGGGTATCAAACAAAGTTAAGCAATTACTACATTTTATTAAAAAATTGCAATTTTATATAAAAAAATTGTATTATAACAAATTATACAAAAAGGTTTCTACACATATAAATATATACCTATACATCTTAAAAAGATTGTAAAAATCAAGAAAAGTCAAACTTTACGTAAAAATAATAATTATGAGATGCCTTTTATTTAAAAAAAGTGTGCGCATGAATTGGTTCACGAACCGAAACGAAACCAAACCTAAACCGGTCTTTCAAACAGGCGAAACCGGGGCCGAACCGAACCAAAACTGGTTTGGAGCCGGTTCGGTTCCTAGAAAAAAACCGATATGTGCACGTCTATCTAAGGTTGGGATGTTTTGTGTGGAATATTTTCATCTAACCTAACTTCCAATTTCACTTTCCGATGATACTAATAGAAATTTATGGTGCACTTGATTAGCAGTTGTATTGCATTGCTTTTATCATGTGGAAAAAGTTATGGTATACTTCTTTGCAGGTTGATTACATATGAGCCAGTCCAACCTCATTTTAATTTGGATCTTACAAAGGTCCCTATGATTTCTTTTCCTCGGCAATCTCTCCAGATTTAGCACTTTCAACATATTGAGTAGGACTATTAGTATAATAATAATTGCTAATGAATCAAAACCGCTACTTCCATTTTTATTTATCGGTATGTAGTTCAATTTGCATATGGTATATAAAACGTAGCATGCTATCATGTCTCCTTGTAGCCTTTAAAAACTACCTCACTGTGAAGCACAAGTGCTTACACACACAAACATACACCTTACATATTGATTTTTTTAATCGTTTTAATGTTTGAATTACGTTTCTGCCCTGTGTTGTCGACTCCGCTGCAACGCGCGGGTTCCCTGCTAGTTATGTATAATATGAGTTCAAGTAATTTAAAAGGTTGTAAACACTTGTTAAAAATACACATATTGTATGACTTTTTTTTTCTTTTAGTTAATTTTACACTAAAATACATTTTGGTTGACTTCTAGTTGTTCAACCTTTTTCGTTTTACATTATATATCAAGCTCACTCACCCGGCTGTTAGAGACAAAGTACTACTATAACTATTTCTGCATTTTAAAACTTAGCCTTTCACGATGTTTGCTTTAATTTAAAATTAGTGGGCTAATCAATATTTCTATTCATAGTTATCATATTTGATGTGCTTGTAAATAAAAATAATTTTAATCAACATTTCTAACTCTAGGGTGGGTGAACAATAATCAACAAAACTGTATTATTTAATTTCAGTGTCACTCTAAGGTGCGTAAACAATAGAATTGAGTACCGCATCGTAAATTGTTACCGTGACGGCAACGCGTGGGTTTTCTTACTAGTGATACATAATATTAAAGAATGACACTTTAATAGTATTCGTATTTTGCTGACGTGCACATGTCTACTATACTAACGTGCATCTTCCTACTCACTAACGTGCACCGCCCATAATTTGCTAACATGCGCAAGTATTTTTTTTTCTTTTTGAATAACATACAACAACTTACTATTTTATTTAATTTATTATTCTATTATTATATTATATCATACATAATATTAAAGAATGACACTTTAATAGTATTTCTATTTTGCTAATGTGCACCTGTCTACTATACTAACGTGCACCAGTTTTTTCCTAATGTGCACCGCCCATAATTTGCTAACATGCACAAATTTTTTTTTTCTTTTTGTAAAACACATTTTTTTTGTTTGGTACTAGGACTGTTTTTTTCCCTTTTATGGATCAGAATTTGGTACCGGATATTCGTACCAAATTGATACTTTTGGTATCAGTACAATGTATTTTTCTTTATCATGGAGTCGCGAGCCAGTACTGTTTTAATATCAGTACTGATACTGTATTTGTTTTTTTATAGTTTTCTCAACTTGACAGTGCAAAATCCATTGAAAATAAAACTATATAGCAAGTACCCGTTCGGTATTGTATAGAGATATTTTTCTTTATCGTGAAGAACCAACTAGTACTGTCTTAACATGAGTACTGATACCGTATTCGTTTTTATAGTTTTGATTGTAAACATACAAAGTTCAAACAACATATTGCGGGAACACAAAAGTGTAACCACGTCACGCGGCAATACACAGGTAACTACAACATGAACGAAGTTTTTTAGGTTACTTTCTATAGACAACATTTGCCTAATGTCCACCAATGCTTTAACGAACAGACGCCCCCCCAATAACGAAGCACGGGGTACCTACAAAACTGATTATTATTCTTGGTATTATTTTATTATTATTATTATTTACTCTTTTTTTTATTTTGAACATTTAAATAACACTAAGTTGTTTTTTTTTTTTTTTGCATTTGTCTTTTTATTTGTCCTTTTGTACGTTACCCTTCTCAATTTTTAGCATTGACCCTTACAAACCGTTAACTTTTTAAAAACTTTGTAAGATGTCCTTTTGACAACCTCAGCTTTTAAATGCTTATTTTTATGTACGTATCGTTATAAATTCAAGTTGGTATACAATTCTACATAAACTTTTTTGTTGGTTTATGTTGCGACCTAAACCTTTGTCGGATATTAGCTAGGTGCTTATTTTACATATGTTTTTAGTTAGTTGGCCTTTGTTCTTTAGTCATTATGTGTTTTGGTTTCTTTTTCTTAATTTTCTACCCTAAACATCAATAAAGTTGTCGGTATAAGTTTCACTCTGTTTACGTTTTGCGTCACTTGGTTTTAGAATTTCTTGTTTTTGTTTTATGATTTTCCCGACTTTGGTTGTCGTTAGGTTAACCAAAGTCGTCGTTAGGTTAACACGGTTTTAAGCCCACTCCCCAGCTTGTAGCATGGGTTTACACCCCTTACCCGACATCGTGGGAAGCTTAACAATAGTTATTATTGAAACTTAAAAAGAGCAAATCATTTAAAAATTAAGTATCATAAGAGAACTTATTATTGTATTATGCATATTAAAACACGTATCCTAAAACCAAAACTCATAACCGATACTGTGTCACTACTCACTAGCCTAATGAATTGAACTAAAACCAACCGAACATCGATATCAATACATATATTTATTTTCATGGTTTCTGGTTTCATTAATTTTACATTTGTACAACACTATACGCGACGTTAAATTAATATCGGTACATGATTATCTGAAACGATAAATATCATTTGAACAAAATCGGTGTAAGCACCAGTGTTCATTATTATTGTTTACGATCAATGTAAAAATTGATATCGATTGAATGTCCGTGGTAATGTACCACCGCAACGTGCGGGCAAATAACCTGGTTATTATTATTAATAAGTGGCACATTTTATATAATAGTAAATTACACGGATGATCTACGTAGTATATTAAAATTTCATCTTCATCTTTAGCTTTTATAAAGTGTGACTCGTTAGTCAAGTCACCTTTATTGACTTGTACGACCTTGAAGGTTACAATTGGCCCAATCAGGGGCGGAAACAGAGGGAGGGTGGGTTAGAATCATCTGCTGACCATCGGTCATCGAAATTTGTTGAATTTTTATACATATATTATATATGAGTTATTTTAAATAAAAACACAAGTTTGACCCCTTATTTAAAACAAGCAGAGAAGAAAACCTTATGTAATGAATAGTTAAAGCAAAATATTGTAAATACTATCTATTATTTCAGCTTCTATCCAGGTTTGTAGTTCCCTTTTATCCTTTCGAATGGGTAAAAGGGGTCCCAAGGAATGTATATTTGGATGGCGTGCGGAACAGGATAGGTTGCTGACTCTCCAAGGTCTCAACATAAGAAAGATTCTTCAGGGATCGATAGTGTGCAAGCTATGCGGGGAAGGTACCGAAGACACAAATCATTTGTTCACCTCTTGCTATGTGGCATCAATTCTGTGGCAGAAAATCAGCATGTGGTGCAAAGTTCCTCTGATTTACGCTTTCTCGGTCAAAGATCTTATGAACATTTACAAGACTGTTGATGGCACAAGATATAAAAAGAAGTTGGTCCGAACAATAATTCTAGCCAGGTGTTGGACTTTATGGAAGACGCGTAACGAGGTGATTTTCAAAGGAAAAGGGCGAATCTTCAAGGTCTTATGGGAGAAGTACAATCTTTAACATACGCATGGATCAAATTTAAAGCTAAAGATGAAGATTGGACGTGGAAGAAATGGGTCGGCTTTGATGTTCCGATTACGTGATTGTTGTATGTTTTAGTATAGTATTACTTGGCGATCTTGGTGAGGTATCTGGTCTTCTATTAGAACCTTTCTAGTTGTAACCTTGTAAATATTTGGATGAAATAAAGAGAAGTTTGTCGATAAAAAAAAATTACTTACTTCACACCCACATTTAATGTTTTATTAATTTCAAGGAAAAAAATTACGACAATTAATCAAACACAAGAAAAGATATCATGTATTAAATACAAAATTATGATACAATATCATACTCTTGGGTTTGGTTTTAAAAAGATATAAATAAAGGCTTTAAAGTAGTGAATAGATCAAGATTTATGCTAACGAGAGAGATTCTCCTAATCCCTTTTACTAGTCTAATTATTATAGGTGACAGGGAGATTTATTCAAACTTCAAACCCACTTTCACGTACATTAAGAAGTCACATTATGCTTTATTAAACTCTTAGAGGGTGTTTAACATTGAGTTTGGAAATGTAAAAGTGCTTTTAGTCAGAAGTGTTTATTGGATTATGACTTTTTGAAAAGGAGTTTTAAAAAAAAGTGTTTGATTAGTTTTTTGGATGAAAAACGTCAAAATGTCAATAAATTGTTTTTTTTAAGTTTTTCGCTTAACTTATTGTGAAGATTGGTTGTATGGGTGGTAGATTTTTAATTTTTTTTTAAAAGCCAAAAGCTAAAATCCAGGATTTCTAACTTTTCAAAAACAATTTTTCTACTCTTAAAAGCCAAAAGTCAAAACAGAAAGTGTTTTTGGGTTACACAAACAGCTTATTGACTTATTGATTTTTTGAAAAAGCCAATAAATCAATAAGTTGTTTTGAAACTCAATCCCAAACACCCTTAGGGGCTGTTTAATTGGTAGTCTCTTAACCATTCAGCTCTGAATCATTCAGCATTCAGACTGTTTGTTTCAGCATCTGAATGGATTGATTAAGTGTTGAACCATTAAGCTAATAAGGGATGCTGAAGGATTCAGCTCTTAACCATTCAGAGCATCATAACCATTCAGATCATCTTAATGATTCAGCACTTAATCAACCAAACAACCCCTAACTTAAATATGAAAAATGATAGATTTATCTTATTTAGGTATAAACTCTATGTAAATAAACAAATTATATGATTGATTCACATAAAATTTATATCTAAATTTACTAAATGTTTATAAACTAGACATTTTTTCTTGAACCATCTATCTTATCTTCATAACTAACGCGTAGGTGGATTTTGTGTCATGGCTTTTTTAATAATTGTTTTGGTGCTGACAAAACATGAATTTCATTGTTAATAAATTTTAAATGATTTTTTATTTATAATTATAATACAGTAAAGTCAACAATGATCTATGCCAATTTGGTGGCATTCATACATTCACACAAACGTTGGCGATAGCCACTCACATATGACTTGAATGCCTCACGTCAAGGTAGATAGATCGTGAGATCCGCAACGTCACTACACTGAAGATCAACTCAAATGCATAACATGAGAAGAAGAGAAAGGCAAATCATGACGGATGATGAGTTCATAAGGGGTGATTGTAACACCCTAAGCAAAGTCGTAGACAGGAAAATTTTGGGTTCATAAGACGTGCCATATGCTTCAAATATCACTAATGTGTTTTGGGTGTATTAGTTGTGGATCCCATACCAAGTGACCTCTTGAGAAGTTTCCACTATGCAATCAAAAATAAATACGGGAGTTCTTCGTGGGAAAAGTAAATGATATTGGTGGTACGGGATGCCGTATGTTACACATATACATGTTTATTAATCAGAAAATTTATTTATATTTAATCATTATTTCTCTAAATAATCACTGTTAGTATTTTTGGATCATTGTAATAATTATTTAACTAAATAGATATTCAAATGATCTTGAATTGTGTTGATGCTATTGCTGATATCTTATAAAGCCATACTTGATATACTCGTTTGATGTGTGACCATTTAGTATCATATGTTAGAACCAATTGTTTCATATGACGTTTTGGGCATACGGATCCAATGGCGCCCTACACCGTATAGCCTAATAATATATAGTAAGATATCAATTATCATAGTTGTACTTAACACTCTGTTGAACATGAGAAATGGATCACAATCCCTTTCATATATTATTGAACTATTCTCTTCTTTCGATCACAATTCAAAGTGATTTACCAAACTCAGTTAAGGATGGTCATGCATTTTAATTAGTTTGAATCAATGAGGGTCCCAAAGATGCCAACCTCTTATTAGAATAAGGGGACCTATCTATGCTGACTACATACGCCTCTCATTGAACTTCACATCGTACCTAATGATGGTCCTTATAATTGCATTGTCAACGAACAATTTTAGACCATGTCAAGGAGCACCGCTCTGTATAATTAAGTTCCAATATGTATATTAGGTTAAATCATACAAAGATAACACCATTTTCAAACCTTACTTATGACGTCGATCCATGAAGTCATTTTGAAAGACGGTCTTCTCCTTTACTCTTTATAAATATTTGTGGCATTGGCTGCAACACTTTGTTTTGATATAAGTCTTACTTCAGATTTATTCCCGAAAATCTAATCAACCATAGACAATCTAGAACAACATTGTTATTCATGGGTTTGAAAATACTAATAAGGGTGTGCAAATCACGGTTTGGTTGGGTTTGTATCATTAACGATAACGATAATTACTAGGTTCGATTATTGGATTTCCTTTATCATAACCGAACTTTGGTTATGCTTAATATGTTATAAAGCTCGTTACGGTTTGGTTTTGGTTATATAATTAGAATATATTAATAAACAAACTTAAATGAATAGTGATTAAAATGAATAGTAATTTTAATAATATTTTATTCAATTAACTATATTATTATTGGGTCCGTCTATTGGCACCCCCCCAACTTGCTATTTCAACTCCCCTCTGAAGCGCCTCGCTTAGGCCAAAGCGAGGCGCTTCAGTCAAATCAATGTCAGTCTGAGTACGAGGTTGCATGGGAGTCTGGAAAAAGGTGTTCCAAGCGCCTCGCTTTGCCCAAAGCGAGGCGCCTGAATTAAGGGGGGATGAACCTGGACGGCTTTTGGGTGTTTTTTGTGTTTTGTTTTGAAGTGTTTTTATTTTATATTTTATTTAACTTTTTTTATTTAATTTAAGTAACTTTTTACATCGCGTGTCGAAAATGTCCGGTTAGTCTCGAACCAAAGGTTGATCGGGTTAGGTCCTTCCTCCTGATCTTCTACCCGCTTCTCATCGACAGCGCTGTCTTCATAGTGCGTATAGTCTTGTTCTTCAGATGTGTCATCACCACGGTTAGCGTCGTAAGTATAACCGTAGGCAGGTTGACTAGGCTCGTCTTCAAATTCATACGGGTCCTTCCACTGTGTATTCAAGTCCAGTTGTACCGCATTGTCACGGTAACGAATGCCAGACTGACCCTCCTCGACATTACTACTAGACGGACCCTCCCCGACATTATATGACGGACCCTCCGAAACATTATATGACGGACCCTGCCCGACATTATATGACGGACCCTCCTCGACATTATATGAATTATAGTCGTAAGAATCACCGAAAATTAAGTCGTAAAACGACATGTTATATGACCGACCCTCCTCGACATTACTAGACCGACCCTGCCCGACATTATATGACGGACCCTGCTCGACATTATATGAAACCCTATATGAATTATAGTCGTAAGAATCACCGGTTCGTTCACGTGCCGGTCGGGTCGGAACAGTCCGGTTCGTTCACGTGCCGGTCGGGTCGGATTGTTTCGGTTCGTTAACGGGCCGGTCGGGTAGGAACAGTCCGGTTCGTTCACGTGCCGGTCGGGTCTGACTGTTTTCGTTCGTAAAGGTGTCGGTCATAATAATAATAATAATAATAATAATAATAATAATAATAATAATAATAATAACAATAATAATAATAATAATAAGAATAATCGTTCACGTGCCGGTCGGGTCGGAATAGTCCGGTTCGTTCACGTGTCGGTCGGGTCGGATGGTTTCGGTTCGTTAACGGGCCGGTCGGGTAGGAACAGTCCGGTTCGTTCACGTGCCGGTCGGGACTGACTGTTTTCGTTCGTAAACGTGTCGGTCATAATAATAATAATAATAATAATAATAATAATAATAATAATAATAATAATAATAATAATCGTTCACGTGTCGGTCGGGTCGGACTGTTTCTGCTCGTTAACGGGCCGGTCGGGTCGGAACAGTCTGGTTCGTTGACGTGCCGGTCGGGTCGGATTGTTTGGGTTCCTTAACGGGCCGGTCGGGTCAGAACAGTCCGGTTCGTTCACGTGCCGATCGGGTCTCACTGTTTTGGTTCGTAAACGTGTCGGTCATAATAATAATATTAATAGTAATAATTAATAATAATAATAATTAATAATAATAATAATAATAATAATAATAATAATAATAATAATAACAACAATAATAATAATAATAATAATAACAATAATAATAATAACAATAATAATAATAATCGTTCACGTGTCGGTCGGGTCGGACGGTTTCTGTTCGTTAACGGGCCGGTCGGGTCGGAACAGTCCGGTTCGTTGAC